>JABJVO010000126.1:17936971-17947078 GCA_026770805.1 Boulengeromyrus knoepffleri
TTAAATCAGAGTAAACTTTTTCTGTTTTAGATCAATAAATATTAACATATTTTTTGCATTTGTTAAATGTCAGAATAGAGAGAGAATTTTAATGTATTTTTTATCACTTTCATCAGTCAGAAGTACACATACACTAAGTTTATTGTGTCTTTAAACAAAAAGAAAACACCAGATGATTCAATTCTGAGCTTAAGAAGCTTCTGATAGGTTAATTGACTCCATTTGAGTTAATTGGAGGCACACCTGTGGATGTATATTAAGGCACACCTCAGACACAGAGCCTCTTTCTTTGAAATCGTGGGAAAATCAAGATAAATCAACCAAGACATCAGGAAAAGAATTGAGGACCTCCACAAGTGTGGCTCATCCATAGGTGCAATTTCCAGATACCTGAAGGTCCCACGTTCATCCATTCAGACAATAATATTCAAGTATAAAAACCATGGTAATGTGCAACCGTCATACCACACAGGAAGGTGACGGATTCTGAGTCCCAGAGAGGAACGTTTTTTGGTGTGAAATTTGCGAATCAACCCCAGGACAACAGCAAAAGACCTTGTGAAGATGCTGGCTGAAACTGGTAAGACAGTGTCATTATCCACAGGAAAACGAGTCCTGTACCGACATGAGCTGAAAGGTTACTCTGGGTGGAGAAAGCCATTGCTTCAAAAGCACCATAAAAAAGCCAGACTACAGTTTGCAACTGCACATGGGGACAAAACTCTTAATTTCTGGAGACGTCCTGTGGTCTGAAAAAACAGAAATTGATCTGTTCGGCCATATTGATAAACGGTATATTTGGAGGGAAAAGGGGAGAAGCTTTAAAGTCTCAGAACACCATCCCAACTGTGAAGTATGGGGGTGGCAGTATAATGTTATGGGGCTGCTTTGCTGCAGAAGGGACTGGAGCACTTCACAAAATAGATGGGATCATGAGAAAAGAAAATTATGTGGATGTATTGAAGCAACATCTGAAGACATCAGCCAGGAAGTTGAAGCTTGGGCACAAATGGCTCTAACAAATGGACAATGACCCCAAGCATACCTCCAAATTAGTGAGAAAGTGGCTTAAGGACAACAAAGTCAAGGTACTGGATTGGCTTTCACAAAGCCCTGATCTCAGTCCCATAGAAAATTTGTGGGCGGCACTGAAAAGGTGAGTGTGAGCAAGAAGGCCTACAAACCTGACCCAGTTACACCAGTTCTGTCAAGAGGAGTGGGCCAAAATTCCAGCAAACTATTGTAGAAAGCTGGTGGAGGACAGCCAAAACGTCTGGCCCAAGTGGAACAGTTTTGGGGCAATTCTACCAAATACTAAGGAAGTGTATGTAAATTTTTGACTGATGAAAGTAATAAAAACAAATTCCAGAAAAATTCTTTCTCTTTATTCTGACATTTAACAAATGCAAAAAATATGTTTATTTATTGATCTAAAACAGAAAAAGTTTACTCTGATTTAATGTTTGACAGTAAAGAATCTTCCGAGAGATGTTTGTGTATCATTGATTCATTTTATTTAAAAGTTGACATTTCGAAATGTTATTTACACAAAGATTTCGACCAGATATCTGCAAAGTTTGAGTGATACTGTTATTACCTTAATAAATAAGTTTTGGTTAGGCAACAAATTCATTGCTGGTTGTTCATGTGACACTTTGTGTGACTGAGTTTGACAACCTTGCTTAAAGGAACACTCAAACGCTAACTGATTCTAGCTCCCAGAAAGCATAAAACTCCAGGCTAACCTGAGAACTGTTTAATAGTATTACTCATAAAACTGTAAAATTGCAATTTTCATTTTATTACAACAATCTTATTATAATTATGGAAAAATTGAAGCTTATACTGCCCTCTAGTGGAGGAGTACTAACGGGAGTGATTAAAAGTTTTTCATGATTCATTTATTTATTTAGTGGGGGTTTTCATATTTTTTCATTCAGACGATTGACATTTAAAATGTAAAATAAATTCTTGGAGTTGCTTGTGTGAAAGTTGCATTTATGATATATTTTGTTTCATACATATTTATATAATACAAACAATGTATCTATACAAAATCTTGCATTTCTTAAAAGTTATATAAAGCCTGTGTTTTTCGTTCAGACATTAAAAAACATGCAAAATGAACTTAGCTACAGGATTCCTGCTATCATGGTAAATGTCAAAATATCAATTCAGATCCTAATATTTTTCAAGCACATACAATCATCAAAGAAAAATACAAAATTTTGTACTTCTTTATATAATATAAAACAGATTGTAAGCAGTTAAGGGTTTTGACATTATAAAATCAAGAAATTAATAGAACTTCAATAAATCAAGAGATATCTTTCCTCATATATTTTTTAAAATGTAGCTATTCACATAAAATTTAGCAGTTTTTGAAATGTTTGAAAGGCTTTCCATTGCATAAATTTGTTTAAAACAGGACTCTGGCCTCCTCGCTTTGGGGAAAGGATGATTAAGTTGTGAAGCAGGGATGTGAAGTTACAATTTGTCGATGGTTGTGTCGTCGCGGATGAACGTCCTCAGGTACCGAATGGCACAGACAGCACTTACGTTTGCCAGGAGAACTGAACAGAGATCCAGAGAAGAAAACAGGTTTTAAAACATTAGTTGACATAATGTGAATATCAGTTTATCAGGTAATATAGACCAAAATGAAACATTCCAGTAAGAAGATAAATGCCAGTGTAATTTCATTACAATCAAGCAAATCGTATCATCGAAACAAAACACTATTTACAAAACGTCACATCAAATTTTTGAAAGCAGGAGAGTAAAGAACATTTATCAATGCAACAATTAAGAATAGGATTATCAAAAAAAAATCTTTACAACTGTATAAATCTGCAACAGGCTATCTATAAGGATGTCCGGTTTTCTAGAATATACATACCATTTCTCCATGTGTCTATATTCTGTGGTTCAGCTGACCTTAGCAGCCAAGAGGCAAAGGCGATACACACCAAACACATGTCTGACTGTTTATGCAACAAAAGGCAACCCATCTTTCCTGCAGGAAAAGGACCATCTTTTCAGGCAATTGTTATTGGACTCAAAGCTGATTCAAAAAAACTAAGAAAAGCCACTTGTGTTCCCCAACAGATCATGAACAATGCATGTGACACTGATGTGCATAATGCCTTCAGTGTTGGCAGCATATAACTTTCAACCAATCAGTTACAATTGAAGACTAAACCTTACAGCATTTTATTCTAATACTATGAACGGGTTTACAACAACCCCATCAATATGTAAAGAATGTAGAGAACCATGTGAGTAACTCACCACCTGTAAGAAGTGCCTCATGATGACCACTGTTAAGGCTTATGTTTGTATGGTACTTTCTGAACCAAAAAAAATTAATTGGTGGCAGCTGTTGTCAAACAAAACAGAGTTGTATTTAAAGTGAAGACACACAAATAGCTGTGGTAGCTAAATATTACAGTTGCATTTAGGTGTTTATTATGGTTTTTAACAACATTAATATCAGGGATTTTACAGCATATTTCAGTATGTAAGTTACAGAATTCTACAAGTGATAGTGAATATGTGCTTTTAATTTCATTTGAATTCATTTACATTTATTTTTTGCTACATCAACTTATATCAACATGTTCTCACATAACAATTAAACATGAACTACTGTATGTAAAAATACTCAAGTGAGGACAGTCAAGTAGAAACTTTTGTTTAAAAAAAAAAATTTTTAAATGTCAAATTAATTTGCAGTTTTATGTGCAACCAAAAACACTGTTTGGCACAAACTAAAACTACCTACAATCACCATAAACTTATCTGCCAAGCATGATAATGGATTATCTGGGTATCTAACCATGAAATCAAACATCGGCATTCCGGAGGAGAACGTTACACCCTCAATCCATGAGTTGATGTTGCACCAAACTCCATATTCCAACATTGCTATTATCCAAAAAAAAAAAAAGAAAAAATGCAGCAAATCCACTAAAGAATGAATGAAAAAGTAAGACAATCTCAGTCTCTGTTTTGGAATCCATGAATCCTGCTCTTCAGAATTAAAAAACCAACATAGACGCTTTGGTGAGAACTTCCACTCTGAGTGTGTGGTGGAAGCTGAAGGACGCGCTCAGTTTACTGAATTTAAGGATGTTTGTTTATTTCTGCGCAAAAAGATTTGCAGGTTTATGATACATTAACAACATATGTCTACTAATTAATAAGGTTCTCTGTGTAAGACATGAAAAATGAAATGCAGGATTCACATACTTTTAATGGACTTTTTGGTAATCAGCAATTCTCTCCTCAAAAACTTTTCTATGAAAACACATGCAAGTAAAGTCAAACTAACATAAAAAATCCATGCAAACACACAATTATCTGCACAGGATACCAAAACACAAAGATCCTTACTTGGAACTGATAAAGCAGTTTGCAGTTTTCCAATAGCTTGTTCTTGTTCTGCAAGTCCACTAAAGATATGTTTTTCCAGGTAGCAAATGTCTGCACCACAGTGTTGAACATCTTGTGAAATGTTTGACCTTATGGTTGTACAAAGTGACTGCCTTCCACGTATTGCTTCAGTTCTCCCAAAGATTGGATTATACCAGAGTTGACCAACATTTCTCCATATGAAACACGTTCGTCTCAAAGACAGAGGGTGCCCCCAGAATAGATTTCCTCTCCAGTCGCTATCCGTACAAAAGTGTTCATATGAATCTGGCACTACCTCTGTGTTCAACAGGTCATTGATTCTGCTGTCAAAGCGTGTTACCACTCGGATTGGTGTCCGATCTTCCTCATCTTCCAGCTGAATGAGTGAGTCACCAGGGAGTAAGCAGTCATATACCTCTGGAAACTGCAGACTTTGTCTTATTGATTGTGAGCTGGAGAAAATGGGCACTGTCTCATTGTTCTTAATTGGAGAACAACAGAAATTGCCAGGTTTGGACTCAAAGAAAAAATAGTCATTCATTTCAGGTATTGAAAGACACTCTAAATTTCCATCATCAACATTGTTCATTTGATAAGCTGTCTTACAGTTTTGAGGTCTCTTTTGATTAAATCCATGCTTACATACATCTGAACAGTGGAGATGAGGAAAAGGGTTCTCTGCACAGGATTTTGTCTTTTTTGACTCTTTTTCGGTTCCTGCATTCAGGTATAATTCCTTGTTCCGCACATCATCCCTTGAACTTGAAGTATCAGATGACCTTCTGTTCTTTGTATCTTGAGGCTCAGGAGTGGAACTTAGAGAGTTTAGAGAGTGTGAGCCCTCTTCTTCAAAATCTGACAATGTGGGAACTTCAGCCGTAGAGCAGTCAGGCTTACATTCATCCACATTAGTGAAGTAGCCTGCATCGTCAGCATCTGAGGTGTCGACAGCGACATTGTCTTGGATATGAGGAAATGTCTGTGGTGAATAAGTGTGGCCAACTAGTTTCAACTGTAAAATATCGCTGATAGTTAATTTTTCCATTTCATCCCAAAAGGAAGAAATGGCATACACTGGGTGTTCAGGATCTAAAGTCATCGGTTCTTGGGATAGAGAAGACTCAGTTTTTGTGCTGTTAGTCTGGTACCTGTGAGTCGGCCTAAGATCACTCTGAGGCTCGTGCGCCTTAATCTCAACTGGGTCAAGCAATGGTAACCCAGTAGAATCTGTGAATTTGTTCATATTTAAAATGTGCACATTTCTGTCTTGTTTTGGATGGTTCTCTTCATTTTTTTCTGGCTCATCTATAGTAAAAACTCTGTTTGTCATACATGAACCGCTACAGTCCACTTCATTGTGATTTTGTAAATTATGTATGCCTGCTACCACTTCATCTGAGTAAGATTCCCGCATGGTGTGTTGTACACCTGTCACTTGTAGTAAAGCGCTATCCAAATGTGACTCTCTAACATCTACGTGTCTATTTTTGTTGACTGTTGTTGGGGACAAAGTATTTTCAGTACGGTTGAGAACTGAGTTAAAATGGGCTTTTGTGCCGCCTGCTCTCAGGTCCTCTGAGAGAAAAACAGAAGCTGATTCATCCCTTGGAGAAAGTCTGCATCTTGCACTCAATATAGCATCAACATCTTTCTTGGCTAAATTATTGCCTTCACACTCCTTAAAGCTCGTAGCTCTATTTGGTTTTTTATGTTTTTCATATTCATTATTAGATTCAAGAGCAAGTAACTTTAATTCTGTTTTCCCTGTTGAATGCGATAACTTAATTCCTTGTTGGATATTTTGAACTGGAATACCTTCCTGTTTGCATGTTGCATATGCCAGAGTTTTTCCATGTGTCGGCCTAGATAAATATAGACGATTGTTTGGTTCCTTCAGTTCAGTTTTTGTAATGCCTGATAGACTAGTATCTATTGATTCTTGGGGATAGGATAGTTCATGGTGAATGGCATTTGATTTTTTATTAGTTCTGCAATTCTTAGCAAGTTTTTGTAACGTGTTTCCATTTTTGCATGTTTCTGATGGTACTATTCCAATGGATTTTGGTGACTTTTGAGTAGCTGGCTTCTCTGAAAGTATTTTAATAAAGAACGAACAGTTCTTAGTAGATGTGCAGGTAGGCAGTTGGTGTGAGGAGAGGCTGCTCTCATCTGTGTGATCCGTACTCTGAGTCGCAGGAGCTTTCAGCTCAGGTTTACTCCGAATTGCTGGGCCTGTATCTTCACATTTAAGGCCCAGTTCACAGGAGACTCTACAAATTTTTTTTTTTTTTTTTTTTTTTAAAGGTGCCGTCCCTCTGACCCTGGAGCGCGCCACGCCCACGTCCACTGTCACAAACCAGCGCTCCTTCTCTTTCTTTGGGAATTCAGTGCCGCTTGTGAAGTTTTCTGGACTTTCAGAGATCATTTCTTTGCGGATAAGTGAATCAGTCGGGGAATCTTCCGATGGCAGGAACACACTTTGTGGAAAGAGCTGATTTCCCATTTGTTCGTTCGAGCTCCGTCCATCTCCCTGCTTAGGATCCATCATTCCAGACAAGCACTCATGTCCCTCATGGCAAACGTTCCCCATGGCCGCTGAAGAGGATGTGTCATTTGATTCTGTGGCTATTTCAAGAATGTCTTGATGATCAATACAATTCTGACATTCTGGGTGACATGTACTCATTGGCATCGTTACAGAAACGTCACGAGAACAATCCAAGATAGCCGACGATTCCTCACGAGCGGTAACTTTCTGAGAACTGAAGTCCTCCTCTTCACCATTGTCAGGAACCTGAAAGTCATTGGTGTTCAGAGAGGAGCCCTGTAGGTTAAGTTGGCCGTTTGAGGAAGGTTGGGGCTGCAGTTCCTCTAACTCCATGCCGGAGTCATTGTCACTCATACCGGAATCATCCAAACTGGCCAGCGTGCCCTGAAGGACGTCACATTCTTCACATTCCTGAAAGAAGGTGCTCCAATCACGCTCTGCAATGTGCACACTGTAGTCAAAGTCATCCATGCTGGCGAATGGACCGTGCCACATCTCCACCTGCAATAAGGAACAGCAGAACTTCATTTTAACTAAATTCTCCAAGTGATAAATTCAAGGATGGATTCATGCATCAAATAAAATTAAATTTCACCAGAGTAATGAATGTCACTTATGTTGTACACACAGGTGCATACCTAGGAGGCCCCTTCGCCAAAGTTTACTTTTAAATTTATGCATTTAAGGGCCCCCATCAAGTACTGGACAGCCTGAAATAGCCAGGGTCTCCATACCCCTGTGTTGAACACATCACTCATTCTAAAATAGCTCAGTAACTGCAATATTACATGTAAGTGTAAAAATATGCTTCAGAACAGCGTCATATGTGAATAATAAAATAAAGCAATAGTAAAATAAGTAATTATAAAATAATGAAACTGGAAGAAAAGTCTGACCCGAGTGCCAGTTAAGATACAGCGGAATAATTTGAGATGAGCTGCGGAGCAAAGAATGTCCGGGGTTCTTCGTTGGTGCTGCGACAGATCCCAAAATATATTGTCACGGGTAGCTTAATGGGAAAAGTGGCTACACACTATCTGCTCTGCCTTCCACAACCTGGAGCAGTAATACTCTACTTTATACTCCCCATTGACAATTTTCAAGAACACGATGTCGACGTCCTTTAGGGTCAGGCAGTTACGTGTTTTGAATCACTGTGAGACTTTCTGTCGTAATATTAATGCAGTGTTTATTATGAAAAGAAATCCACAAATCGCTTTCCAGTTTCATCAGAAACAGCAACGTATGATCCTGCAAGAGTTGTGTTTTTGCACGATCTGTCTTGAAAAGTCAGACAGACTGTAGCTGCACTGTTAACTGATCCGGCACTGTAGCCTAAAGGACAAGCTGTATATAAATATGCATTTTAAAAACTTGACAAAGAAAATGATCAGGAGGAAGTTTTACAAAGTTGTGCTGTCACATCTATCATTCACTTGTACAGATCACACTAACTGAAATCATGCACAGTTTCTAACCAAGCAGCAAATGGCCTTAACGCAGCTTGTCTGTAACAGTGTTACACATCATACCTGCTGATTCAAAGGTCCCATCCCATTATTTTTGAAACTCAGGCCCAAAACTGTGCAAAACTCTGCTGTCATCTTACCTTTTTCAGCTTCCTCTGTTCCCTAGCAGGTCTCCGTGCAGCAGCCAGGCAGGTGCTCTGTATAACACAAGGTTGGGAGAGAGTAACATGACAGTCACATGGTTATAAATAGCGCCCGTCACATGCAGCACCTCGCACTGCAATTTAATCCATCAAAAACAGTGCACTGCTCCTGTCCTTGAAATAGACGGTATTAGGTTTCCACAAGGTACTTTATCCTGGTATCACTACACTCATCCCGTCTGGGCCCACATAATCCAGACTACTTTTTCCCAAAGAATTTACCATGATGCAGATAACCTGCAAGCAAAACAATAAGAATACATGCACAGTAAATGTGATGGTTTGTAAAGGTCATTCCCATAGGTTAGTCACATGACTGCGGATCAAATGTGCATCGAATTCCGATCTTGTGTAGTTAAACATATCTATCCTCTAACTGTGCCTCCTGGTCATGGCTGCAGGGGAGGGGGGCATCATGGAGGAAATGGGCATACCCCAGACTAGATGCCTCTCTATCACCGGGTGTACACACACACACACACACACACACATACACACACACACGTTTGTATTCATATCTTTGTGGGGACTCTCCATTCAATTCTGTGGGGATAAACCCTAAAGTCAACAATGACAACCTTAACCCCTACCCAGCCCTAAGCTTAACCATAAGACCCAGCCCTAACCTTAACCATAAGTAACCAGCCATTTTTAGTTTTTTGGTTGCATTCATGGATTTTTATAAAATTGAGTTTCCCCTTTTGGGGACCAAAAAAATGGTTCCCACAATGTCCAAAAACAGGTTTTTTTTTTTATCACATTGTGGGGACATTTCATTCCCACAGAGTAATATATGCGTAACCCCCCCCCCCCACACACACACACACACACACACACACACAACCACTCTGTATGGTCAATCTAGAGACACTAACTAGCCTAAGCACAAGCCTTTGGAATGTGGGAGGAAAACTAGCAAACGTCAGACGCACATAGAGAGCTGGGGTGGGATATGAATGTAGGAGGCCATTGATTATGATAGAGCATCACATGACCTTAGCAGGAGCGAATAATCCGATCAGAGAAACACATACAGTCTCCAGTACATTTCAAAAACATTCAGAAAAAACAGAACATATAACTAAATAGGTGGGAAAATCTCACAAGCAGGACAAGCTACTAATATGAAGTAGGAAACATTTTACAACATTTACACTGTCATTAAATACTAGTAACACTGGCAATCTCAGGTAAGTTTATTTTCATCAAATTAAGTAGACACAGAATATGAACACTGAATTTTCTAACATTTCTGTCATGGCCACAGAACAGGATAAAAAAAAAGAATATTTATTAATTAAGTTCAAAACAAGGAACGCCGACACCAACAACCTGACTATATTCAGTGCTGACTTGGGCTGCACACTGCAAGGTAGGTCGATGAGATGACTGGCCTGGACTCACACCAAGAACAAGATTAAAACATACGAAAAAGAGGACAGAATATAACAAACATTTAAAGCAAATATTG
>JABJVO010000126.1:17958771-17972294 GCA_026770805.1 Boulengeromyrus knoepffleri
CGTACACAAATTAAAGTTTGTCTTACGTTTACCGCATTTTGTTTTTAATGATAACCGCAGGTTTCAGCCTATACTATGGCACAAAACAACACTATTAATTGATAGTCTCCCTGCACTTCATGTAGAAAATTTTAAACCTCGTTTTTCATGATATGGTTAGATTTTTGTCCGGCGCTGCAAAACATCGTCACGTGTCACCATGTCACATGGTACAAAAACCTTGCAAGAGCAAGATGACAGATCGTACAGCACCTCTGAGCCGGCTGAACAAACTGGAACAGCCTCCGTGACGACACAACTTTGCCCTTATTGGCTGAAGAACGTGTTGTTTGTATGACGTTTGTATCCCAGGAAGTTCCGATGCGTTATCTGCTATTTCTCCCGAATATCACGTAAAGCATTGAGAACTGGTTTTCAGTTAATTTACCTGGTAAAATAAAGTTTAAATAAATTACAGAAATGCTCTAATAGTACACGTAAGGTAGTGGTTTATTTATTGTTAGTTACTGTAATGTTGCACTGCTTTATTTGTTTAATCGTCCAATCTGTGAAGCGATTTTTTTAGGGTGGCACATGCCCCTGGGGCTATCCCATTGGTGCACCCCCACCCCCCCATACCTCTGCGCCCCTCAGTTTGGGAACCACTGCCCTACACTGTTCCATATTAGACTGTATGCACTCTACCAGATCTTGGTACTTATGGGGAACTGTTAGATTCCAGAGGGAATTGGGAGGAGATAATACTGGTAAAATGGGACTTTAAGAAAAAATTGCTTCTCCCAGGTGAATGACCATGAAATACCAGGACTTACGCTTGCTGACCACAGGATACCAAACTCTACTTCAGAAATCTGTAATCAAAAATGTGATGCATTGAGTATGAAGTAGAACCACCTGGGGTGGCACAATGGTGCACGATGGTGCAGAGGTTGGCACTGTTGCCTCTGGAGAACAGGGTTGCATGGGGTTACTTCCTGCTTTGCACTTGATGCTTTCAGGATAGGCTCCAAACCCGCGGGCCCCTGCATAGGACAAGCAGCTATGGATAGATGGAGAGATTCACCTGCCTTGTGACGGGGTCAGCAATGCAACCTGATCCTATAGGTTGATCACGGCTTTTGCTGTAATGGCATGATGTCCCTGGGATATGTAAGCACTGTACCAGATTCTTACTAATAAAATTGCCTACTGATCCAGAAGTAATCGAGGCTGCGTGGGCACACTATGCCAGTTGTACCATCTTTTGCAAGATTCCAGGCCATATCAGGGAAAAAAAAACTCAATGACTAAAAAAAGTAATTTTACAGACACCTGTCTACCTAAATCTCAGGTAAGTGCACACTGGGAGAGATCCGACAAGAAAAAATTAATCACATCCATACATAAACATTCCCATATGCTATATTATACCCACAACTCTGGAGGTATGAAGCAACACTGTAACCTTATAAGTGACCATTATCACACCATGTCATTCACCTCAAATTGAACCACAAGAAATAGGTAGAGATACCCGTTGGCCAAACTATATTGACAATCTGGGGGCCGGTTGTGTCCACATGTGTATGCATCATTGGTCATACGCTTAATCCCTCGTGACTCTCCCCTGATTGCGAAGTCTCTTCTCCTCGAGTTACTGTCTGAGCATTTGTTTTTGTTTCAGATTCTCTGATATATGGCCCTTGGCGTGATTTCGCGTTTTACAACGTTGGGTTTCCCCCAGTCCTCTGTTTGCACCTAATTCACCTTTGCACGGTACTCAGCTCTGATCTTAGAATAGCATTCGACTTTTAGAATTAGTATCTTGTAACTTATGAGTACCGTGTCTCTGTGACAACCATGGCTCAAAGTCTCTTACAAATACAGGCAGACCCCAGGTTATGAATGAAATCCGTTCCCCAAGTCTGTCTTTAAGTCGAATTTGTAGGCAAGTTGCAACAGTTATAATATTGTCATGGTTCCGGGCCGCTCGAGTGCGAGAACGTGGCATGACCAGGGCATAAAAAAGGTTGACAACCCACTGGCGGCTCCAAGAAAACAAACAGGGTTTATTTAACTGAACTAAAAACACAAGAAAGGACTAACAAAACAAAGGACCATGAGGGGTCAAAAACTAAAGGGGATAAACAAAAACTACAAATCACAAATAACAAAAACCGGGCAGGTAAGCAGAATACAGATCAACCTCACAAAACTTAAGACAATCAATCACCATCACAATCATCAAACACAATCAACGAACCACTAGAGAACAGAACTGAAGCAGGGACTTAAATACAGAAACCAAAACTGGGTAATAAGCCTAATACAGGACAGGTGAGACTAATTAACAGAGACCAGGAAAACAGGTGAAACTAATAAACTCAAAGGAACAAAACAGGGAAACTAAGAACTAACCACGGAAACAGGGAAACATAAACCAACACTAGGGAATTACAAACAGGTAAAGACACAAGCAGGGGCACAAGGAACAAAACAAAAACCAACTACAAAATCAGACACAAGAACTAGAGAAACTCAAATGAAACACTAGGGATCAAAATACAAAAACAGAGGAAGTGGGATTCAAACACAGGACAGAAGGGTTCACAGACAACTGGATGCTTAACATGTTGAGCTATGAGGCTAACAGAGAAAAGGGGAAACACAAAGACTAACATGAAGGACGGGATGACCAGCAACGTCTGCTGGCCAAACGGGGGAGGGACACAGTAGGACCACAGGGGCTGACCCTGACATAATATAGTACATAAAATAATGATAATAATAAAAAAGTAACTACATACAGTACTGTACTGTATAATACTGCATTATACCAGTCTGTTCATAAGTATGGGTTGTCCATAAGTCGGACATTTTTAACCTGGAGACTGATTGTAATTGGTGGTCTGAAATTAACAGATGATTGGAACCTTAAAATGAATCAGGAAATCAACAATAACAGACACTTAAAACTATGCGGCATGTAGGCAACAAAACTTGGAATGAATATGTCTTGCCATAAAAAAATATAATGTTGCATTTTTTACACAGATGGGGGCAGTATTGGTATCATTCAGAGACCAGTGCTTTAGTGGGACCTGGTAAGGAGGCATAACAGTTAAAAAGGTAAAATGATCAAACTAACCAGCTATTTCACATGCCACATCACGGATGTGCAAATGAATGCACTGCTAGCAAGCTTCCTTTCCTTTGCTGCAAATACCTCACATGAAAATGTTTTTAAAAATTGCTTGCTCGTTTGCTCATCATCAGGTCAAATGCATATTCTTTGTTCTAATGTGCAAATTGTTTCGGAGAGGACAAAGTACATCTTTCCTGAAAAGCTTTAGGGATATTTTCTTGTTCTGTATAAGAATAACAAGTGTGGCAAACAGAATGTCTCCCAGCGTTAAGTAAGATTAACATGTCAAATAAACAGAATTACATTTTGATAGCCAAAAGGCTTGATTTATGTACTGTATATGCAAACGAAACAAATATATTTGATAAGAATGCATCACACAGAACAATGAAACTAACAGCAAAATCTCTGACATTGATGCAATGATCTGTGAGGTTTATATATAAAGCTTTTAAAAATGTTAAGTTAAAAGTTAACATCCTTCAAATATAAGAAAATATTTTTTTTTTCTTTAATATCTGCAGAAGAACCCAGTATTTATTTAAAGTACACCAAGTCAAAAGAGGTTTACACAGGAAAATTTCTGATGGACAGACCTAGTATTTATGTTCTAGAATAAGCTTATGGAAAATTAGTATTTCTTTAAATTGCAATCCATGGAGGGACATGGTGGTAATTATATATAAGATAATTTAAATGGAAATTGAAAATGGAAGTCTTTCAGCCTCAGGTTCACACAGCACTGTATTCATACTCTTGCAACCTCAGGGTCACACAGCACTGTACGCATACTCCTACAGCCTCTGGATCACACAGCACTGTATACATACTCCTACAGCCTCAGGATCACACAGCACTGTATGCATACTCCTACAGCCTCAGGGTCACACAGCACTGTATACATACTCCTACATCCTCAGGGTCACACAGCACTGTATACATACTCCTACAGCCTCTGGGTCACACAGCACTGTACACATACTCCTACAGCCTCAGGGTCACGCAGCACTGTACGCATACTCTTACAGCCTCAGGGTCACACAGCACTGTATACATACTCCTACAGCCTCTGGGTCACACAGCACTGTATACATACTCCTACAGCCTCAGGGTCACGCAGCACTGTACGCATACTCCTACAGCCTCAGGGTCACACAGCACTGTATACATACTCCTACAGCCTCTGGGTCACACAGCACTGTATACATACTGCTACAGCCTCTGGGTCACGCAGCACTGTACACATACTCCTACAGCCTCAGGGTCACACAGCACTGTATACATACTCTTACAGCCTCTGGGTCACACAGCACTGTATACATACTCCTACAGCCTCAGGGTCACGCAGCACTGTACACATACTCCTACAGCCTCTGAGTCACACAGCACTGTATACATACTCCTACAGCCTCTGGGTCACACAGCACTGTACACATACTCCTACAGCCTCTGGGTCACACAGCACTTTACGCATACTCCTACAGCCTCTGAAACGCAGCACTGTATGCATACTCCTACAGCCTCAGAGTCTCACAGCACTGTATGCATACTCCTACAACCTCAGGGTCACACAGCACTGTATACATACTCCTACAGCCTCAGGGTCACACAGCACTGTATACATACTCCTACATCCTCTGGGTCACACAGCACTGTATACATACTCCTACAGCCTCAGGGTCACGCAGCACTGTACGCATACTCCTACAGCCTCAGGGTCACACAGCACTGTATACATACTCCTACAGCCTCTGGGTCACACAGCACTGTATGCATACTCCTACAGCCTCTGGGTCACGCAGCACTGTACACATACTCCTACAGCTTCAGGGTCACACAGCACTGTGTACATACTCTTACAGCCTCTGGGTCACACAGCACTGTATACATACTCCTACAGCCTCAGGGTCACACAGCACTGTATACATACTCCTTCATCCTCAGGGTCACGCAGCACTGTACACATACTCCTACAGCCTCTGGGTCACACAGCACTGTATACATACTCCTACATCCTCAGGGTCACGCAGCACTGTACACATACTCCTACAGCCTCTGGGTCACACAGCACTGTACACATACTCCTACAGCCTCTGGGTCACACAGCACTCTACGCATACTCCTACAGCCTCTGGGTCACGCAGCACTGTATACATACTCCTACAGCCTCAGGGTCACACAGCACTGTATACATACTCCTACATCCTCAGGGTCACGCAGCAGTGTACACATACTCCTACAGCCTCTGGGTCACACAGCACTGTATACATACTCCTACAGCCTCTGGGTCACACAGCACTGTACGCATGCTCCTGCAACCTTAGGTTCACACAGCAGTGTATGTGCCACAAGCGGCAGACCACTTCCTGGTCTGATTTCGACATACTGTCTGCCTGTTTTATGGGACTGAGCCAAGTCCACCCACACAGAGGCTGACTGGCACACAGAGACACAGCACAACTTTCCACTCACTCACGCACACACACAGACACACACAGGTTTTTAATTATATCGTTGTGGGGACTCTCTGTTTACTTCTATGGGGAAAACTCTAATCATAACATGATGACCTTAACCCCAACCTAGCCCTAACATTAACCATAAGTAACCAAACAAAATAAACAAACTTTTGGATGTTTTAAATTTTTTGATTGCATTCACTGATCTTTGTTGGGACCTGAAAAATGGTCCCCACAACATTAAAAAAACTGGTTTTTATTACGTTGTTGGGGACATTTGGTCCCTACAATGTAATATAAACCTAATCCACACACACACGCACGCACACACACACACACACACACAAACACACACATTTGTACTCATAAATTTATGATGACTCTCCATTCATTCCTATAAGCATAACCCTAATCCCAACATGACAGCCTTAACCCCTACCCAGCCCTAACCTTAACCACAAGTAACCAAACAAAATACAAGACTTTAGGCTATTTTAGTTATTTTGGTTGCATTCACAGATTCCTACAAAATTGAGGTTTATATTGTAGGGACCTGAAAAATGTCCCCACAAGCTAAAAAGTAACTAGCTTTTACCACATTGTGGGGACATTTGGACGGACGGACACACACACACACATACACACGCACACACACGCACACACACCCCTGGAAGACACAGAGGTGTGTACAGTTCATATTATGTCCAAGTATTGCATGGGTTTTCCTTGGATGATCTGATTGCTTCAAGCAACCCATAGACATGCAGTTAGACTACATGGTGTATTTAACTACTCTCTTGTGTGTCATATGTACACACACACATGCCCACTTACTGTGAGTGCCACAGCGGTATAAAACACACACTCACAATTAATCAGCTTCATGCTGAATATTTGTTTTATTATTCATTCATGATTATGCTTCGGACCATGTCAAAAACGTACTCAGGAACACCTTGGACTCATGGCAAACCGTCTTAATAACTGGGCCGTACTTACGTATTCATCAGCTCTATTGTACGCTAAGTTTTGAACACCATTGTCGGATAATTAACTATTTTCCCTATTCTATTTTTTGGGGAATGGTTGAATCACTCGCAGGAGACTGGTCACAGGTTGCTCACAGGTTGATCATCCTCTTGGTGGAGTGGACAGACCTGGCCCGAAAACAAAAGGAGAATTGTGCAAGCCCCCACCCTCGGTGCTGAGTGGAGCGCTTGTTCTCGGGGGAGTCGCGCTTTATCCACGCCCACAAACACCACACCGTCCGCACCCAGAGCTTCTGGGTTGGGCCATACAATATGCTGTACACCGTGCACGCGCCTTTGGGTCCCCGTCACCGAGCTCACAATCCTTTCCTTGTTGTATAGCTTTGAAATAGTACTTCATCTTGCCATAGAAATACTTATTCTTACACCTTTGCTTTGTTCAATGAATAGAAAAAAAAGGATTTAACAGGCAGGTAGGTCGCCTGAGCTTCGCTTATGGTCTGTCCTGCCAACAAATCTCTGGGCAATTCGGGTTGGTCAGGACAGTGCCTATTCAGCACATGTCCAATAATCCTGCTCATCTGGTTATTATTGGGTCATCGGAACAAACTGTGTGTTTTCAAGTGTGCGTCCCTGGTCATTTGTGTCACGTCTTTGTGTGAGTCAGTGAGAAAACACGTATCTGTATGTCGGGCTGACAGGGATAATGCGCCGCAGGGCCAGGCTGGGGGTCTGCATGCGCATTTTAGCGATGCCTGTGGGTGTGAGAGTCAGCTTAATGTGACGACGTGCGGGCGTCTGCAGGCAGCGTGCGCTGAGGCGTGTTCATCTGCATTCGAGCTGAACGGTTAGTTAGCTGCGTGCGCGGACGCAGCGGGAAATGGGGGCCGGCTCACGTCTGTCTGGCCGCGTGACTGCCAGCGATGATGGGGGCTGTCACTATCAGGCCCACACATCGCTGTCGTGTCAGGGTGGGGCAGGGTGGGGGGGGAAGTACAGTAGTTTCCCACGGCTGCAACACTCCGCCGCTGCCCCGCCTCCGCATTCCTGACCTGCCAGCACTATGTCAATGTTTGAGCTGCACCGAACAAATAACACACCTTGAAAAGGCACCAGTTCTGGCTGTGTGCCTCTCACGCCCTTCCTCTTAACCAGTCGCCGTCATTCCTCTGTATGCGCATGCAGACGCATGCACACATTTCATATACTCATATTAAAGTCTTGTTTCTGGCATAAAACCACAAATGTGTCATTATCTAGCAGTTAAAAGGAAAAAAAATGCTTAACCATATCTACTTAATCCACACGTATCTTCAGCTCTGTCTTTTATTTGTAAATAAAAAACCAGATGGTATAAAAATTTGTAAGAAGATATAAATTGTAGCTTATTTTGCCTAGGTATTACTTTGGCCATGTTAATATGGAGGAAGTCATTAAGAATTAATAAAAAATATATTTAAAAAGGAAGGTGAACTGTGCTTCAGAACTTTAAAAGACTATCACACGGTGTTACGCTGTACACAGAAAGTGAAAGATTTCAGAGAAACACCAGCATCTAGCAAAGCATGTTCTGTGGGAGGTGACTGGGAGGCAGAACGGGGATTAAGGATATGTGACCCACAGAAGTACTTATAAGTGGCTTTTCTGGCATGACTAGCATTTCTGAGTTTTTACTTTTGCTTCCTGTGATCGGGTCACTATGACCCCATAACGATAAGTGGCTGTGAAAGATGTTTGGATTCGTATTCATAAAAAGGCCTGCTTTTCAGTTTGGTCTCCTTTAAACAATCGACTGCTAGTTATTTATTTATGTTTTAATTGTTTAAAAATAAATATATTTTTTTGTTCTGCATTTGTGGACATGAGGGGTTTAAATACTTACTCCAGAACAGAAACAAGCTGCTGATGTGTCTGCCAGTGGTCAGATCCGCATGAGTCACAGCTGTGGACGGCTTCCTTCAAGCCAGTGGGCCTCCGACGGCCGGGCTGCAGGGGCACTCAGCGGTGTGGGGGGGGTCACTGACACTTGCCCATGCCTTTATGCATTCCCCCAAGCTTGACCTCAACAACACCTCATGGAGTGGTAGCAGGAAACTGACACTAAATTATGAGGTGCACGCACTTCTGCTAAATATTTTTTTTTTAAAAAGAGAACAACAGACATGTTGAATTTGCAGTCGCTAATGGCATCACCTGCAGGTCGACCAATCGATCTCCCACATTTACACATCTGAACGGATGCTGGAGTTCATATGCTTTGCTATTTTAATTAACTGGGAGGTTTAAGTTTTTGTAATTTCAAAACGCAGACGCACTTTGAAGTTCAATTCAGAATTATGGGGGGGGGGGGGGCCCCGATTGCTTACACGGCTGCTACTTCATGGTATGTCTGTGACTTGCTGTTGAAAAGCATTCCAGAATGTCCTTTCTTTCAGGTCATTCCTAGACCAAAAATACGCTCATGGAAACTAAAAAAAGAAAATAAAAAGAGTAGTTCGTTTTCATAAGAAAATTCCTGGCAGAACATCCCTGTTAATGTCCATAAATTTAATGTTTATTGCAGGCATGTATTACAAAGGGGGAAAATTAATTGATATAGTGTTGTGGTTAAGAAGCAGAATTTATGATGATTACAAGTTACAGAAAATGAAACTGCTGTTTTAACCTGGAATATTCTGTTTAATTTAGAATATTCAGTTAAAATATCCAGCATCCACCTAATACCACGGTAGACAAAAGTATTAATTACCGGAGTGGTGAACACCAAGGTTCCTTTGCACGGAGTTTATAAAACAGCATGACAGCAGTGGGATATGATTTCATTGGCTTCTTGCAAACAAATACACTCCAGTTTCCCAGTAATAGAACTTGCAGGGTATTTCATACTGCATTTATGAAATTGTTATTAGTTTGAATCACGTAGCTCCAGTGCTACAGACCAGTATGAGATGAGCATTTTGGAACTCAAAGTCAGATTCAGTATAAATGACGCTTTCATACTACAATAGGAGCTCAAATTGGCATCAAATGATAAGGAAGCTTCAGTAAATACAGACATACTTAGATAATTCTTAGAGTGGAAGCCAATTATCTTTCTGCTTGCATTGTGTTATATAATCACAGGACCTTGATCAAGACGACAGGTTAGAAAATCGATGGATGGATGTATTATATAATAATTTTTTACCTACTGAGGAAGTAAATATCTTGCGTTATATGACTTTTGCTTTTGCATATTTGTAAGTGGACCGCTCCCATTCTGCACTGCTGCCAGAATAACTAACTTTATAGCAGTATTTAAGGGCACACTGGCATCACACTGACTTCATTAAGTCTCCTTAATGGAGGACAGGATGCTTGCACACATGGAAGTGGCCGTCCTGAAGCTCTACAGCAGCTGCGGGGATCTGCATTTCCTGTCTCTTAGTAAATCCCACTGCAGCACTGGATGAGTCCCCCTGTGTGCTGTCTTGACAACAGCCAGTAAAACAGGGGCTCTGTTGTCTCTCGTTGGGGTGGGTGGGGTTTTGGGGCACAAATTTCTGTAATTGGCCTTTTATTCTCAGCAGTTTTGCAGCCGTGATGACATTTGGGTGTCGCCCCCCCATTTCTCATGGTCTTGTGCCAGTGGTGCTCTGGCCACTGGTATGTCTGCCCCCCCCCCCCCATCCGTCCATCCTAGTGTACACACACAGAGAAGGTGCTTTTCAGAAATATCCCTGGCAAGTTGAAGTTAACCACAGTGCCTCCTTAAGGTCAGCTTTCGGCCGCAGCTCTAAGCACGAGCCAAACAGCGCGGGATAGATTAAAGCCCATGCTGGGGAGAAGTGGCATAAAGAGTCTTTATCCTGCATCTTCCTCCCTAAAATCTATTTCACTTTTACAAATGCAGCTCTACTTCACTGGGGTTTAATGTGGCTACTTTGCCCGCTCATTCTCTAAGGGTTATTTTCACCTTCTGTCGTTGTCGGTCCAGTTAAAAGAGAAATGTTTCTTTGTATTTTTCTAACAGATCCATTTAGGTTTATGTGCTTTTACAGCATATGAATTCAGAGGAAGGTGTACGTTCTTAGCTCTTGTGGGTGGTGGAGAAAGAGCCGGCCTTTTTCAGTTGTGCAGTCGGCTTGAAAACGGCATTCTTTAATGTCCTCAGCTTGCCGTGTTGTCTTTTATAAAGTGTTGGTGTAATGACAAGTTACTTTATGGATTTCCCTTTTTACTAGAATGCCGGGCTGGTCCAGGCATCCTGCTCATAAAACGTCCAGAGAAGGACAGTTGAAGGTCCTTTTCAGATGGGTTCAGTCCATCCATCCCACTTGGCTCATTGTGAGCATAAAATGCTGGTTATAATTCAGAATCTCCATCTTAGATCAGTCATGGCAGTTGTTACAGAGAATATTACATGTTCAAACACCAGGAATGAAGATTTCCCATATAAATGGTTAAAACTCAAAAATGTGTCATTTACTTTGGATAAAATAGTACGTAACTGGTGCAAATTAAGGATAGCGAGTAAATTAGTGATCTACCAAAGTGCATTTCATGTGAAAGTGTTTGGATTAGCAGTTGAGAGCACTGGGAGTGATCCAGTGCTCAGTCCCAGGGCATTCAGATACTCAGGTTAACTCTAAAGTATAATTCATTAACATCAAATTGCTAAAAAATTTAGCAAAAGCTAGCAATAACAGCTAACCACTAGCGATTATTATATGAATTTAGCTTTAGGTTGTTTTTTGCTCTGCATCCCTTAAAAACATACATAGCCGAAATTTATACAGTACGTTAGATGTTGTGGCTTAGAAAGCATCTCATTTATATATTACAGGTTGTGCGTTTACACAGACTTTAATGGTCAAAAACCTTAAAATCATACAAATTTGTTCCTGTCTGTTGTGAGAGTGTCTACAACAGTTTACCTGGCACGCTATTGGCTGATAATATGTAGACACAAGACGTGATTGGCTGACACAGCAGTAGCTGAGCAGCATCGTATACCTCTGCAGTTCAATTGAATTATGACATTACAGTCTTAAAGGCTGTTTTATAAATCTATATTGAATTGACGCTGTAGGTACGGCATAGCCACGTACCCTATGCTGTTGCCTGACGCAGACCTCCCTAGAAATGTAACTATCTGTCACGGCAATGCAGACCGCAGCAACTGCAGCTGGTTCATATAATATATAAAGGAGATGCTAACCAAGTTGCAGTACTAGAGGCACAAACATATGAAGTAAAAATTGCACTTTTCAGTTTATTTCCTGTCTGCTTAGAATTAAATTAAATCAAACTATTTGTACCATATTGAATTACATAGCCATATTCTTTTGCATCACATTGTATAAAACTGAATTGCAATGTGTTGAATCAAATTGTGTCAAATCTCACTGCATTGCAGTGAAGGTGAACTAGAGCATAAGTATAAATGCTCGCAGTGGCGTAGTACAGTTGCATAGTATAAATCAGCCTTAAAGGTGTCAGCGGCAGTTTATTACTGTAAGCATTTTCATCAGTTTACGAAGTCTCCAAGTGTACAGTAAATAAACTGTATGTTGATTGTTGACTATAAAGTACTATTTATTTAATTTGTTCATTTTATAATTTGTGTGAGCTTTGATCTTCATTTGATCCTGGCGTGCTTTATGTTTACGCTACCACATGTTAAAATTTCAGCTCTCTAACTTTGTTTCTAAGGGTTTCAGAGCCAAAATACAAAACCAAAGCTAAATTCATATAATAGAAGTTAGTGGCTAGAAGTTGTCGTTAGCGTCTGCTAAATATTTTAGCAGTTCATCGATTTAGCGCTATCAGATTAAATTTTGTAGTCGAAGCACATGTTGCTACAGTCATTTTTTCTTACATTTTCAAATGTAACACAAATCTGAATACATCTGAGTACATTCAGTATTTAATAGCTTAAAAACTATTTAACAGTATTCTGTCCAACACTGCAGCAGGTACTTGTCCCTACCAATGTCATGGGGGTACCGTGTTTGTTTAGGAGGGTGGAGTTCGGGACTGATTTGTTACCTACCAATACTGAAACCAAAGCTATGCCCTTGACCGACTCACAGCCACAGTTAGCATAATGCATTCCGTGCAGAATATCTACTTCAGAATTTCAGTTCCGCCTGTGTCGATAAATGTATTCATTTGTTTTAATGTGCATTCAAACCAAGAATAATGTACAGAATAACACACACCAGTACGTGAACCATTACAGGCCTATAACTAACACTGGCTCAGACTGACTGTAGGCAGGTCACTCTGTCAGCTGTGGACATAGGACCAGTGCTGTCTTTAGGTCTCTAATGACTAGTTTTTTGCGTAACTGGAGACAGAGGTTTAACCCAACCGTTAATCAAAAACACCACCTGACGCGTTGCCCCACAAAATGTCAGCTTTACAGGATAACAAAGGTAACAGCATCTGAAGTGGATGGATCTCCAAACACCGTCCTGAACTTTTGTATCTAAATAGCCTTTTACCTAGACAAAATATGCTATCCAGAATGAGCACATTAGTTTTTTGTCTGAACATTAAAAACGCCACATGATCTTCATCCTAATTCATTTTCAAACATGGCAGCAACACAGCAGCAGTCTGAACCACATATATACTCATGTAATACTCTGTGTTTGCTTGAATATTTAACCAACAGGTGACCAAAACATCAGTATTGTCCTAAACATCCCTCATGTTTGTTGTGGCTTTGCATTCTGCAGAGATGTGTTAATAGTGTTTGAAACATAATGCTCAAAAATATTTTTGAGTGCTATAGGGGTCCGGAGAGGTGCTGGTGAAGAGCTATAGGGGTCCAGAGAGATGCCAATGTAATGCTATAGGGGTCCTGAGAGATGCTGTGTAGAGCTATAGGGGTCCTGAGAGATGCTGGTGTAGTGCTATAGGGGTCCGGGGGGAGGCCGGTGTAGGGCTGTAGGGGTCCGGGGA
>JABJVO010000126.1:17975618-17990567 GCA_026770805.1 Boulengeromyrus knoepffleri
GGTCGACAAACAGCCCAATCAAAGAATAATTAATTTAACCAAAACGACACTGACGCGGACCAACAGTACCACGCACATAAGAGGCAGTTCCTGGGTTAGAGGGTGTGTCAGATAGCCCAGCGCGGGGGATTCATCAACTTGTCATTCCCGGAATACAACAGAGGTGGGCTGGGAAGAGGCGACAGGGGGGTGGAAGAGCCAACTGGGGCCGGGGGGGGGGTGCAGCGTAACACTGAGCCGTAACCCGTGCAATCAGCTCTGTGTAAATTTGGCACTCTTTGCCATTCACCAAGCAGCACAATGCCGGGGGCCTGGTGGCCGGGCAGGGGGGGCACCACAGCACAGCTGTGGCCAGCACTGACACAGCCGTGCTCAATATGGGAAGCCCCCGCCCCCCCAGTCACCCCACGCCAGGCCCCTCCAGGCCCGCGCACAATTGAGGGCCTCCGTAAGTCCTTTGTCACCATCCAAGACACCTTTTCCTCCGAATCTTAAATATTTCATTAGGCTCGAGTCTCCTTTCTTCCCCCGCTTTATGAAAACTGGGGCAGGGGGCTCTCTTGGCTGCTCTCGTGGTTAAGCCCAGATGTCAACAATGGATTGTGTTTGAGTTCCTCCACACTCCTGTCGCACCACATTCACTCACAATGCTCAATTTTAACGTTAAATCACTTCATTGGCTTCTGCAATGGGATTTGGTGTTTTTTCTGTAGAGTGGTTTAATTATTGAATTTAGGCTAAACACCACACCATCGAAATGTATGACAAAGTATAACACTGTATATAACGAAGCATTAGCTATAAAATTAAAATATATATTTAAAATGTGTTATTATAGGTGTATAGCTATTCAATGAGCACACAGAAAATGTTAAATAACTTCAAAGTATATTATGCATACTCATCATTCCTTCCTATCCAACGCAGGGTTACAGTGCTTGTTTGTTGTATACTAAAAATACTCTTTTAAAAAAAAAATATATATATATATATATATATATAAAATTTGGTAATTTAATTCTGAAATGAAACGAAAAATCAGAAAAACTTGCAAAGTTTTATTTTCAGGAAAATTTGAATATAATGGTGGAATTCTATGTGTCATCAAACCAAATCCAGATGGAATGTAGACTTTAACGGTCTACCGGCACAAATATTAAATACTTGTTAATAACTTTTCCCCGCTTGCCGCGTACGGCTCTGAGGTTGGAGGGGAAGAGCCTGACGATGGGCTTTGCAGTCATTGGGCTCAGGA
This sequence comes from Boulengeromyrus knoepffleri, assembly GCA_026770805.1. NCBI lineage: Eukaryota > Metazoa > Chordata > Actinopteri > Osteoglossiformes > Mormyridae > Boulengeromyrus > Boulengeromyrus knoepffleri. Next base: position 17,976,874 of record JABJVO010000126.1, read on the forward strand.
CAAAAGGCTGCTTTTGTTGCTGGAGGACGGAGCCCGAGATACCATCCCCACTACAGGGACCTCTAATGAATAATTCAATGTTATCATTCAGGCTGACATTTGATGATTATGTTTTTATTCTTTCTCACAAGTGAGTACCCTCGCTGGATGGAAGGGCGTGGCCAGAAGCGACAAAGGTAGGGGTCTCATGCTTAGTCCTGTTATTTATGAGGATGGGGGGGGGGGGGCCGGGGGGAGGAAGGGCAATGCAGGCCTTGGCACAAGAGAGACTGGCGAGCAGCGCTCCGCTGTCAGTGTGGTAAATATAACGTGTCACCAATTAAAAACTCATTGCTATTCTCTAATTCAGCCAGTGCCTTGTTAAGCATGGCCTGGCAGGGAGGCCTCGGCCCCTGATACCAGCATCGGCCACAATGGAAGAACATTTTCCCACCCTTTAAACCTCCCCCCCCCCTCCCTTATGCATGGAAATAAGACATTCTTTCAGCTCCATTTTCTAACGGAGAAAAAATGACCATCCACCTCTTTGATTTCATAGTTTTTTTTTCCAAAGACAACAAAGAATTCTATAGTTTCAGATTTTTATAAAAAAAACTTTTCTTTCTGCTTCCTTTTTTGGGTCATTGTCATGGTAATGATATTGACACAACTTGGTGCAACGTGGCTATACAGCACATATGAAGCCTAGCAGGAGTCCATTACAGAAATGCCATTTAGCACACTGCTCCGTGGACAAAGTCAGACGTGGAGGGGGGCTCACTGTCAAGGATGGGAATTCGGTGCAAAATTTCAGTTGATCGGTCGGGGTTCTTTCTGTGGATTTCTCTGGTTTTCAAATGTGCTAAAGCGTTAAAATTCAGGAATATAAATGAGTATATAGCCTCTGTAAAGCATACTCTCATATAGAATGTGCCCTCACAATACAATGATCTTTCAAGATCGATGTGAAACGAGGAAAGACATGTTAACACAAAAACTGGGAGTATAAACATAATGGTATATTTACTTCGGTTTGCATTTTAATTGCTAGGTACTATAATTTGCAATTTATATGACGTTTATCAGTTTATTGGGATTCTTTGTGGCTTAGTGGTTTACCGCTGTGTTTCATACCTTCAGGTTTAGAGGTTCGAATTCTGCCTCCTGTTCCATGTGTGTGGGTGGAATTTGCATGTTCTCCCTCCATGATTCAGAATTTCCTCCAGGTACTCTGCTTTGACTTCCTCCTCCATGCCAAAAACATCCACTGAAAGTGAATTGATATGCCCACGTATCTGATTGTGTGTGTGTGTGTGTGTGTTGCCCTGTGGTCTGGTACAACCCAGGGTTTCCGTTTACCTTCAGCTTAGGTTTTCTGGGACGTGTTCAAGGCTCCCTGCATCCCTGCTGTAGAAGCAGCTATGGAAGATAAATGATTAACTAAACATTAATAGAACTTCTTCCAGTGTAAAGTTGCAAAATCACATTTTGATCCTTGTTATCAGAACACTAACCCAACAACACTGAAGTGAAATCCTACAGATGGACTGAAACGTGTTGCTTGAAAAGTCATTATATTTCGTTTGCTGTGATCAGGTCCTCTTGCTCCACGCATGAATATTTGTATTTGATAACAGCCTGTCTCCATACAAAAAGTATCACGTATTTTCCTCTTTCAATTTGATAACTGTGTCACGTCATGCGTAATTCAGCACACTCTCCAAGCTTATAACCTGCATTATTACGCTGCATTGTTCATACTGTATTTATTTGCTTATCAGTTTGCACACTTATCAATAGAAGCATGTAGAATTTAACTCATGCCTGGGTAGATTAAACTCATCCATCTGTCTTCCTTGGAAAACATATCAGTACGTAGATTAAACACTGTGCTGAAAGGTCCAATGTAACTACTTAATTAGTCTAAGAGTTTGCTCCTGCAACTGTCTGGCTACAATTTTAACTACACCACTCATTTCATTGTTCTCTGAATGAGAAAACTTCGTGGAAATATGCACATTTCTGATTGGAGGAAGAATCTGTCAGTAAAGGGAGACCCAAAGACTCCCGAAACACAGGAATGGGGGTCTGGGCAGGGTCTCTCAAGACCAATTTACCCATTTGAATTGGAATGTGAGAAATGCTATTTAAAGAGGACAGAATGAGTCTTGCCTGTATGTTTTCAAGAAATCAAAGGCTTTCTCTGCTCAAGTGCTGGGTCCGGAGAGAAAGCAGGCATTAATGGGCCCGCCTCCCTAAAGATCCGACTCATTATCTCTGTCCAACTGTCTGGAGGCATCTTGGCACATCCACATGGACTTAATTGAATTAGATATACCCGCTTGTTTGGTCATTGTGCGCTCGCGTGAGAATCCTGCAGCCATTTTCCTGATAAGTCTCAAGAAAAATTTGACAACACTTGTCAAGAGATCTGAGAGTTTTTTACCGTCTGGAATAAAAAGGTATTTCAATATCCTGCAGTTTTCCTGCAGGCATGATAGTTACAGCACTGTCCACTGACATCATAGAGGATTTAATAAAGACTGGCCTCAGATTACAGTGTTGGGACAAAGCAGTCTCACGTGTCGCTGTGAGTGGGATACTCTTATACTGGCGTTTCAAACAGTTACATATTAATAACATAAGCAAATGCTCGCTCAAGATAAAATATGACGGAACTAATAAAAGAATTAAACTTTTTCTGATTTGAATTATATTATATAATATAATATAATATAATTGTATCACTATGTATAAGTAACTCTTCACATTTTATCCCATCTTGTGAAATTACAAAATTTGCCAAGACGTCAACCCAGAGGTGAATTACGTTGGAAGGCAATTGAGAATCTGGAAGGAGCCGCAAGGACTGATATAACCAGTTAGTAGAATACAGTTCAAGAGGCTGAGATCTGAGGAAAAGTTCACAGTAATAAGAACACTTCACTAAAATGAGTAATACTGAACAAAGAAGGAAATATTCATGAATAATATAAGTTTATATGAATAAAAATCCTCAATAAAGCATTAGGGAAATGAAGAAGTGCAGAAGTGAAGGGTGATATATACAAACCAGTATAACCAAGGGTTACGTTTGGCTCAGACCCAATACAGTATATCTTAAAACCCACGGAACATGCTCCTGGTATATCCTTTACAAACATGTACCTTTCAGGTGGACAATAAGCCACAACATTTGGTTACACTTTACTTTAGGGGTCACAAATACTTAGTAATAACTCAGTTACTAGTGAAGTACAAACCATGAAGAAATCATGAACAAGTATAGTCTGCTTAAGATGAAAGATGTGACAATTCATTATTGATGAACAAACATGAGATCAGCTTGTAACTAACACTTAATTTGTGGTTAATTAACACATAACTAATAATATAATACTACATTATTTGTGTCCCCTCCGGTAGTGTTTCCCAAAATGTAAAAAATAAGAAAATGCCCTTAAAATGTGTTGACAATATTTACCTAGGATAAATTTATAGAAAAATATCTCATTAATAATACTGTAATGTTACTATTTTAAAAACTTGCAAACTTTTGTAAACTTTTGTAAAAAATAACACCCTTCTACCAAGTTGTGCTTAATCAGATACGACATTTTTTTCACGTGTCTAAAACATTTCAATGTATTAGGAAATTGTTGTCTTACTAATTGGATTGTTTTCCATTTATTTGTGGTAAATCTGGCACTGAACCCAGTCTGTAATTACGTTAACTATTCTGAAGGTGATTTTTGTTTTCTTGAATAAGCAACAAATTTGCACCATAAGCGAGAGGCTCGGGCACAGCTTCATGACTTTTGCCTTTTCTCCCTCAAACTAGCTTTGAAGTTGCATGGGTAGGGGATTACCGGCTTCTGCTGGAATGGAAACGGTCCGATGTGATTGCCCTTTCCATTTAATGGGCTGCAGTTTTTAAAGACAAGGCTAAAAGTGTAGCCTCAGTGCTGTCACCTTATCGTGTCACACCCAGCCCCCCTTGGGGTCACCTAAAGATTGACACCGTAACCCGCTGCCCTGGTCTTCCCCCAGCCCCTATGCTGGTGCACCCAGCTGTCAGTAATGTGCTCCTAACTTTATTCATTTAGAGATCAGGGGATGTGAGTGGATAATCTTTGCATAAGTGGGGCTCCGCAGCCGGCATACTTTTCCAGCCTTTTTTCTGTCTGCTTTTTTCACCTCTGCATTTTGTCATTCAAGGCATCCTCCCCGCTTTTAAGGAGCTTCCAGATGTTCTGTTATGCTTCCTCAGATTTGGTGGGATGTTTCTGACTTTTTCTAACGAGTGGCAGTCTGACAGCACTGAACCGCTGGTCACAGCTGAGTGGAGCAAAATGCGTGTCAATGAATCCTCAAAGGGCGCTGGTGCTCTGTTGAGAGCTACAAGCGAGTTAACTGTGAAGACACCAGGCGTCAAGACACATGGTACCATTGCTTTGGTCCCTCCTTCTTTGCCCTGACTGTGGCTGTCCCACTTGGACAAAGTGACTTTGTCTTCAATTAGACAATGAAGTAACACTGTCCCAAACTACAGAGCACTGTAACTGGACAAAAGTTGCTGAAGGAAAAATGAGTATGATATGGATCGTTAGACTTGCTATTCAACATTGTTACTAATCTGTACAATGAAACACTGGATACAATGGCCACTGCTCGGTTCTGTAATTGAACAATTTTACAAATTAATACTGGAGATATTGCATGTATGTGTCCACAGTATGTGTGTGTGCAATTAAGTGCATGCCGTGTGCCACAATGGAGTGCTTAGATTCAGGGCTTGCAGAACCAACACGAGTATGAGCTGGACTTACATGAGGGACCCACCAATGGATTTTTTCATTCTGGTATGAACAGCATGTCATCCACTGAAGAGGAGACGATGTAGATCTCCTGACCTTAATCTTCTTGAGGGCTGACACAGGAAGTTGGGTGATGATAAGATTATCATACTGAGACATACATTCAACTGACATGTTATATTTTCAAAAAGGTCTCCATGCATATCTATCTATCTATCTATCTATCTAAAATATATAATATTATGGCCAATACTAGCTCAATAACACTGGAAAACACCACGATTAAGCCATAGATTTACAGAGTAGGATGCTATGGTGGACTATTCTCCAATGTCAAAATTCCATCAGCTAAAATCAGTATAATGGCATCTGTTGCCTTGGCGATATATATCACTTCTTTCTGTGTATCTAGTCTCCTTGCCTGACACCGATTGGTCAGGGGAGTAAATAAAAAGATGATGGTTTCCCTAAGTAGGAGCTAGTGACTCTAATGTGACATTGATGTGCATCATGCATATTGATATGCATGCGGTAGTTTGGCTCCATCTGTCCATCCATCTTCTGACCACTTATCTATTGCCGGGTTGCGATGAGTTTGGGGACTATCCCAGAAAGCAATGGGAACAAGGCATGAATGGAATGTTCTTCCACCATTTTCTAAAGAGACAATTTACCTTTAATGTTGATTAAGAAGGCAGCCAGATTTAGAAAATGATGGCAGATCCAAAACTGATCTTGTCTGCTTTAATTTTTCATCTTGCCTGGCTCTCGCTAAACTGATAATGAAATGCATGATTGATTTACTACACCACACAGAAATTCACTCAACATGCAATAAATGAACAAACAGCACCTAGCACTTACACAACTTTATAATCACAATCTAACAAAATAACAGCAACATGCTTTTCTTTCCAATCGCGGTGTGACCATTGTTTTCTCCTGCATCTAAAATAAAATACACAAACAATTAAACTGTTGAATGGTTTTCTGACTGGAAGAATTAAATCCTTTTAGAAGTCGTGTACCCTGCTGTAATGCAACCCAGCAATTTGCAGAGCAGAGTGACAGCGACTATAGCTGACACCTTGCCTATAAAACAGAAAGGCCATTCAACAGGCTACAATTCACAGATAACAGTGCCAAATATCATTCCATACAAGCAAACTACTTGTAACACCTATCATACATTTTGTGTCACAATCATGTTGGTCCTTATCAAAATTCCTGTAAGGACAAGCAAGGCATTCACATCATTCCTGTAACTGTGGTTTACTCTTTTCTCTATAGGTGTCAAATCTAACTTTGTGTAGCTTTTAATTATTTAATTAAACTTATTATAACCAATCACCTGTTTCTGGGCCACGGACCTCCTCCGGACAGCAAAATTAATGATTTAGTGGAACAAAAAAAATTCATAACACACAATGGAGCTTGGAAAAGCTACTACCAAAGAAGTAATAAACATTTTAAAACATAAAGTTTGATTTTAAATTATTTTTTTCATATTCTTTAAATGACCTTACCCCATGCATAAGCACTTTAACCACACATCTGCACATTTCAAACACAAATAAATATTAGAAGTATGAAAGATAATATGGATTTCAAATACTGCTGTATTTACACCAACTTTAAAATCAGTTATGGTAACATGCATCATATTTTAATGTGACCTTATTTTAATCACTCAGGGGGTGATTTAAACCAACCAATTCTGAACATTGATCAGGATACTAGAGTTGGCAGAGTTCCAGTAACTGGAGAGTATTTGCTGAATGAAACATTTACTTTTTTGTGGCAACTTATCTTTTTCAAGTTGTTTCCGGTGATTTAAAGTCTAATTTTAACTGACTGCCGCATTTTAGCATTAAAAAGGCCAGGCCTCCTGGTTGCGATCTTTTTTTTTCTCGGTCGGCTAGTTAGAGTTAAAATGGGACTCTCTCACCGACAGGCAATTTGAGTACCTAGTTATTATAAATCAATGATGGTTTGTAATTCTGTTAATTCAGACAAAAGAGGCAGGGAATAAACAGCCATTAAAATGACATGTGAATTGGCAAACAAACTGTTTAATATGTGTCAGCCATGTGAAGGGGCTCTCAGCTTGTGTGCTGGGGGACACAAGAATTTGCATCTGATTGGAGTTTAATGGCCCACATCAGCACCGTGGCACCTTATCCCCATGGTGACCAATCTTTTCTCAAGATTTTCAACAGGGTGAAATGTTCTTTTTTGTCTGCTCAAAATGTGTCATGTGAGCCCATTGGGAATAGGGCTTGTATGTATCAATTTGTTTCTGTTTTGAGACCCGCAATAGCCCGGCAATGAATATATGGGCCATTGAGCCCTGGTGCACAATGGCCACAGCTGATGAGGTTGCCACGGAGACCCGCCCACACAATGGCTTGGAATGATGACATATGGTTCTAACTTGCCCCAGTCTGCATACCCCCAATAATCAGCCTCCGTCACTTGACAAAACCTCGGAGCTGGCCATTTATCCGTGCCTACTCATTTCATGGTAAAATAAACTTTTTATAAAGTTTTAACAACAGATGCACAAAACGGGAATAAGGGTAAAAAGGCAGCATGTAAAGTGGGGGAATTCTTCATTAAGTGATTTACAAATGGAGTGTCCACCTGCTTCCACTCTGATATACTCGTGGGGAATTTGAGCTATGTGGGCAGGCCTCGTTGTAAAATGTTTCAATTCCATAAATATATTGCATACGCACTTTGTACAATAAAACCAATTAGGCTGAATAACTTAAACTTTATGTATATATAAAAGTATATATACATAGACAGACAGAGTGAGAGAGAGATTTTATTTCTTTCATTTAATTGGTTTTATTTATAGTGTTAAATAGTGAGGTTATATTTAAACTCAAATGTATTGAACACACATGAGTTTAGACATAACTTCAATTAACAATATTAAAACATAGAAAGGGTGTACTGAATCCTAAAATTCAATATTAGATTCCATAATGCATAACACATACTGGAGTGCTACATATTATGCCACATTTATTACCCTCTAACATAAATTGGGTGGCATTTTTTTCCATTTAAATTTTGTCTTCAAATCTTCAATTTCAATTACTTAGACCTAAATGAATTATATAGTATGTTGGTAGCACTTTACCTGACAGTACTCAAATACTTAGTATTAACTCAGTTACTACTTAAGTACAAATCATGAAAAAAAATATAGTGGCTATTTGAGCTAAAAGATAGGTCACGATTCATTAATGATGAACAAACATGAGATCAGTATTTCACATGTGTCATTCATCACTTGTTGCTTCAGCAGGTCCTTAGTAGTTTACAAAGGTTTTCAGAATTGACAGATATATAGTAATAAATATAGTAACTGCTCGAGATAAAACATGCATCACAATTCGTTAATGATGAATTAACATGAGATCAGTATGTAACTAAGACTTAGTTTATGGTTAATTAATACATAAGTAATAGCATAATACTATATTGTTGGTGCCCCTCAAGTGAACTGTTACTAATATGGTTAGAGAGATCTTGAACTCTTCTCAGTTGTAAAACTTTTCATTGTAATGAACGTCTTGCGTACTTGTTGTAGAAAATGACCTGTGCACAAAATACCCAAATGAATTCTGGAAAGCCTTAACTGGGATCTGGTGCCTTATCTGTGCTAGGAGGCCGAATTGAACTTCTAGTCGTGTGGTTTTGTGTGAAGAAGACATCTTCTGTCAGTGCCGTGCGACTGTGTCCCTCTCCGCTCTGGCTGAGCTCATACTGCCGCGATGCCTTTGTGCTTGGCCCACCGCTCTGCGGGCTCACTGCCGCCTGCCCCATTCAGCCTATTCAGGCTGCTCCACAAAGGGGGCATCGTAACCTACGGTGTCCACTGCAGCCACACCCACACACACCCACACAGGCGTCATTCATAAACCTGGTGGGGGCAGGGAGATGCCAATTAGACTCACCACAGGCACCACAGTTGTCAGTCACATTCGGATACTGTTATCTACGTTTACCAGTAGTAAGGAAGACACAAAGTCACAGGTTTTGCCAAGGTGAGGAGGTCAGAGTAGGTGTTGGCTGGAGGTGTGAGGGTGTTGGATTCAGGTTCTGCCGGTTAGGCACAGGGCTTTGGGTTAGCGTAAGTTTCAGTACATTACTACATGCTTATAAATTATGGGGGGGAGCAATAACTTAGCTAATACACCCCCTGGATGATGAAATGGGTGGAGACGTCAACCCCCCCAGTACTCAACCCAAAGTTATGCCCTTGCATTATTCGAGCAGAAGTGCCCCGGGACCAGAAAATCCGCACTTCCTCCAGGGTGACCTGCTGTCCCGCACAGAGACGTCACGCTGCACTTCCGCAGGGATGCTTTGTTGTCTGTTAACAGATGTTTCCCCTCTCCTGCAAAAGAAAACATTTCCTTCTCGGTATATGCGTGTGTGTCTGTCCCTAGACTGCCTGGAAGCCTCTGTAATAAGGTGTAGAAGACCCAGAGCTGGGTGAATCTTTCTAGGCCCGACACGAGGGTCAGAGACAGACCCACAGGACTCACATCTGTGACGGAAGCTTGCCGCCCCCCAATTCAACCCCCCCGCACACAGTATCCCATGAGTGCAAGCCATGCAGGTGGCAGGCAATGCTGTGAGAGATACTAGCCGCACAGCAGAGCAGCGTTCAAAATAAACTTGAGGAAACAGAGCTCTTCAGTATGTCAGACTTACACTACAAAGCCACACGAACGAGGCCAGGCCTGAGCATAGGAATCTTTGGAGACAATAAGGAAGGAGAGAAAACAGAGAGCTCTTTCTTCCAGACAGGCTGTTGTGTCTGGCCTGGGCAATTTTGGAAACGGAATCTTATCTGAAGAACGGGATGTTATAAACACAGATTTTGGCTCATGAATGTGCAACGAATAAAGAATTTTTTTGTGAATGGAAGGAAACGGTCTTAACACCAGAGAAACAGAGAAATCCCCTGCCTTGCATTCCAGACCTCATGTTTTTCTGAGTATTTCTAAGCCTAATTTATCCCGTCCTAATGGAACATCCTTTAGGATAAAAGGCTTAAGCTGTTAAATATGCTGTAGAACTCTGGCTTTCTTGCGCACCCCAAATACACAAATGGCATCTGAGTGTGCATGTGTGTGTGTGTGTGTGTGTGTGTCTCCACCCCGCAACAAACTGGAATCCCGTCTAGGGTGTCTGCTGAGGATGGGCCGTCTGTATCCATGGGTTCCGCGTCTGCAGATTCAACCAACTGTGGATCGAAAATATTTGGAAAATCCAGAAAGTTCCAAAAAGCAGATCTTAAATCTGCAGCACTATACTGAATCCATGTGAGTGTAGTGATGTGTAGGCAGGCGCTGCTGGGGAAGAAGGGAGGGAGGGAGGAGAGAGAGAGAGAGAGAATTTCTTTATATTTTCTCTATTGAGAACTACAGACGTTTCTCTGCTTACGAACAAGATACGTTCCGAACGGCCATTCGCAACTTGAAATATTTGTAAGTCGTCATTCAACATAATTTTAAGGGTATACGCAAGTACAAAGAACTACGATGCTGGGAGTATTTACGCTACGCTGCTGCGCGGCGGGAGTAGCGGCCAGAAGTCGTACTGGGTGGAACTGGCATGCAGAAAAAAAAAATTGATGTTGCGGACAGGAAACGGGAGCCCAATGAACACAATTTGGACTTAGAGTCCTCTTCCTTCGTATGTCTGAAAGTTCGTAAGTAGAGGAGTGTCTCTATATGAAAGCAGTCGGTAAGTGTTGAAAGATAATGCTGCCTTGTTGCTGACATGTACTATGAAATTAGGTCTATATGGTTGTGCCTGTATCACACATGAACAGACTTTTCTGTTTTTTGTAGTAATGTAATATTACATCTCTTTGCATAGCATTTACATTGCATTAGATGCTATAGAGAGATTAATATAGGGATTATTTAAAATATACGGGAGGATGTGCGTAGGTTATATGAAAATCCTAAGCCATTTTACAGGAATCATTCTGAGCATCTGCAGATTTTGGTATCTCTGGGGGGGGGGGGGGACCGATCTGCCCTGGATACGGTGGGCTGATTGTATACACTGAAACATTACAACTGTGGATGTATTACACAGTAAGCTATCAATCGGTGCTTGTAGTCGACGTGTTGAATGCAGGAGAAACAGGAAGCGATGAAGATCTGAGTGACTTTGAAAAGGGCCAAATCATTAAGGCCAGGTGACTGGGTCAGAGCATCTCTGAAACGGCAAGGCTTGCGGTGTGCTCACGGTCAGCCGTGCGAATAGCGACTGAGAGCGGCCCGAGGAGGGAAACGCCACGAACTGCTGACAGGGTGTTGGGCAGCAGAACTCGTCAATGTGGGATGTGAACGTAGACTGATCCAACACATCCCACAGATGCTTGACACCTACCCTACCTTCCACATGATGCAATGTGTCAGATTCATTGCAGCTTCTTCCATTGCTAAAAGGGCCAGTTCTGACACTTTCATGTCCACTGGAGTCAGCATGGGCTCTCTGATTGGCCTCCGGCTACGCAGCTCTGTACGCGGCCGGGCTCGATGCCCCCTGCGTCGTGACACATTACTCCCATGGTCATCATCAAAATCATCTCCCATTTCTTCTGCATTCAACATGTCATCTATGAGTACTACCATCTAATATAGCACACCATCCAACACGTCTAACTACCCTGTAATATATCCCAGATCTTGACACACACCGTTTTTACGAGTTAACACTATTCACTTCACGTGGGGGTGGTTATCATGTTTCAGCTCATGTATATGTCGGCAAGGTATTTTTCTCCAGTCATAATAGTTATGCAAAATATAACTATACTGATCATAATCCAGCCGATTAAGTTGGAGTGATAAGGTAATAGGATGATGGGTTGACTGACATGCCAATGAAAGGGGTATTTGAGTTTAGTGAATGATCAATGAGTAAAATACCACACAAAAGGGTATTGATTACGTAGAGAGAAAAGAGCTAAAAACAATTAGCCTGGCTCTGGGGTAGGTGAAGAGATCGATATGGGAATTTCACAGTGTCACTTTTCCCTGTTCCGCTTGAGGGTTTCCTCTCAATGTGTTTTTACGGGACCTGGGTTCAGGCAGTGAATATACTGGCCGGTCAGATCTGACAATCAACCTTCTAAGAGAAGAGCAAGTCTGAAAAAGGAGGGTAGGGTTGTGGGATTGTTTTTCTGCCACCTGGGACCACGAGCACCCCCGGACCTCAAACATGCCCCCCCCCCGTCATTCCCCCTTTGACATCTCTCGGCTTTCTTTATGACCCCTGGGTTTGTTTTGTTTCAGCCCCCCCCTGTATACAGCTCTCATTGACCTCATTGTGCAGGTCCAGCACTGGTTCTGAGTACAGAGGCAGGGGTTAGAAATCCAGGAGGTCCAGCGGATGCCACAATGGCATGGAGTTCTGTCACCCAGAAGCCTGCAGAGGGTCAGCGCCCGAAAACCCGTGTTTGCTGTATGCAAACAGGAGGCTTCTGTTTCTACATAGATGCGAGAAAGTCCTTTCAGGCTCCTTCTATTGTCTGATTTTTATCCTTGGGTTTAAGAGAAGAGGAAGGAAGGAAGAGGGAGAGTAACAGTTTTCTCGGCCCTTTATGCATTACCAAATAAAATTTAGCTAACAATCAAAATAGTAGCTACTACAATCTATGCAGCTCCCAATGATAATAATCTGAAATTCAATGATTGTGTAACAGCTAAAGAACTCCTGCAGGTCTGTTGACTTTAGTATCTCATTGACAATGTCGCACGCAGTCGAGTTTCTATGTCTTCTTTATTATGCTTTCTAAATTTTACCTCAGCACATGTTTTCTTAAGCCGCTTTTCCTGGCACACCCCTAAAGGAGGACTGAACAATAGGTGAGTTCCTGACTGAAGGCTATTTATTCTTTCATTTGTCTCATGCTGAATAGAAAGATGCTTAATTGAAGCTGAAGTTTTAAATATTTATTAATTGTTTATTGTCTAGGCTAATCCTGGATACTATGATAATTTCTCAACAGTCACTATGCAGTGATAAGCAGTAAACGTAGGACCTATCTGTAATAGTATTTTAGATTTTAGATGGAGCAATCCATCCATCCATCCATTCATCCCTCCATTCATTCATCCATCTTCTAGCCACTTATCCTGGTCAGCGTCTAACAAAACTAAATGTTCTCTAAATAAGGAGGAACAAATACGCAGTCACTGCATATGTGCACACACATACACAAACACACTGCATATCTGCACACACACACTGCATACCTGTAAACACATGGACAAACAAACTGCATATGTGCACACACATGCACAAATACACTGCATACGTGCATATACATGCACAAACACACTGCATTCCTGCACACACATGGACAAACTGCATACGTGCACACCCATGCACGAACATGCACATACGTGCACACACTGCATTCCTGCACACACATGGACAAACTGCATATGTGCACACCCATGCACGAACATGCACATATGTGCACACATACTGTATGCACCAAAACACTGCATAAATGCTTTTATATTCATTGACACACCGCAGATAGGCATACATGAGGCAGCAACTTAAAAACGTAATTGATATGTAATGTGTATATATCGCGTAACTGGTACCTGTCCAGGGTGTATCCCTGCCGTGGGCTCTGTGCTTCCTAAGCATCAAACTCCTGGATTTTCTGTCATCACTGCTTCGAGTAAATCCTGTGTTTCTAGATCTTGCAGTTTGAACATTTACGGGTATTGGACAATGAAACTGAAGCACTGGCCAAAATAGTGTTTGAGGTTTCCCGCCTATATATGCGCGGCCCGGTGATCAGTCTTCACTGATTGCACGTTCCATCAGTCAGAGCCG
>JABJVO010000126.1:17992784-18010745 GCA_026770805.1 Boulengeromyrus knoepffleri
CCCCCCGCGCCCCCCGCCCCCTACCTGCCACCTACACTATGATTCACCAGCCACTTTGCTGGCCGCTTTACGCTCTCCGCTAACTGACACTTAGCTACACGGAGTTTCTGCGGGGGCAGCGGAACAATAAGACCATCAAATGAAAAGTGGGCAGCGTTTCCCTTGGGGAGGGTCTCCCTAAGTGGAGTTTAACCTTCAATGGGAGCAAAGAAAAAAAAAGGGGAATAGAAAAGAATCAAATAGGGAGGCCGTTCTTATTACACCAGGAAATATGTGCTGCAGTCGGCTGTGTGAAGCGTTTATAATCCAGCAATCGACAAACAAACAAACAAAAAAAAAGAACAATAAAGACAATGATTATTTGACAAATTGTGAGAAGTGAAACGGTATGCGATGGAAGTGGTGTTCGCATTCTGAAAGGGTAGCGACGACTGCTGAGGGGAATTATAGTAATGTCCCTTTGTCTCTCCAACCTGGATGCTTTTCATTATCAAGAAACCCTTGGTGCTGCATTTGGAATCATGCAGAATGTTGTCACACAGTGTGACCATGTCTGGCCCAGGGTGTCACGTTCACAAAGCCTTGCTAATCTCGGGGACATTTTAAGGTATGTGATTGCTTCAAGATTGCAGGGAATCTTCGGAGTAAGACTGGAAAAACTGGAATGACCATCTGCACACCTGGCGCACCGCAGAAGCCTTCATCTCTCAGCAATTAATAACTGCACTCGCCCAGTCGTTCCGTTTCAAGGAATCCTCTCTCTGTTTCTGAAGGTAGTTCTCACATCACAAGAGGAAATACTGGCCTCAGAATGGCACAAGGGCCTATTGTCTGTCACATTTAACCACAAAACCAAGCCAGAGTCTGATGCTGCATATTTGTGCATTTAAAATGCAAAGGAACCATATAGCAGTTTTGTAATTAAAAAATTATAATAATTTCTACTAGTTACACCCCCAAAGGACATAAATATAGTAAATATGACTAATAACTATAATGTTATATTCCACATCTATGTAATGTTTGGGCAATGCATTTTTGAAAGCAAATGAATACATCTGGTTAGGTAACTGCTGATACGCTACTTATTAGACAAGAACTTGAGATCAAAAATGAGGCGGCTGCTATTTTAATGGTCACCTCCCAGTAAGCCATTTAAGGGCCGTGGGTGTATAAATACTTAGGCAGGCCTTTGACCTGCGGGGAGCTCTTTACTTTCCCCAGCAGAATGTACCGCGTTCCCAAACATACATGCCTGACATCCTGAAAGCGGAGAGGCTCATGAAAAGTGAAACTTGGCCTGCGAAACATCTTGTGTGGACAGGTGACCAGGTGCTGGGAGGTACCCCAGAAGGTGGCATTCCAGACCAGGCTGGGCTTCTATCTCCAGACCATCTCATCTTCCTCTTAGAGGTAAGTAGCACAATGCTATTAATAGCAGCAGAGTCAAGGCCTTACAAACATAGCCTGTATTAAGGAATGATTGTAGAGATTAATTGTAAATAGAAACATTGTAACCTAAATGATGAGACATAATTAAAGTGAATGGATAACTGACATGATTACTAGTTATACTGAGAGTTTGGATCATTTCCAAAGATTTTTACATTGTTCTCCATTGTTCTCAGTATGACAGATTACTTTGTCTCTTACCTGTAACGTGCTATATTTGCTACACTGACCATATACCATTCAGTATTTAAAATGTATGTGATATAAAGACAACGGAGTCCACGTTGAATACTGAGGTTTCAGCCTTCTTCAAAGACCTCGCTCATTTTGCAGACGGGCACAGCACTCAGAGAAAGACAGCGGAAGGTAAACAACAGCCTTGGATAAACTAACAGTGATACATTGTGACCATGTAAATGGGCTGTTTTCACCATTTACACCAGTCAATGTAATTACTGCAGTATGTGTGCAATGTATGTAATAACTGTAACCGTTCATTCTTTATGCAATGAGGTGCAGCTGGCTGTGTGATTTCTTCCTTTGCTTATTGTTGTGTTTGAAAAATTCAAAAGAATTCCAGATAATTTTCTTACTTTTCGTTAGAACTTGTCAGAAGTTTCTACCATTTTTGGTCAACTTCTGCATATTCCTTTACCTTAAAAAGTGCAATATTCGTATCAGAGGTGAAGCTGCTCAAGTTACCGAGGGAAAGACTGTATCCTTCTCTGACAGACCAGCTCTCTTTATTCTTCTGCATCAGGTCATTCCCATGAACTGTACACAATATTCTGCACTGGTCTAGAAAATGTTTGTATGTTTGAGATGTTAATGGAAAATGCTCATACAAACACTTAACACTAAGTTCCACGGACTAAACAAAGGAAGGTCCTCCCTGCTCCCTGGTCCTCCCCCGCTGCCTGTTCTGTAGGAGAACAGGTGCAGGAGGAGCACGTTCTCTCGCAGACTCTGTCTGCTGCTCCACCTCCGTGTCTCTGCTCAGGCATGTGAAGCATTTCCTTCAGTCGCCAAACATGAAATGACCACGTTCAATTTTGAGCTGCAAGGTGATTGCAGTTCAAATGGCTGCCAGGTCAGTTATTTCCGTAATGCATTACAGTGCAGTTCAGTGATATTGCCACAGTGACATCACCCTATAAAAACTAAATTTATCCTTCCACCCACCCATCCATCCATCCATCCATCCATCCATCCATCCATTTCCTCAGGTCACAGGGGCAGCAGGGTACAATGAATAACCTATGGCCTAATAATAATGAATAATGATTTATCAAAAAAGCAGATCATGATAAACATCAGTTAATCAAAATTAATCAAAAAGTCTGATCAACAACAAACTGTCAAACCATAATTGATAGTCTGATATTATTGGCATAAAGTGTAAGATTCCATACTGCCCCTTTTTAAGATTCTGACACGAACTATTAACTGCAGAAACAGAAATAAAAACAAAACACATAACACTGTTTCAAGAAGAAGCGTGAAAAAGGGAAAAATCTCCCAGTGCCAATCTGGGAAAAAAAGTGAAATTCCTCTCTTGTCCAGTATGAACCGGCTGACAGGCCTCATGCAGGTAACATCAGCTGACAATCCTGATCTCAGTATTCCTCAGGGTTCGTATCACATCCTCAACATCCTCAACATCCTCATATGCATTATGTTCCTCGTCTAACACAGGCAACGTAATCACTGGAAGGTTATTAATGGAACATATGGGGCATATATTAATTAAAAAAGGAGTCCAATTAAAACACATTCTGTCATGAAATAACCCCAAGAGCCAAAGATGCTATCAGCCTCCCCAAACAATCCCCCTGGGGGGTAAATTCTCTGTATTTGTGGCTCTCTCCATGGATCTGGGTGGCTAGAGCGTGGAATTCATCAGAATACTTAGGAATAAAAGTGCAGCACCTCACTTATAATAGGACCAGCCCTCCTTGTACTGCTAGGAGATAATCCAATACTAGTCTGGCACTTTTCCACTGACATACAGGAACCAAGCCGTACCTGAGCCATGCCGTGAAAAGAGGTTACAGTGCGGTTCCTGCTCACTTCGGATTTCCACTGCAGAAGGGTCGGCTCGATCAAGGCGTTGCCAAAGGGGCGTATGTATACTGTCCACATGGTGTACATCATGATTTACTATGTGCTAGCAAGTCTGTGAGAATTGCCATGTTATGTTAGCACCAAGCGCTACTGGAATTAGCATTCGCTTGTGTGAATTAACATTACAGATCCATTCCGTACAGCGGTTCTATAGTACTTTTTTAAGTAGATGGCGGGAAATTTTCAAGTTCCGAGTTTCGGGAATGCACCAGTACATCACGACGCGTGATACTGCTAATAATGAATGATATATAGGATATACCCTTTTTCCTTCAGGTAATTCATGGACATCGACGCAGATCAACGGTATCTCCCTGCATTTCGACCAATCAGACAGTGGTGACATAACCACCTCGACCAATCAGACAGCGGTGACATAACCACCTCGACCAATCAGACAGTGGTGACACAACCTCCTCGGGTTTGTCACGCTTTCGGCCCTGCTTACAGGGCTATGTCCATGACACAGGCAGATACGGGTCAGCGCTTCTCCTGCTGACACGGCAGGTGCTGTTTACAGCTCGTGAAATTATCATTATGGCCTTTAGGTCGCTTCTAAAGATTATCACCAAACTGACAGGAGGACAGGTTAAGCAGAGGAACATGGAATTCCCCATTAGCTGCCATGTTGTTACTGAAAATACTAAATCCTAATACAAGCTAAAATGTGTCAGAGGTAATCAGCTCACAACGGGGGCATTCTGGGCAATTCCTCCTGAGGCTCAGCCAGACCCAGGACACACTGGAGGGATTATATCTTGCAGCTGGCTTGACAACATCTGGGGATCTCCCAGATCAAGCTGGAGTCTGCAGCCCCGGAGAGGGTGAGATTTCATAGCGCAGATTAGCAGGGACCGTGCCGTGTAGTCAGCACAAAACCTGACAGTCACAGCTAAACATTTCCAGCTCCAACACACAACTTTTTTTTCACAAATTATCTAGATTCAATATTAACTAAACGCATGTCTGTTAGGATAAACTATGTAAAGCTCATTTCATCTCTGTATTGTCTGGTTAAGTTGTAAGTTGCTGAAGGTGCATTTATTTCGCCAAAGGTGCTGATCCAGCTATATCTGTCTATGGCATTTCTCACATTATCACATCGTATCGCCTGCATCAGTATTATGAACAGCATAAACCTGTTATTTTGACGGTGTGGGTATTGGCAGAAATGAAAAATGTGCTCTCAATTATCAACTGGACATATGTAAATGAGTCTGTGTTGATGACCGAAGGGAGGCAGCTGTAAGCTAAGCCGATGTTGAAAAGTGTTAATAAAGTTTTGTTTTTGAAGGTAAAAGAGACAGGATTTTCCCGTGTGTGTGTGTGTGTGTGTGTGTGTGTGTCAGTCCTCCATAAAAGTTTACATATTCGGTCTATTATAAATTTTTACGCCCCATAACTGCTGTAGCATGTATTTCTGCTAACAGTGGGGAAACTCGAACTATAAAAATCTGTGACTGCAATCAGAAAACTAAAAATGTCAAAAGTCTCATATTTTCTTTGGTTGCTGATGGTTAAGGTTAGGGCTGGATAGGGGTTCAGGTCGTCATAGTTGGGATTAGAGTTTTCCCCGTAGAAATGAATGGAAAGTCATCACAAAGATATGAGCACAAACGTGTGTGTGTGTGTTTGCCATATGATGGGCTGCCATCCAGGCACGTGTGTGTGTGTGTGTGGGGGGGGGGGGGCGAGGGGTTTCATTTTGCCCAAGATATTCAATGTGGACTTGTGTCCAGCTTTTGGGTACTGAATGCCCCCACCCTTTAACCTTTCAGCTCCTGCCCCTCCAAAAGCCAGGCACAGCCCTGCTGCCCCCCCCCCACGGAGGACCCCCTCTTTCTTCTTTCCGCTGTGTGCTCCCTGTGACATGCTCTAGGTTCCCCTTACTTTGTCCTGGATAAGTGAGTGTCCCATACACGGTGTAACATCTAACTAAAGCAGAAAATCTCACAATTAACATTCAAAATGCACGATACCATATTAAATCGAAAAATATCTACAGAAATTTTGCATTATTATCATATATGCATTTCGTGAAGGTATTCTGTTTTTTTCACAGCCTTCGGTATCAAGCCGACATTATGGACTTGACAAGTGTCTCGGAATGAAAACCTAATTAGCCACATCAGAGCCCCCGACCCGGACCTCCAGGATAAGGCGCTACTAGCAGACAGAAAGACCCCATTGGTCACTGGCTAATGAGAAAAACGCCCGGGGGCCATCCGCATTCATTCGCGTCACTATACCAACAAGTCCCCGCGATCGGAGGACTTACGCACTCACTGAATGATGAGAACTGTTGCTTATAGCTTGGACGAAATGCACGTGAATCACATTAACGAACGGATAATTAAACTTAAACTATATAAGTGATCAACGGTATCTGAAACAAGTCAAACGTGCAGTTTTTTTTCCAAAATAAAAAAAAACTGCATAATTGTTTGCAAACCCGCTGCGAGTATAAAACATAGCAATGTGTTATTTAGCTTGCAATGGCTCAGAGGCCAAATGACTACTGTTGTTAGCTGTTGATAGCTACGGGTGATGCAAAAGAACTTCAGTAAAGTCTATTGGTTGTTCCGACTTTCAGCGCCTTCAGGTGCCAAATGGGTTAAAGTCTATCCTGATAGTTTATACATCGAAATATAACGTGACAAGAGAATTGCCAGTATATATAACTGATTCTGTTTAGTATATTTCGGCATATCAAAGGTATGGAGAACAGACGTTGTCGTCTTATGTAGGCCTACAGAAGGCAAAATACATCGGATTATGGCAAGTTGCAAAAGCATTTTCACATGTTTGCTGCTTGGAAGACTCGATCAGCCCTTTGAAGAAACAGTTCATAATTGTTAACATGATGTATCCACAGCAAAAACAGGCAACCCATATGAAATTTTTGAATGCATGCGGATTTTAATTTCCAATCACAACTATGAAAATGAATACAAATTAATGCATTTGTTTTACAAATACGTAAAACAAAAAGTTTCTGTTTATAATTAATACTTTTTATACCCTAGTTTTTTTAACTAAAGTGTCTTCCCAAATAAAGTATTTTTACATGTTGGTGCAACTGGAAATCCTTTTTTGAATAACTAAATATTGCGCTAAACCATGCTGCCTGATTGAATATTTCGGACAGGCAGAATTCGGGGTCTGAATAATTATGCCTACAGTTTTTACATAGGCTACTTCAGCTTTTTTGTACCTTACAATAAATGAAAACTAAATGCGGGCTTTGACGTTTCCCACGTTAAGTATAATAAACCCAAACTTTCATGATTACTGTTTCTAGAAATGCGCGTTACAAACCACTACTGCCTCGGGCTGGAGCGCGGTGAGTGTGCGCGCGGGGAGCCGCCGCTGTAATGTAATACCCCAATTTATTGCTGCCGCGTGCGCGCGCCTCCTCACCTCTCGAGAACGGCGCTGTGGCCAGTCCGCGACCCGGGCTGCCAGCGGGGATTTACCGACTGGCTCGGCGCCCGACCGCAAGCAGTTTAGTTCGCCGGGTTCTCACGACCTCAGCGCCACACAAGCGTCTCTGAAATATTAACACAGACACGCAGCACACGAGGAGCAGCCGCACAGCCAGCACGCCGCCGGCTGGTGTGCAAAGGCAAGCCGCGTAATATCGCCTGTTTGAGCAGAAGAGAAACGCTCTTCGTTGTAATTTCCAGGGCAACTTACAGTTTAGACAGGACGGCGTATAGAAATGGAAAAGTAAAATAAAAACTGGGAACAGACACGAAGATAGCCATGTGTAACTTAGCTATAGAAGTAGCTAAATTCTACATATATCATAAAAAAGATCATAAAAATGAAAGGAAATTTAAAAATAAAGGAACCATTTCATTTTCCTACACAGCAACATAATAGAATAGGTTTTCAGAATTATACAATCACACGGGCACGTTCATTTAAACATAATTAATTATGTAAAATAAACAGACCCCCATCCAGCTATTGGAATCAACAGTTAGGCCTATTACTTTTTTAACACCGTTTTGACGATAACAACGAAATTTTTGGTAAACATGCACATTTGAAGCGATAGAACCTAATTAAATCATGATATATAAATATATATACATACCATAATTAATATTTATGCCTATAATTTATAAAGACGTAGTTTCTTGAGGAATGCGTAACACAGGTAAGCTTTTTAATGTATTTTTTTACGTTTTTTGATGCCCTACACGCTCAGCTGACTGAATGAAATCCAAGCTTTCAGTCAGTGAGTCGGCGGCTGCCAGCGGCCGGCACACGGCGAGCGTCAGGCGGCCAAGCCCAGCAACATGAGCCCTGGCTCCGCACGCCTGGGAAAGATAAGCTTACACCCTGGAGATAATAAATCTGTGTGTGTGTGTGTTTGTGCCGTGTGAACGTGAGCGTTTGATGGTGGGGGTTATTTAAGAGTCTTCCGTGTATTTATTGGAAATTCATGGTCAGTCAATTTTAGCCATTTCGCCTTTTAAAATTAACTCTATAACAGCATTAATGGTTTTGATTTGTGATTTAAGTATTTCTCATGTGGATCGCACTGCTGCAGTGGATTTTGTTCAGTGGGCTAATTATTCTCTCTCACAATCGTATTAAACGGATCAATAGGTACAGGAGATAACTAAGGTAGTTTTGTTGAGCCATGAAGGTCGCAGCCTGTATATAAAACAAAATCATTTTTGATTCGTCGTAGGGGCGTCGGTCGTTAAGTGCATTGCCTCTTAATTTAATTGGAGATATTACACAGCAAAGAAAACTTTTCAAACACATATGTGTAAAATCTGAAGTCGGCTAGCGTTGCTGAAAATCGTACAGCACTATTCCCTTCATTGTACAGTAATCAGTTTAATCGTTATGAAATAAAAGCATTATCAAGAAGAAAATGGTCTTAATCCTAACCGCAATGACAGTGATGAGGCACAGCAATATTGTCATATAACAAAGATTTTATTCCACCCCCCCCCCCCCCAAAAAAAAAAAAAGTTTTTAACACAAACTAAGCAATATTAAACACAGCTTTGGCATTTGACATACGACATGTTTTTATAAAACTATATTTTTCCATAAAAAAACGTTTTCCTATTAACATTGTACTAAGCATGAACATATCTATCACCAGCATCCCAAAGTGTGGAATCAGCAAATAAATATTGTTCAGATACAGTTCAGGAGGAGTATTCCTTAAAACGGAAACTTTCCTCGTAATTTCTCAGGTGTTTCTCCCCCCAGGCCTTCGCCGATTCTCTCTACCAGGGCCGCCAGACAGACTCGCTGCTGTCCGACTCCACACTAACACCCCCGGAGCTCACGGGCTTCGAAACGCCGGAGAAGGACGTCATGCCCTGGACCGGGGACGCCACTGCGGGTCCGGACCCGGGATGCACCGGACTGCCGTTAACGGTAATCGGCACGTTCGTGTTAGCATACAGCGGGATAACCGGAGTCGAGGCAGCCGGGAAAGATGGGTTAGGGATGAGAAAGGCGAACTGTCCGTCGGTTGCAGGTACGAGGTGGAAACCTCCGTAAACTTTCGGTGAGGCGGCCTCGGCCGGGCTTAACTTGCAGGGCACGGATACGCCGCTGATGGGCACAGTGGCGGCGGGGGGTAACTGCACGTGCAGAGGCTGCGGCGGCAGGTGGGGCTGCTGCTGGGCCGCCTGTGGGTAGCTGACGGCCATCATTTGTCCCATGCAACCCGACAGGTGGCTGAGAAGCCTGGATCGGACCTCCGTGTTTACTCCTTCGCATGTGGACAAGAAGCGAGTCACTTCATTCATGCATTCGTTGAATCCCGCTCGGTATTTACTGAGAACGGCTGTATCTGATGCCAAAGCACCTAGGAGGGAGGTAAGAGAATCGAGTGAGTTTTCAAAATTTGGGATCAACGAACCAAATAAATATGATACACATAATGATACACATATCCATTAATATATATTTATTATAAATTATTATACATAGCAATCGATACCTACCGGTCATCTGGGCCCGTTGCAGGTTCCGCAAGTGCTTCACCGTCATCTCCAAAATATCTGCTTTCTCTAACTTCGAATGTCTTGAGCTCTGCGGAAAAATGTAAGCAGTGTAAATACGGGTAGATTACAGCTTACCAGCAGTATTTCATCAACAGTGCCCAATTCTTTGCTGTGATAAATGCATTTATAAACAATCACTTACGTCTTTTTTAAGGGCATCAAGAATAAGGGTTTTAAGCTGACCGAGGCTTTCATTTATTCTCGCTCTGCGACGTTTCTCCATAATGGGCTTGGAGGACTGCAAAAATAACATAAATAAGAACAAATCAATAAAACAATACATAAAGGGTGATACACTTGGTTACTTCCATTACTGTGTTGGAATATATTATAATATGTAAACGACAACAAATGTATTACTATATAAAAATTCTGCGGATCAAATGCAATAATGAAATTCAAACATTAAGTATAATTACAATGGCTATATTTCTTCAGCTTCAAATTGTGGGATATTTACCTTTCTGTGCTCACTGGCATTTTTGGGTTTATCCGGAGTGTGAGACCCACTTGCTGGTGCCCCAGCCGCTGGAGATGCTGTAGGTTTTTCCATCATGCTATCAGTAGGCATTTTAATTGCAATAAATTTTCTTGATGTGCAAGTTGGTGTATCCTTTTCTGATGTGTCGAATCACAGGACTAAACAGTATCCCTTGAGTCTGACAACAGCAAGACGTCGAGAGAAGTTTGGCTCTATGATCCTATGACTTATAGCCACAGTGAAGCGTGCATGTCCCACCGGTCACGTCTTTTGCGCTGATCCAAACGTACGTATCATTAGACTGCCTTGCGCAAGTCTGCTCTTAAAAGTGCCACACGCCCGTGATATTTATATCTGGCGTGCCTGCTCCCAGTTCGTGTGAAACCTTCTCTGCATTCTTTCCCACACTCATTGCAGCCAATAGGCGCGTGGACTCACCCTTTGGGCGCGGGGCAGACAGCTGATTGGACGGCATGCCGCGCTGTCTGTCACGCGCTGCTCAATCAGCCCCCAAGGAACAGAGAACAAAGTAGCCGGCGCAGTTGGTCAGGTGGTGAAGCAGTACGGTGAATTGGGGGAGTGCGGTGGCTGTTCCCTAATGACTTTATTTCTGGTTAATAAGGTACTCTGTGCGCACTTTTTTGTGTTCGATTTCACGTTAGATGTGAGAGTTTATAAACCAAAACAAGAAAAGTTCCAAAAATGCCATTTTTAATAAACGTCATATCAATGTATTGCCTACTAAACTTTCTCTTGGACAATAAAAAATTACGGGTGTTTTAATGCATTATACCTATTATTTTTAAAGGAACTGACTCTAGGGTAAAACTGGGTCAAACGTTTAAAGCATTCCACTTCAAAGGAATAATAGATGTTTCGGCACGCGAGGCGGTTTTGCAGCGGCACGCAGCAAGCCAATGGCAGTCGAGCACTATATGCTAATTTGCCGCTGTGCGTTATGATTGGCTGAGTAAACCTCGAACTGTCAATCATCCCAGGGAGAGCGGGAGAGAAGGGAGGGTGGGGGAAGTTAGAATAACATCTGTCCGCGTGCCAGCCCCACTGCGAGCGACCGCGCCGCGCCTTCCGTCCTCTGTGGAGCACGTGCCAAGGGAGTGTTCATTGGCTGCAGCGGGAACTATAGAAAAGCTCGTTTGCGGGAATCCGGCTTCTCTCGCTTGAAGCCTGGGAAAACCACTCCTCCAGCCAACAGTAGCGCACTACAAATCTTGTTTTGTATACACTTCGTCAACGTCGTGTAAGCATTATTGGTGTAAACAGAGCTGATTAAATCGCATTTGTCTGGAACACATTTTCTTGCTACCAGTGTAAAATGGTTAGGCAGTGACACTTAGTTTGTTGGGCTGGCATCGGGAACTGGGGTTGTGTCTGACTACAGCAGACTCGTGGCGGACGTGCTGAGCCGTACAGCCACCAATTAAGGCCGGTTTTTACTATTACTGAGTCATGCGAAGAGCAAAACTCGAAGCCAAATAACTTGGAGAAAATATTTAGGCGTCCGAGTTAAGTCTTACCTCAACTGCATTTATATGAACATTTACAGGTAAACACAAGTGTCACTACGATAATGGAGGAAAAATTGCAGCTCTGAAATGTGAAATTTTACACATTTTTTTTCTAATTATTTTAATACGTACACAGAGCATCATTGT
This sequence comes from Boulengeromyrus knoepffleri, assembly GCA_026770805.1. Lineage (NCBI taxonomy): Eukaryota > Metazoa > Chordata > Actinopteri > Osteoglossiformes > Mormyridae > Boulengeromyrus > Boulengeromyrus knoepffleri. The sequence continues at coordinate 18,004,562 of JABJVO010000126.1, forward strand.
ACACTATTTTAATTTTCTTGTGCAAAACTAATCATTTAAACAGAGCTTATATGTTAAATAACTTAAAATAAATTAAATTATAGACATATAACGATAAATTATATCCATTATAAAATACTAATTGACAGTATTCTATTTTGCTATGTAAATATCTCACTAGATAGATAGATAGATGGATGGATGGATGGATAGATGTGTCGTGAATGGTGGCTGTATTTCCACCATTTGAGGGTAGCGGGTTCCCTCTAGCGGGAAACCAAAGCGCAACAAGACCCTTTACCATTCAGCTTCAAATTCGTTATTTCCCTCTCTCAATAATGTTACCATATTTTTCATATAGGCCTAGTATCTTGCACGGGCCAAAACAGAAACTAATCTATGCTATTTCAATGTAACATCTGTTTTAAAGCCCCAGTCTTAAAAAATATTTCTGAATTTTTGAATCTTTCTTCTGCTTACATTGCGTTGAAATTATCACACGCCACAGATACAATCATAACACACCATTATACATTTAAGAAATATATTTAGTTGCAAGAGGTCTGTTGTAATGAAGGAGAAGTTTTTTCCCCTTCGCTTTTTCCCTTCGAATGCGCTGTGTTTCCGCCAGGAGGCGCAAGGCGTAGCAACGAAAATGCGGGGGTCTCATCAATCGGTGATGCAAAAAATAACAAAGGAAAAACTTGCACGATTAAAAATAGCCTTATTGATACATAAAATACGTTATCGTTAGATACATAAAAGTCGTAAAAGAAATTAAAAACGTAAAAAGTGTTGAAGGTTGTGACATCACAATTGTAATGTTACCCTCATGGATCGCCGACTCGTTTTTACACGGACGAACGTGTCCATGGTAAGACTCATCTGTCGGTGGAATAATGTTTTGATTGAGGAAAAAAGCTCGTCCTATATAATCTTGGTTTTTAAATACCACGTGTTAGAAGAATTGCATTTTGATCAAAATCTTCGTCAGAATTCGCCACGGTGTTGAGCCTTTGGTGGACTAACTATAAAACTGTTAAAAATGTAAAAAGTAGACTTAAATTTTACTACTGCACGAACTGTTAATTGCTTATGGGTAACTTGGATGTGGGGAATGGACACGTGTTGGAAGCATCTGCATGACACTGGTGACCTCTCACTGCTATGTTGTCTAGAGAATCTTTGGTTATGCAACATGTCCCATTTATAGGTTTTTTAAAATAAAACTAGTAAATCTAAGTGCAACAGCATCTGTCTTATTTTGAAGCGTTTGTAAATAATGTACAGTGTCTAAGTGAGTTCTTGGCATCACAAACTATGTTTCAATAAGGTATTTGTCCGATCTCTTCTGTAGAACCCTAAGTAACATGCTGTGTTCACCTTCTGTCTTTAGAAAGATAAAAATTTGTCTTTAGACCAGTTACTCATATTTCGTTGGTAAGGTGCCTGCTGAAGAGCTGTTAAGCACAGTGCAGTTTCAGCAATGTCTCCATGATGTGTGTGTGTGGGGGGGGTCTATTGTGTTTGACCTCTACACCTGCCTGGTCCAGTTATCCTGTGGCCGGTCGGACGCTTGTTTGCTGAGGATCCACAGACCTCTGAGGCCAGCTGTGTGGATGCTGTCAGATCCCACTTGCCTTATTTGTTTTGGGACTGGAGACACTGGTACAGTCTAGCAAAGTATTTACTAAGCCTGAAATGCTCCCTCCTTCTGTGTATTTTTCTGTTGGGGTGCTGGGAAATACTCCACAAAAACCCGTAACGCCACATCAACACAATTGTCTTACCTTAATTATCTATTACAAGTATTCTGTAGGCGTTCGATAAATAAATAAATATATATATATTTATGTAAATTTATGTAAATATATATATCCTTAAATAGTAGTTCACTTGTATATTTAATGACATAAATCACAAAAAGAAGTTGAAACACATTAATTTAAAATACTAATAAAGTCAAAGGACAAACTGCCTAATTACCGATTGGAATTTAATAGTCACGTTTTCCTTACCACTGAAAGTGTTTCCTTCAGTGAAATAATAACTAAGAGCCTAATGTAGTTTAGCTCAGTATGTTTTTCTACCTCATTCCTCTTCGAAAAAATATTTTCTTCGAGGAATTACATTACAGTTTACTCTTTCTGTTTACTCTAACAAGTTGAAGAAACATGTTGAAGTTTAATAAACTGTTCTGGCATGATTAAGAACGTAATCATTTCACCCAGAAGCTCTTTTTTATGGTTTTTTGTGGTGTCTGTGATGTGTTTGGGATCTATCAGCTGTTCTGACTATATTTCAGAAGACAGTGATAATAAGCTATGTCCGTAATTAACAGTTCAGAATGTGTAATTGATCATGAACTTTTGTTCTAATCAGTGGTTAAGCATTTAAAGTTGCCTTGAAGAGTCCACTTTCAGGTTTATATGTAAATGATTGAACTTATCTAAAAATGGGGCAAAGCGAACATACTCAGTATGAATATGGTGAAATCATGGACTTACAGCGATTTTCGGTCTCAGTTTTATCCCAATCAGTTGAATGCATAAGACAAACAAACAAAAGAACAAACAAAATAAAATAAAAACAGACTACAGTTGTGATAGTATTTGTAGGGAAAATGTATAGTTCTTGTTGTTAAGGCGAAAATGAATGTGATTTTGTGGAGAAGATTAACAGAGGAATCAAAACAAAAGAAAGATCGGGCATAAATGTGCGTGTTTTGGTGCAAAACTTTAATATTCTGCACGCTATGCACATAAATGTAAAACTTGATTATATTCTGTCAGATTTCAGAAGTAGTGTAACAAAAAGCAGGAGACAGTGATGTATTTTGGTGCATTTCCACTTTATTCTCCCCTAATCTAATTACTACGTTTTTTGTTGTCATTCCTTCAGTTTTCCTTCATTTGGATGGCTTCTTGTCATTTTGCCGTCTGTGGAGCATAATGTTGTGTCCTTGTGATGAATGTGATGCATTCATCGGCTGTTCCAGTCTTGTCTACACAGAGGTTCTGCCACTTTCCGGACCAATTCATGGCTTTCTTCTCTGCTTTAAGTGGACTGTAGCCTAACGACATTAAGTCAACTCAGATGGTTGCTGCAGTTTACTTGTTTGTCCAAGGGCCTCCTGACATCTCTGGATACTTTCTTCTCACACGTCTCATGAAGACCCCCCCTTCCCCAAAAACCTTTTGTTAGGAGATTCCAAAGAACTGCATTATATACCCCGGTCTCTAGACTATTTGGGTGATTTGGAAAGGGTCACTTAACTAAAATGCAAGGGGAATGCTTTAATGTAGCACAATGATGCATTTGGATATCTCAACAAGCGACTTGTGTTAACGGGAAACACACGCACGCATTCACAAAACACCCAAATTCAATTCTACAAATAGCTGGAACCTTTAATGGATAAATGTTTGTTTAAAGATGTGTGCTGGTTAACAGACCTAATGCAATCATGCTTTATTTTGGGTGTCATCATAAGCCTAATAGGAATTGTATTTGCAGATTGTCTAGAAGAAGAATAACCATTGTGAAAACAATCAATTGAGCTTTTTATTGGCACAATTAGATAGCATGTAATATGCTTGTTATGGTGAATTAATGATGATATGGAAACTATTTTTGGTTTTTTAAGGTATTGTTTCAATCTTTATATTAATATTCCCATGCAACCTATTCTTTGTTCCACTGCAATCTATCTATCTATCTATCTATCTATCTATCTATCTATCTATCTATCTGGCTGTCTGTCTGGCTGTCTAACTGTCTGTCTCTGTTATAGTGGTGGTATCAAGTCAAAATCCTACGATTAACATTTTGATTACTTTTAATATCGATTGTAATACGCTCTTTAAAACAATTTATTTGTAAAGAAACATAGCACAGCAATAGGTTTTGTAACAGTTTGGGTTACGTGATAAAAAGTTTCTGCTGTTGGACCTATTTTTAATTATATGATCCTCTATAGAGTATATGTATAGATATTGTACTTAATGTAGATGTGTGGATTGTGATCATGCCTTGTGGGTTTCTGGGTAATTCGATTCCCTTGCTAATGACAGGCCTGCTAATACAATGGGAATAGTGGATAGAGAGGAGCCTCTGTTCTGTTCTACTAGAGGCCATGACATCAACCCTCATGAATGGCTAACAGTGCCAGAGGCTGATGGATCTGCGAGGCTGTTGGCATAATTCTATTATAGTGCTCCATCCCCAACATCACAGCCAGTAGCATCTAATACACCCCACTCATACTGGCCCGATGTAGGCATGTCTCTCTGCTGCCCCACATGGCTGTTCTGCATAAATCCCCGACCCCCAGTGTCCTGGGGTGCAGAACAAACACCGCGGATAAAAGAGAGGGGCGGAGAATCCAAAATCTAATTACATCACAGCAGGGTGTCCAGAAGCCAGTATCCTTGCAGACCTACGTTCATCACATTTAGACAGTTCTCTTCATTAAGGCTGGCAGATTCTTAATAGACGCTATATCTAATCTTAGGCGTCGAAAGAAAGCTTCAACACTGAATTGTTGTGCATTCAAAATCCCACTGTCCGGCCTCACTGTATTACATCACCGCTAGTCCCACGTGTGGCACAAATCATGTGATCGCTTAACATGTAATTCCATTTTCATAAGTATAAACTGGAAAAAAAAATTTTATGATTCATATTATAATAAAATGGAATATTTAAACATGGAACTTACATAAACATATGGGAATCACACAAAGATATACAGTACTGTGTAAAAGTCATAGGCAGTCAAAGTCTTTTTTTTGCTCAGCGCAAAAAAAAAACAATTAGAACATATGCAAATTAAGAGTAACCCAATAAAAGCTAACAGACATGTCTTCCATTCTCTAAATTTATAGATATCTTGTTAAATAGGTAGATGAGCACTGCTTTGGCTCCCAAAGGTCTCCTTGGGTATGTGAACCCAAGTTACACTTCACCACCGGCTCACTTAATTAACTTAATTAGTTAAAAGTGTTAGTGATGTATGGATTAGTCATGCGAGGTGTGTTATTGATCCTGTCAAAAACACATGGATGCTGCAAATACTTTTGCAGAGGTTTTGAAATGGTCAAGCTAACACACTTTAACAGATATAGTATCATAGTATTACACTAGTTTGAAAATCATCTAAACATCATTTTCTTTGATTACCCAGGACATTTGCACAGTACTGTATAGGTAAAGACCTTTAACAGTGAAATCCATTTTCCCTCTATGCAGAGTAAAGGTTACAATAAGACGCACTCATGGAGGCTGGACAGTGGGATCAGCAAATATCTAATCATACAATCATATGTCAGGTGCACAATTCTAAAGTCAGGCAGATACAGGTCAGAAGCTTCAGTGAATGTTCACATCAAACACCAGAATGGGGCAGGAAGGTGATTAAAGTGACTTTGAACGTGGCATGGTTGTTGCTGTCAGATGGGCTGGTATGAGTATTTCAGAACGGGTGACCTACTGGGATTTTCCCACAGAACCATCTCTAGGGTAAAAAAGAAAGAAAATATCCAGTGAGTGGTGGTTCTCTGGACAAAAATGTCTTGGCAAAAATTCTTTTGGCAGAGGTCAGAGAAGAATGGCTAATGACTGGTTCAAGCTGATAGAAAGGCAACAGCAACTCAAATAACCATTTGTTACAACCAAGGTATCAGGAAGAGCATCTCTGAACACAAATCATGTTGAACCTTGAAGCAGATGGTCTACAGCAGCAGAACACCAGACTGGGTACCACTGAGAGTACAGTGGGTATGCGCTCACCTAAACTGGACAATGGAGGAATGGAATAATGTTGTCTAGACAGATGAGTCTCGATTTCTGCTGCGACATTCAGATGGTCAGGTCAGAATTTGTCATAAACAACATGAAAGCCTGGACGCATCCTGCCTTGTATTAAAAATTCAGGCTGGTGCTGATGTAATGGTGTTGGCACACTTTGGGCCGCTTAGTACCAGCTGAGCATCGTTTAAATGCCACAGCCTACCTGAGTATTGTTACTGACCATGTCCATCCCTTCATGACCACAGCCTACCTGAGTATTGTTACTGACCATGTCCATCCCTTCATGACTGCAGCCTACCTGAGTATTGTTACTGACCATGTCCATCCCTTCATGACTAGAGCCTACCTGAGTATTGTTACTGACCATGTCTATTCCTTCATGACTAGAGCCTAC
>JABJVO010000126.1:18031885-18061493 GCA_026770805.1 Boulengeromyrus knoepffleri
ATTGGTGAAAATAATCTTGGAAGCTCGGTGGCTTTAGACATGGTTGATGAGTAGTTCATTAAAAGCTCTGTATATGCGATGTGAAACATGGGCTTCAAGAGTAACAGAATAATCCTATTATACATAAACTGAAATTAAGTAAAAGTGAGCTTTAACCACAATCCATCCCACAGCCTTCCTCCTCCATGTGGAAAGACAGAAAAATATAAATCATCGCTTGAAAAGTGAAAAGGGGGATGTGTTCCAGGCCGTCCGTGTCATCGTTACGGTCGGGGCCTGCATTTGATGGCTTATTTCTCAGTACAAAAGCCCGGTGGAGGGATTCAGAGGCTCTTCTGGGCCGGCTGGCCGTGGATTATGGGGCACATTCTCTGGACAGAAGCAAGAAGGGATTATCTGATGAATGGATCACCTACTTGTTAGGTTAACAAGCAAGTCGCAGCCACGTTACTCTATGCACCCTGACTTCTCCTGTTATTGTCTGCTTCTTCATCCACTGCTGACACAATAGTCACCATCAATGCGATTCCGAAGTCTCACCTCAATCACCCCGTAGTGGCGAAGCTGAGGATGTGGAAGTAACCACATTAGGGAATGCAGTGATGTGATTATTATCCGTGTTTTTTTTCACTGGGCATTTGTGGTATGATGTTCACAAAAGTTATTTAATTGCTGATAAATACACAACAGAATTTGCTCAGACTGGATCAGCATAGATGTTCTATAAAGCTTTTTAGGAAGTATTTATCTATTATTGTTGTTAATGTGCTTCTGTTTCTTTGAAACTCTTCTTGATGTTATGAACTCAGTCAATACTTCTTTATCTACCCATCTTCCATCCATTTATCCATCCATCTACAGTATCCATCCATCCATCCATCTATCCATCCTTACATACATACATACATACATACATCTTCTTCACTTATCTTGGTCAGGGATGCAAGGAGTCAATTTCAAGCCACACAGTTTCTGATCGATTTACACACTTTCTCATGAATCTACTGGACAGTTCAGGCAGCCAGACGTTGCTGGATTCAGGGTCAGAAGAGTTAGGCTATAGTTTAATGTGAAGCTGAAATGATTTAGTCGCTGCCAAGATCCACTGTTGGAAGCACGACATCCAATGAGGGCTTATTTTCGCTATATAAGGACATATAGGCTTAGGATTAGAACCACACCGAGCATAACCTGATAACATTGATAAGGTTCTTGCGAATGATTCGGTAGTGATGGACGCCGACTCGCTGGAGTGGCAGTACTTCTAAGGGCTGTATTGAGTTCATATGTTATCAATATGGGATTGTCACAGCAGCTGCTGAGGGTGAGAGAGCTTAGCTTGGGAGTCCAAGACCTCCCCCCTGGAGAGGCCCCCCACGTCCCCTGTGATTGGCTAAGCCTGTTGGACACACATCAGCTCCTCTAAAGAGACCCTGCGGGGCAAGCCGGACACTCGGGCTCTTACAGGCCCTTAGGAGCAGGATGACCCTTAATCACGGATCAGAACCCAAAGCATGCAGCTGCCGCCCCAAGAGGCCTCAGGGCGGCCTGGTTACAGGTCATGCTCCCCTGCATGGAGGAGAGCCACAATGAAGTCATCAGTGCATAAGTAAGGCTGCTGCCGTCCTGCATGGAAGGCTGTCTCACCCTCCATCCTCCTGAGCGGCAAACTCCGCAAGTTGAAGAACAAGTGAACTGTCCTTGTGCTGGCTAATCTCCGGCATTGTTTTCCGTTGTTCTCTGCAGAAAACAAGATTATTTGGTATAGGTAATTAGCACAGAGTGATTGAATCTTGAATCTTAATAATGGCGTCATTCCATGTAGTACCTTGTAGGTGATGAAAGAGGCTTCTGGAAAATGAGCGTATGGGAAATGCGAGCATTGAAAGGGAACACTTGAGAGGAGGTGTGTATCTGCCAAGCCTAACTTGTTTATTATGCGTACCTGTCCGACAGAGAGGAGGACGTTACAGACTCCATTCCAGCAACACTGACATCTGCTGTCTCCTGTCACGACTTTTCCACGGAAGCCGTATAGAGCATAGACTCCCGCAGGAGTTAGTCAGCCAGGGCCTCAGGAGCAGGAGGGCTGAGAGAACGGCTCCTCCCTCTTAGGGATGGTCTGCAAATGGGCAGGGAAACACTGAAGGGCAGTGGAATTTCCCACCATTTTACAGAAATAGCTGGACTGGATATTAAACAATAATATGCTGTATGAAAGAAAGTAAGGAAGTGCCCAATTAAGGGCAAGATATGAATTTTATTTGTTCTTTTCATAGAATATAATTTATGTGCCAGGATAAGTGTTTACTCAGAAAACTATCACATTGCACTATAGCATGATTGAACATGAATAAGAACCATTTAACAAAAGAGGGCCATGGGGGGGTTATAAAGCCGTCCCTAGGCATGGGAACAACATCCTGTCGACAAGTCACCTAGCTGCATGCGTTTGGACGTCAGGAAGAAGTGGATTCCCTGAAGGAAATCCGGCGACCGAGCAAAGACAGGTGTAGAGCAGAGGTGGTCTTCAAGCTCTCCATCCTCCAGGTGGGGGACAAGGGTGCTGCCCACTGAGCCAGTCCGACCAATCACAAGGTCAAATAAAGTCAAACCTGAAGTGTATGATTTTTACTCTTAGGCCACACCCACAATCTTTCTGAAGAAAGAAGCAATAGCAGCTAAGCAGTGTATGAAAACAGGACACTTCTGTTACTCTTAAAGGAAGCTTAAACTTTCAAAAGTTCAGGTTTTAGCAGTATACCTCATGACATTGTATCGCAAGTGTTCCACTGAACACTGAATCAGGCTGCAACAAATCAAGATTTTTCAGTTCAGTGGAAACATACTTCACTGAGAGTTAAATTCAGAAATTTAGCAGAATTGTCGAAAGTGGCACTTAGGGACAAAAGTATATAAAACAAAAGACTAAAGTATATAATCATTATGTGCAGAGATATATTAATAGGTACGCTAATATTGCAGTATCATTCAGTTCATTGTCATATAGCACCTTCCCCAACATGGCTGCCGGTAGTGCTTAAAGAATCAAACTATCACACTTTAAATGATTAGTTGTCTGTTCTGTTCTGTCTTTTGTTAAAAAAAATCTCTAATAAAAATTTGGTCACAAAAAAAAATGATTAGTTGTCATACCACAGCACAGAGTGCACAACGACGAAATGTGTTCTCTGCATTTAACCCATATGTGACATAGCAGGAGCTTGGGGACGGTACCTTGCTCAGGGTACCTCAGTGGTGCCTCGCTGGTCGGGGATTCGAACCTGCAATCTTTCAATTACAAGTGCGTTTCCCCAACCATTAAAGCCACCACTGACATTCCACAGTCTGGAGCAACAATAGCAAAAATGAATAGTGAATAAAAGACAGAAGACAGGGAGAGAGAACAAATCTCCGTAGTTTGACATAGAAGAAAACACTTCTAGGTGTCCACGGTCAGCTGGCTCTGTAGCCCGCACTGTGCATGCGAGTAGCAAACAGGCCAGAAACAGTGGCCGTTTGTCTGTATAGTGCTATCTTCTGCCGTTCTGTATGCTGGTCGTCACATTATTTTTGCTCTTCAGCCTTATGTAGACCAGTAGCTCTGTCCTGTACTTGACAGGACACAAATACTTAGTAATAACTGAATCACTACTGAAGTCCAATCATGAACAGATCGTGAACAAATATAGTCACTATTTGAGGTAAAAGATGCATCATGATTCATTAATGATCAACAAACATGAGATCAGTATTTCACTTGTGTTATTCTTTACTTGTTCCTAAGTAGTTCCTTCAGTAGTTTCTTGACTAGTTTACGATGGTTTACAGAATTGAAAGGTATAGCAACAAATATAGTAGCTACTTGAGATGAAACATATATATTGATCATTATTAATGAATTAGCATGGGATCAGTATGTAACTAAGACTTAGTTTGTGGTTAATTGGTACAGAAGTAATAGTATAATACTATATGATTTGTGGCATGTCAAATAAAGTGATACCCTGTGGTCTGCTATATAACCACCCATGAGCTCAGTTGATGACCTGAACTTGACGTAGACGTCCAGCTGTATGCAGCAGAGAGTGACTCAGTGGTCAGTACAGATGCTGATAGCTGACCGACAAAAGCAGATTGAAAACAGCAGCATGTACAATTGCACCAGCAGTCATATTTATGGTTGGCTAGCCTAAAGTAATAGGCATTCAGTAAGGATTTAAATACTGAGACCAAGGGGGCATCCCTCACACAGAAAAATATCCACACACCCCTTCAGCTTCAACACTGTGCCAGGAATATGGATAAAACTCTGGGTTACTACATTGAGAAGAAACTGCCTTTCCAGAATTGTTCCTGAGTTATTAGTTGAATTCAGAAGATATCAAGCCCTTGCTGTTCATCTGGGTTGTCCTGGTTCATTAAGCCCCGAATGCAACTCATTATCAAGACATTATTGCTTGATACCTGTGATGCTCTCCTCACTGAAGTGTCCAAAACATGCAACCTCAAGTCAGTTGATACACTGTAAAGCTACCATTGATACACTGTCCATTGACTGCAGGTTGCTGTTGTCCATTTCCCTCAATCCAAACATGATTTTTGTTATGCATGGCTTGGAGAGAAGTCCAATAACATCTCACCGCTCAGGTTTAGATGCAAGAAGCTATTCTTCCCAATGACACCGTAATTTCCCACTTGAGATTCGAAGTCTCCCAGTAGGACTTTGGATTCCTCACCTACTTTCTCAAAGAAGGATGGATGCTCTGAACTGAGTTTTCTTTTCTGCGAGTCACAGTCACATAGAGGCAATTTTCTTGTCCACTGGGCAAGACTGCAAACTACATGCCCCTTTCCTGGGACTTATGAGTACCAGCTGCCTGTAGTCCATCCCCATGGAGAACTTAAGAGTAGGAGTAACTAAAACCCAATAAAGCGGTCTGGTACCCAAACCCCTATTGTTAGTGGAGATATCAATTCCTGCTTACTAGTATCCACCAGAAAGTATCTTCTATATCCTCCTGAGACCCAAGGTTATTTGTCCTTGGAGGAAATAAGACATCTTACAATTTAGATTTTTTTCAAATGTATTTTTATTTTTAATTTCACAGCATGTCCCCTTTAATGCACAACAGCATATGTTTCCTAACATCATGTGAAAAGTTAGATGCAAAAATAAAATGTCCACTACAATGGACATAAATGAATGGGTGGGGTCTCAGGAGGATATCAGGTGGAAGAGGTGTTGGTGTGGCTACAGGTCAGTCTATCCTGTGGTCTGTATGGATCCCAATGCCCCAGTGCAGTGATGGGGACACTGAGGCCAGCAGGTTAGTCTATCCTGTGGTCTGTATGGATCCCAATGCCCCAGTGCAGTGATGGGGACACTGAGGCCAGCAGGTTAGTCTATCCTGTGGTCTGTATGGATCCCAATGCCCCAGTGCAGTGATGGGGACATTGTGCTGTACAAATGGTGCCGTCCTTTGGCTGAGATGTGAAATCGAGGACTTAATTGTACTAGCTACATAAAACACAAAACCACTGTAATTTCATACGTTCTACAATAATTATGGTTATAATGTTTTGTTGATGTGCCTGTCCAAAAAAATAGAAAAATATATATTCCACTAATTTCTTGCAAATTTTGGCTAAAATAAATCAGAGACTTATGACCCCTTAATATTGTCCTGATTTATTTTTCCAACACACAGTTTCCCAGTTGGCTTGTGACCAGTCTGTATATGCTGAATGCGTATCAGTATGTTTAATATTTAGCATTTGTTGTATGGAGCTCTGCCATTTTATCGTAGAATGCCGTCGTCTGGATGAAATTGCACTTTGCGTGAAGATGTTCTGTGGATGACGCTGGCCCCGCGTGGCTCTCTGGGCTCCCCTGCGGACGGCTTCCGTGAGCCAGTGCCCTGGACTCGGTCGGCAGGCAGTGCTGGCATTGTGACAGCGGCACAGGAGCCCCGCTGGGCCCAGCGGAGGGGAAGGCCTTCCCTAAGCAACAGCTCTTTCTCACAACCGCCTCTGTGCTCAGTCCGGCTTCTCTTTTTCTCTCTCCCCTGGCAGATTGATATACTTGCGCAGATCTGTCTTTTTTTGTCTTTAAATGCCTCTTTGCGCGTTAACTTCGCTTTCTTATGAAGCATAGGCCCGCCTCCCATTTTATTGGCAGAATCAAACGGAACTGTGCTCCGCAGGATGGTGCGGAGACGTGGCGGGCTGCCTCTTTGGAGAAATGGGCCAAGCTACAGCAGCTTTGTACGGTCTGGGCTCTCGGTCCGAGGCCTCCGTATTGATCCCAAGGCTGAATGCCACTCTGACGGACTGCTGTCTTTGTGACTGTACTCCTGTACCCTGCCTCTAGGGATTCCATTTGCCTTTTGTCTTTCACATCAAGGTCGCCCGACTGAATGTGTTGTTATGCAGGGGCAAGGCCAAATCCCATGTATGCTTGACACCAACTCATAAAGACTGAGGAAGCGCTTTATCTAGGGGGGCTGTGTTACTTGGATGGCTCCCACTGACAAGAAGAAGCTTCTTTTGATTAACAATGGCAAGGCTGACTGAGTTTCTGTAACATACACACAAGAGACGACTGTGGCGGTTACATCAGGGGGTCTGGTGTGGAATGTATGCTTTTCAGATCATCATATACAGATGGTATGCAAAAATACCTCATATATATTAGTGCAAAAATAACTGCTATTTTTTTTATCGACCATTGTTGCCTTTCTTTTCCAAATCATTCACCTCTGATAAGCGTGATAAGAGAACCATAATAGGTGTATTCTGGGTGGCACGTGAGGGACATCTAGTGGATGTAAATGGCAAGACAACAACAGGAACTGATCGTTCAGATATTACCGAAAAAAGTATTTGCCTGTGTTTGTAAGTTTCTGGTACAAATGTGAGAAAAAGGACGTGAAGTATTTGTAATTATCTAGATTTCTGCAAGAACGACCCCCAAAATGTGATATGATCTTCATCTAAGTCCATAATAAAAATAAAATAGGAAAAACGCAGACACAACATGCTGCATTGCCATATTTTTGCTGAAGAAATTATTTAAACAATCAAGATTATTAATGCAGTATGTATGTGAATCTCCATATGTAGTCAGTCTTTCCGATTAATTCATGCGACCTGATGTAAAGAGATTTAAGTGGACATCAGAATAAGGCATGTAAAAGCTTGCAGTAAAATATATTCCACTGATTTCTTGTATTTTTTAGCAAAAATAAATCAGAGGCTTGTGACCCCTTAATATTGTCTTAATTTATTTTTCCAACACACAGTTTCCCAGTTGGCTTAATACAGACTTGGGCTTCCGCACAGCCACAGTAACAGAGGACATTCAGCACCACTGCTGGTCTCCCTAGGAATGGCAGCTCATAAAGGTTAATATCAGGGCATAATGTACAATCTTAGAAAATGACATTGAATCCTATGGCGACAGCTAAGGATCGGCAGGCACTAGATAAGAAACATGCTGGACAGGAGTGGTGTTCATAGACCATGCAGGAATCCACCACTGTGAAAAAAAAAAATGCTGTCCATCTCCAGTTTGCTAAAGACTACCTGGTTGTTCCATTGTACTACAGGACCAATGTGGACAGATCTGTGGACAAAAGTTGAACTTTTAGGTAAATGTAACAAAACAAAACATTAAGGAGCCATGTCAGAGCTGTCAAAGATTCTTCATTAGATATCAGGAGCTGAGTTGCCAGTAACGACCTCCTACTAAATCCAGCTCAGCAGTGTGGCTACTTGGCCCTAAGGTAGCTTAAGGTGTGCTTAATGACATAATACTTATTGGTTTTTCTGTTCGTACCTCTTGGACATGGAACAAAGATGCACCCAGGGTTTCAACTAGAACCAGGAAATCTGATCTCATTAGCCCTGTTTTGTCATCACTTACTTTAAGGTTTGTATTGATTTTAAGCTGCTATTATTCATCTATAAAGCTCTGAATGGCTTTTGCCACAGCATTTGTGGGATGCTTTAGTTCCATACAGCCCCCCACTCCAAAAGGGCAGGTTATCTATGAGCTCTCAGATTGCAAAGATCTATGTTCAGTGGCAGAGTATATCCTCAGAGAGCTTCCAGAAGGACACAGACTGAGGCTTTTACCTGCCTGCCTGCTGTATAATGTTCCCAATGTTTCTCTTTCTTTCTGATGGACTTTTTCCTCACCAGTTGCCTTACTCTCTGTAGACTGTACTTCCTGGGACTCAGACTGGAGGTGATGAAGATGGAGATGTTCTGCAGTTCTCCTGACACCTTCATTATCTACTCTTTCAGATATAGCACTTGATGTCAGTTGTTGGTCACTCCTTGAGAAGGAATACCACCGTTCATTCACAAATGCAAACCTACGGGCAATTTGGTAACTCAGATTCACCTTAGCGTGTTTTCAGACTGTGTTGGGAATCCCCATGACGACACAGGGAGAACATGCAAACTCCACACACATGGAGCCACAGCAGAGACTCCAACCCTGGTCCCAGAGGCATGAGGCAACAGTGATAACCACTGCACAGCCGTGCCCCCCAGCCTTTTACTTATCCGTGTATTACTCAGCCTCTCCCCAGGTTATGATGAGGTTACATTCCGATAAACCTATCATAAGGCAGAAATATCTCAAGGGAAAAATATCGTAAGGCAAAAATGCATTTTAAACAGACCACCTAACCTAACAAACATGACTAGGACACGTTGCCACAGTTGGGCAAAATCATTAACACAAAGCCCCATTTTATAATAGAATGTTGAATATATCTCATGCAATTTATTGAATAATGTATTGAAAGAGAAAAACATTTACCCATCCTAAAGTCAAAATATCATAACCCCTACCAGCACCCAGTGCCCTGAACCCCTGTCCCAGTCCCTCAGCTCTGAGACAATCCCACATTTCTGTTTGCCTTTCCAGGGCTTCTGGGCAGAACTCAGAAGTGCCTTCAAAGATTCTTTCTCCCGTTTCAGGGTAGACAGATCCATAGATGACACCGAGCAGGTGTCTCAAACGAGTCACAGCCCCCCACGGGCCGAGCTATCGCTCTGGGCCTCTCTCGCCAAACAAGTCACAGCCCCCACGGGCCGAGCTATCGCTCTTCGCCTCTCTCGCCAAAACGAGTCACAGTCCCCATGGGCCAAGCTATCGCTCTGGGCCTCTCTCGCCAAAACGAGTCACAGTCCCCATGGGCCGAGCTATCGCTCTGGGCCTCTCTCGCTTTCATTCACACTAAACAAACACAATTCACACAACTCTCAGTGTCCAACCACCAGGCACTGCACAAAACATCCGGACCCTCCTCCATTTCACAATGTCATTGCATAACTGTGAAAATTACAGCAATCAGAGCAGCAGCATGGAAAGAAGTTATTTCAGGATCAGGGTTCTCTCCTCAAATATGATTTTTTCCTGTATTGGAATAATATGTCTGATCAGGCTCTCCCATACCAAATTATTCTCTCCTTTTTGTTTAATGAGTACAAGGTTCATGTGGTTATGACTGTGTACTGTTATATACATTTTCAATTGACAGAGAAGTTTCACCTATATACTCTCAGCCATTGTGTAGAACAAGTACAGTAAAATTATCCAGGCTGCGAAACCTTTATTTCCACACTATTCTGGCTTTTCCCCTCCATTGACTCTCATGCCACTGACCCAGTAAAGGACTGCAGAGATCATAAGCCATTATGCTGCCCCAGTTCGCCTTTTTGTACTATATTAGGTGGTTGGTTAATGTTTGAACCCTTACCTGCCAGATATAGTATAAATAATTATGACTTCAGTGATTATATGGATATATGTGGGTCAAATTCCTGGCAGCACATACACTAGACATTTTAGGCTGGGGAGAAGTAGACATACTTCTGCCAGTTCAGGAAGTATTCCACTCTTCTTTTGCTCTGCATCCCTTCTGCTTCTCTCTCGGCCCACCTGCCACCACATTTGTCCTTTCTCTTTCGACTAATGGCCGCAGCTGTCACTGTGCAGTAGCACACAGACATGGCATTATTGGTGAAAGCACACGGACTGTCAGGGGGCATCCAGCCTATAGCAGGATTCCTTGCGATTTATTTATTTTCCACCCTGCACACGGCAGGTACCTAAATGCTACGTCAGACAGCTATAATGAGGCCATGAGCCAGCTGATCGATTCTGAATCGATGTGTGATCTATTTTTGACAGCAGGGCATTACAAGCTACGGCCACTGCAGCCACAACTGGCACTGACCACTCAAACTCTGCCTCAGCAACTGACCTAAAATGCTGAATGAGTGTTTGTTTCTAAAAAATGTTATGAGCACTAGCACAAAATTTTGCCACACGATTTAAATCGACATAAAATGCAACGCATCTTAACTGTCTTACTGATAAATGCTTTGGAAATAAATATACAATTTCTATAAAAAAAACAATTAAATACTGCTTTTTAAAACATACACAGCAAATACAGTGATGGACAGGATTCTGCTAATCTGGTTACCACTAATTAGTGAAGCTAACTTTTTCATTAGCAGATTGGCGTTTCCGCTAACTTTGATATTTGTTAGTGCGCAATTAGCTTCCACTAAATTTAGTTCCGATAACTATAAATCAGCTAACATTTTTTCGTAGTTAAAGTAAACAAAGTTTAATACTAAAATCACACTTATTTGTTCCGGTTTGTTGTGAGTGTGTCTGCAGCAGTCTATCTGGCACGCTATTGGCTGGCTACGCGTGAACGCAAGACATCATTGGCTGATTACTTGTATTTAAGGTAGTCTGGGCTAAATGTAAGTAAACGAAGATCGTGGAGGTGGAGTGTGGCAAAAAAGGAAAAGGCATCAAACCCAGGTCAGGCACAAAAACACACACATCTACAGCTGTGGAAAAAATTAAGAGACCACTCTGTATTTTTAAACAAATCTACATTTTTAAATCTTGGTTTAATTGTGGTTCTGCTGGCAGAGGCTACGCTGAGCAGCAGGACGCTTTCAGGTTCAAAATGTCTAAGACAGCAGTACACAAGAATAAGGAGAAGCAGGAGACACTGGGAATGACCAGAAACCAGCCAGGTAAAGGGTGGAAGTGACTTTCTAATGCCAGAGATGACCGTCAAGTTATCCGACAGTTTCTCATGAATCGGAGGATGACATCAAGTGACCTTCAAAAGTAATGGGAAGCATTAAGTGCAGGTGTGAAGTGCACTGCTAGGACAGTTCGTATCAAGCTCCTAGAAGCAGGACTGAAGTCCGATAAAGCAAGGAAGAAGCCCTTCATTAGTGAGAAACAGGGAAGAACCAGACTGGTTTGCAGTTTGGCAAAAAAAATAAAAAAAAAAAAAAAAAAAACATAGACAAGTGAAACAAAAAACTGCACTGTGGTCTCAATTTTTTGCAGAGCTGTATTTATTTGTCTCTCAATACCCCCCCTCAGGTCATGAGCACCCTTTTCTAACCTGCATGCATGGACATGGGTAAGGTAATGTCATGCCCTGCATTCCTTTCTCCTTGTTCTTTCCGTTGTGTGGATCTAATGAGCCACACCTGTTACTTGTTCAATCTCCCCTCTCGTTACAGCCCTCGTGTGGATCACCCCAGGTGCCTCCTGTGTGCTCCTTCGTCCGTGGTGTATATAGTGCCTCCCTGTCTCGACTTCCCCAGTCCAGTCATTGAAGTTGCTGCCTGCTTGTGTGTCCTAGTTTGTCCTGTGTCCTGTGCTCTCGCCTGATCCTTCCTACCCCTTTTTGACCCCTCATGGTCCGTTTTCCTTTAGCTCTGCCTGTAAGTTCATTTAATAAAGCCCCCTTTGGTTTTCCCTTCGCCTCCGTACTTGCCTATGATGTGACAGGTAGTGTGCGAATTCTCCCTAAACAGTATTAGCCCCCTAGACATGACCCCCTCCCCAGAATTCACAAATACAGACAGGTCTAACATGGGGGGAGGCTGCTTCACCCAAACTGAATGGGTCATGGTGGGCGGGGTAGGTGGTGAGGTCAAGCATAAGAGCCAGAGGGACTCCTGCTGAAGTGTCCATATCCAAATGGGCTGGAACAAGTCCGACTTGCCAGCAACATCCAAGTCCCCAGGTAACGCCCATAGTAAAGTGGTTGCAGTGAGCCCTGATGGGTGTCATACCAAACAAAGACATACGTAACACACACGTAAGATCTGCTTGTAAACCAAAGAGGGCTGCAGGTCCAGCTTGAGAGTGGCCCGTAGACCCATCAGAACCCAGGGAAGCCTGTCGAGCCAGCTCTCATCCCAGAGCCTGGCCCTAAGAGCAGCCCATTAGCCTGTTGATGGTAGGCTGTTGTGCGATGGAGGGACATACCCAAGTCCGAGACCAGAAGGGATGTCAGATGGAACCGCAAAATGGGAGACACAACTACCAATGAATACCCTGGGCACATATGGCCATCGAGTGAACCTGTCCATCACAGTGAGCAGGTGGGTGAACCCTAGGGAAGAGGGCAGAAGCCCGAGCAGGTCCACGTGCACGTGGTCAAAACGGTGCTCAGGCAGCACAAAGGATGCCAATGGTGCCTGGGTATGTTGGTATACCTTAGCACACTGACATTGGATGTAGGAGGCAGCCCAGCTGCGGACATCCCTCCCCGGTCCATGTCCAATGGACATCGCTGAGATGCATGTCTGCTTGGGTGCAAAAGCCCGTGCAATTCCTTGGAAACGTGACAACGGCAGCTACAGGTCGCTAATGATAGGTCTAGCCGGTCTTTTCCGGGACATCGCATAGGAAAGTGGCACCACAGTCATGGAATGGGAACATCTGGCAGCTGCAGACTGGTGACCGCGGTCCAGTCGGCTTGTCCTTCTGGATCAACCTGTTGGTCTGCTGCCAGTCGAGTGTAATCCTCCCCCACGTGCACAGTGCCTCCCGCTGAGTGGGAGAGACAGCCGGCCAGCAGGTTATGTTTACCTGCCACATGCCGAATGTCAGAAGTGAACTCTGATATGAAGGAGAGCTGCCGCTGCTGATTGGCAGACCAAGGCTTGGATCCCTTAGCTATGGCAAATATCAGGGCCTTGTGGTCAACAAACGGCATGAGCGGGCGGCCTGCCAATCAGGGGTGCAGCTGGGAGCTCGCAGACAAAAGTGGGGATTTTCAGAACCCACTTGGATGGATACTCAATCTGTGGGAAATATCGTGGAGAAATTTCTGTGAGTTTTGGAATTAAAGAGAAGGTTCTTTGGTGAATCAAGTTAAGATAAGAAAAGTTAAGATAAGATATTAGATATTAATAATATATGTGAGATAAGATAGATATTAATAAAAATTACATAAGGAGGGAGTCAATTTTTGTTCCTAGGACTATAAAATATGATGAAGAAGCCTGACTGTAGGTCTCATCTCAAAATCTACAAAAAAAACATTTGCTCATCACTTAAGGAATCTTGCATAGTTGCGGAAGTGGTAAAAGTACAACAAGCCATTCATTATATGTTTTTACGTTTTGAACCACAAGTGCCTTACATCAATAAATCATGTTGGTATTTAATCACTAACCACAAGGCCTGGTCCTCAGCCTGAAGCACTGTTGCTGTCTAATTGATTTGTAATATTTTCCATTAAGTAACGTTAGTTTGAATTAAAGCGCCTGGGCATAGAAAATTACTTAAGACCCATCAGATTCAAGAATTCAACAGCGGCATGATGTAAATACAAACAATGTATCAGACCTTAAATTCCACAAAGTTTATTTAATACACCAGCTGCAAATCTCTGCATCTATTATTATTGTTTTTATTATTATATATTGTTATATATAATAATTATAATAATAATAATAATAATAATAATAATAATAATAATAATAATAAAAATGAAGCCTTGAAGATTAAAAGTCAGAAGTTTTTCGTTCAAAGACTAAAATCTAACGACAGATACCCGGTGTAGACTTGGCCTTTCATTGTAATGCAGACGTCTGCCACCTCCAAGTGGCTGGGTAGATAGCAGAGATTGCAGGTTTGAGGGACTGTTCGCAGGGACTATTTTAAACTGGGTCTGAGTTTATGTAAGATAGTGGGTCCTGCTGGGGCTTGTCCCCTTGGGCTCGCCTGGGTGGTCTGTAAACACACAGGCAGGCAGGGCTGAGGGTAGTAAAAACAGAAGAAAAGAGTTTTATTCTCTTTTGTATCCCTTCTTGCTACCATTTTGTTCTCCAGTAAATGTATCATTTCTGCTCTGAACCTTTGGTCGCTTGTAATGAATTATTGAGTAAGCGCAGTCTTATAAGTACCAATATTCATTTATGTGTGTCTGTGAGAGAGGGTGTGTAGATATGTATTCATATTTATGTAATAATTCTTTATGCTGAGTAACACATTTACTAATCGATGCCTACAAACTAATTTGTAGCTGGGTTGTTGGTTGGTATTTCAGGAATGTGACAGACCTGCATGACTGTAAAACTGTAACGCACTGATAAAATAGACCACTGACTGGAAAATTCCTTTTGTGGTATTTTTGCTCAAAACTAATTTCATCCTTCCATAACTTCTGACCAATGGTGAAGTAACGTTTCATAAAAGGAAAATTCAGACGAGCGCAACCTTTTATTGTGCTTTAACAGAAATTATATTTGAGCATTCAAATTATATTCAGCGCGATGCCCATGTGAGAAAAGTGAGGGAAAATCACTGTCTCCTGGGTATCATACGTTTATGCCACAACAGACTAACCATGTGCAACATCATCTTGCTCAATCTGGAGAATAAGACAATGGCTCCTACGACCTCGGCCTAACCTGGAAGTTCTGTGCCCAAGAGCTATATAATCAGAGAGGAAATTATTTCTGGCTCCTGTTGTAGCTCGTGTTGAAAAATCCTTAATCCTGGTTTCTTACAGCTTTCCCTCATCTAGACTTAATATCTATTACTAGTTAAACTTAAACTAGTTAAGTTTGCGGTTGAGATGTGTCTGTTTGCACCTGTCCTCTCATTGTTAGTGTTTTGTTTGCCAACCTGTGATGTTTGTTTAGAATCCATTGCTCTGTCTGCCTCCTGGGTCCTGACTTGCAATGAAATTTGATCGCACTTCTAGAATCGCCCTGTTCCTGTCTTTCCTTATTTGCCTGCCAGACATAGAACCTCGGCACCTGAATCAGGCACCTGCACATCGTTCCAGAGCCGTTCCTTGTTGTTTTGTCAGATATCTGTTTTTCTTACACCCTTTGCAGTGGTCTCTTAGCTGTGTATATGATCAGTATATGGATCCTTAGTTCTGCTTTATTTTTATTTTGGAGTTATGTTTAAGAAAACTTGAAAACTACAGTAATGCATACAGTAATATTTAAAATTACATTATTTGTGTGGTGTACCCTTGGCCTAGCTTCTGAAGATCACATAAAAGTGACAGGACAGGGACTCAATTTCAAATATTTAATCCCCCTGTATTTTTCAGGACACACCATGAGTGAAAGTTCCATTTCAGTTAAGGTCAGTGTGTGTGTACTGAGACTCAGTTGTTGCCAATTCTGTGCCTTTTATGATAGACTGTGTAAACCCCATGTGTAACAGGGCCTCAAAATCATTTGATCAAAGGCTACAGCCAGTGTCATACAGTCATGGTAGTTAAACATTAACATTTATTGCTAAGACATATAAAGTAGTTTACGTTAAGCTTGGTACTCAAAAGTACAATGTCTGTTTGTATACCATTAGGTTCCATAGTGATGTACAGCAATCACAAAATCGCACTCAGACTGAGCCCCAAAGATCACACACGGACAACAAACATCTGGAATTTGAATTCAGCTACAGTAAAATCAGCATTAACATTAGTGTAGCGCTACCGTAACTTCAGAGTTCAAACAGGGAAAGCTGACAGGCATTGATAAAAGGTATCAAGTGCATAGTGAGGCACTGCTTTTTGGATCAGCCTGGCATTCCCAGAGCAATGACCCATAAGCCAGGTGTGATGTATGGTCTATGCAAGTCTTAGCAATTAGACCATAGTGTTCTTTGATAAGCCTTTATAGGCTATGAAGGCTGTAAAGCCGGCTCATCCTCTTATCGTGCTGTAATTCCTTTCACAGTCATCCAACTTTCTTTGCCACCCTTCAAACCTCAAAAACTGTTTCCTAATAATTGAGGAAGTGCTGTACTCATCACTGGAGAAATGCATGAGTTGAAAGCCCTTGTATGAGCTCGAATTGAGACGTCCTCCAAAAAGCAGTAGCGCACGTGATTGACTAGACACCACTCCCACATAAACACAGTATGGCAACCTACCCAGCATGAGGATTAGTTTGCTGAGCTCAAGGAAGCAGTGAAATCGGGATCAGCACTTGATATGAATACACTGCAGTCACCTCAGCAGGCTGGCTTACCAGTAGTCAGTGGTATTATAATGGAATGTCTGTAATTAACCAGGACCTGCAATCTCATGAAGCAGGGAAGTTTGCTAAACTTCCCTGGCATCCCTGTGATGAATCCTAGGTGAGGGAAGTGTATTGTTCCACTACAAATTAACTTAGATTAGCCATTTAGTGTTTGCCAATTCATTTTTTTCATGCTAAAAACTGATGCATTCTTTGCTGTACAGACTTTGCAGTAGTTACTGTAAGATTTGTAAAAGAATGTGACCTAATGTAATATTCTACAGTAATCAATACTAGGTGATGAATGAAAGTAAAGTCTGCACATCCCAACCAGTTCCGAGCAGCAGAGTACTTGGAGCACGGGGTGTAACTGAGTCTCTTTTTCCGGTTCCTGTGGTCCTAATCAGTGACTCGCAGAAATGAGACAAAACAAGGTAACTGCCTGCAAAACAAAACAAAGCAAAGCAAAGCAAAGCAAAGCAAAGCAAAACAAAACAAAGTAAAACAAAACAAAACGCGACAATGTATCACGGGCCTTATGCCTCCCACTTTGTCAGCTAGTGTCTGGTTCTCTCTGTTTATCTCTCTAATGCTATCAATATTCTACTGATACTTATCAAATGGACCCTTACTGTCTCTACTTATCTAAAAGACACGGTGTGATTTTTGGTTAGTCTCAAGCAGATCATCATCCTGCTACCAGTACTGAGGTCTGGGGTGTCAGGCCGTTCCTGAGCTCTCCGCAGGTGGCCTGACATACACGGAAACAGGATGCAGATGAGAGTGGCTGAATGACACAGAGAAAAAAGGGACTGAGATTGTGAGGAAGCAATGTTGAGACTAAGAAATTTTGATGCATGTGTGGGACAGAGCAGATGAGGGCGGCAGGCATGACACAGAAGGAACAACGTGATGCACTCTGATTTATCTCTAGTGTGGTGGGACAAGTATACTTTTGGTATGTACCTTTGTTATGCTACATGTTCTTCAAGAAATGTCAAACTTCGTTTCAACTTTCTGAAAACAGTTGCTAAAAGTTAGTTTCCTAACAATCTATGATGTACTAATTGTATTCAGTGCATCTTAATCATTGGATTTTACTTTAATTGTCCTTTTTGCTTGAATTCTGAATATCTACCTTTACTTATTGCAGTCGATTAATAGGGCAATTAAATGTTGTTTTAAGAGATTATTAACAAACAAACAAGTAAACAAATAAACAAACAAATAAATATGCTGTAACTAGCCCACCAACTGGCCACTGAGTGTATATTCTATGAACGCATAAGTTGCATTAGACATAAGTGACTGGCAGATGAAGGAATTTTAATGAATGTACATGATGATCACTAGAATGAGTTTGTCTGCTTGTGTCCTCGCAAATATTTGCATGCAAGCTGCTGGAAACAGGGTCCTTTATAATAACAGCTGAGAGCAGCTGTCTATTTTATGTCTGATAATCAGGTTGTGCAACACTCCCAAAATATTTTAGGGTTGCCTTTGTATTCTGACAAGAGGTGACGAGAGTTCTGTAGTCACTATGCATGTGAATACCTGCTGCAGAGTCCTGCCCGCATTCTGGACTTTAGTCCTCAGTGTGAAGCAGCGTCTAGTGCGATTTCACAGGAAAGCACTGTTTGCTTACTCTGGCACCTTCCACTTTCTGTCAGGGGAGTTAGCTGACATGTCAACGAGCGAAACACAACTTGTGTCCTTTTATGGTGTTTCTCAGTTCCAGATCAGGCCTACGCCAGCTATTGCTATGGCTAGATGATACCCACTGACAGTCAGAAAAAGCACTTTAATGCAGTGTGATTATACATTTCATACATACTGGATCTGTATAAGACTGACATTCAGACCTGAACCGTATGTATTTGGCGGAAAACTGAGTATAACGCTCAGTGTCAGTTTATGGACCCAGTCCAACACAGGATCTTGGCATGTATGCAGAATTCTGGCACTTTGGCAGTTTTGAATGCTCATTAGTGGTTCATGGCATACATTTTAAAGAGCTCACTATCATTATACATTACATAATCTATATTCTTATAGGCAGTGTGCGAAATACGGGGGGGTCCAGGGGGGGTCTGACACCCCCGATTAACCCATGAGACCCCCTGAAAGCCTCAAAAGCAAAATTTTAAGGGGGTCTCAAGATCACTATTGCACAACAATAGGGACATGGGACCCCCCCCCCCAAATATTGCCGGGTATTTCACACACTGCTTATAGGTATATGCATAACTAAAAATGAACACCAAACAGAACAAATAGATCAGCGAAAAGGGAGGTTTTTTTTGTATGGCCTAACAAGTTGACTGCTGAATGACTGTTAGAACTATGGATAAAATCTGTATAGAAACATCAGATTGAACTCAAAACATGCCAGTTTCTGGTCCTACAGTGATCCAGACTTGTCGCAAGTGCTTTCATTTTTATAAGTTATTTTAGAGTGCTAACGTGACAATTTGGCATCAGTTAAAATAGAAAGCAAGTCACACTGTGATTTTTCTATAACAAACACCAACTAAATTGTTAAATTTGATAAGGACAACCTGAGTAACAGGACTAATGCAAAATGTTGCTTTTCCATTCATTAAACCAAGTTTTTATGTGATAGATTCAAATAACTGTAATCATTAGAAAGTGAATCTTTGGGTTTATTAAGTAACCTTAACTACAAAAAAATATCTCCTATAGTTACTAATCAGTTTCTCATATCCTCTTTGAGACTTTTATTTTTTTGCTCATTCTTACATACGCAGCCCTGCCAGCTGGTTCAGAATTATGAACTGTCTTGAACACTGCCAAAATATTTCTGGGTTGCTGGGATGACATCTTTTTTTGCTGGAATGTTTATGATCTTTCTTACGCAACAGCACCCACTCCCAGTCCAGCTCCCACTGCTTCCTGTCTCCCACCTGTCTCATACCATGTTGACTTTAGATTACAGAGCTGGGAAACCTAATTGGTGCATTGCTTTGATCTATGAATAAAACTAAACAAAACCAAAAAAACACTGCATAACAAAAGCAAGTCTTCAGACTTTTCGATATCTGTATGCAGAAATTTTGTCAATAATCTAATGAAATCTCTTTCTTTTATTCTTTTGTTTGTGTGATTTGTAATTTCTGTACTGGTGCTGTTTTTGCAGCCCCACGCCCTCCCTGTGTTTGCACTGGTTTGCACTGGTTTCCACTGTGTTTCTTTGTTTCCTCCATGCAGACATGTGAAATGGTATCTCTGAATTTCCCAAAATATGTAACTGTGTCTGTGAGTATATGTGTGTGTCTGAGTGTGTGTGTGTGTGTGTCTGAGTGTGTGTGTGATTATGTGTGCCAGTCTGAGTGTCTGTGTATTGGTATGTGACTATGTGTATGTGTGTATGAGTGTGTATGTCTGTGTGTGTCTGAGTGTGTTTGTGTGCCGGGGTGTGTGTGTTGGTATGTGAGTATGTGTATGTGTGTGTGTGAGCAAGAGAGAGTTAGTTTATGTGTATGCAAGTGTGTAAGTAAATGAGTGTATATTTGTGTGTGTGTGTATGTGAGCGTGTGTGTGTGTGTTTGTATGTGTATGTGAGTGTGTGAGTGTATATGTGTGTTTGTGTCTGTGTGTGTTTGTGTGTGTACTGTATGTGAGTGTATATGTGTGTGTGTATTTGTGTGTGTTTGTATGTGAATTTGTGTGTGTGTGTGTGAGTGTATATGTGTGTGTGTGTATGTGAGTGTATTTGTGTGTGTGTGTGTGTATGTGAGTGTATATGTGTGTGTGTGTATGTGAGTGTATATGTGTGTGTGTGTGTGTATGTGAGCGTATATGTGTGTGTGTGTATGTGAGTGTATATGTGTGTGTGTGTGTGTGTGTGTGTGTGTATGTGAGCGTATATGTGTGTGTGTGTATGTGAGTGCATATGTGTGTGTGTGCCCTGCAAAGTATTGTAGTCCCATCTCGGGGACTTCCTGTCTTGCCCCTTTGTTTCCTAGGATAAGCTCCATTCTCACCACAGCCCTGTGCTGG
Source organism: Boulengeromyrus knoepffleri (assembly GCA_026770805.1). Taxonomy (NCBI): domain Eukaryota; kingdom Metazoa; phylum Chordata; class Actinopteri; order Osteoglossiformes; family Mormyridae; genus Boulengeromyrus; species Boulengeromyrus knoepffleri. The sequence continues at coordinate 18,052,253 of JABJVO010000126.1, forward strand.
ATAACAGCCCACTGATGCACTATTTTCTTTTTGATACTCAAAATGACCAGTAGCACATAAAACATCCAGGCAGTCTTTCAACTGCTTAGTGAATCTTAATGAAGGTCACAGAGGACTGGAGTTTATGCGGCGTGGGGTACAAAGCAGGGGTACAAAGCAGGGGTACAAGGCAGGGTTACAAAGCAGGGGTACAAGGCAGGGGTACAAAGCAGGGGTACAAAGCAGGGGTAAAAGGCAGGGGTACAAAGCAGGGGTAAAAGGCAGGGGCACAAGGCAGGGGTAAGCTTATACACAGAGGAAACCAGAATAGGGGGGTACCCTTTCCACACAGACAGTGTGGAGGAAGGATAAAGAACCAACAGCGACCATACTAGTCACTGAGCCACCTTGCCGTGTGTGTGTGTGTGTATGTGTGTGTGTGTATAAAATCTGAATTATCTGGCCATAAAACCAGCATCCAAGCATGGTTCAAACATGTATTTTTGATTTACTTAGCTGCTTCAGCATGTTTACCTGCAACTTCAATGGCTTCATGCACTTGTGGCGAGACAACATGGGGAAATCTAATACTTTGTGTGTGTTAAGAAAAGCTCATTTGAATGGCAAGTTAACCGACCGCCATCTTTGGCTTACCACGCTCTTCATGTCTATGTTATAAAATACTCTCCATTCAGGTTTTATTCAACAGCACAACAGTGACCACAATCTCCTGGTATAATTCGCTTACATGTGGGGCACATTCAACCATAAAAAGTACATTCAGAAGGAGAGTTTCTAAATGAGGTTCTTCACAATAGCTCAAGCCAGGTAGTCTGGGAAGGCATTGTACTCAGAACACACAAAGACCAGAGTGTGGGATGTACGTGCGCCTGGATATGCCTCTGAGTGAATCACACAGGCAGGACTGTGTTGGATTTTGGGTTTACTGTCAGGCATGAGGTTACTTGATACTGACTTACTCAGGAAGTAAGCTTCTCCCTTGGAGACATTCTCTACCTGTTGTATAACTCCATGTCTTCACATCTGTGTAGAACATTACCTTGAGAAGTATTTGCTGTCCTTACAAGACCTGGATACGCTTGCCAATATACAGGGGTGAACAAAATAATAGAAACAGCACATGAAATAGGAGCGTAACTGGTAGGTAATTAAATTGCAAACAGAACTGAAAAGGTAAGTTATGTTAGGTTGATGTCCAGGTAGCAGTTTGTGTCAACTGTAGAGAAAAGTCCATCAGCAATGTGAATTTTCAAAGCGACGTGAAGCAGCTACCAGAAAGGTCAAACAGATGCAGGTCCAGCTGCAGGTGCATTGGTCACAAAAAATTATTCAACGTGTTAAAGGGAGCAATCTTATGACATATATGCAAATACCAGACAAGGACAAACTGACAGCATATACCAGACAAGGACAAACTGACAGCATATACCAGACAAAGACAAACTGACAGCATATACCAGACAAGGACAAACTGACAGCATATACCAGACAAAGACAAACTGACAGTATATACCAGACAAGGACAAACTGACAGCATATACCAGACAAGGACAAACTGACAGCATATCCCAGACAAAGACAAACTGACAGCATATACCAGACAAAGACAAACTGACAGCATATACCAGACAAAGACAAACTGACAGTATATACCAGACAAGGACAAACTGACAGCATATACCAGACAAGGACAAACTGACAGCATATACCAGACAAGGACAAACTGACAGCATATACCAGACAAGGACAAACTGCTCCGGCAGGGAGGAAGAGCTGAGACAAGCTGAAGCTCACCAACTGGGATCGATGGACACTTAAGATTGTCCATACCTCTGTGTCACACCTCTGTGACCCAGTTTCAGCTAAAACTGTGCATTGTGAACTTCTCAATGCTGGGAAACCAGGAGCCTTGAGCAGTGGAAAAACATAAATTGAAGAATTGTGTTTAATGCTTTCAGTCTGCAGTGTTTGTTGATATGGGAGGTTGCCCTGTGGCAGTTATTAAGTCATGGCGTGTGAGTGTGCCCTGTGAAGGACCGGTGGAGTGTGAGTGTGCCCTGTGATGGACCGGTGGCGTGTGAGTGTGCCCTGTGATGGACTGGTGGCGTGTGAGTGTGCCCTGTGAAGGACCGGTGGCGTGTGAGTGTGCCCTGTGAAGGACCGGTGGAGTGTGAGTGTGCCCTGTGAAGGACCGGTGGAGTGTGAGTGTGCCCTGTGAAGGACCGGTGGAGTGTGAGTGTGCCCTGTGATGGACTGGTGCCACATCTTGAGATGCTCCCTGCTTTGTGCCCATAGGCTCAATGATAGGTCTTCAGCAGAGATTTAAAGACCAATTTGGCATCACGCACATGAGCTAGCAAAAGAAATAAAAAAAATTTGTAGACCTGTGTAATAAATCGCTTACGATGCGGGTCTCTCAGCGAAGTCTGCAAGCTCTTGAAACCGTTCTGCATGACTCCAGCACTTCCTCTATCAATTACTCCAGCTGACTTTTTATGACACAACAAGCATCCAATAGGCTCCTAATTCTTCAACAGTGGGTGTGGGTTACTAAGAATAGCCGCCTCTCAATAAACATCTGAAAACCTGGACTGCAGATCTTTCCTTAAATGGCTGTTTGTGAAACTACAAAAACCTAGAACAGTGTTTCCCAATCCTAATCCTCGGGGACCCACAGACAGTCCATGTTTTTACTGGGGGCTGGGAGAGGCCAAAAATGTGGACTCTTTGGGGGACCCCAAGAACTGGGTTCTAGGTCCTAGACTAGTCCTAGACCTTATTGTGGTGCTATAATGGGAATAGTGGGGCCAGGGGCTGCTAGAGAAAAGGCCACCTGCTATTAATGAACACAGAGAACATAAAAAGCAGTTCAAAGCAAGCTTTCTGAGTTTTGTTGGTTTTTGGGGTGTTGGCATAGTACACAGCAGAGAATTGCCATCTCTCTTTGATCAACTAAACATTAGAATGGATGGCACAAGGTATCGTGAGTTGTTGCCAAGTCGGAAGCCAACATAACTCACAACCCACATTTGTTGGCTGTCCTGCTCTTTTCCCTCACAGACTTAAAGCTATGGTGGCTTAATAGATTTCACCTCTTACATCCACTTAAGAGAGTGTAGATGGTGGAGCAGGTTAAAAAGGATTTTAAAATGTGAAACAATTCAGACATGGACAATGGGCAAAAAAAGATATCAGGGCCTTTGAACATTGTTGCAATGCTGGTTTGTTTTTCTCAATCTCAAAACTGTCTGCCAGTCAAACGACATCCAACCATTGTCAGAGCAGCGGCCATTCATGAATGAGGCGAAAGGTGGATGATCTACATTGAGCAGATCTACAGAATATCTACAGTCAGACAGCTGACAGCCCTGGGGCCTGTTCCATGAAGCAGGATTTCATGCTTAGCCAGATAACTTGTTGGATTTAAGGTAGTCTGAACTAAATCTAAGGGAACAAAGAAAAATATGTTGGATGAGACTGAAAGAGATGAGTGGGAAAACTCAGCACAGCCGTAGGAAGCACCAGAGTCAGCATCTGCTTCTGTCCATGTGGACTGCTTCCAGCATCTTGTCTAGAACAAAACTGGATGTTTTGATGTGACACAATGTTAGGAAGATTGCTCTAATACTTTTTACACTAAGGGTATATGGTAGATTTTAATAATGATTAGTTAATACTGTTAATATTCTGTGTTTTTATAATGATACTTACACTAGGGTGTAATCACAAAGTAATTTATTTTTGTTTTTGATTAAATGTAGAAAGACGCATCATGCATTCCCTAAAAGCATTCACACCCTTGTTGTGTGGTGTTTTTATACTTAATAAAATGATTGGTGCTGGTATTTTTAAAGTTTTTCTTCTAGATACAGGAGAGTGAAAAAAAGATCAATCGCGTTATTATTGGTAGTCAAACTTTTACCCCATTTGTTCCAATCTAATGAAGCCTGTATTTGACGACTTGTGTTGTCAGCAGTAAATACATTTCAGTTTAGCACCCAACTGTAACTAGTAGCTTCTAATAAATTCTTTACAAATCAATCAGTTAGCCGATCAATTAATCAATCTCAATCACATGTAACAGAAATTGTTAACGAGCCATTCGCATTGCTGCTCAAATGACACAAACGTGCACGCACACATAAACTTACGAAATGTTAATAGGACGAAGTCATAAAATATTTGAACTAAAAGGATCGTGGGAATAATTTAATAGATGTTTTTTGTAGGCGATTCACATCTTTATCCTACCCCGTATCAGCTTGTTATGATTTTTACACGGGTTTCGTACAATTTTGCATTCATTATTAATTGAAGGTTAAACACTATTGAAGAAATAAAGGGAGAAAAACATCACTACATCATGAGAAAAAAAAACCTGTAGAATGTACATTGAAAAAAAATACCCTTAACGTGTCTTGCAGTTGAAGTTGAATCTCATTCTTCCTACCATGTTTATACGCCATTCTCCACGGGGTGGCGTCTCACGCGAATTTTAGGGGGCTCGTCCTTCCGACCACCGCTATCAGCAATTCAGATTTCATGCAAATCAACGGCGTCATTTCAAGTGGGAGAAAATGAGTGAGCAGAAGAGGGGGACGGTGAGCGCGTGCTGGCCAGTAGGCACTCTGCTATGGGAGGACCTTCTCTTTCGCTGTCCCTCTCTTTCGAAGTTGTTAACGAGCCAGATGCACAGGATTTAGCGACACCGGAGGATCAGGTCCATGTCGTTTTCCTGGCCGTTGGGACATAATTTGTCGCAATTGTATTATTTGTTTTTTCACTCCACGGTTTAAGACCAGTGAGCATATCTGCGGAATCCGAGATACAGCATTTGACCAGTTTTCATGGCCATGGGCAGAGGGGAGAAACGGGTCACTTGTAACTTGTACCGGTGGGCAGTGGTTATAGTGTCGCTTTTGTACCAGCGTTGCAGCCATGGAAGTTGTCCGGAGAATGAACTGGAGAAAAGAGAGGAATCGGCCAATGTAGTGTTAACCGGGACCGTGGAGGAAATCATGAACGTGGATCCGGTGCGCAACACCTATTCCTGCAAGGTAAAATCTACAGGTTTTTAACTTTAGATTTGAGGTACTTATCAGTGACATAAGAACGCTGTTTATGCGTATTAAACGGTCAAATGATATCACTACTATTAATTATGTTATTAATTATAAATAATATAATATTTAAATTAAATATGTAAAAGGTAATATTTAAAGATCATGCATGCAGCGACTTTCATTGGAAGGTGGTATGTAAATAAAAAAAAAATATATATTAAGCTTTTAAGAAGTCACAAAAGCTCACTATAAATGACCTCTTTCTGAATATTGGATAATAATTTCAGTCTGCGCCCAATACAATATTAATTATCTGAATAAAGATGCTTAATACAAAACAAAACATCATGAAACGTCTTTTGATTGTAGACAGATAACTAATCTTGTCCTTTGTATTATTCCAACTTCAGGCAAAGAGCAGATCATCACTGTGTAGTGCTTAAGTGGGCTGAAATTTGTAAGCTTGAACACCCTGAATCTGCCTGGACTTCCACCCCCCCAATACGTACTTTTTTGCGTATGCTTACTTGTTGATGAATTAATTTAAAAGCAAATATTTAGAAAGATGACACTGAGTTTCAGAAAAACAAGTCCGAGCAATAAGTGCATTTTATTTTTTTTTGCAGTGATTGCTTGTACGTTTCATTTAGTGTGTACAGTGACACTGCATGAAAAATGATATTCAAACATATTGACATATTGCAGTAATATTTTTGCAGATTTATGCAATGTAGATTTTGTAATAAACCAGAATGGTATTTTCCATTCAGAAGTGTGATGCACTGTCATTTTCCATCAAACTCATTTTGTGTATAATGTTAACCTCTCCAAATGCCCCATCACACTTTCACTATGAAGCATCCCATAATATGACTTTTCTAGAAATCAAAGTCTAGGCAAGAAAATACTGGACATCTGGATACAGAATAATAAATATTGATAATAAGGACCCTTAGTTCTGTTCAGTCGTCCTTCCTTGGGGTCTTGTGTCATGTACATTCTGGTCCTAGCATTGCTATGCAGTGCTTTTTGTTTTTTATATATACATGGGTTATGTGATTATGATATAAATGTTTTTTTTTCCTGCATGTGTGAGTGACTGGTGTGTGACTGTGCCCTGCGATGGGTTGGCACCCCATCCTGGGTTGTTCTCTGCCTTGCGCCCATAGCCTCCAGTATAGGCTTCAGACCTTCCCACAACCCTGAATAGGACAAGTGGTTTCAGAGAATGGATGGATGGATGGTTGGATGGATGGGTTTTTTATGAATTATCCATATACGTATTTTCCCAGTATTTCTGGCATTTTATCCACAGCTTTGTAACTTCTGTGCATGCCTGTGCTGATTACTGAAGCTCCTGGACACAGTCATTTTCCTGTGCTGCAGGAATGTATGCAGTTGGAGATTAGAATCTATAGTCCTCAAGGCCATGGACTGCAGCACACGCTTGACTCATGCACTCATTTTTCTTCTGTGAAACATAGTTATGCCAAAGCCTTAAGGCCGGCAGGTCCCTGCAGGTGCCTTAAGTATTCTGATTCAGACCTGGAAAGTGGAGTTGAAGGAACTGATTAATAACCGCAGATATGAATGTGCGAGAAAGATCAGAGGCTGGTATTTGATCATTTGCCTTGTCTCTTCAAGGTTAGGGTGTGGCGTTACATGAAAGGCAAGTCAGTGGTCGGCGGTGACATTCGGCTGGACGGAGGCAACAAGGTGATGATAGCAGGTTTTGGGGACCCAGAAATCTGCGACAACCAGATCAGCACCGGCGACACCCGCATCTTCTTCGCCAACCTCGCACCGGAACACATGTGGCCGGCCCACAAGAACGAGCTGATGCTCAACTCCAGCTTGATGAGGATTACGCTGCGTAATCTAGAGGCAGTAGAGCAGTGTGTCAAAGGTGAGGAGTATTGCAGCTTTCATTGTTAACGGCATGCAGCCGGACGCATTGCTGATTCATAACTTCTGTGTTTCGCTTTCACAGGTTGGCTCAAATAGCTTGTGACATATTAACTGCCTTACCTATACGTCACAGAAGCATCTGATAAATGCAATGTAAATTTAACCAAAGGTATTGGTATGAAGTTGGTCTGCTTTTTGGTGCTGTAATGGGATGTACTCTTCTGAGAAGACTTTTCGTTAGATGTTGGAACATCGCCGGCGGAATTTGTTGATGTATTGGTTGAGTATTGATGTTGGCTGACCACTTCGCAGCTGTAGTTATCTCCAGATGTTTCTGCTTAATCGCTTCACTTGCGGTTGACCTGGGCATCTGCAGCAGGACAGAAGTTTGGCAAGTTGATCAGCTGGAAAGGTGGCATCCTCTGATGGTACCAGGTTGAATGTCACTAGCCTCTTCAGTATGACTGTCTGTTCTGCTGCCAGTGTTGTTTGCTGGGGACGGCAGGTCCTTAATTACACACCTGTGTCGGGACTGGATGCAGCTTTATTAGCTGGCTTCTCTGTTTGAAAGGGAGGCCCACAAACACTTAGCCACATAGTGTAAGTGGTACATAAGAAGACAGACAACACAATAAACACATAACATGTAGCACCAATATTGATAGATTGTAGAAGTTCTAGAAGTTTTAGAACTTAGCTGCAGAGGTTGAGTGTTACTTTTCACACACTTTATGGTTCCAATTATGTGAAATGTGTAATATATACAAGTACTGGGCATTGGTTAACTGACACAATGTTATGGTAGGGAGGCAGTGCAAAAATACCCTTTTCCCCTCAGGTTTATACTTTGAAATCAACTTTGTAATCAAACCTATATCCCGTTCTTGAACTTCACTGTCTTATGCTCATGTACAGTTTATGTATGTTGTATGTTTTTATGCTTTGGCTACTGTAATGGCAATTATGCATCATTAAAAACAGTTTAGTAAGATCACTCCAGTGATACATTTGATAAGTCAATTAATCCATAACAATATTAACCTTATGGAAAATAAGTATTTTATGTACTTTGTATCTATGAGGATAAGCAATTGACTTCTTGTTCATGGTACCAGTGTGTCTGTCCAGAGAGGTTTTCTGAGTACATGTTGCACATCCAAGCCCACGGGCAAGTAGGCTGGTGGATTCTGATGTATGTCTTCAGGAAGTGAGTTGGGCCAAGCTTGTCAAAGCCCAACCTTAATTACTAGTATTTAAGTGTAATTATGAGATTTTTGTTTTCTGGTTACTTGTCTTTGTGTGTGTGTGTGTGTGTGTGTTCCTTTTCGTACATCCTTCTTCCTCGCATCAAACAGGATGCCCTGAAGGCTGTGTTGGGCTGTGGCATTTAAGTGTTTGTGCTACACAAATTGCAATCATAAAGCTGTCTTTGTTTGCGTGTAGTTTGTCCTCCATGCTGGCGATTGTTGCTGTGCCAGGTCTGTACCAAATTAGGCAGGAGAGGTGCCCTCTAACCAATCATCTGTATCAGAAACTGAACAGAAGCAGGTCAGCTATCATGTCCTGGCCAAGAATGTAACCATCCAGGAGATACTAGGGCCCTTTCCCAAATAGAGGGACATGAAGGAAGGATTCATGCTACTTTAATGCTAACATGCATTAATAATTGAAAAGTATATGCTTGTCTGCATCATAGGGAAAAAATCTGGGCACTTTGAATGGCAGCTTATCAGGAGGTGTTACTTCCCATGTTTTTCGGTTACTCCGTCACCATGGAAACGGCATGTAGGTCATTCCCTCTGTTGGTATGGTGTGGAGGGGTGGTCTCATGTGCATACAATTCTCAGGGTCCCTGAGATTTCCTGAAACAGTCATTGAGTTTAGGAGGAACACACCTTTGTAATGGTTATTTATCTGATTGGCTGTCATGACAAACTTTCTAAAGACTTGCTTGAAGTACCATCGCATCCAGATAGGACAGATAGGGCAGAGTGATTTACACATGTATTAAGTTTGCATAAATGACCTCAAGATTTTCATTTGAATGTAAGGCTTTTAGAGGCACCTTGGGGCATGAGGCAGGGGACACGCTGGTCGAGGTTGCGGGTCATCTCGGGGCACACAGTGCGCAGACCCTGTGGTTCTGTTCAGTCTGGTTGAGATTGTGGGCCATCTCGGGGCACACAGTGCGCAGACCCTGTGGTTCTGTTCAGTCTGGTTGAGATTGTGGGCCATCTCGGGGCACACAGTGCGCAGACCCTGTGGTTCTG
>JABJVO010000126.1:18061593-18072480 GCA_026770805.1 Boulengeromyrus knoepffleri
GGTTGAGATTGTGGGCCATCTCGGGGCACACAGTGCGCAGACCCTGTGGTTCTGGTCAGTCTGGTTGAGATTGTGGGTCATCTCGGGGCACACAGTGCGCAGACCCTGCGGATCTGTTCAGTCTGGTTGAGATTGTGGGCCATCTCGAGCCACACAGTGCGCAGACCCTGTCGTTCTGGTCAGTCTGGTTGAGATTGTGGGCCATCTCGGGCCACACAGTGCGCAGACCCTGAGGTTCTGTTCATCTTGGGTGAAGTGTAGCAGAAGCTGAACTGTAAATGGCACTGGAGCGAGGTTTGTTACTATTGTTATTGTTTAAATTCTAATTCAGTGTAATACTAAGAAATTAAAAATTCATTAACTCATCCCAAGGTAATGTGACACACTCTCCTTATAGTACTGCTTAAGTCTGTGCCTGAAATTTGGACTATGTGTAGTTTAATTAGGTCTGCAGTTACATACATATCGGTAAAGCATAATCCATAATACTATCATCAGTTTATCACACTAATAATTATTAAAATCATGCTGATTAAGCAAACATATTGTTACCAAGATAAATATATGGTAATAATCAATAAAACATGTTGCTGTCAAGCTGAATATATATTAATAATTTAACAATAATTTAAAACATGTTGGTTATAATATCAAGCTAAATATAAATGATTATTTATAACAATTTAGCACATTCTGAAATTATAACACAAACTTCTGGCATGAAATTTTCAGCAACTACACTATAAAATGCAATTGCCATTAATATGGAATACCCTTCCTCCTTTTGTCATATATTATCACAATGTGTTCACCCTAAAGGAATGTTGTTTCTGAATATTGGCTTATTTCAGCTAGATATGTGTGTGCAGTGTTGGGATGCGTTGTACTTTTGCTGTTTGCATTCTAAGTGTCAGCGAGTTATGTGGTCGTAGCACTTTCTGTGACCAAACTCACCAAAAAAAAAAAAAAAAAGTGAGGCAGTACTTTCTCTTTTTTTGCCACAATCACCTGTAACCATGCAGGATAACAGTCTGCTGAGTTCTGAAGGGGAGGCGGGCAGAGATTGGGGGCGCTGAGAAAATGTACAGGTGCAGACTGGTACTGGGGGGGGAGCTGACTGACCTGCTACTTTGGGCCCCGTTGATTCAGCTAAGATGTTTGGCAAGTAGCCTGTCGCTCTTACTTATGTCCTTACCCTGTACGGGCTGCCCCCCCCCCCCCGACAAGAGAATTTTCACACAAAGCAATTTCCGAAACTCTTTCATCTTCGCCATGCCAGTGGCTGCGGTCTTTTGAAATGTCCTTTCGTGAAGCATTGGTAGCTTTAGCGTCGTTTTTTAATCCTTCCTCTGGTAGGGATGGTCTTCGATTCAGACCACGGGCAGCTCACTGGAACATATTCTGAATCATTACAGAATCCTTGGGAAGAGTTTTGGCTGTGATTTCTGCACACATCTTGGTGATATAAATATTCCATGCCACATATAGACATTTCAAGGTTAATTACTGCAACATTTAGTGGAATAAATCCAGTAATGTTTCAAACTTTATTTTGTACATTTTCTTCATAGTTGCCTCAGAAAACTAAAATATAGACAAAGTCCTTTTTCTCCCTGGGTGAAAAAAGCCTGTTTTTTTTGTTTTTTTTTGTTTCTTACATGTACATTTCACTTTGGTTATCTGTAATATTTGTGATAATGAAGGTGTATAAAGTTGGAATATAAGAACAATGATAAATTCATTATTTGCACAGGTACAAATTCCTTCCTTCACCTACCCCATCTTGGTCTCCATAGCTTGGGGGTCACAGCACAAGGTCAGGCAGCAGGCAGCACCCCTGGAACTAGGGGTTAAGGGCCTTGCTGAAGAGCCCATGGATGTGACTGTTCTGTCAAGGCCGGGGCTCAAACCGGCGACCTTCTGATTACAGGCACAGAGACTTGGCCTGCAGAGCCAGAGCGGAAGGCTAAAGAAGCTGCTGCGTATTTGAGAAACCAGTCACAGAAACCAGTCACAGAAACTTAGAAGCTGTGCACTGAATGACAGTATTATGTTGTTTTTAATTAGAAGGTGGAAGGTGAAGTGAATGCATGAAATAGCATTGCTGGCATCCTCACTGAAGAGCAGTGAAAGACGGGGAAGAGGACTGTAGCAGGGAAAACAGAGGATGGGTGTGGGTGTCACGGTGCCCCCTTTGGAGATGCAAAGATTCGAATTGTAGTATTTCAGGGCACAGGCTAAAAAACAAAGATAAGAGGCTGCTTTCCTGAACAATGCACCTGTTATCACCCTCATTCCGGAAACTGGAACAGAGGGTTACCTTAGTTCTCAGTCAAGACACTAATGCTTTGTTATAGATGAGCCCTTCAGCTCAATTTCTGCATAGGATGAAAACGTTCCACAGTAATACATTTTGACACCAGAAGCACATGCATGTGCTTTTGTAGGGGATGTTTTTGTTATTTACTGAGCCCGGTCCACCTTCTGAGATCCGGGTGAGAGGTTTTAGTACTGAATCAGGAGGATTTCTGGATTATAAACACAGACGTGACGAAGGAATGGGAAGCAGATTTCCTTTGTAGGTTGTGAAATTGCATATTGGGTTGCAAACAACCGCCCCATTCCAAACAAGCTCAGAGGATAATTATGAATTTTAGGGGACATACCAATGATAGTATTACTAATACTGGAGAAACCATTTTTTAAACTTTAATAACAATGAGAACATTCACTTACAGTACCAGCCGAAAGGGTGGATGTGCTAAGCAGCTTACAAAGGAGAGTGATAGTGTCGAATCACATGACCTGACCACCTGACCTAAACCCAGGAGAAAGGGTTTGGGAGGAGCTTGAGCAGAGAGTGAAGGAAAAGCAGCCAATGACTGCTCAGCACATGTGGGACCTCCTTCAGGATGGCTTCCTAGGAGGCCACATCATACTACTGGTGTAGAGGAGACAGTAGGGTCTGCCAGTCCCTGGAGTTACTGGGGTTAAGGGCCTTGCTCAAGGGCCCAATGGTGGGATCACTCTGCTGACCAGGGATTTGAACCAGCAGCCTTCTGAGTCCCAACCCACAGATTACCCACAGCAAATTATTTTTCTTTTGTTTAATACTTTTTTGGTCAGTGCATAATTACACGTGTTATTTTGTAGTTTAGATGTGTTTCCAATTATTCTAAACCTTTCTATGTGTATGTGTGTCCAAACTTTTGACTGGTACTATACGTGTCTCTTACTTCACAGATCTATAATGCCAGGATAAAATTAGAACAAGTGTTCTATGACTCCAAAAGCATATATACATTAACTTGAGTGTCATGTAACTAAGATATTTACTACCTACATCATTGATGTTTCCTTGGAATCTGTCTCCCGTCTGACAGGAGCCCTTGTGATGCAGACAGTCATGTGTATTAATTAAATGGCTTTTTTTTCCCGTGTAGATTTTCCTAATGTGAGGGTATAAAACGTAAAATCGAGCAGACTTCCCCATTCTGAGGTATCTGGAACTGGGTGTGGTGAAGGTTTAAGCAGGATCTTCTGTGCCACATTTCTGCTTTTGCTTCGTCGTCCCCCACAGCAGGTACCCTGGCTTGCACGACGCAGTACTGGATTCTGGGGCCATGCAGTTCAAAGGTTTATGTCTATTGATAGAAATGCTTGTTTGTGGTGCTATTGTGATGCATATTGACTGTAATAAAACAATCTGGATCAATAAATAGCTTAGCGGGATAAAAGTGCAGCTGAGAAGCTTTGGCAGATAACGATCTCTTTAAATGTACCTTTCGCCACTGGAAGAGTATAAGTTGAAAATGTCTGAAGCTTTTCTCCGGCCTCTCTTTCTTTGGCCCTAACGGGATGGTACTGGCCTTTCTCTAGAATGACCCTGTCTATTTGATACGTTCAAATAAAAGTAGAATCCATTTTAACAGAGATACTTCATTGATCCCATCTTGCCGTCCATGACACATGTAGGTGTCAGTAACGTAGCAGGCCCTGGTACTGGCTGCTCACAAAGGTGCTGGGACTAGGGCTCGAACCAGCAGCCTTCCAATCACAGACATAGGTGCTTAGCCCTCTCAGCTATGCGCTGCCTCCCAGAGTTATGTTGCTTAATTTCTGCACATAGAACAAAGGTGTATTGCAGTCGTTCAGCTTGCATTTAGCCACAGTGATGCATCTCCTGGAGCTGCTCTGCCTGAGAGGCTTGGCTGGGGTAGGAGGTGGCAGCCGAACTAAAGCTGCCCACTGATTAACTCAGGAATGCGACGCCGCACTCTGGCAGCCTGCAGCGGGTGCGGGAGATTAGTGGGGATGTGAGAGTTGTCTTTGCAAACAATGCCAGGGAGTGATAGCTTTTAGGGTTAAACAGATAGCATTCTTTCCCTTAGCAGTGTGGAAGTTTAGACACTTCAGTTCTGGAACTTTTTAATTAACTGATTTATTTTTAATTAAAAAAAATATGAACTTGTGATTAAATATTTTGAGTCTGCAGTGGCTCTTTCTGTGTATTCTGTGCAGAAAATAAGCAGTATAGTTTTCTGCTTCTTTTGTTTAACTGTTTTGCAATAAGGGAGTTATTTCTGTGTCCCAAATACTAATCACCCTAACACTTCCAGAGTTGATAGACCCTTCACCTTCATTCTGTAATCATGAGATTACACACACACACATATATAAATATACATTTCCCATCACTTAATGCTTTATCACTATAATCTCACTAAGTGTACATTGCAGATATGCTGAAAACACAGAATTTGTGCATTGTGTTAACCTTAAATAACTGTATGAAGACTGAGATATGATTTATAAAGCATACACTGAAGAACATTTAAATATCAATTAACTTACAGGAAAAAAAACTTCATTTGCTGTAGACCTACTTATTTTTCTTTTTTTTCCATTAAAATTATTGTATTTAAAAGCATAACAAGACTATTGCTAAATGTCTACTTGCAGGGACCTGTTTTTTACTTAGTTATTTGGAGCCAAACCTTGCATTTTTTGTACAATGTTTTTTTTGTGGTACTATAGTTTGTATGTTTGTATGGTCATTAAACCATAGTTTTGATTAGTTTTATTTTTTGGGGAGATTTATAAATGCAGGGTTCTCTTGGTAACTATGTTCTAATTCTTTGTGATGTTGGCTACATTGTAACTTGAGGCATTTCTGAATTTCACAGTTTTAATAAACTTTAAATCGAGTTGCTGTGACATACTGGTCTTTACCCTCAGGTATTGTCAAAGTAGTACTACAATAAAAGTATTTTGAAATGATCAAAAAATACTGATTTACTGGAGATATAATCACGTTAATTTGCCAGAACTAAATTATAAGTGAACTAGGTTAATATTCAGCCTGCGATTTCAGATCACATGACTGAGGCCAGGGTAGTGATCTGAGTAGTCTGGTCGGCAGGTTGCTATGTTCTTCAATAAAACTCAAGATTCTCTCCAGCAAGACGGAGCCCATTCCTCATATAAACACCAGTGTGCATGGTCAATAGTCACTTTAGTTCAGTAGTCATGACTAGGGATGTGCAGAGCAGTACTGAAATATCGATTATTTTGTTTTGAATGGTTCTTATTTGAGAATCAATTCTAATGTTAAAATATTAATATTAAAAGATATTTTACCTGTATACAGGTTTCTCTTGCTGTCTGAAAGTACAGCGTTCCTATGAGACTGTGAGAATATCACAGAGTACTAACACAAACCTAAGCTGGTATACCCTGCTACCAGAGATGGATAGTTCAAGTCCAGAAAGTAAATTTCAGACCAAGATTTTGTTTCAACCAACCAAACTGAGGATAGCGGGTTACAGTCACATAGTGATTGACACTGTTAAGTGTCAGTAGCAGATAATCTGATTCATAGTTCTTATAATATACTTTATCTCAATACTTACCTGTATTTAAGCTACTGCACAAGAACTTTCTCCTGCTATCAAGACCATCTATCTCAGTACACTGCAGTGATCGCTTTACCATCTGCTGCTGTAAGAAGCAGAGTCTGACCGATACAAGATTTTCCAATATCAGTTCTGATATCTGAGGATTTAAAAATCTGAAAATGATGTATCAGCTGATATAATTTTCTTTTTTCTTCAGGAATGCATAATGTAAACAAAGATTTTTCGCTTGGCATTAATTATGTGTAGTTATTCTACAACAGCCCTCACCAAGATATCATGGCATATTGCAGTTTAAAAATAAACGTGTGTTATTCTCATAAGTATTACTTTGAACAAAGTACAACAAAATATATTAAAATTTTGATAAACACGTTTGTTGCTGATAGTGGAGTTGCAGTGTGACCTCTCATGGACAAACTATGCAACGACAATGACTGAAGGATCTGTCTTCTGTCTCTCTGTTTCTTTTTAATTGTCATTTATCAGCTGTTATAAATGCTGATAATTATATATCTGAAATTAATATATCGGTTGATAATATCGGCAGGCCGATTTATCAGTCAGACTCTAGTATAAAGTTGGATGATTCCGTTTTTTGGCTGCTAGCATGGTGAGTTCTACCTAATAATGCTTGTAAGATTATATATAGGCTGTACGGTGTCGGACTACAGGTTACAATATAAAATACGCTGATGTACCTATTTTCATATCGTATATATCGCAAGGACTGTCATAGCTGGGTTAAGATAAGTTATGCTAAAACATTTTTTTACTGTCTTAGGAAACAAAATTTAGCAATGTTTGCAATTTTAATGAGTATGCAGAAGATCAGTGTGCAATCTTTGGGACAATCATAATGATTCTTGTCCTTGCTGTTGGACTTGCTCAGACATTGTGGCACATTTGTGAGAAATTTAGCAAAAATGAGCGAGGAGGAGAAAAGTGAACAAAAACTGGTGATCAAGAGATATTTGTCTTCCGCTCTGTGGAAATATGTTGGATTCCATAGAGACAATAGCAAAAGCAATTGCTTTGTGGGCACTGCTTTCTGTCTGTTAGCACAACCTGTGACATCACCACCAACTTATCTGACACTATTGGTACATAATAAGTTCTTTTTGGCTATAGTTTGTTTTGGGTAAATTTCTCAACTCCTTTTTTTGTTTTATTAATATTGCAATATTAATTGCAAAAATGTCTGTTTTTTCAACATTGTTCATTATTATTTCCCATTTAATGGACACAAAAGACTAGAATATCGGTACTGGGATCAGATTCAGCGATACCAACATTTTTATTGGATAAGATTGGATCGAAAAGAAAATCGGTGGCATTGCCCATCCCTAGTGGACAAGAGAGAATGCAGCTGCAGAAGCACTGGCTTAAAAAATCTTAGTCCAAAAATAAGTAAAGCAGACAAGTCCAAATTGTAACCAAAATCCATACTCAGGAAGGAAGTTAGAAGATCAAACCCAGTAGATACAATTGAAGAGAAGACACACGGCTAAAGCAAGAAGACCAATAGATCAGACTAATTTCGTAAACATTAATAGAAATACACAAAACTTTGCGAAGAAGAAACTGAAAACAAGGTCCTAATATATGCAACAGTTTGAGTTCATTAGTTACAGGTGTGCTGATATTCAGGATGCCGTCATTCATTTTGATTTATACACAATGGGAACTGATTGTGTGCTTCACAAAACCAGATTTTGATTGTAAAATGTCTGTCATGTTATCGAAAATTGCAGATAATTGTTATCATACCATTCAAGTTATTTTTTCTTTACTTCAAGCCACCATTTATCTTAAAATTCCCTTAGGATTCCCGTTAAACATATCTGAATTGCGAACGACTGAATGATTTATTCATTTCCCTCCTTGATGAAAATCATTCAAGGAACATAATCCAGTATATTTCCTTTGGATGACCATTGAAAATAGGTGGAACACGTTTTGCCCATTTTGAGTACATAATGTCCATCGTGTATTCATGTTGGATTCTCGAAAGGCACATAAAATAGCTGTACACCTTTACCTCTATCCCTTGAAATTAAATGACTAAATCTTGATTATCTACAATATCTCCGTTATAAAAATGTGTTGTAGCTGCAGACCTGTTGCTTTCTTCATTGCCACCAAAAGTTTCCTCTGAGTGAGCATTAATCTCTTCCATGATTCACGTACACTGTAAAAAAAATCCCGTTGTTTTTACGGAAAAAAGCTGGCAGCTGTGGTTACCAGAATTATTCTGTAAAAAATACTGTACACGTGTAAACAACTTTACAGAAACATCTATAAATTGTACTGGATTTCAATGTAAAACAACCACCAACTACATGTAAAGTTTATTTGGTTTCAGTGTAGAATAAACAACGATTAGATGTAAATTATACTAAAATAACTGGTACAACAGCAGCATGGCCCTGCTAAATTAACAGAAAGAAGATGTTGAATCTACAAATTAACTACTTAAAAGTTATAAAGCTGTTTACATTCTTAACGAATTGATTTACAGAATTACTTTGGTAACCACAGCTGCCAACACTTTCTTGCCGAGATAACACGCTCTTTATTGGTAGTCCAGAAAAGTACTACATCAGACACGCAAAGAGCACCGAACCACTTATTTACAAGAAACACGAGGTTGTCAGACGCTCAACTGTAAGACGCATACACGGTGGGAGATTTACGGACGCTAAATACACACGAGGATCGGACAGGGTACACATAAGACACAGGTAAACACACGCGACAATAAGGAAATATAACCATTAGCAATAACAACAACAATACAAGGGTAATTTACAAATGCGCGCGGGGCATGCTGGGACATGAGCCCCGCCGGTGCTGCAGTATTTTTTATCACCTCAGTGGTAAAATACCTTCTTATCAACGGACCAGAGGTGTTGCCATGAGGCGAATTTCTGACGGTAGCCCCAAATGTACCGTCAAAAGCTGTCTGACAAACCAGAAATCCTGAGTTGTGTGGACTATTTCTTGTTGGTTCGTAACGCACGTAGCAAAAAGCAAGTGTTGATATATCATTTAAAGTGTTACTGTTTCTCATCTGTAAAGCACAGAATATTAATTTGTAAAATGTAACACGGTTTCTTTCAGTATAAACAAAGTTGACCTGATTAAAAAATATATTATTTTCACACCGTTATGGTGTAATTTTAACTGTATTGTACTGGTTTTTATATTACAGTTTGTTTGCGTTTAAACTACAGTAATTTGTTAACTCTACCAAATTGAAAAAAAAAAAAAACATATTTTTACTTGTTTTTTGTTAAGTATTTTACAAAATCTTAATGTCAAATATACGCTGCTCTATTGTTTTTCCTTTTACAGTTTTTTTATGTCGCTATTTTACAGAATTTCTCAGTTAATTTCACGGACATTTTTTACAGTGTATATTACCAACACAATAGCTTGTGGCATGCTCCATTAACTCCACCTACTTTGCTTTACTTTTGTTGGACATACTGTAGATTGTCCATTCCTAAAACTACTGCCATTTGATTGGTTGAAATTGCCCTAGTTTCTGTGTTGTGATTGGCTGATATGTGCTATCAAACAGTGCTGTGGACAGTTTATCGAAGTTTCTGATTTTATCATCGTTTATATCGCCCAGCCCTGCCACACACATTGTTTAAACCTCTGGTGACACGAAGGGTGGTGAAAATCTGGCATGTGTGCACTCTAGAAAAGTTGAGGTCATTCTGTGGAGCTGATTCCAATATCGTGAAGCAATCTTGAGAGGAAGCTCAGGGCTGCCAGTATTCACACATGTGGTGTAACAGTGGCACTTTCAAACTCTCGATTACGCTCACGTAAGAAATCTTACAGCAAATCTATATTATTTCATTATATACTTAAAATTAGCTACATCAAAAGCTCGAGTTTGCCTCAAATTGAAAATCTCTCTCCAGCTAGCAGACCAGAATTGGCAGCCCTGGAATTTTCATGGAAACAATGCAGGTCACTGAAAGAGACTCACCCCTTAAGTTCTTTGGCTGCTGTTTGAGTAATTTGTACTCCAGTCCACTACAGTATGGATCTCAAATTCTTATATGTTATGATGGACAAGCACCTCATAATAGTAGCTACTAACTATTATGCTGTCATACCGAGATGGCTGACAGAAAGGTCTGCGTATACTATAACATGATTTGTATGCATTTCTCTGTTAGACCTTTTGTTTTTCTATTCCTTGCATTTTTAAGGTTGATTGAAAGATGTGGGAGAGATTTTTTTTGCTTTTGGATCAAATTGGACCTTAGTGACCTGCTTTGGTGAGTTTTCCAGACATGTCATGCATGACTGTGTGAGTGTTGTGTTTGTAAAGTATCCAGTTGCAGAGAAACCGCATTTAGAGCAGATCGTTTTCAGTGCTAGCAAGTGCCAGTCAGATGCCACTGAAAGATCTTCAGGTTATAACCACTTCAGATAAGTTATTACTCGTTATTACTCTTGGGGATTATTAAAATGATCCTGGAAGCTATGATTATGGGAAAAAATAACTTTTTAAGGGCAAATTACAGCACTTGTTTCACAGTGTGAGCCTGCAGAGATTGCCAGGAGGACAAAGCAGAGCCTTTGAGTCAGCTGTGGAGTCCCAGATGCATGAAGAGAGGGGAGGGCGAGGTGGGGGGGGGGTGTTGGTTTTTAGGAGAAGCTGTGCTTTGTTGTTCTCTCTTCATCAGTGTCGAATGTGAAGATCTTGGCCAGGCAAAAGGTAAAACCCGGATTCGGACCCCACGCCTGGCTGATCTGCTCACACAAAGATGGTTCATCACCTCACATTCTCATTGCGTTTTATTCAGCTCCATAGAGACACGTTCTAGGCCTCAACTGGTAGAGTTCTGTGCAGTGAATGGGCCTGAAGGATATACCGTATTTGCCGGCGTATAAGACGACTTTTTCCCCCTGAAAAACATGCCTCCAAGTGGGGGGGTCGTCTTAT
>JABJVO010000126.1:18082343-18093783 GCA_026770805.1 Boulengeromyrus knoepffleri
TTTTTTCATAGCAGTCACCGATTTTTATAAAATAGAGTTTTCCCTTATGGGGACCAGGAAACCGGTCCCCATAAGGAAAAAAAAAACGGATATTTATCACGTTATGGGGACATTATGTCCCCATAAGGATAGGTAAACCCGCTCACACACCCACACGCACACAGACAGACAGACACACGCACACAGACACATACACACACACACACACACACACACACACACACAGACGCTGTGCTACTTACATTTAGCAATACTTACTTCCTTTACTTAATAATGTTTATTTCTCACGCATAATAAGATTAATATTGATGTTTCGTGCTGTATGAATGAAGAACATACGTCATACCGATGTTCTGACCTTTCTAATTGCAGTTTGCATGTAACTGGTTATGTAGGTATCTCCCTGTCAGGAACACTGAAGGCATTCCCCCTTTGTGTCATATGATAGTATGTATTTAACACCATCAAAACGAGTTTCACCCCCCCGTATAACTGCAGCTTTTCCTAGCCCAGGGTCTCTGGGGGGGCCGGCAGGTAGGGGGTAGAAGATGGATGGATGGATTTATTTAGCATGGATGAAGCGTGTTTCATGCACGCATAGTTTATTGTAACTTTGAAACTCCACTGTGATTCTTACACAGTAGTCTGTCCTTATATATGCTAATATGATGTAGGCCTTGCTTCGTTTTAATTGCATCTTCATTTAATTGTAACCCCCCCCCCCAGTCTCTTTGGAAAGGATGTGCTAGCTTCACTGCGTGGAGCAGTTGGTGCTGCACTGTAAAGCACCTGCTTCCTGTGCTCCAGTCCGTCTGTGTTCCATCTCACCCACTGCGCACCATGTTTGTTTGTACTACTTGCTCCAGAGTTTTTTCTTTTTTCTGGATGTGTAGTGCTATTTTTCCAAGGCAATGTGATGTTGCAGACATTCTTTAATCCTTCAGGGGAAAATGTGGCATATTTTTAATACTGTTCTCACAGATGTGTGAGTGTACCCTGCTTGGCGCCGTATCACGCGTCGTTCCCCGCCTTGTGCTCGTGGCTTCCAGGATTGGCTCTGGAACCCCCGTGTCCCTGAGCAGGACAAATGGTTACAGAAAATGGATGGATGGATGGATGTTTGTAGAGAATGAATAAAAAGAAAGGTTACTATCTACGGTACGGTTCAAATCTGGCATAAACAGCAGACCAAAAAGGATTAAAAGGTTGATTTTTAGTGCAATTTCAGAGGACAGAATCTACTTTATTTTACAGCCTCTTGATTAGATTCCCTCTAGTAACTTGTTACCAACTGCGCTTATTTTTAGAGTGTAATTTCTGTGTACTCTGTAGTTCACCATGGGTCCTCTTAGGGCATTTTTCACACCCGTAGTTCGGTTTCTGTGCTCCGATTCTGTTGACTAGTTTGTAAACTTGTAGCGTTTTCCCCTCAGTTCGGTTCGCTTTCACACTAAGAAATATCCAAGCGCTCAGATTCGGACCACAAACAAACCGCTCCAGAATTCATTTGGGACCGGACCGAGACCACCTCCTCTCAAGGGTTTCGGGGCGGTTGTTTTAGTCCACACCCGAGTGCGATTACTGTGTTCACAGCTGCCCAAACAAATCGCACCAAGGGGGAAATCAACCCATTTTAACCGGACTTAAAAGTGCTGGTGTGAAAATCCTTGGTATGGCAAAGATCTCAGTTGTTGTCAGGAAATCATGCTGCTTCAGTAATGATTTCTTTCATTGTTTTTCATGTTTATGCCTTGTGGAACTGGATTTTTTAAAATTATTATTAATTATTGCTTTCAGAAACAATATAATTCTGTGGTAAGCAACAGTAATTATTTGAAGCTGACATGTAATTTGTGTCCAGATGGATTTGTTTCCAGCTGATCAGACGGCTAGTTTGCCGTTCCAGTGGCTACAGTGGTGTTTTCCCCATATATATTAGATTATTTTCTCTTGTAAATGTTGAGATCGTTTATTTTGTGGATCTATGAAAATGAATTGCAGATGTAATTCTTCTGCATTTTGCATTAGCTAATTATTCATTTTATGTTTTCCCTCCCCATTCCTAGATTGGCACTGGATTTCTGAAAATTGGTTTAGCATGTAAAATGTACCTCTCCTCCCACACAAACCATCAAGGAAAATTATTATTGCATGCAGGAGTCTGACAAAATATTAAAGCTTTACAGTTCATAGCTTCCATGGACATTTATTTAAAGATACTTATTTTGTTATTTAGAATTTAAAAATTTTGAACATAAATTTAATGTGTAGGCATTTACTGGATATTTGTTGATACTATTTATGTGACGTATTTATAAAATATGGTTTACAAACCAATTTAAACGCTCTGATTAGGAATGAGTGTATACCTTTTTAATTAAGCTTTTTATTTGTCGTTAAGCAAGTTCCACAAATGTATTATTGTCCTTAGCTATATTAGGCTAAGGATTTTTTCTTATTAAAAAAAAACAATTTCTAAATTATCTTTTACATAGCTTTTAATTAGCACATTTCCCGTGCTGCAGAGTTGTTAGTTTCTAAAACGTTCTTTCATGAAAAGACATGAGTCAAAAAAAGGGCATTTCAGATTTTTTTCTTTTAAATTTGCATATAGAATGAATGAGGCACACTTTTCCCGTTTCAACAATTGAATGTCTTCCACCCATAGTAAGGGATTATGTTATCAATAGCAGTTTCAGTCCAAGTGTCTTCAAGGCCTAAACTGCACTTTGAGATAACAGCCTGCTTAGACCCCCCCTGGTCACCGCTGGGGCCTTTCAGAGGTGCAGAGATCGGTGACAGAGCAAAGAAATGGATGAAGAGGAAAATCAGACCTTTGCGTTCACTGAGTGCTAATGCTAACTTAGACGTATAATCCAGTCAGGCTGGATTCATGCTGTTCCTATGAGAGCCATTTTGCCCTCGGGGCTATGAAGAAACATCCCATGGACGCTGTACCGCCTGTGGAGTGTGAGTCGGGCGGTGAGAAGACTGCCAGGGCATATAGATCAGCCATAAACTTCATCTCCCAGAAGAGGGTCTCATCTGTGAGAAGATGATAGCTTTTGAATTTTATTACAGTAACAACTGCAAGCAAAACAGCGATTTGGGCTCCCAATTCAAATTAAAGTGCTACATAAATCTTTAAGCGTCTGATGTTCGTCAGATGCCTTCTCCAAAAATAAATGGTTTCACGCCATAAAACTTAGATTTATTTATGGTAATTAATGTAAAGTTATGAGGACATTTTATCATTTCATAATCCACCCAGGAACTAAGACAAGAATTCTAGTAAGAATAAGAAGACATCAGGGGAATGGTTTAAATGTTATGGTTTTTTGCAGGAATGCATTAAGACTCATTTTCTGCTTCATTGCTGGGTGGTGTCGTTTTCATGATTTGCGAATGTGTGACTTGTGCTCCTTGATGTCTGGGGGGGGGTCTTCAGGCTCCTTGTTACCCTGATCAGAGTAAGTAGATAGAGGCAAGTTGGCTGGATGTGCTTGGATGTATAGTTTCTGGTGGGACGTGAATTCAAAGTAGAGATGCACCCCGGGTTGCGATGGTCCGTGTTACGATATTTCAACTTTACGACGGGGCAATGTTTGTCACTTTCAGTACGTTATTCAATAAATTACATTAGGTATTCAACACTTTATTATAACATAGGCTTTATGTTATAATAGGCTGTAGGTCAATGTGAGTCTTCTAAGCATGTTTAAGACAGGCTATAGGCTAGGCTATGATGTTTGTTAGGTTAGATGTACTGTATGAAAATTCATTTTCACCTTACGATATGTTCATTAGAATGTAACCCCATTGTAACCTGTGTTAATTTTGACAGCATATTTTAATTTAGTTTTATTCCTTAGAGGAAAATGCAACTTAGTCTTTGTCATATTTTAGTCATCTGTTGTTTTTTTTTTTTTTATTCTAGTCGAGTTTCTGTCGACAAAAATTACAGGATATTTAACTGACTAAATCTACAGTATATGCAGCCAAATGATACTGACAGGTCTAGCTGTAGTCTAACACAGTGTTTCCCAGCCCAGTCCTCGGGGAACAGCGGACAGTCCACGTTTTTGCTCCCTCCCAGCTCCCAGCGCACCTGTACCAGGTATCCGGTGTTCCTGATTGGCTGGGAGCTGGGAGGGAGCAAAAACGTGGACTGGCTGGGGCTCCCCGAGGACTGGGTTGGGAAACACTGGTCTAACACATGCATATACACATGCCTGCACACAGATTAGTTTACCTCTATCCACTCTAGATTCCTGAAGGAAACATCTGTAAAGCTGTCATTATAGTGTGAACATGCAGTCTTTAAAGACATAGATTTAACTCTTTTAATGCAGAACATTGTAATTCTTAAATTGCTTTATATGAACTTTATTTATCATTCAATGAAATAGAAATAAAACCAAAATTTAGTTTCACACAAAATACTTGCATATTAACACCGGGGTTTTATTCAACTAATAGACTAAAACAGAAAGGAATAGGATCTGGGCAGAGTTGCCACCTTTGGTCAGCTGGCTGGCATGAGATTTTCAATCCATGTGCAGCCTTTTATCGAATTTACATGTATGTAAGAGTTTTATTACCTTGTAAATAGTCTGTAGGGTTTGCAAACTACCCCAACACCTTTGATATTGCTAACTTAAGGTTCATAATAGAATTATATAGATTTGGCATAAGATTCCTTGTGTGAGCGTTAGGGTCAGAATGTGTGAGTGTCACATCAGATACATGAGAGCTGGCAGCCCTGGATCATGGAGGATAGAAACTGGGGGCACGGAGCCCTACAAACGGGATGGGCCACAAGCAGGATCGACATTAATGCCAGGACTGGGGAGCACTTTTATACAAGTACTAATGAGGGAGCAAAACGAGAGGCAGCTGGAGTGAATCACACAAGGGCAGGAATGAGAGGTAAGACATACACGTAAGATAATCAGAATCACGGCATGGAGTACAGCAGGATTCTGCCTGACGTGATGATTTTCCGACATGCCCAAACTAGTGTTATCCAATTACAAACATGCATGCAAGTAATTAAAATTGCACCACTGCATTCATACTCTTTATTTGTTGGCAGACCGTGTCATGTGTAAACGGGATGTGCAAAGAGCTTCACATCACTCATTGTCCAGTTATCTGTTTGTAACATTTTTGCTTGGTTTGTTTTTCATCAACAACAATTTTAAAAGCATTTGTCATAGTTTTCCTCATTAAAGGCGCCTTTTTATTCAGTTTTTGTTCTGTTTTCATCACAGAACAAATGTTGTTGTTGAGTATTTTTCGTCTCAGTTTTTAATCAACAAAATGAACGCTGGGGGAGAGGCAGTATTACATTGTGCAGTAACCTGTGTATATCATAAAACCAACAAAGTGTGGGTATCTTGTTGAAATTCAGCCTTATTGTAGTTTTCCTGGAAATCTATTGTTTGGGCTGGTCAGTATTTTACGTTTCATTTGACGGCAATAGACAGGCCAAGATCATAGTCCTATCAAATGTAAAGGTAGCTAAGTTGCAGTTAGCAGGTCCGACCCTGGATCTTCAGATAAACGCAGTTGTTGATGCGGAGAGGGAGATGATTCAGATTTAAACCGGATGACACTGAACAAAATCGTGATGGTGACGTGTCTGGTGTTGTTGCTTTTGTTAATATTTTGCCCGTAATCCCCGAACACAAACAGTAAATGGGTGCCTCTCACCAGCACTCAGGGTTGTGCGGGGAGAGGAATTCTGGATCCTGTCCCAAGCCAAATTTGCGGGGGGTGCACCTTGTGCGGGGGGTGCACCCAGGCTGGAATGCCGTTGTCTCTCACAACAGCCATGTTATGAGAGAACAGTAATATTGTTTGGAAGTTAATTCCTGTGAGATAGATTCTTGTGAATTTTTCTCTGTGGTAATGGTAAATTATACTGGTATTGGATGAGAGATAAGGGACGGGGAAGCAATGGTCAGCGCCTGAAAGCCACTTTTACAAATGGGGAGTGCTTGAGAATACCGAGAGTAGACGTAGGTCCCTTTATGACCTGTCATCCTCTATGAAGCACCTTCTCTGCCCATTCTGCTTAATGCAGCCTCGTGTGTTGGGACTTACCCCAACTCTGATAGATGGCACAGTCCTCCATTTCAACCAAATTGAATTGTGGCTTTAGATCCTGGGTACCTATTGGCTTAAGTGCAATCAATAAACCCTTTAGGATTCTGGCAGTCTTCCCTATGGAATTTCAATATAGGAAAGTGCTCCCAGCCTAATGAAGATTGCAGAACATGATTAATTTTTCCTTCACATGAAGTCATGAGTGTTCACTGTAATTCCTACATGATGTACTTTGTTCTCCCTGTTTAAGTCCCTAAATAGCCTGTCCTGTACTATAAGCAAACTATAACCTGTGTGGAAATCTAAAGCCAGTGGATTGTATGTTGGTTCAAGAAATGGACTTGCAAAAGGTCATCTATTCAGAATTTTTGATATTAGATTCCATTACAGAACTGGGTCGTTTTTTAAATAGTTACTTATGTCATATTTTATTTATAATTGCAGCTCTATAAATGGATGAAAGTGCATCTGTGACCTCATGGTCTTCCAAAATAAAAGCACTATGTTATTAAATAATTATGACGGAGTATTTTTATTCTTAAAAGTGACACTCTTGGCTCCAATATATTTCTCCATGATGTAGGTCAAGTGTAAGTAACTAATGTTCTAATTAAAAATGACCACAGATCTGTAATTTTTCAAGGTTGCCGTAAGTTGGGAAATTCCTGTGCATGTCCCTCTGCAGCTTATGTAGACAGTATACTATAATTTATGTGAATTGTGTGAAAAAATCCCAGTAAATTAAATAAACCCTTTTATTATTCACAAAACAAAACCTTTGGCACAATACTGCAGGCTGATAATTACTACCTGTGGTATAGACTAGATCTTACCTCATGCTGTAATGTTAAGGATATACTCTTGACATGTCTGCGTCGTCTTGGGCGGATGTTGTGTCACATCAGTTTTGTATTTTAGTGCTCTACTGTAGACCTGCCACAATTAGTCGACGTAGTCGATGACATTGACGCATTTTCAGCGTCAATATTTTAAATTGATGCATGGAATTACCATTATGATTTCTAAAACGCTTCATTGGGCTTGTTGGGACCAGTGTTATTATGGTAAACGAAAAATGAAACGAAAATGTTCACTAAATAAAAGAAAATAGCAGCACCACACCACCATGTCTTTGACTTAAATTAAACGATCGATTTGATTTTCTAGAGAAAAATTAAACGTCTGGATTAATCGACCAATCGGTAAAATGGTCCATAGATTAATCCATAGAAAAATAGTCCATAGTGGCAGCCCTGCTCTGCTGTATAGTAAGAATATTTAATATCTGATTTATAGTAACTAGTTAATTGAAGTGTTTGTCAGCAGTACCCCTGCAATTAATAAAGTTTTGATAGCAGATAACAGTAGATGCATATACTGTTGTAATGCACTGCGCTGAGAATTTAGCCCTCATGCTGAAAGATCACTATGTGTTAGTTATTACCTTTCCTGAAATGAATGAGGAAGATGTGCAGAACAAGACCACCTTCTCTGACATAACAGCTCCACTGTTTTTAAGAAGAATCTTATGGTGTTTATTGGGACATTGTGTGATTTGTTGCATTATATATGTAAAACATGCAAACTACATGCATAGAGTGGGGACAGGATTCTTATCCATAACCCACCAAGCAAGAAGCAACAGTATTACTCACTAAACTACACTACCGTTGCTATCTTTGAATATCTGCATATTAATAGAGGAATGGGCACATTTTAAATTCTGAGAAGGCGTCCTTTCAGAAGTAAAACCAGTGAATGCAACATATTTGTGTTTTGGTAGCTTAAAGACATTTTAAAAATGTGGACGGCTGCTTTTCTGTCCTTTTTTTTTTTTTTGAAGCATAAAGCAAAATATTTACATAAAAATAATGCGGCAACATTTTGGACTGCAGTAAGTACGGATTTATTTTCTCATGCTAGATGCTGCTTCTTTTCTGCTAACTCTGTCTTGAACCCTCTACACTTTTACAGACTCTGGAGTTCGGGGTTTTGCTACTTCACGTGTAATGTCCCGTCATTCATTTTTCCGTTTGAATTATTTTTCATTTCTGAACTCATTTTTTTTTTTAAATAAGTATTCTGCTGGACCCTATCTATATTTGTCCAAAGGGTGGAATTAGGGACATGTAGCTAAGCTGTCTGGTTAAGCTGTCTTCAGAAATCCCTGCTTTCGCTCATTTGGTGAGGAAAGTGATTTGAATCCCTCCAGCAGTTTATAACCGTCTCCAATACATGTGGCTTTCTGCCATCAAAAAGTGAAAGACAATTTGCAATTGATTATATGTGGAATGAGGAGCCTGCTGTTGTTTCTTGTCGGGCTGCACGCGCAGGGACAGTCGTTGTGTTACCACATCGAAATATTCATGACAGGAAAAGGTGACATTCTTGATGCTTGTTTTCCGCCTCAGTGAGAAAACAGGAACTGAGAAATGTCTGGTCCTTGTCGCCTGCATATTTCATAGGTATAAATTTTTAAGTCTGATTTCAGCTTCAGTAGTGCTAATTCCAAAATGAATTAATGTTGCTGCAACAGGTAGACTGATTAACATAGGGTCAGGGGTGTCAAACTCCAGTCCTGGGGGGCCAGAGCCCTGCATAGTTTTTGGTTTCCCCTCATTTAACACACCAGATTCATCTCCCTGTACTAATTACCACACAGCTCTTGAGCTGAATCATTTGTGCTGGAACTGGGAAAGAACTAAGCTACACAGGGCTCCGCCCCCCAGGACTGTAGTTTGCCACTCCTGACATAAGTCATGTACATAGTTTTGGATAAATGTATCAAAAAAGTGAATTACGGGTTAAATTAGAAAGCAAACTGTACTGATGAAGCGGAGTTCATAGAGCAGGGGTGGCCAATCTTATCCACAAAGGGCCGGTGTGTATGCAGGTTTTTGGGATAACCTGTAGGTCAGCTGTTCAAACCCAGGTGTGAGGACTCTTCAGCCAATCAGTCCTCTAATTAGTAATCTAGTTAGGGAGTTGCAGCGAAAACCCGCACACACACCGGCCCTTTGCGGATAAGATTGCCCACCCCTGCTCTAAACGATCTCACATAGATTACTAGCTGGTTTCTAGAGACGTTATCAGCAACGACATATCAGTCTTTACACACAACACTATATCAGCAGACCACAGCATTATTCATATCACATCTATGCTCTCTCCTGATTCTACCCACAGGCTAGCAGCAGCCTCATTCTGGAAATTGAACTGCTCCCTGTTAAAGCTGCAATTGGTTGACCAGGAGGTTTGTGCCCTAATTGGTAAATATTGGGCTAAGGCACTGAAGGAGAAATCATATTGTAATAACTGCAGGGTCACCAACTTTGGTCAGCTGGCTGGCATGTGATTTTCAATTCGAGACAAGTCTGCACATGCTTTTACATGTATGGAAGAGTTTCATTACCTTGAAAATAGTCTGTAAGTTTTGCAAACTACCCCAAACTTTTGATGTAATTAAATTTAGGTTTATATTGGGATAATAGAGATTTGCCATAAGATTTCTTGCATGAGTGTGGGAGTCTGGAAGCATGAATGTCACGCCAGATGCGTGAGAGACGGCAACCCAGGAAATGAGAGATCCATAAATTTGAAATTGGGAAGTACTTTAGGAAGGTTGGAAGTGATCTTGCTAGGAAAAGTGGAGAGAAGGAAAGCAAAGTAATTTCATGACTTGATCTGTATGACACCTACCATGTTAAGGATGAAGGCGCCTTTGTCAGATCCTGGAGGAGACAGCTGGAAGAGGGAGAGCAAAATTCAGCTCATTTTTTAAGATTAGAAAAAGCAACTTTAAAAGTTATTCTGTTGAATGTTTATACATAGATGGCAGAAAGACCTGTGATCCCACAGAAATTTCAGCATTTTGCACTAATTTCAATAGCAGTCTTTACAGGTCTAGGTATTTGGAGGATTTAGCATCTTCCATCTTAAACTCGATTAAAGGTTATAAAATGATCTCTGTATATGATAAGAAGGTCTGTGACAGTGACATATCCTTAACTGAGGTCTCTGAATGTATTATGGATCTAAAGAATAATAAGGTGCCTGGAAGCGATGGAATTACTGCTCAATTCTATAAAATGTTTGCTAATCATCTTGCTCCATTTTTGCTTCATAAGAAGTATACTTCAGGAGAAGCTTGCTCCAACTATAACACAAGGTACTATTACTTTAATTCCTAAGCCCAAGCAAAATACCAATTATTCAGAAAATTGGCATCCTATAAGATTACTTAACAATAACTATGAAATACCTGCCTCTATATTCACAAAACAGATTAGGAAAGTCTGAGGCAGTATTGTAGGTGAAACACAGAATGGCTTTATGGAAAAAAGTAAGTGAGTATTGTGAGTAATATTTGGTTAGCCTAATACTTCTGTCGTGCATGTACGGGGCACGTAACGGGGAAGCAGGGGCAGGAATGGGGTGAACGATTATTAGGAGGAAGACAAATCAGGAACGTAGATCAGATGAAGGACTGACGTCAATGGCAGGACTGGGGAAAGACTAACTGGGAAGCATTTAAATACATCGACTCAATTAAACAAGACTAGACACAGCTGGTAAGAAGGGGATTCCACATGTGGTTAACGAGTGGGCGTGGCACACAGGAGAAGTGGACGATCGGGGCATGACACTTCGTTTATTGGATTACAACAAACTCAGACTCTGAAAGGAGAAATAATTGGAAAAAAAATCATTGTATTGAATCAGGATATTCATAGAATCACAATACACATCGAAGCAGCACTTAGGCATTTATGCCTCTCTGCTGCCTTGTCTATCTCAGGATGATGTCTAGCAATACGTGTCTGTATGTTTGTCGTTTTACCACAATGCTTAACTTTTCAGGACAAAGGTTGCATACAGCATGGCTCATGTCCTACTCCTTTTTACCATTTCAATTATGAAAGCCAAAGTTCCTCCATGCGTTGGATTTAAACTGTGGAAGAGCAGCACAACTCTCTGCTGTGTCATCCGCCATTCCTGTTATTGCTAAACAAAGTCAGAAATTAATTGGCTCCTACTACACAGGATGCTGTGTCAATGTGTGAATAGTTTAGAGTGCACCACCTGTAGGATCATAAAGGAACTGCAATGTTTCTCCACCTCAAATAGAAACATATAAACACCATATTGCCAAAAGTATTGGGACACCTGCCTTTACACACACACAAACTTTAATGACATCCCATTCTTAAAACATAGGCTTTAATATCTTTAATATGGAGTTGGCCCACCCATTGCAGCTATAACAGCTTCAACTCTTCTGGGAAGGCTGTCCACAAGGTTTAGGAGTGTGTTTATGGGAATTTTTGAC
>JABJVO010000126.1:18101685-18119670 GCA_026770805.1 Boulengeromyrus knoepffleri
AAAAAGGGGAAAACGTGCTTTCAATTAAGTATTAACAGGAACCAAGTGCACATTTAAAATCCAGGGCGTTAAAGTTGCATAAAGGATACTCCACCCCCCCCCCCCACCCCCCCCATAAACTGCCGCAGTGGCTGCGCTCAGGCAGGCGCCTCTGGAGCCTTACGGCCAGGACTGAGAGGCTGAGGAGAGGCTTCTGCCCACAGGCCATTAGCATCATTAACACCACTGATTAAAAACTGAAATAAGCTCTGACTGCAACCTGCACTGCTGCAATATTAGCTCATATTGTCTTATAACTTTTATCTTTACGTCTATATGCTTTTTATATGTTTTTTATACTTTTAATACTTATTTTGTTAGGGTTAGGTTTAGGCTCCGTGTGTATGCAGTTTGCGTGTTCTCCCCGTGTCGTTGGGGCGTTTCCTCCGGGTTCTCCAGTTTCCCCCCACAGTCCAAAAACATTAATTGGAGTTACCAAATAGGACAAGCGGTTACAGAAAATGGATGGATGGATTTTGTTAACCAAATTAAATAGCATAAATTACCCTCCTGCTTTGTTTATCGCACAGCCTGGAGCAGGTGCCTGGGGCACCGGCCCCTTTCATCTGTACGAATGAAAGTGCCCCCCTTAGTGTTCAAAATGCCCCCTTTTCAATGACCGATCATGCAAAATCTCACAAGGGGACCAATCATAAAAAATCACTCCCTCCCCCATTGTAATATTTTGCCGATTGCGAAAATGTCTCCCCAGATTGATGGCCCCTAAAATGAACCGGTCACCACACCTCCCCCTCGAAAAGACTGTGCACGTCACTGCCTGCTAATGTTTCTGTATTGAAAAGGATACAGCTACACAGGGAGATAGACCTTCACTACTTCTCCATAAGTGCACACAACGAAATATCCTCAGTGAAAAGGAATACAATGTAGCCCAACAATGTAATGTAACAATGTACATGGAATGCAATGTAACAATGTACATGGAATGTAATGTAACAATGTACATGGAGAATCTGTCAACTTTGTTACACTACAGTACATGAGGTATGCGTAAATAAAGTGTCGCAAAATGCTTCTTGAATGAACGGCATGACTGACAGGCTTGTGAGGTGACAGTAGGCCGGGTTGCACGTCCAGCCACGTCTTAACCCAGGTTACAGCGAGACATACTTGATGATGCCCGCCAATGGTGATTCGTTTCACTGGGTCTGCTTTACCATCTTCACTGTAGAATTCCATCTGGTCACCACCTCTTGAATGAGTGATTGCTCTTTCCTTTTAAGTGCAACTTGCTGTTGTCATACTTCCCATACATTTGATGGACTGTGCCTGAAGTCACCAGCAATTTGGCCGCATCTGGCCAAAGCATTTTTAAATCCAGTGTCTTGCAGGGAAACTGCAACCATTCAAGCTGTGCTCTGTGTAGGGCAGCTGTTCACATAAAAGTAGTTTCGCGGCTGCTCTCATGTTACGTGGACTGTCTGTGCCAAGTGTGGTAACTTTCCCTCGATTTTCCAGTTCTTTGCAACGTTTTGGAAATACGCTTTGCCCATAATCTGTGGCTTCAATTGCAGTTTATGCAAATGATTGTAGATTCCACTCTTCATCAATAGTGTGCTGTGACACCCAGGCAGTTGTCATTACTTATAGATGTCCAGTGATCCCCCCCGTAAACCAGTGCACTACGCTCCCTCCTGTATACTCATTTCCAGTGCTCTCTCGTTGTCATATGCAGCCCCTATTCTTGATAGTTTCCCAAAGGAGAAATTATAACATGAATCTCCTGATGCAACTCCAATGACTTCTCTCAGTCTGTCATCTTCTACCGTGTTAATAAGGTGACAGTTTTTAGCTTTCCATTTACCTGAAGTCTCCGTCATTTTACCCTACGCTTGTTTGGCCAATGACCCACTTCATGTAAGACACTCCAGCTAAGCAGACTGGCGGAGTGTCCCTGATGTCTTAGCAATAGTGCCTGGGTGTTATGCTCTCGAATGATACATCGAAGTTGAATTACTTCAGTAATAATTCAGTTCAGCTTTGCAAAGCGAGCATATTATTTCTCTAAAGAGGCAATTGGTAATTTTCCATCTGAAAGCCTTTCCCCTTCTCCATAATTAGCGTGAGCATGTAGGGCTAACACTAGCCAGGGGAATTAGGGAAAATAGCGTTAGAGTATAGTCAGGAAGGGACAGAAATAGGATGCTGTGGCAATTGCGTTATTTCTTTAATTCGTTAAATAGTCCACATTAATGGCAGACCTAATTTGTATGCATTCTGGATATTGTCAAGCAGGAGTAGTATATTCTTAAGAGATTTAGCATTATTTTAACTGTCAGTATTCTGATCAGTTCATTCCAGTTTGTGCTCTCTAAACTTTGGCTAGTGAGGTGCTTTTGCTCAGGCATGGAATGCTGTATGATTTTTCCTCAGTGTCCCCTTGATACATTGTAATGGATAGTCCAGTGTTTATAATACGCTTGGAGGAAATATCATCTGCGCTGGAAAGGAATCTGGTAGGTTGAGTTTAGCATGACAGTTTCTAGGAGCAACAGATTGCCCTTCTGTTTTCGGTTTGGTGGCCCGTTGGTGCACATTAAGGTTATTGCCTTATGTATTACGTACAGCCCCCTGTGTTTCATTTTA
Source organism: Boulengeromyrus knoepffleri (assembly GCA_026770805.1). Classification (NCBI taxonomy): domain Eukaryota; kingdom Metazoa; phylum Chordata; class Actinopteri; order Osteoglossiformes; family Mormyridae; genus Boulengeromyrus; species Boulengeromyrus knoepffleri. Next base: position 18,104,332 of record JABJVO010000126.1, read on the forward strand.
CAGCTCATTGTTGAAGTTCTTCCTAACTTGGCTTCAGGCAAATTTATTGCATTGAGAGTAAGAAACCAACATATCAAGGTGTCGTGGTAAATTTAATTAGAATAAATCGAATGAAATTGACACAGACATGCTTATCTCATATAGCACGGCACAAGATCATAGGATATTATTATGAGGTACAAATGCAGAAACTACAAAACAGCAAAGAACGAAGATAGATTGATAAAGTGAGATCTGTATGTGTGCATATACATATGTAATGTTAGTGTTTATGTATGTATTTCTGTCCATTTATATGCATTTCATATGTGAGAAATCTCTGATTATTCATGTGTATATTTGCAGAATCAGTACATTATCTACGCATTTGAAAATTGTTTTTAAATCTCCTTGCCACAACAAAAATGTTCTGTCACACAAGCCACCTCAGTCAATCATGCAAAGCATGCTTTGTTTGCATTACTATTCACAAAATAGCAAATGGCTTTGTATATTTTATGTTATTAGTTAGTATTTGTTAAAAATACTGATTTTAATTTAGCATTTACTGGATGAGCTGCATCTATTTATCGCATTTTTTTAACGCTGTTGATGTGTTGGTTGTTATTAGTTTGGCAGTGGATTAAGCAGATTTCAGTTTCACACAAAAAGTTTAATAGCCTTCGATTTATGCACTTGACTCCCTGTTTCCTTGGCTCCACAGGATTCCTATGTGGACTTCAGTTTCTCAGAGATCAAACACAGGCAGCCAGGTGACCTTTAAACTGGCTGTAATGTGTGACTGTGAGGGTGTCCACTTGTGCTAGGCTGCACTAAACTGTGCTAGACTGTGCTAAACTGTGCTAGGCTGTGCTAAAATGTGCTAAGCTGTGCTAGGCTGTGCTAAGCTGTGCTAAGATGGCAGGCTTTCCTTGTCTGATGCCCTCACCTCCCCGGGACAGACTCCAGGATCACTGCGACCCTGAACTGGATAAGTGGATAAAGAAAATGAATTGTTTTTATGAAAAGAACAATACTTTTGGAGTTGTTAAACACTACCATTTTGATATTCAGCAGTTCATCAAAACCATTATATGAGTCAATCTCTTTATTGATGGGTAACCTTTGTGATTTTACAAAGGTTCTAATTGAAATACATCCCTTGGCGATGTGGGTGGCTGATCCTCATTTGAATAACATCTCTGAATCTCCAGAACATACTCCTGCCTCTGACAGGTGACCTTTCACACAAGGCAAAGTGACGATTGCTGTAGTGCAGCCTCTGGCCAGAAGTATGACTCTGAGCTGTTTGGAATGTTGTATTGGGGAAAACCGAGAGCTGTGATGAATGTTTTCTCTCAGCTGCTAGGTTTGGTATGACAGCAGCTGCAGTAGAGGTGTGCAATTTTAGATCCTTATAGAACGATTATAATGTCTTCACAGTTTGCCTTCATAGTCTACCTTCACAGAGAGATTGTTAGCATCGTGCCACAGTGCATATTCTGTCAGTAGGGGTTCTATAGCTCATACACTCATCTAAAGCTGTTTTGTCAGCCAAATCCAATTCGACACACCAATAAACCCGTAATAGCAAACAGTAAGTAGTGCCTTGGTTTTCTTCCTCCCTCTCTTTTTCGCCCCCCTCCCAAGGTGCAATGCACAACACGCAAAACATTCTCTTCTTGGCAGTGCAACAGCATGGATGACATAGACGAGTTATTCTCTAGAAAGAATTTGACATTGCTAATGTGGAACTTGTTTGGCTTTTCCAAAACCTACACAGAACAAACAATAGTTATTTGCAAAATTTGCAAAGGTAAGGTTTGCAAGTCGGATGTCAGCATGACGAACCATTTATAACCAAAACACCCTAAATAGTATGTTGTCATTTTTTATCTCAGGTTTTGAAACCTGTTTTAGAATAAGGCAATTAGTTTGGTTGTATTGTTCACTAACCAACATGAAAAAGAATCGTGATAAGATTATCGATCATGATTCCGCATAAAAAATTGCGATATGATATTTTTGCCACATCGCTCACCCCAAAGATGCAGTCTGGGGCACTGGGTGTGGTGCAGCATAGTTTATTAAGCTTGAAAGAAATGACCTCATCTTACAAAGGCACATGATAAAGGAACTAAGACGACCATCATTAATATCTGCAACAAGGGCAGCATTTCCTTGCTTTTGACTGCATGGTGTTTATGATTAACAGTGAGCAAATGAGCAGGATAAAATGAACGTCAGCTGTGGGGCAGTTAGCTGAGAGATGGAGGAACACTAATAATAGGAAAAATGAAGGGAGAACTTGCCTGTGAGTAAAATGTGGTGGTTTGTCTTTTTGGTGAGTTTTTGTTTAAATAGCTGCTTTGGGTATTCATGTCCACAGCTCGGGATGTCCTTCTGCAGAGAAGCAGGGCTTGTCCTTCCGCATGTTCAGGGCATTTTCCTTTTTTACATCTCTGCCGTGACACTTATAATGGCGTGATAGATGGCGGCACGACATCCCGCCAGAGTAGATTACCGAAAATGAGCTCAAGATCACGGCACTTCCTGGCTGAAGGGTAAAACAATTAGCCTTCACACCCTGGAGCTAGAGGCTGCCTTGTACACAGCCTCCGATTTCACGCGAGATATATTACCTGTGATGCTCATGAAGAATTACTACATGAAGGGCTGCAAAACAATTAAGTCATTATTGCATACATTAAGACTAAATACAAAAATATTTCATATGCTGAGATGTAACATGGGCTACATTCTGTTCTATATTCTATGTTACCTGCTGTATAAATAGATTTTTAAGTATTGACAGAATTAAAAAAAAAAAACAGTAACAGACATGGGCTGTCGTGACGTAGCTGGGTGCACGGAATGGGGAAGCAGGAGAAGAAAAACGGGGTTTAATGGGAAAAAGGAGCTGGGACATGGACTGAAATACGCAGGACTAATTGGAAATAACACGGAACAGCTGGTAAACGCAGGGATTCTACATGAGGTTAACGAGGGGGCGTGGCACAAAGGAGGATCGGACGAGCGGGGCATGACATGGGCAATATTACGTCTATTAGCGGTTCTGAATGTCGGTTTTGATTAATTTTCCACTAATTGCCCTGCCCTACTTTTTAATACATGTAATATACCAGGGGCCTGTATCACAAAGTTCTTGCTCAGCCGAGTAACTTGTTAGACTTAAGGTACTTCAGTTTTTCTTTGTTCGCTAACATTTTGCCCAGACTACCTTAAATCTGACAAGTTATCCAGCTAAGCAAGAAATCCTGCTTCATGATGCAGGCCCAGGGTTTGTTATCACAAATCCCTTTTAGACCCTACAACATGGGAACCTGATATAAAATACACATGTGCTGGACCTACTTTGATTATTTTTTTTGGTGTTTCGGCTGATAGTGACTTTGCAATAATTCTTCTGTACAACTGCAGGAAAAGTGTGAAAAGAGGCCCAGCTGGTAAAAGACTACAGAACAGTAAATGCAGTGCTGCAGTGCAGTGAAAATCTTATCTATGAAGAGCCTCTGTTTCAGTCATTACACCTCAGAAGTGCAGGTCTGTAACTCCTGCTGAAAAACATGGTCTCTGACATTTGCCCTCACTGAGGGAGACAGGATGCGTCATTGTTATTTTCAAGGCTGTACTTCAAGAAAAAAAGACATTTTTAAAGGTTACTGGATATGTGAATGCTGTCTTAATTGTTCCGTTTAATGCTTGTTTTTTCAGTTTTACCATTCTCTAATTTAACGTGGAGTAACAGCTGTTTAACATTAAGTGCTATTATAAATGTTGTGCTTTAGGGCAATTGCGTTTGGCAGGGTTTCAGAAAAATAAATTAGATCAAATTGAAGCAGCCAATGTCCTTGATCTGTGGTGTTTTTTTTTTATAATTGAACGTGCACAATCATGGTCTTTGCATCTTTGTACATGCAAACAGAAAGAGGGGTATTCTATGATTATGTAACATTATTGCACTTTGCATTAAATGTTTGGATAGAGGGTGTAAGGAGGTTGATATTATGGTAGCTTTGGGGAGAGAGAGGGAGGGGTAGACCGGGGACTCGCTCTCTCCGTGACACCGTGTAAATCAGTAGTAGAGACGTTATATTTATGGGACAGTTTAATTGTGGTGATGAAAAGCACTGTCCTTTAGTACTAATGAATTATGGTGGCTTTAATTGGACAATTTGTTAATGGAGGGGTGGCTTTCATTGACGTGGGGGATTTTCTTGAAGGTGAGTGGGCGGGACTGGTGGAGCAGCATGGGAGGAAGGATACGAGGAGACGGAGATCAGTTTAAGCACGTACTGATCTTAGGACACTGCAGCACATCCTCTTGTGTTTCCTGTATAATTTATTGAGAATCTGGATGATGTCACTGGCACCTTACGTCATTGGTTTCCATTTGGCACACGCTGACATACTGATCTTGTCCTTCACTTGTTCTCAGCCACAGTGAAAATGAGGCCAGCACTGATATTCAAAGTGAAAGCAAATACATAGAGCATCTTCTGGATCTTTTCTTGCCTGAGGAGAAGGCGTTGAGATGCAGACAGAGGAACTCGCTTTCAGAATGTCCTTGTCTCAATAATGGAGGCAAACTAGAAGTTTGGAAAAAAATCAACACAATTATATTAACTTAAATAAATTGGATTCATACAACAGATTGACCTTACCGCCTGTGAGGTGCAATGTGTTCATTCGATCTCCATGCCCGTATTTGGTAGGTCACTGGTACAAATCCCATGGTCAACACAGTGAGGTCACCTTTGGGCCCTAACCCTAACCCTAACCCTAACCCTTTAACGCAATGACTGCAGGAACTGGCTGACCCTGCTCTCTCAATTATATGCCACTTTGAATGCAAGCATTTGCTAAATAAATGTTCATTTAATTGTTGCAATTAAGTTAGCCTTTTTATTTCTGAGGATCAAGGTACAGTACAGTGGTACCTCAGTGGTACATGTTGCATAATTTATTTGTATAATTTATGAGTCAGAAAGCCCTCAAATGAACAACTCAGTGGAGACAACAATGAAGATGAAATTAAATTATAACTTTAATATAATATTAGGGTATAATCATATTGGATACATTTATACTTGCCCCCAGTTGCATATAATGATAGTTAATAATACACCCTAACAATAAGTGACAGTATTTGCAGTAGAGTATATAACATATGGAGAGTAGCATTTACACCATACATGGTGCAGAAAACATCTCCTACATACTTAATGCAGACAGTAACAAACCTCCCACTCCCTGCACCCACTAGGTCCTGTTAACAAGCTCCTTCATAATGACTACAGACAGCAGCCAGAACAGCCTCTTGCCCCAGGTCACTGCCCTCCTTAACTGGGTCCCAGGAGAAGCTCGCTGGTACCCATGTGACCTTTATAGTCACCCACTGCGGACCACATGCTGATTTAGACACACGACACGCTGTTTGTTCCCTACATGCCATATTTGTTTACCTGCTTGACTATCTATTTACTTATTAATGGCACATTTTTGTTATTCTATATATATTTTTTTTAAATTTGATTTATTGTTTCATGTATTTGTATATTCGGGTACTTTTCGACGCTGAACTCACATCACCACAAAAAGATGATGTGAACGGGAGCCATTTCTATCTGAGTACATTTCTTTTTTGTAAACTTTGTTAGCAAAATTTTACTCTTCCTTCTATACTGATTTTCTCCCTTACGGAAAAGACTAAATTGGGCCAAAGCCGTTGTACAAGAGTCGGGTTTTTAATGGCCTGTCTTGACTTTTCCCCTGCATAATACAGAAAGCCTACATAGTTGTTAAGATTTGTTGCCAAACAAATATGTTTTGCATCATTGGGTCCAGTTTCCTTCAGCGGATGTCCAAATTAAATTAAAGGTTTACTGTTAGGTAAATGATTTGATTTGCTTTATTGGAGGTAAACACAAAGGTGTAAGCCTTTTCTTTACACCATGCAAAACAGTTGAGGTCTACAGAGTATTTTATTATCGGGATTCCTACACCTGAGGAGTGTAAAAAGACCCTTAATGTGTCCCATACAGGTCCCATACATCACCATCATTCAGACTACGATTCGACAGTTTCATATATTGTTCCATTATGTTTGTCTGTAAGTCTTTAAAGTCTTTAAAAACAATAGAAAGTAAGATTTCATCATAAGTGGCGTATGGATCTTAACCAGGAGTTTATTAAACTCCTAGTGAGCAGTTCATCTTCATTTAGACTTTGTTCAAAGCAACATGTGAGTGAGACAGATAATAATAAAGACATTCATATGACCAGAGATTCATGAAAAACTCCGATTAAGGGAATAGGAAAGTGCTCCCTTAATATTCATTTAATAATATGGAAATCGGTTTCATCCGGCTAGGCTTTTGTCTTGTTTTCCATTTGACATGCAGCCTTTTGTCTTGTTTTCCATTTGACATGCAGCCTTTTGTCATGTTTTCCATTTGACATGCAGACAAAGTGCCTATAGTGCTTATAGGAATGTCACTCACTTTTTAATACAGCAGCTAATTACAGTCTGTAAGCAGTCGTATTTCCTTGCATTCTATAGTCAGTGTGGCACCCTAAGCCAGCATCACTGCGGGTGCCCCCCTCCAGGGCAAAGTGAAATTGGCTGGCAATCTGACTACATGAGAAGTTTGTGCCCTAGGCCTGTGCCCATGTCGCCTGTAGGATTAACCAACCCCAAAATGCAGACAGTACAGTAAAAAAGGCAATCTGTAATCTTTACATGTGAAGTGTTATTCTAACACCAAAATACCATAAGCTCCATTTAATAAGTGTAACAGGAGAAAAGAGGATTAAAACTATTTTATAAGCAAAAGTGGATAGCTGGTCCCTCTGCTATGTGCAGTGTCTGTTAATACAGCTCTGGAATACATTTGAAAATTCAGTTTTGTTCCAGTAGTTGCTTCAGCCCTGTGCACATTCCTTGTTCTTTCTTTGGCCATCCTGGCCTTATATCAGAATAATTCTTTTTTCTCTCCCTGGATTTTTGCGGAGTCAGGTCACATTGACCTTATTGACTTAGGGCCTCTGACTGTAGAATGACCCCATTCTCCAGCTAATAGGTAATGTTTAAAGTTAATGTTCTGCCAGTGTGTCTCACAGAATTGTGCAAAGTTACCGAAGAACCTTTTTTTTTCTCTCTCTCGTCACGCGGTTGTGTTGAATATTGTCAGAATCTGCGGAGGGGAGGCCAATGATCTCCAGTCCATCTGTCATACTGATAGAACCTCATGTTATCAGAAATAATCAAACAACTAGAATATGACTGACCATTAAACACCATGAACACCACAGCAGAGTAATTAACAAGATCAAGTTAAATTATGGACTGAAACCAACTGATTGGTGTGCTTTTTTAAAAATGTATAATTGTATTAATTCCGTCCACTTTCTCTAGGCTGAAGTAAGGACTTGTTGTAACCAATGTATGTATCTGTTATGTTTTGTCTATGTCTATTACATTTATTTTGTACATGATTTTGTATAATTTATGCACTGGATTGTTTGTAGGAAACAGTGTATTTTACTTGGTTATTGGGTGTAGGTATTTAAGGTTGCAGGTGTAAGGTAAAAAGTCTTTCCCAAACATTTTGAATGATGTTAGTATGTTTCGGAATATTTATTGCTAATGGAAATAAGCAAATTGAACCAGTTTCCATTTCCACATGCACCATGAGCAAATCCATGGAAATGTGAGTAACCTGTGGAAGAGGTTAATTTATTTTCATGTTTGTGTCTTTAATGATCTGTTGGTGATCAAGAGCTTGTAGACTTGATTGCTCATTATTTTGGTCCCATGTCATCTACCAGCTGTGCTCTTCAGTTTCCTCTTAAGCATCTAGTGGCACTTTGGTAACTCCAATTAACCCTAGCATGTTTTTGGATGATGAGAGGGAGCTAGAGTACCCACAGGGGAGAACATACATCCTCCACAAACATAGCACCATGATGGAGACAAACCCTGGTCCCAAAGATGTGAGGAACCAATGCTAACCGCTCTACCTACGTGCCATCCCACAAAGGAAATCATTTCATTTTAAAGAGATTTATCAGATCTTTTGTACTAGGAAAATGAAGATTGACTCAGTGGACCAGCAACAGCAGAGATATTCTTGCAGTGATTCCTGAAAACAAAAGAGCTAATCGGTGAAGCACATGATTTGTATGAGGAACACCTTTCCATATGAGAGAGCTCTTGGTATACAGTGGAATGTTGAGGACAGCCCTTTTCATTTTAAATTATCTCTATTGACACAGTGAATCACAAGAAGATATGTAGCACCAAAACATTAGGACCACCCACAGATGGTCACAGGTGGGTGGCTCACGAATAACGATGATTATCTCAGAACAGCTGTACTAATGAAGATTTGGGATATATTAAATGGCAAGCGAAAAGCCCCTTTCCATAAGCGATGAGTTGGATGCAGTAGAGTAGAGCAAGGTTTAAGATCTCAGTGACTTTGACAAGGGACCGGACTTATACATGACATGGCTTGTGAGGTGTTCCTGGTCAGCAGTGGTGAGTACACACCAACATTGGTCGGAGGAGAGAAGAACCACGAACCAGCAATAGACTGTCGGGCCCCCACGGCTCATTGATGCAGGGGGCAACAATGGCTGTTCCATCTGGTATGAGGTCACAGGAACCTACCCTTCTTCACTCACTAAAGTGCTTGCAATGGGCATGCGATCATCAGGCCTAGACCTTGAACCAGTGGAAGAAGGTCACTTGGCCTAATGAGTTCCATTTCTTTTTGCATCTTGTGGATGGGTGGGCAGGTGTGCTCCACTTTCCTGGAGAACAGATGGAACCAGGATGCACTATATGAATAAGATGAGCCGGTGGAGGGAGTATGATGCTCTGGGCGATGTTCTGCTGGGAAAGCTGGCTCCAGCCATTCCTGTGGAGGGAACTTTGACACGTGACGCCCATCCCATCTGTGAGTGGGATAATGCACCCTGCCACACTGCACCGAGGCATGACGAGTTTGCGGAACATGACGAAGAGTTTCAGGTATTGCCCTGGAAACAAGACTTCCCAGATCTGAGAACCGAATGCTAGCTTATTGTATAATACACGGGTTCCCACATTTTTCAGTCTCATTAGGCCAGCCCACTGGGAAGTTTCTCGAACTTCCCGATGGCCTGTCCGCACGTGCTTGAGGCAGACGGAAAGGGTGAGAGAGAACCGTCAGAAGTTCCGTATCAGGCGAACAGGCACGAGAGAGGACAGAAACATGCTTATGATTGCACCAGTTGTTGTTGGTCATGAAACAGACTCCCCCGCCTTTAGATAATTGGACTCCTTTGTTCTATCCATGCGGAAAATAGAGAAGGACTCGGCTGGCTGTATTGCATGATTGGGGGGCCGGGGGGGTGGGACATGTCTTGGTGAGACAAAGGATGTTACAGTCCCTTACATTCCGGTGGAAACGTGCTCTCACCCTGATGCCACTCAGTTCGTTTTCCAGTGATTGGACATTTGCGAGAAGGGTTCGGGGAACGGTACATTTCCCCAATCTAAAATTTCTGGGAACATATTCTGGAAATCATCTTGTCATCCCCCCCCAAGTGTCTCTTGACCTCCACTTTGGGAACCCCAGGTCTAATATATCCCAGACCTTAACATGCACTATTTTAATGAGATAGTCATCATTACTCGCTTCATATTGGGATGGTAATAGTGTTTTGAGCCCTTGGTGCATGATATATGTAACTATTACAGTAATATATTATAGTGTATAATAGTACATTTTCAGTTTGATGCTCTGGGTTTTGTATCTCTGGTTGTACCTGTTGACAAACAAATGCTTCAAAGTCTTTTGATGTAAATGTCGTCATTCTAACATATCAAAAGTCAGACCTTCATTCTTTCTGGGCAAAGACATGTTTAATTCTGGAAGGATTTAAAAGCCTTGAGTGTTCATATGCATCACGTTTGTGAGGCTAGTGAAACAGAGCATGGATGTGTATCGCATCTAAGACTAGTGCATTATAATGAAAACATGCATCCTTTGTCCTTTCTGACGGGGAAGCTGAGTGTAGCACCATTGAAACACATCGCTGACCCCAGACTGGGACTTCTAGTATTGTATTGGCTGCAGAAATGGACCGAATGCTGAAAAACAGAATTCTAGGTTGAAGTTGCAGAATCTCTGCCAGTGTCTGAAAGTACAAACGTTTTGCATGTTTCAAAACATTTGTCACCAATAGACTTGACAAACCCATCGCCATGGCATATGTCAGCTGCTGATCGACCACTTGTCACATGGTTTAAAAAAGAGGCAGGTGAATGACAGGGCCAGTTATGATTTTTCCGGAGTTTCGATGACCTAAACTTATGCCTATTGAATCTGTGTCAGCAGAAGTAAAAAGAGACATATTTTACAGCTCTCATGTAAAAGAAGATGATCCTTTGAGGTTTAATGAATATTTTTCTTCCCTAACTAAGTTAAAGACCAGCAGGGCATGTCTTCTTAAGCTTAAATTTGTGGTGAAATATTTAATATGGCTTTGCATGGCAAAAATTTTGAAGACCTCAAAGAAACAAGCTTTGGATGCTTAGGTTACAAAACTAAAGCTGACCTTGATTTCCACCCTTTTGTAGATGTGGGAGAGTCTCAAGCTGCCATTGCAGCACTGCATTTTGTCCAACGACAAAATGCAGTGCTAGACCCACATGCTGCTGATGGAGTCTTAGAGACAGACAGTTAACTAAGCAGAGCATTTATCTTTCAAGAGCTTCTGAAGAACAGTCACGTGATGGAACTTATTTTCAGTCATCGCTGTGAACAGGTCGGACACTGCAAAAGAAACCACAGACTTTGTCATAGCTTTGTCAGAAAAATATTGGATTCCAAGTCCAAATGCAATGTAAAAAGTGATTAAAAAGTGCATTTGTTGTTGTTTGCATGCAGAAGTGGCTGAGATGAAAATGTGTGATTTGTCAGAAGAACTGATCGAGCTAAGATATACAGTATACTGTATAGGCTAATGTGGATGTGGATTACTTTGGTCCTGTGACAGTCTCAGTCTGAAATGAGATATGGTACCTCTTCACCTGTCTTGCCCGTCAAGCTGTGAGTGGCAGTTTCTCTGGCCATTGATATGTGCATTAATCCTTCAAGGTGCCTCATTTACCAGCTGGGTCTAGTACCAGAGATAAGGTCACGCAATGGTACCAGTTTCAATGGCACTAATCGTGGGTTAAAGCAGCTTTAAAAAGATTTAGATCAAACCAAGATCCTTGTGACCCTACTTAAAAATGGAATATAATGTATTTTTAATCCAATATTTGAAGCATACCTTGGGGGTGTTTGGGAAGGCTTCATGCACTCTGAATATTCTGAACCGAGCGTATTAAACATTCTTTAAGCATACTTAAAGAACAAATGTCAAAAGATGAAATTTTATATACAGCTTTGTGTGAAGTGGAAGCTATTTTGAAAAGTTGCTCTCTGAACTCCAGTTTCAGATCATCCGCATGATTTGGAAGCACTCACACCTAATCCTTTGTTAGAGCTCAAGTGTAAACTGCTTATCTGTATGGTAAAGAAGATCAGTTTGCAGAAATATGCCAGAAACAAGTTCAGTACATTTCAGAGCTTTGACTAGAGAATATCTACCCCTTTAACATCAGAAATGGAAAAAAAAAACATTAAACCTAAAGTACAGAGACTGTAAGTATAGAAATTTCTTGTTGAAGAGGCACACCAAAGAACTCCTGAATACCGGGAAAGTAACTGCAGGTCATATTACAATATATTCCAAAACGCCGTGTGTATCAGGGTCAGGTCAGGACCAAGAACGATATGCTGAATCAACCAATCACCAACCCAGCCTTTTTCTAAAGGAAAATAAGCAGAACATATGTATCATGGAGCTTTGTGCTGTAACCTCTAGCTGCCCGACACTGTCTTGTACTGACTTGACACTAATAAAGAACACAGAAAGCCGAATCTGATGTTCAGTAATTTGATTATGAACTATGTGGTGGTTCTAATTCCAGACCTGCGGGGGTGTTTCATGAAGCCAGATTCCTCAGTTAGCTGGGATAACTTAAGCTAGAAGCCATGATTGTCCAATAAGAATGCTCCTCACCTAATCTCTTATTGGCCGATCGTAACTTTTAAATTAATGGAACACCCCCCGATCTTTAATAGGTGTAGCCAGGAAGACCCCTCCTATTTTGAAATAGCTTGGCATTAAAGAATGCATGGCCTCCATTCTCAGAATGTAATCTTTATCCACTAGTCGTAACACTTGACTGCAAACTGTGAGTCCAGAGCTTGCAACCGGTGTTAGAATTCTGTAATAGGAATTCACCTCCATTGATGTGTATTCAGAGAGGCAGAGATCTGAGACTAAACAGAGGTTTATAAGAGGGGTTTACATCGGCATCACATATGGGATTCCATCGGCGGGTGGCTCACAAGTACTGGACAAGAGATTCCAGTTGAATTGGCTGGAAAGTAGGCTTTTAAGATTTAATGTTTCAACTAATGAAGTGAGTGTGTGTGTATGTCTGTGTTTTCCCTGAGCACATCATTCTTAACTTAGGTAAGAACTTGTTTGTGGATAAATTATATATCAGTTCAGCTATAAAGTTTATTGGGTCTGTCACTGGTGAACCTACACAGGACTAGTGGTATGTTCCTACGAAAGATTATTCAGACATCTGAGCTGAATGTGGTCAGCAGAGAGATACCAGGCATTTCTTTAAGGTTACCTATAATCAATGCTGTCTCATTTTATATTCTGTCAATGTATTTTTATAAGAAAAAACATTCTTTCGGGCTTCTCTCAGATATAACCTAATGTAATTCCTCTTATAGAAGAATGTGTTTTGGTGATTTCTCTCTGAAAATATCACATAAGCGCATATTAACAACATATACAGCATTCTAGAGGCCCAGCAGTCAAATGAAAGGAGGTTTAATTTGGCTGGGCGTTTAGGAGATGCCCATAAACCTGATTCTAGTTGCTTCAGAACAGGCCAAATGCCTGGAGTGAGATCATTCAGAGGGAGACAGAAGATGGGAGTGGCACTTAATGAGCTGGCTTCGCTGGTGGAAGCTACGTGGGATACGTGAGACATCTGGATTTGCTGCAACATCGCGATGTACTCTCAGCAGCGCTGTTAGCTAAACAACAAAACATCTGGGCAACCCGTCATTTCGATTTCTGTTACCATTCTGGCTGTAATGTCAATAGCTTCAGCCTGTAGCCCATGTTATTAACCACTTCACTTATGCGGAGTGATATTTGAGTGTTAATGCAATGAACAGAATGTTTGTAGTCACTTGCTGGAAAGGGTTTGCCTTCATAACCACATGCCCAGGAGGTCAGTAATAGAGAAACTCAAAAAAGCAATATTAGGTGAGCACCCTCTGAATGAGCATGAGCCTGGTTACCTGTGACCAGGTTGCTGCCCCCTATTGGCCGCGGATTCTTCCATGTGACACTGATGACAGTATGTCAGATTGCTGTGTCATGTAGCAAGTAGCAAAATACATGAAGAGGTGTGTGTACTTGTGCACCTTGGACTGTAATCCTCCTTCCTGTTCCATTCTTCAGCAGGCAGGTGAGGAGGGAGATTGGGGGGAGACTGGGGGTCCCTGAGCATCTGCCCCTTTTGCCTGAACAATAGCGGGGGACGTCCACCTTGCCCCGCCACCCCAGCTCCAGCCTGACACTCCACTTCTGGAGTGGAAAATGGTAGAATGGGCCTCAGACATTGAAGTTTATTAAACACACCAGGACCCAAAACATCAACAGACTTCTTTCTGACTAACAATTTCACTTTCATTTGCTAATATGCCTGTAATTACATTACCTTGTGATTCCTTTGATAGTATTTTTGGTGTGTAGGTTAGAAAATCTTAATGTCACACTATATATAGTGATTTGTATGCAAAAAAATGTTCTCTCCTTTTTAATTTTGCGTTCCAAAACATCGTCTGGCAAATGCAAACACACCTTCACTACATTATGCAGAGTGCCTTTCTTTGCAGCTTACATTATATTTAAATACCATATGACTGGGGTAACAGTTATCTACTGCAAGCCATGTTAGCTGAGAAATTCTCTTCAACTATGAGCTCCTAGAGTTTACCTTTGTCATTCCATCCATCCATCCATCCATCCATCCTCTGCCGCTTATCCGTGGTTGGTTTGTGGGGACAGCAGTGAAGCAGAGATGCCCAGACCTCCCTGTCCTTCGTCTGCCCCATGGTCTCCTCCCAGTTGGACATGCCCGAAACACCTCCCCAGGGAGGTGTCCAGGAGGCATCCAGGTCCAGGATGCCCAAAGCACCTTAGCTGTTTTTTTTTCAATGTGGAGGAGCAGTGGTTCTCCTTTGAGCTCCTCCGGAATGTCCGACCTCCTCATCTAAAGAAGCTCATTTCTGCCACTTGTATCTGTAATCTCGTTGTTTTGGTCACTACCCAGAGCTTGTGACCACACGTGACTGAAGCTGGCTTTACTATTGTCCTGTAAGGCGTTGGTGTTCAATCCTTTTTCATAACAAACCAGAGGGTGAAGCTACTGCCATCTAGTGGCCTTTGTTGTAGCAGCTTTTGCTGAGATAATAGTTTAAACAGACCTCAGTGTATATGATTTTAAATGGACTTGTATTAATGACACAGAATACAGATGTGTGTGAGACATCTGCAGACTTTCTGCATTTACTACATATTGAAGTACTTGTTTTTGCATGCTATGCCTATATGTTTTTACCTCGATTTTCTTAGTCCTGGGGGGCCGGAACCCTGCACATTTTTGGGTTTCCTCTCATGTAACACATTCAGTTCCTTGTGCTAATTACCACACAGCTCTTGAGCTGAATCATTTATGGTGGAACAGGGAAAGAACTAAGCTACACAGGGCTCCGCCCCCCCAGGACTGCAGTTTGACACCCCTGCTGCTGATGTAAAGTCAAATCAAGCAGGTTTATTTGGCATTTCAGCCATATGCACAGTATATAGTGAAACAAAGCATTGTTCCTCAAAGACCAAGGTGCACAAAAAAACAAAAGGATAGAAACAACACAGGAGTGCATAAGTGCAATTACAGGACAAGACAATGTACTGTGCAGTTGACAAAGCAGTAACAGTGTTAGTCTGAATGGATATTTGAATAAATACAGACGCTCCTCTACTTACGAACGAGATACGTTCTGAACGGCTGTTCGTAACTTGAAATGTTCGTAAGTCATTATTCAACATCGTTTTAAGGGTGTACGCAAGTACAAAGAACTAGGATGCTGGGAGTACGCTAGCTACGCTGCTGCGCGGCGGAAGTAGCGACCAGAAGTC
>JABJVO010000126.1:18127484-18140374 GCA_026770805.1 Boulengeromyrus knoepffleri
CTTGTTGCCCCCCCAGTTTCTCTCATACAATCGAACCTTGGAGTTCTTTTCCGCTGGCTGGGTGGGGCTCCCGGTGTTGTAGATGGCCCCCCCCCCCCCCCCCCCGGCTCCGTACACCCTCTCCTTTCATTAAGTCTTTTCTCTCTCACTTCACCTTCTGTCTCATTTTCTCATCTCTCTGCTCTCTCCCTCCCTCTCTTTTCTTCGTTCCATCTCATCCTTCAGCCTGTCCTCCACCATCTCCTGCACACTCACTCACTGTCGTCTGTCTGTTCTTCCGCTGTGTTTTTCTCAATCCTTCCCGCTTCTTTTCCTCCATCTAGTTATTTCCCCTCTCGCCTGGCTCTGCACTCGTCTTGATCTCCTCACCGATCTCCCTCTAGCTTTCCCTCTGCTCCTTCTTTGAATCCTCAGTCTTCTTTGCAGTCCTGTCTCCATGTCCTTCAAGATACTGTAGTCAGCATTTGTGTTGCTGTGTTCTCTTTTTATTTTCCCATTTCAGTTCATTTCAATTAAGAAATTCAGTGCAATTCAAATATAAATTACATGATATAAGGAATTGAAATATATTATATAGTTTAGGCAATTAAAATAAAAAACAGTAATCATACTACTACGTAATGCTATTCCTACTACTTCTAGTATTACTAGTATTAGTGTGTGTGTGTGTATGTGTGTGTGTGTGTAGGTTATGTATATATTGCATTGTGGGGACAAAATCTTAACGTTGTGTGGATGATTTTTTTGATCCCCACAAGGGGCAACTCAATTTTATTAAAATCTGTCACTGCAATCAAAAAAATTTAATTACTACAAGTCCTGTATTTTGTTTGGTTACTTATGGTTAAGGTTAGAGCTGGGTAGGGGATAAGGCTGTCATGTTGGGATTAGGGTTTTGCACATAGAAATTAATGGATGGTGCCTACAAAGATACGAGTACAGGTCTGTGTGTGTGTGTGTGTGTGTGTGTATGGGAGAACCTTGTAATGGGTTGCTGCCCCATCCTGGTTTATTCCCAATCTCACAGCCATTATTTCCCTGATGGACTTCAGACCCCCTGCCTGGGACAAGCGGTATAGAATGAATGAAGAATGAATGAACACAATACAATGAATGATTGAAAACAAACAAACAAACAAATTCATAAATAATAATAATGATATCATGAAATGCTACAGTTTGTAAGTGGAGATCGGTTGAGTAGAGTGCTTAACTACAACGTGATGCTTATCACACTCCTACTGAAATCCACCTCTCACCCCCTATGATGTCTAGGATCAATAGCTGCCAAGCCCATAGATCGAAATCTTAGCCAGTGTGACTCATTGAGATGTCTGCTTTGCAGCTGCCCCCTGGTGGCTCAGTTAAAGAGCACATTCAAGGTCAGGAGGGGGTCATAAAGGCTGCCGAGACTGTTCTGCTTGGTCAATGCAGGTACCCCTCTGCTTTTGGAGCCCAGCTCTATTAATAGACTCTCTTCATCCCAGTGTCATCTGGACAGTCAGTGACTTCACGGCCCAGTGGATTTCATTTCCATTTCGCTTTCCCTGCATTGCCTTTTCTGATGGCTGCTAATGCATGTGGATGATTGTATCCTTCCTTCCTCCTAACAGTCTCTGTAATTCGTCACTGTCGTTTATGTTGAAACAATTCATAATCGTTTGTTTCATTCATGGATTGACTCATGCCAGTTTGATGGACGTTGCCACTGTCATGTCTAAAAGACATCCTTGTTATTGTGGAGCATCATCCAAAAGCAAGAGGCTTCTGGTGACAGAAGAAGTACGACTCAATGGCAGCACATTTCATTATGAGATGTCTGAAGAGCGGAAGTCCAAAGCTGAAAGAAATGATGAATGCAAACCATATATGAAGAATCAAATTGTATAGCTTTACCTTGATTATATACGTCGTGAAATACAGTTATTGACATTTTGTGATTCTGAGAGTAATCCACAGAATCAGTTTAATTTAAATGTTACTTTTCATTGAGGCTTTCTGTTGTAGAATGAAATCCAGATAGTTTGTCAATATTATTGACTTCACTATTAGTCTCTGTATGCAACACATTTCCCTCTTTATGTTGTGATGAGGCTATAGCTATTTTATCTTGAAGCAATCACCATCTTTTTGAGCCATTTATGGCAGTGACTTGAGGTGCGTGACCTTTGAAAGGCTTCCTTTAGAATGCATGAAAGCCCCCAGGAAACTTTAAGTGCTTTGAAATGCTAAGGTGAGTGTGTAAGTCTAGCAAACTTTTCTTTGTGTGTATGTGTGTGCAGTTGTGACAGTTCATTCTTGACATTTCCCAACTTTAAGTCTGGAACAATATAAGATGTGGAACTGCTGCCTTTGCTTTGATTGACGTTACCACTGCTTGGGAATTATTACGAGAACTTGGTTCATCTCCAGAACCTTGGTCGTCGTGCATTTTTTTTTCTTTTTCAGAAAAGCAGTGTGTCTGTCATCTTTGGCAGGAGCTCTGAAGCTGTTCTTTCCTTGGAAAATTAAGGTGCTTAAAAAAGGAGCCAAAGCAGTAGTGAAAAGAGAGCTTGCAGGAGGCCTATGATCGCTGACATGAATTATTGAAATCCTTGACTTTCAGAAGACTGTTAAATGGCAACCACTGTGTGGCAATTAATATTCCCTGTTGTTTCCTCCATCTGAGATCAGCCCTGACAGGGACGAGAGCATAGAGACAGCGACTAAGCTCATTAGCGCAAATGCAAATGAATAGAATCTTGTATCTAATAACATGTCACTTTCGGCCTTATTAAATGAACTAGTTTCACATAAAATGTGTCCAAAACTTTGGTTAAAGAGCGTTTGTGTTTTCTGTGTCCGATTGTGTAGGAGTCTGCATGTGAGTCCGCATCGTTCCCATGCCATACTGCTAAAAATTGAGAGTACAATAGACGAGTATTTAATAGCTGTTGAAAGTGCTTAGTTTTGATGTACAGTGGGTTGCCAAGTAGGAGTCTTGGGGATGTACTGTATCTGTCCAAAATACTTATCATGGAAAGCAGGTGGTGCTTAAGTCTAGAGTGTTCCGATGAACATCCTTCTTTTTTGAAGAATTGGTTCTGTGGAGTAACGTAGAGTAATATGGAGTAATGCTGGTAATGAGACTCTTTGGTTAGTCGCCAGACAGACTTGTTAGGTTGTGCCAGAAATACGATTGCAAATTTTATTTATTAATTAGGGTGTGTGTGTGTATGTGTGTGTGTGGGTTGGAGCCGTAATGATCTCCTGCTCTCCTTTGTTACTCTGCTTGGATTTATATATATATATTTAGTTCTGTAATATATTAATTAATTGATTTGCTGACTCCTTCGCTACAGCAGAACCTGATGACTGGACCTGTTTCAGCACTGAGGTGGAGAAACTCAGTGTGCATCATACCCCTGGGGAAACTCACAGCGGTTCTG
This sequence comes from Boulengeromyrus knoepffleri, assembly GCA_026770805.1. Classification (NCBI taxonomy): domain Eukaryota; kingdom Metazoa; phylum Chordata; class Actinopteri; order Osteoglossiformes; family Mormyridae; genus Boulengeromyrus; species Boulengeromyrus knoepffleri. The sequence continues at coordinate 18,130,913 of JABJVO010000126.1, forward strand.
CCAGACAGGATGGTGGCTGGAGACGTACAGGGGTGACGGTGAATGTTTTATGAAGAACGTGTCCTGTCAGGTGGCTGCTCTGTCTGGGGGGGGGGGGGGTTGGGGTGCTGACTGGTGCTCTGCCAGTCAATGTGGACGTGCGGATCATTCACCTTGAGCTGGGTCCCAGCTTAGGACGCCAGCGCAGCTGTCCATCTCTGCGTGAATCACACCTTGTGCTGACTGTCTCCGGTGGACAAGGTCCCCTCCAGCCAGTCACACCAGTGTGTCACCATCCGGTCTGTCAGAGATCGACCTACAGCTCGCATGCCCTTTGTATAGATTCAGACCGCTGTGTTTGGAGGGAAATACGGGAGAAGTATGTTTCGTATATTTCATTTTCCCAAACAGTAATGATCTCCAGACACAGCCATGGTATTCAGAGCTGTGTGAAGCTCTCCTCCTCTTGCTCTGCTTCCTCACATAGTAATTGCCTGTAAGGTTTGGGGATTTTGCTTGTTTTGATGGTGAACCGTAAAAAAGGATGGTTAGGCTAGCCCTGTTAATTGCTATATTGGGGTTAGAGCATTGGATTGTGCCTTTTGGTTCACGGCATACTACTGCGTGATGTCATCCTCCTATTGATGGCTTTTCTTCTTTCTGTGCTGCCTGTCTTCCAAGCAGCCAGATAAATTTTATGTTAATTTTTTTTCTGGTGCTTTCCAAGTTCAAAGACCTGGCTTTATTATCAACTGAGATCCATTTTTTTTTTAACTTTGCCTTTTAATCTCTGTACAGCACCAACACTGTTTTCTTTTTGATCTGTCACATGAGGAAGGCCGCAAACAGACTGCGTCTCCCTCACAGATGTGCACTGTGATTGACTGGAGGTGACGCAGAAATATTTGCAGTCACCTGTTTTCCCTACTCTGAAAAACTTGAAACTATTTAGCTTGCGGGGAAAAATCTACAGAAATGCAAGCTCCCTTGCAACTTTATGATGCTTGTAAAGAGATGCCCTTAAATCTGTCCTCCGTTCGCTTTACGACCATTTTCTATTTGATGCTTTGGTTATTTACTTGAAGAAGTAAAACAGGAAAACAGATCTGATAAGACATAGCTATTACCCTTTTGGAAATGTGAAACAAAAAGCTTGTTACTCTTGCTAAATTGATGTAGGAGTATCGCCGTCCATATCCTAATTGTAAGAAGGTTATTGGCCAATAAAATCCTGCTGATCACTTATCGACAGTGCATGGAAGCCCTACAGAGTAAACAAGGAAGAAATCTTTCATGCATTGCCTTGGGGTGAGTCATTTTGTGTCAGTTTGCACAAATTTATTTGGCACAGCTGACTTTGTGGGCTGAACAGGTGCGATCATATGTGTGAGAGACTTATTCTTTTACGATAGTCTGACTGTTCTGGAGTGTGTCCAATATCTGGAGTTATCTTTCAATATATCTGCATGCCAAAATAATGCATATATAATTACCCACGGCTTAGAATACCACAGAGATTTTTTTTTACCATGTTTACAAGGCTTGTCTGATGAAAAAAGGAAGTCTGATGTGTATCACCTTCATTTGACGCCTCTGCAACAAACTGACCTTAAAATAAATACTTTTTGTGGAGGGTTCTGTTGGTGAGGTTTGTTCTGTGACAATGGTGTGTGACTTGATCTGATTTGTTATGACCTTTGATTGTATTAGTTGCGCCGATGTCTGTTGTCTCCACGTGACCTGGTGATTGTTTTTTAGAGGATGATTGATGTGACCTCGAGGTGCAATATCTGCGCTCCATTTCTGATTGATGTAATTGTTGGTTACCATTTCTGGTTGCTGTTTGTACAGTTTGTTGTTATTATTACTGTTTGTAAGGGTCTGGGATTAGAGTGTTATTCCGTGCAGAGTTTGTTGTGCGAGGAAATTACTGTGTTTCCGTTTTCTGCCCTTATACACAGTACATACATGCACATGTTCAATGCCGGTACCATCTTTTTTGCATTTTGTAATTGTTGATGTCTTTTTTTTGTCGTATTGCTTTTGGATAATTGCAAACGACCCTAGTCTGGGTGATAACAGATTTTTTTATTCTAATTTCACTTGGTGTTATATATTTTGATGTTTTTTAACTGTGTGGTCAGGTCCTTTCGCATGTCTTTACCTCGTTAGCGATTTCAGCAGGCTCGTCGCCTTGAGAGACGTAGAGATGGTTTTCCTTGCTGCGAACAAGACGGTTGGGTCAGACGGGGACGGCGCTCCAACATGGCGGCTCCCCATCCTTCACCCCTAACATGGAGTCGCGGCAGTATGGCTGCATGCTTCAGTTTGGTCCCTGTGACCTCGAGGCGAGATGCAATTACGACGGGCTGCTGTGTCCGGCGCTTCTTGCCAGCTTGATGTAAATTAATGGCCCTGCCATTCAGCTGTGTGTGGTCTCTGCGTCCTGGGTGTAGGCTTTCCCACATACTGAGCTGGCCGAGCCCCTAATGACACCTTCATGCGGCTGCAAATGGACGTAATTCCACGAGGTCAGACCTGTAGACAGAACTCTCTGCCCGAAGAGATTAATAGCCTCTGATGGGAGGCAGGAGAACGCTGAGATATTCATCATCCTGGGCAGCACAGCCTCATCACACATGGTGGCCGTATGTTTTCTGAAGTGTGTGTGTGTGTGTGTGTTTTTATCTGTGTGTTTTTTGACCTGGATCTATATTCTAAAGAAATGCGGAACTAAGTAGTATATGCGCTAGTTTTCTTCTCATCATTCTGTTGAGGTCAACAAAAAAAAAAAATCCCATACTTGGTGCTGTCAGTCCCCCCCCCCCCCCCCCCTTTCTCAGACCAATCACCTTCCAACTCACTCATGGATAGTGATTTTAACAGTATGGTATTAGTGACAGGGCAGCACACACCCAAGCCCAGATGAGATCAAAATGAAAGTAGTGAATGAAGATGAAATAACATCATCCCCCTTCACGGAGTTTTCAGGAGTTCATGAGCCCATATCACACCAGCAGATGAATATGTCAAAGGCAAGGATCCTATATCCGGACTTGATATAAATGAATGGACTGACATGCATACAATATTCAATTTCAGAATATTCTGCGCCTTTCTGAACAGTAATTTGAAAAGTCACCCACATCCTAAATGAAGATATCATCCAAGCAGATGTTCAGTTTGACATTTAACATTCTGACCCTTTCAGCTTCTAATCACCACATTCAAGGTGGGGACTCGGCCTGTCGGACCTGACATGCCTGTAATGAATGGAGGGGATGCGCGTCTGCTTGCTGCCTCTGCCTCTGCTTATTCTGTATGCCTTAACAGAATCTGACATTTGCAAATCGGGAGTCAATGGGCCCCTCAGCTCCAGGCGATTGTTTCCTCCAAAAAAACAGCAGCATGCCAAGAGACTTGTGACATTTATTCATCTGATCTATCTTTTGTCTCCCTGCTGCCACTTGCTCACTTTCTCCAGACTCATACGCCGGCATTCCCAAAAGCTTTTGGTTACTCCCTGCTCCCTCCCCTTCCTCCTTTCTCTGCCTCTCCCTCCCCCACTGACTCTCTCTCTTTGTTAGACAGCCTCGCCTCCACTCCCCGCTCTCTCTCCTCCTCTTGCTCTGCCTCTCCTCATCCTCTCAGCCGGTGGAAGCAGCAGAAGGCTGTGGAGTAGCAGCGGCAAGCTCACTGGCACTCGAGCCGCCCGCTTCCTCTGAGAGGCTGAGCGAGAGCTCCAAGCGTTACCATCTTGCCTTTCACCGCTTTCCCACCTTTGGCTTCTACTCCTTCTCCCTGCCGTCCTCCTCCTCATCTCCGGCTCAGCCTGGGTCTGCTCTCTGAGTGGGCTGTGTAGACACGGGGACTCGCCAGCCGTGACTGGAGCAGCGATTGGCGGGGCTTGACAGTGAAGAAGTTGACGTTCTGGTTGGTGGCTCTCTGGACCAACTTGAACGGAGACCAGGAGCAGAGAGCGCAGACACGCGACTGGCAAGGTGGGGGGCGGGGGGGGGAGGCTAAGCCGGTGAAAAGCTGAGGCTCTGAATGAGCTTCTTTCCTCTGAAAGGATAAACAACTCTCTTGTTGCGAGGAAGAAAAGACACTGTTGCCTTTTTGGTGAGGGATTTGTTCAGCAGGATTGGGTCAGGGAAAAGCCTAGCTCAATAGAAACCTTTTTTTTCTATGCACATTTCCTTGTTGTTTGTTTCTTGATCAAAGTGCATACAGATATTTTATCTGATTGAGAGAAGTGGCCCAGTGAAGTACTTTGCATCGGCCCTTGTGTGGAGATCTGAACTGTCCCTCAGACTTCAGCTCTGGGATTCCTGTGACCTGCTTTTGTTAACTCTGACTTTGCGTATGGTGCCACTGTGAGGTGAAGAAGAGATTCAGGCTATTAGTTGAACTTAGTACTAGAAAGGGGGGGGCTGTTAAAAAATAAAGGGTTTGACTGTGGAGGGCAGTTTCCGGCTTGATCTTCAGGCCATATGGTTTGGCAAGTGCAGTGAAGCCGGTCGCTATCTGTGTTCTAATTAATGTGCAGATGAGCCAGTAGGGAGGCTGCTATTTATGTGATTGGAGTGGGGGCCGTACGTGTGACCCCCCAGGGACGCGCAAGCAGACAAAGAGAGCTTCTCCCCCAGCTGTGCCACCACAGTCAAGAGGCGGGAGCTTCTCGACCCCACAACCTCTGCCCCGGTGGCCCGCAGAAGCTCACGTGATGCATCACTGTTCAGCTCTGAGGTCTTGACAATCACTGCACTCCCCCCGGGCTGAAGGGGAGGGCCGGGTCGCTGGGCTAAGTGGGGGGTGTGTGGTACGAGTAAAGGGGTCAGACATCGGGGGACTGAACTCGCACCAGAACAGTTCACTCTTTTCACCCTGCTTTCCCCATCGTGTGAGATATGCAGTTGTAGATTTACTCCTTGTCTTAGAGAGGATTTAAGGAGGACGAGTGACAGTGTGGCTTCCCAGTGGCAGTGTGGCTTCCCAGTGGTAGTGACTTTACAGCTGTGCGTGGACAGCACTGACTGGGGAAGCCGGCTGAGCGCCGCTTTGTCACTTCTGTCACCTCCCACCCCATGCTTCGCTCTGGGAGTACCGTTATTCCGGGGACGTGGGAATGTGGCAGCAGAGGGTGGGTGAGCCACCTTTGGGAGTTGGAAGCGGCTATGGATTAACCTGCGCTGTCTGGAACGCCGAGGAAGCGTCTCGGAGCGACTGTTGGAAGGAGCATTAAGGAAGTTTCCTGCTTGGGAAACCACTGGAGTTTGGGCTGAAATTGGACGCTTTGTTTTTTTTTTTTTCTCTCTCTTGTTCCTTCTCTCCTTCCTTATCCTGGGGCCCCCCCATCCGCCCACTCCCTGGCCGGGGGGTGTGGAGTGGAGCATGACCAGCTGTCAGTACCCTATTGCTTCCCCGGAGCGAGACAGGATGTATCAGCACAAAGTCTCGCTGGTGGTTCGCTACTTCATGATCCCCTGCAACATCTGCCTGATCCTGCTGGCCACCTCCACGCTCGGCTTCGCTGTGCTCCTCTTCCTCAACAACTGTAGGTGTCTCGCTGTGCGTGTATGCCTGCGCGTGTGTGCATGCGTGTGTGCGCACGTGTGCGTGTGATTATGACTGCCAGCGTGACACCCGATACTCTGTGTCCAGGTTGTCTCCCCCTTGGCCATATGGCACAAAGGCTTTCTGGGAAAAGTTTTAATTCTGCCCCCGTCTCGTTCGTTTAATTTGGAGATTGCGACTGACGATGGTGAACACAGAATGTTCCAGTACTACACTAAATTCACCTCCAGCTCCATAAAGTGATGCAGCTTGTGGGAATTCAGTCAGTGTTATGGAGAGATTTCGTCTCATTTTGTCATAAATGGTCACTCTAGTTGGGAATTTTTGCTGCATCTATCTTACCTTTACATTTTCAAAGTAATTGCATTTTTATTTTTTAATTTTAGGATGTGTTTTTTTTCTGAATAATTTTGATTCTTCATTATAATGATGTTTTGTGCAGGGTGGATTGTTTCATTCATCAGAATATTTTAAACATGTCTTTGCTGTGGTCGTATTAATGGTGTGTTTTCCTGGGTGTTCGGATTCAGCTGTAAATTTGGGTGAAAAATGAGGGCACATGATCAAAAACGCTACATGAAAGCAAAAATATGAAAGGGCATCGGAGAATTAATATTTTACAGGGAATGGAAATGACACATTACTGAACTTTAATGACCAACCTGGACCATCCAAGCTGTTGAACTGTACTGCTTATTGCAGTTTCACTCTCCCTTTTGATTTTTTTTTCTCTTTTCTGAAGGTCTAGTTAAGCTATTTGCCAAGTTCGCCGGTCATTTGAACTATTTTAAAATCCACTGCAAATTTTTGTCGTGTCACGTTTTGCATGCCAGTTCAGAAATGACCACATTCTCCAAGGATTTAAATGGAAATATTAGATTTGCTTTGTGCTTTTTCTTTTCTCTTTTCTGTAGCAACAGGACAAAACTTGATACTATATCACAATTACTAAGTAGCAAGACTTCAAACGAGTCTTCAGCATCAAATTCCGCTATTGTCATAATGAATTGATGTTTAGCTCTTGAGTTCTGCCGATGCTGATTAACTCCCCAATGAATGTGGGAAGGATTTATTTTATGGCTACGAGGCGTAATAATAATGGTTCCCAGCAGGGTGTGTTTACATCTCCCATTTGACTTTTACCATCTTTATTTGTCATTTCTGCAGTGTTTTTCTTATGACATACAACCAAAAATGTGCATTTATGTTTAATAGTCTTGAAGTGAGATTCCAGCAGTAAGCTCTGCAGCATTAAAAACATCGTATTAAATAGTTTTAAGGAACAGCACATTGTGTAAATGTATAGTAAACCCATTGTGAGATTAACATGTAAATGTCTGGTAAAAGAATTAATAAGAATAATACTTGTGGGCAAGCTGGACTGGGTGTGTGCTTTGTGGGCAGGCTTCTCCTCGGCCACCCCTCTGTGATGGGAGGCCCCCAGCTGCCTGTCCCTCCTGTCGTTTGTCAAAGGTAGTGAGGGAGGTATTTCAGCGCTGCGGGTAGCATAACAGAACCCATTAGCATCCTAAAGGTTTTCAATTACTTATGTTGTTTTCCCAGTGGGGTGAGGAGCCAGTATTTCATCTGGATTTAAAGCACTAAAATGCATCTTTTTCCATTCAGTCGTGAATAAGTTTTATTTATCTGAGGAAAGTATTATAGGCTGATCTAATCAAGGGGTTTGCCATTAAATGTAACTATAAACTGAGTTAATTTCACACAGGAAAAAAAAACCTTTATATAAAATAGCTTATAAATGTAAGGGAATCTACTGCAAGCTCTTTGAAGAGTACCTGTTTGGAGTAGCTGTCTGTGTTTGTCATACGTTTTTGATTCCCAAACCTATATTTACTATGGATGTGGAACTGGGCACACGCACACGCACACGCACACACGTGTACACACACGCACACATGCACACACACTGTATATGGGCACAATCACACATTTTTATCTATATCCATAAAATGCAAGATCTATCACCAGCACAAGCAATATTTTGCTTTCATGCAGTTATGTTTGTTATTGTTGTCTAGGCTGGTTGCAAATATGTTGTTTGCATTAGTGATACAAGAATCCGTAACCACTGCAATTGACAATGAAGCCTTTTCGACAAAAAGCTTTGTTACAGAAGTATCCAGATGCAATGAATTGGCCCTCTGCTCTCCATGGCTGCAGAGAAGTGAAAACTGAAGTTGAGGTGGGGGTTTAAAATTACCCCACCTCCATCCGTCTGGGTTTTATCTGAAAAACAAACACCTTGTTCTTTGTTTGCCTTTTATCAGGGACAGTGAGACACTCACGATAAAACGTTTCATTTTTATTTTCCCACTTGACTTCCATGACCCCCTACAGCCGTAATCTTATTGCTTCCCGTCCCACTGCTAAGCATGTAAGGACACTGGTTCTTCTTTTTGGCAGATAGATGTGGACGGAGGAGGATAAACGAAAGTGCCGGTTGCTTCCCAGCATTACTGCTTCATAGGGATGTGTCATACATAATTGTTGCCAATATGTTATCTTGATTTTATTTTACTTCCAATTTTCACATCCAAGTGAGACATGAATATCTCACAGGTTGGGCGTACGCTACTTCCGCCATATTTTTGCTTACATCAATGAAAGTACCTGCCGCGTGCTATGTGAGCGTGTAACTTCCTGTTGAAGCTAACTGTTTCCTGTTGGACTGTTTCAGATAAACCTGTCCACTTCACTGGAGCGTCGCCCCCTGATGGTGAGTCCTGTGTGGTTTCTCTTCTATTAGCTACTGAGCCCCAGTCTTCTTTCTGCTCTGGGGGCAGAATGGCCCAGGGTCCTGACAAGGATTTAACATTCAAAAGGCACAAGGAGTTCTCAGCTTTGATGCACAGTTTTTGACAGCTTCATCTGTTTGCAGTGCGGTTGTGGCATACTTAGCAGTGAAGGCCTCTGGCGATTCCAGGCATCCTTGAATACACATGTACTGCGGTATTTCCCTGAAGCTGGCTGCATCTCCCTACCACCAGTCCTGTCATGTCTGCTTTGGCCCCCACTCTCACCAGGCTCCCCAGTATTAATCTCCTCAGTTAGCGGGGTAATTTAAGCTGTTGAGCTGCAAGAGTAATTGGACAAACAAAACAATTTATTGCCAAATGGTGGATCCCCACACTTTTTAATTGGGGAAAACATCTGGTTTCATAGGCTCTTATGAATACTGATGAGGCAGCACATGAAAGGGAGTTTACTGGAGCATAATGCTGAGGCTGGTGGCGAAGCCGCTGTCGTTCTGAGAGGCCGTCAGTGCTGCGTACGGGCATCATAAACACAACGTGAATGGCAGCTAATTAGCAGGCAACCTGTGGTAGGGAAATTTATGGCCGCTGTATTTGTCTGCCACATTAAAATGAGCTACCATAAAATTCTCCAAATCAGTCCCTATTAAATTCCTGCGTGTAACTCCCACCAAAGGCCATTTTCACTTCACTTCTCAAATAATGATTCTTATTTCTGGTTCTTGGTTAAACTATTTCCAGTCCTTCTGATCTATATGGGGATTTATAACATATTCAAAAATTGCATAGTGAGATTTTAATTTGAATATATTCTTTTTTTGTTTTAAATAAATTCTATGCAGTGTCCTTTGCATGCTTTTGAAAATGGTAAATTTCACCAGTTATCTAAGAAATGTTATGTCATTATTCCTGTAAATACATCATGCAAGAGGCATTTGTGACGTACTGTCTTCAGTCACCATACCTTCAGTTACCAGGTGTCCATGATGTGATGCAGGGTGATGTGATCCATACCCCAGGGGCAATACACCACGCAGCGTGTGTGTGTGTGTGTGTGGTGTGCATTACGAAGTGTGCACTATGAAGTGTACACTACATAGAGCGCAAGAATAAGAGGTAGGGAAGGCCACTG
>JABJVO010000126.1:18140474-18163422 GCA_026770805.1 Boulengeromyrus knoepffleri
ACGGTCATGGTACTGTCTGAATGGGGAGGTGTCCTTAGGACAGGAGTGCCCCACGGTCATGGTACTGTCTGAATGGGAAGGTGTCCTTAGGACAGGAGTGGCCCACGGTCATGGTACTGTCTGAATGGGGAGGTGTCCTTAGGACAGGAGTGCCACACGGTCATGGTACTGTCTGAATGGGGAGGTGTCCTTAGGACAGGAGTGCCACACGGTCATGGTACTGTCTGAATGGGGAGGTGTCCTTAGGACAGCAGTGCCCCACGCTGTAAATACTCTGACAGCAAGACGGTTACTGGGGACAGTTTTTCTTTTTTATTGCACCAAAGGTTGCTTATCAGTTCATTTGCTTGTGTACTTTCCGATCTATGGTACAGCGATATGACTGCTATTTGGCTGAGAAGAAGGACAAGCTTTCCTGCATAGAGGGCTTGAAAGCCTCATTATTTGACTGATAGTCCTTTGGCCTTGTATGTATTTTAGTGACTTTATGTCACTTGAATTAGCAAATTAAGAACAGAGTCTATTGTGAACTATTGAGCCATTCAGCAGGTTTAAATTCACAAGATGTTTTAATCACAGGCTGTGTTTTTCAGTCTATGGGAGTGTTTCCCAATCCAGTCCTCAAGGACACACAGACTGTCCACATTTTTGCTCCCTCCCAGCTCCCTGCCAGACTGTCCAGGTTGTTGCTCCCTTACCCACATTTTTCGATCCCCGATGACCGGATTGGGAAACAGTGGTCTATGGCAATCCACAGCATGGTGTGTTCTCTATCCAATTTGGTCTTTTTTACTCCAGCAAGAGGAAGCGCCAGAATGGCTGCTGTCACAGAAATGCACTATGACAGGCAACCCAGAGCCAGAAGCCGCACAGAACAGGGTTCCAGTTCAGTCATAATGGTTTACGTAGAATATGGCTGAGACTTGCAGATTTTGCAGTTAGCTGTCAATTAGCCAGGTAAGGTGTCCAAGCTGTGACCCAGTACTAACAGTAAGTAATTAAAAATTGGAAGAGCACACTTCATAGTCCTCAAGTACTGGAACTGCACGATATATAACCATTTCCAATCTAATAGCGCTATTATTTTCAATACTATGTACTAATGTATGTATAATGTATTTCCTTACAGATATGCTTAATGTTCTCTCTTATTTAAATCTGTCTGTAATTGTCTGGTCCTATTCTCTTTATTTTTCTTTGAACATAAAGATTATATAGGTAAGCACATGTACTCCGTGATCTGTATCTGACAGGTGTTTTCATCTTGTATAATGTGTCTGATAGTATAATGGACAGCTGCAGAGAAAATGCCTTCTTTTGCAGATGTTATTTGAAATCTAAAAGGCACAGGCTACGTCTTACAACAATGGAGCATGATTCTGCTGTTTCTGAAATCACTGTGGTAGGACACAAGGACTATTGTGGTGTTTAATACAACATAATATAATAGGCTTTTAAAATAGTAGGATATTGAAGAGGTTTCTGAAGCTCGTGATTTATTCTCTATCCTACTGGACGGCAACTTTACAATGAAGGACGTGTGACTACAGTCAGCAGCCAATTCCGTCCGAATAAAAGCCACCTAATCACTGGCTGAAAACTGACAGAGCAACAAAGCTCTCCCTAATTATCATCTTGCTCCCATTTGAAGTCTGATACCATGCCATCCCCAATAATTATTACTTGTCGTGCTGAGATATAATAGCAATTGTTCCAAATTAGCCTGTTGTTTTACGTCACAAATCTGCCAGATTATGTCATCGGAGGGCTGAAAGTTCAAAAGGATTTTGAGTTTAATTAACTGCGCAAAACATTTTCAAGAAGTAAAGCTACCACTTATATATAATCCTTACATAGTATCATACTGCATAAGTACCATGTTTGTGTAAATCATTTAGAACATAATTTAGAGCATAAATTATAGTTTAATGGAGGGTAAGAAACTCTTGTTTTTCCTCTGTCTGATGTTTAATCATTTTGTGCAACACAATATAATGCCACAGTCTTGGTGAAAAAGGAGCCGTCAGTCTCAGTACCTGCTAGGTTCCTGCACCATAGCAGCCAATTCTTGGCCATAATGCTGCTTGGATCCCGAATCTTCAGAATGCTGCCATCTGTCTAGTTTTAATACTTTGCAATCCAGGACTCCAGTGCCCTCCCACTGAACCCCTGTAATCACTCTTCGCATGCTGCCTAACCTCCCCTCAGTGGGCAGAACCTCCTGTTCTAGACTGTTCCGAATATCACTTCCACTCTGGTAGAAGGCACTCTTCACAAAGTAAGGAGGCTCAGGTTCACTCACAATCTTACTCTGCACACTAGAGGTTAGATGCTTGTTAGATCCGTGATGAAAATATTTTAGGGTGTTTTCACACTTGGTCCGTTTCATCCTTTAAAATGAACTCAGATCGATTAGTCAGCATTTTTTGCGTATATGTGAACACGCCAAAGGAACTCAGACCCCTTTGAAACGAACCGGACTGAAACCACATCGGGAGGTAGTCTCAGTCCAGTTCGCTTTTAGTCCGCGTCACGGTTCGTTTAACTTGTGCATTATGAACACAAAGCGGTCCTGGCCTGCTTCGACAATTTTTACCCTTTAGCTTTGCCGTAGGCAGGTCACATGGTACAGCAAAAATAATGGCTGCAAGTGTGGGACGCGGAATAGTTTGGTCAGAGGAGGAGACTACGGCGCTTCTTGACATTTGGAACGAAGAAAACATAAAACATCAACCATCTACAACACACATAGTGAAAACTACCCAGAGTCCAAAGCAGTAAAGGTCTGAGAGCTCCATAAGAACTTGAAGTATGAACAGAAAAAGGACTGAGGCCCCATCTGAGCTGAAGTAAACCAGAAAGAGAACGGAGTCCCCTTTCGAATGACCTCGCAATGTGAACACAACCAGAACTGAGTCCCCTTTCTCTTGGTCCACTTTTGGGACCACTTCTAGAGGTCTGAGTTCAGTTCCTTTAAAGAGGACTATATGTTAAAACACCCTTAATCTTCCAGTAATGTAGATTACAAAGTATGGTCTATTGCTCTGCATTAAGGCTTATGTATGGCTGATGTTTCTAACATGAATATATTCCAATTTTGCATTTATATTTATGATTCTCTCCTGCACGTTTAGCTTCTCTGTCATATTTGTTTACTGCACGACATACGAACATCTGCTTCACGGTGAATATAAACTGGTCAGAATAAATTTGAACTTTGTGGACGTCCATCAGATCTCAGTTTGCCTGCAGTCATTTAACAACCAAAAAATGCAAAAATGTCTGAAGTTAGTTGATTTTCAGTCTACAGTAGATCATGTGATCATGCTGTGTCCCTCATAACCAATCACAAACGTGTCTTTTAACGACATCAGGCATTGAGCAGCTGCTATGTATATTACAGATTAAAGTTCAGTCTTACCTTGAGAGGAAGCAGGCTTTTGATATTTTTTTCTAGAATTGTATTCCCTATACAGGGTATATTCCTGAATGTTAAGCAGACCGATTTCTATATATGGATTTAGAAAGCAAAATAGGTCTCCTTAATTTTTGGGGGATTTTTTAAAGTGTTCTTTAACCAAGGCACTGCTAGGTACTGCTTATTCATTCCACTATTCAACTTTAAAAAGAAATAAACTCTTCTGTTGATTAAAGGTAATTTCTGGAGCTGAGCGGCACTCTGCAAACTGCGAATGGTGGCTGTTCTAAGGGTTTCTCTCGACCCATGTTGGTATAATTCTAGCAGTAATCTGCTTGTCAGCTGAAGGAGTATATTATTAAGACCTGGGGAATCTGAGTGATTAAACTTTCCTTGTAGTGAGAGGCTTGAATGAAGAGCCACCTGAGGAGTAATGAGCATAGCCAGTGGTTACCATGGTGATGCAGCGCAGCACAGTGGAAGAACTTTGGGGAAACTAGTTTTTTAATGCAAAAATGCCAAAATTATTTTTTTTGTACTTTTTTAAAAATGTATTTATTTTGTAAAATCTGAACCCCATATAATGTCATGCATCTTTTAACCAGCGTTTGGTAATTCAGGTCCAGAGAGTAAAAGTCTACACAGGGATTTTGTTTCAAGCAACCAGTGGAGTACTCAGTGACTGTGACTCTTTATGCTCAACTGGTTGCTTGAAACAAAATCTTGGTCTGGATTTTTACTCTCTGGACCTGAATTACCGAACTCTGCGTTTAACTGCCATGGAGCCTGTCCCAGGCAGCGCCGAGCCCAGGACAGGGGTACACCCTGGATGGGATGCCAGTCCGTCACAGGGCACATGCAGAGAAATGCTCTGTGGGCAATTTGGAGACACAAATTATCCTAAGTGTTTGTCTTCAGACTGGGGAGAAAACACACCTGAAGCTGGAATATTATGTGAAATTCACACACACACACACACACACACACACACAGCAGAGGCAGGATTCAAACGAGGAGGACGCTGCTTCCTGTGAGCTGCATCACGAAATCTCGACGTTTGAAGTAAGACGAGATTTGATACCGTAATGTGGTGTTGAAGCTGGGTGTTCCCTGTTTCATTCCCTTCCCAAAAAAGTTCCTCCTGTAATTAATTCAATTCTTGCTGTGTTCTTGACAGCGAGACTCTCGCCCCTTAGAGGAGCAGAATTAATCACAGCAAGTCTGCTATCTTAATTAAATCTTTTCATGTCACAGATTTTGCACAATAGAGCTGAAAATCTCTGTCATCTTATGGGCGCTTAGGATGGAGCGATACTGTGATGTGAAGAAGGTGTAAACGGGTTCTTTGTGGTCATGGCTATGCAGAGTGTGCATTAAAACCTCTAAGTGTTGCAAAACCTTGCAGAGGACCTCAGAACGTGCTTTGTCCAGTGGCTTGTCACGCTATTAGAACAAACTTTTAATATGCAAACGCAGACACCCACTTAAAATTTTCAGAGAAATTTTCTTTTTTTCACACTTACAAAGCTTGTTAACATAATGCATAACTCTTATGTAAGATTCAAGATTAAGTTGGTAGTGCTAATTAATTCAAAAGTGAAGAAACAAATTTAGCATGTTTGGACATTTTCTGGCATGCGTCATCGCTGTGCGTTTCCCAGCGTGTGACAGCAGAAGTCAGCACTGGATGTCAATGCTGTTCAAAACGATCACCTCAAATGCTCTGGCGACGAGACTGGAAGACAATAAGTAGGTGCTGGAAATTGTGGGAGATTTATGTTAGCTGGTTACTACAGATTGACTGACAGATGTCTTTACAGACTTTTCAGACACGAGGGGTGTGCCTTTCATTTCAGGCACCTGGATAAGCCCACGGATGTTATCTCACGAGATAGTCTGCTCATTGTTGATGAAAATGGTTTATAGGAACACCACATAACCAACATCGTAATGACGAATAGCTCGGAGTAAATTACCTGTTAATACCACTAGTAGCCACTCTAGGGACCTCTGTGTACTCATGATAGATGTTAATGTATCTTAAACGTGGAAAATGTGTCAGCTGATATTTTGTAGTCTTTGTGAGATTCCACTCAAGCAGCAAAGCTCTGGAAAGACAAATCCCCGCTGCATTAACTACCATGTCCCAGTTCCTCTAGCCAGAAAGGGAAGGTGCCTCTTAATAGCATTTAAGTGTGTATTTCTGAAACAGCCATTGGGTTAGGGGATTACCAGCTGTTCCTGGCAAGCTCTCTTTTCATAACAGGTTACTGTTTAAATTTTTTATTAAAAAGGATAGCAGGGAAGTCATTGTTTTTATCCAAAATAAGTAGTCTAAAACTATATTTATGGGTGTCTGTGCAAGAATGGTAGTGAAGATGCCTTTATGCAAAGTACAACGCATCATTGTTTATCTGGGTATGTGCCACAGTGTGTGTGTATGAGTTATTCAAGAAGATAGTAGACCTGAAAAAATTTTCAAAAATATCCATGTACGGATCTGTCAGTGGGCTAAGATGCATCTTTTTCGTTTGTGATTGACATTTTATAAAATTTTCTTTGTTAGCATCTTTTGTATGCTTTTGAGTGAGATGAGATGGCAAAGTTAATACGGATGCTTCATGATGTTAGGTAAGCAAACATGATGTATCTCAAACATGATGTGTCAATCAATCAATCAATCAAAGTTTTATTTGTCGCTTACACAGGTGTACTCTACACATTTGCATCAGTATTTTTAAGTATGCATACGAATTCGATTTGGAATGAGTAATTGTGTCATATCTTTTTGTGAGTATTCACAGAACAAAATACCAAGTACCAGATACAAGTATATTATAAGGCCACAAATGACTCAGCATTTTGGGGAGTAGTCTGCCTTTTGATCTCCTGATGATTTGCAGTGCATCTCAGTTTAATAGCTATAACTTCTGCGCTTTTTTGGGAAAGCTCAGTTAATGCACTTTGGGTTGCAGCTTGCTTTTAAGATCCTTAACAGGATGATTGAAAAGCCCCAAATATTGTGCTACCCTCTGTCTACTTGGCCAATCTGAACCTTTCCTAAGTAAGTAAGTAAACCTTTCCAGTGTATGCTGGGTTGCCAGTTTGATTTACGTCTCAGAATAGTTATGCAGTTTGTACGATAACAAATTAATGCCTGCATAAATTATGTTAAGTGAATGAAAGGATATTCCGGCACCAATTCTTGTCCTATATTTATGGGTTTTTCTAGTCTTTTTTGGAACAGTAGCTCCAATTTAAGACCAAATTTGTTAAGACATGGAATGCTGCTTCACTACCTCATTTTCACAGGCTGTCTTGGCAATAATGCCTGTCAATCTGAGTCGATACTTTTTATAACCTCCTTGTCTCTGGGCTCGCAGACACCACCTGGTGGTTGGAAGGGTCATTTCAAGGAGTTTATCAGTCTGGAATGCCACAGCTGTAAATCTCTGGAGGTTTGAACACTTAATTTGAAAAGCTAATTGTAATTCACAATAGCCAAGCAGTTTTATTTAAAAATTTGAAGTGTGTGAACACTGTCAAGAAAATAATGGTCTAATAATAATGATTTCAGATATAACGTTTAAGAAACAGTGTTTACGCATCTTATTTCATTTGGGAGGAACGCCGTTCTCTGATTTCTTTATTCTGCATGGCCTTATTTAATTTTGATGCAGATCTACTAGTTGACCCTTTTGTAAATAAACTAACGACCACGAGAAAGCTATGGAGGATGAAGCCCTGCTGGTTTAATAAAAACAGCCCTAGAGTGTCTAATTGTTAGAGGGTGGTTAGAGAGTCTGTTTTGTATGCAGACATGGGTGCGTTGCAGAGAAGTGGCCCAGATCAGCCTCATCTGCATAATGAAAGCTACTGTCATGTCCAAAGTAGATGAGGCAGGCCGTCAAAATGCTGGGGAGTCGGATGGAACACTTACAGTAACTCCTTTATTGAATTCTTATCTTAACCCTGGAAAGGAAGGAGGAAAAAGGAAAGGCTGCACCGCATGAGCAATGTGTATCTCATGGGCGTTGGAGCAGGCTACTCTAGTGAGGGTTTGGTGTGCAGACAGATGGAATTCCTAGGGCTGCCCCTGAGCGCTGGCTCCAAGGAGAGCAGCCCGTCAGCCGTGTGGGCTGTAATGTTTCGGGTCATTTCTCATAGCTCCAGCCAGAAACCCACAAATGATCTGTTTGCAACTCGAAGGAGCCAGTTCGTCATTGTACTCAAAACTGGAAGCTGAGGCAAATCCCACTGAGACAACATAAATAATACTAAAAATGAAAAAAAAATATCCAAAGAGCTTGTCTTCTTCTATCTTGCAACAACACTTCAGACACATTTAAACCCTCCTCTACACTCTGATGAACGCCCTGGTATAAAAAATTAGACTTTTAGCTCTGAGCAGCACTTCTTGGACAGAACTGCATTACGGACCATATAATATGTATGGAGGTGGACAGAGTGTTTTGAGCTTGAAGTTTTTATTCTTTATTGCTTGATGTAAAATGCTTTAAACAGACAAGGCTATTGATAACTTTTGGATTTCATTTCCGTAAAGAATGCAGGATAAAATGTTAGAATAGACGGTAGGATTAATTCTGTATGTATAGTGTTTATATCCTATTCTACAATATCCTCTACATCATAATCATTATAATAACAATCAATGATCATAATAATAAGAATAGCAAGCAAAAAAACGAATGAATGTGTTTTCAAATATCTTCCTATGTGCTTGATCATTTGATCTCTTTGCCCATTTTCTGTTAAACCAAATGATTCATGGCTTTTGAATTTGATAGACTGATCTCCAGAGGACACAAATTCGCCACTTTGATTTAACAGTTGCCTTGGTGAGTTTGATTCACTAGATTTGGGAACTAAATGGAAGCAAATGAGATGATTTGTGTGCTAGTATTGTGGGCTAAAAAGATGTCAAAATATAATGTTTCTTTTGACAGCTTTTTTCCTTATGATTCCAGTGAGAAGTTTGAAACTTAAAGGCCCCAAGTTGTTTGATTTTTGTTTTTCACCCATTTTCATCCTTTTACACCCCAAGCTTGTCATTTGTTTTCTGTTTTCCTTATTTTTATTAGTTTATTAGTTACGCATGTACGTACTTTTTGCCAAACTGCCATAGAAAACTGATATGGTCTTTAAATAATTGCACATCTTCCTCTGTGACAATTACAAGAGGAACAGGGTTTTGCAGTCTGGTAACCAGAGTACAAGCAGATATTAGTGCCCTCAAGCTATGAGTTTGCTATGTCAGGTGCAAAGCTGAGTTCTGCAATTGTAAAATTATATTCATTTGTCTTTCAGGATGAGATTTGGATAATTGCATTCTCTGATGTGTTTGTGTAGATCTCCCCACTCCGGAGCACATCTGTTTGAGGGTGGCTTAATTAATCAAAGCATTTGGCTCTATTGTTCGTATGCATGACAAATAGTTAAGAAACTTTCAAAATATTTTCCGATAATCACAGTTTAAGTTATGTACTTAATGGCTTTATGTCATGTTTTCCCTTCCAACCACATATGCTGGTCAGGGTCTTGCAGATGTCCTGCTTTTTACATTGAGATTAAATTGATATGAGCTTCATAACAAAGAAGTATGTTTTTTGTGGTACAAACTGTCAGGACCTTCCTACTGTATACAGCTACCCAAAACATTAAAAGTCCTGTTTTCTGAATGGACTGTTACACTGCCGGGACCTGTGTTTTCTCAGGATTGTGCTAGATGAGGGGTCAGAGGTCGATGGGCTTCCTCTCAGCAGGCTGCACACATACCACGCAGCTAACGGCCACACTGATGCATCTGTGCATCAGCAGAGTCCCACCAGACAATGCAAACTGGCCGCATTTTCTGCAATATTTAAAGCAAATCTCTGCAGATATTTTCCCCTGCTTCTAGTTCATCCGTATTACAGTGGCAAGATTTTATTTATGGATCATTATTAAGGAGCCTGTGAGGTCACTTTCCATGTATGCATGATCTGCTTTTTGAGTTTGTCAGGCAGTGAAAGGGGTGTGACTTCTTCCCGCAGAAGCACCCGTCTGTTTCAGTCACGCCATATGTTCCCCAGCCCCAGGTGGGACAGGAAGCAGCTCCGCAAGAGGCACAGAGCTACGGCCTTCTGCCGCTACCAGCTCGTAGCGGTTCTGGAGAAGCACGCTCTCAGACACAAAGAATTTCTAACAGGGACAGGAAAATTCTGCATTTCACATCGCTGACATCAACACTGGCTTTCCAGCTGAGTCTACATGAATTTTTTTCTAATGTGAATTCCACACAGACGGTATACGTGACTCATATTTTTATAGGCAAAGTCTTTCATATCCAAAAACATCTTACGCATTTTGAACTATGAATTTGAAAAGAAAATGTGCCTTTTGACTTGTGGCTCTGAATTTTATTGGATGGTAAAAAGCGGAATTCGATAAGCTCAGCAAATTATCAGTGTATTTCTAATCCTGTTGTGAACACCCACACGTGCGGACAAACACCACATATTTCTCTTTGACTGGCAGCATAATAATTTAGGCATGACATTACAGATACTTATATTAAAAAATAAGGTTCTGACACTGTCTAATTTCTAATTAGTGCAATGAAAAGATAAAGACTGGTGAATGTGAGGACAAAAATGTACTTTGGAATCATAAAGTAGAAATAAGTAATCATGAAACAAAATATAAAATGCTACTTTTACTGCTTGTCAATTTGCACCAAGGGTTTTTCTAAGATGCATCTGAGGATGAATGTATGAAATAATCAAATTTTGGCCTGTAACTCTCCCCCCTTCCCCCTTCACACACACACACACACACACTCACACACACCCACACAAATTCATATCCCGATGCTAGGATTGACACAGTCCATCCATTCATCCACTTTCAATACCCAATTATAAAAAAACAAAACATATATGCAGAGAATACACACTGCTGGTTGGGTTTCACTGGTCTGCGTTCCAGAAACAGGAAAAATAAATATATTATTTACGCTTCAGAGATCGGGAGCCCAGTTCAGCCCCGAGCAGCTCAGCTTTGCAATGAATAAGTAACAAGCAGGATGCTCTGAGAACAAGTGCATCTGATGAAGCTGCAGAGGAAAAGGCCCAAATTGTGATGAATCCAATCTGAAGAGCTGTCATCTCCCTGGTAAAAGCGAACAGTGATTTCCTCTCCATTGTGGGATATTATTTGGAGAGGAGCCTTAAACTAATTTTCAGTGTCCAAAGTGAATCTAGGCACAATATCTTTTGGCTCAGACAAATGATGATTACTGCTTCTTTTACATAAGGTTGTCTTTGATCCTTTCTGTGCTCATTGTATTTTCTAGGCCATGAAAGTATATGATAACTCTGGGGTTCAGTCTATATAATGGTTACTTTGGAAACATCAGCCTTTCACTGTAGGGTGTACGGAAGCTGATATGAAACAACGCAATACACCAGCTGCTGGCCCGACTTTAAGGGCGCTGTGAGTCTGACGGCTGTGTAATTGGACTGCAGTTAGGTTTGAAGTTACACTACAGTGCGTTTACAGAGACTCTTTCTGATTACAGTTTACCAGTATGAGTCCAGTGTATTTTATAACTGAAGATATTTTCTAAAATGAATTGCTGGCCTGGCCCAGGTGAAAGATATAGGTTGCTTCAAAAATAATGGCCTTATAATACAGTAGAAATAGAAAAGTTATAGACACTGGGCCTATTTATCCACTGCCATTCAGATACGAGGCATTTCAGCAATTCTGTAGGATTCAGCATTTTACTTCGCATTTTTTCATTAATTGGCTATTATTGTGCACCGAATACAGAATTTATCACTCCATTATTATCCTGGAATCTTTATTAGGTTCACCACATGTAGCAAACCTCCCTGACTCTACAACACAAGATGTGCTAGTTATATTGAGCTAAAAACACATAGTGCTTTTTCAGGCTGTTCATCGTTTTAGTTCAGCCAGAGATTGGAATAAGATGGCAAAATTGCTGAAACCGCCAGGTTTTATCAGTGCTGCTGAGTCCCTCTGCCCTATATCTGATTCATTGTCTTCTTGTTTTTGAAGGCTTCCAATTTCCCGCGCTCTCTATCTGTCTGTTATTGTCCTGGTGTGATGGGACCTCTTGGTCAGATCACACGAGGCGCGAGTAATGCTTTGAAAGATAGCCGATATTTTTTATTGTAGGATTTTCCAGTGACATGAGTAAAGCTGACCAAAGGATCCTAAGTTTAAAAATTAATCTACTGGAAGAAACTTTATTCAGTGTACTGTATGTTTTGTAGTTAAGCTTATGGAGCGGACATAAGACATAAGGTTTTTGACATATGCGTCAGGTGAATTTGTCGCTACTCTTGTGCATTTGCATCTGCATTTATTTGATATTTAACATTCCCTCAAGAGATTAAATTTTAAACTTGACTCGACATCTATTCAATTAGCAGACGCTTTTATCAAAAGTGACATAGATTTTGAGAAAGCAAGGTCAGGCAATCCTTAGAGCAGCTGGGGTTAAGGGCCTTGCTCAAAAGCCCAACCGTAAAACCACTCAGCCCACTACAGGATTTGAACCTATGACCTTGCGGAGCTGTAATCCACTGAGCCACATACTACCCACACTTCACCATTGTCAGCTCCTAAAACTACATGGCATTTACAAAAACTGATGGACTATTGTTTTTTTAAGTGTTATTTAGAAATTCATGAAAAACTTTAAGGTGATTAATATTCTGGTACTCATAGCTCATACATTTGACTGGTCAGATGGCTGAATAATGGCAGGGAGCTGGTGAGATAGCACCCTCTTACACTTATCCTGCTGCAGCGAAGGTCCATTGTGCTTCTGTGTTGCGTCTCCATATTTCCATTGTTGAGCTCTCCGCTTGTGACAGGTGGTTTTCTGTTTCTCTTCCTAACCAGCTATCAAATTGATAGTGTTTTTTAGGAAGAATTGCAGGGGAAAAAAATTGGTGTGAGGAAATGAGCATCTTATTTGCTGGTAAATATGTCAGCCGGTTCCACCAATTCCATAACCGATTCGCACCGTCGGAAAGGGGCCCAGCTGGGGCCCGGCTAGACCCTTACTCCATCTCCATGGAAACGTCCACCCCAGACCTCATGCACAATTCATGCTGACCTTTCCCTCTCTGACGAGGCCCTCTGGAAGTGTGGCCAGGCCCCGGCTCCGAGTCGGCGGCCTCCTTCGGTCCGATTGTATGTGCTTCCCCACCTTCCGAAGCAGGAGGGGCAGTTGTGTCGTAGAAACATGTACCATGAAATATTGATGAGGGTTAATGCCTTCCATAATCATTGGGGTTGGGTGGGGGGCAGACAGCAGACAGAGAAGAATGGGGGAGGCGAGAGCCTAATTGGCGATGGCCCCTTTTCTGGGAACGGGAGAGGAGGAGGGATAATTGAGCCATCTCAGCACCCCTCCGAAGGCTGCCACACACTTCTTGTAGGTTACGTCCACATCACAGCTTACTGACGGGCTTGTAATTTTCTACATCATACTAATTTATTCCCTCGTTGTGTTTTTATTTTGCATATTATGTTGCCTTGACGTCAGACATACGATTTATTTTTTTATTCATTTCAGATTTCTCGTATAAACAAAACAAATCCATACTCACTGTAGCGCTATTTACTCGGCCGTAAAAGGTTTGCCAGTCGGTGGAAGGTGGGATTGTCGTACGATGACGGGCAGCATTGTGGGAACTCTGGGTTTTGCTCAGTGACCAAAGCGGTCAGCACTTAGTTTATAATTACTATTGTTCTGCATATCCTAATGTTACATCCATTCCATTGCCATAAATTACCCAAATTACCCGTAACCATTTTAATTGAGATTTGAATTTCTCAGAAGAAAAGAACAGAGAAGACAAAATTATACAGGAGATAGATTTTATCTTTTTTTTCCATTTTATCGTGAGATTGAAGGACTTCCCACGGAATAGATCTGATGAAAGCCTGGTTGTGTAACGCACAGGTGTCCCCAGTTGCTTCTGATTGCCCTCTGTTTCATCACCGCCCTGTGGTGTATTTCCAGCAAACGGGTCCCCGCCGGGGGTGCAAACGGAAGCGGCCCCTTTTGCTCCTCGTCCACGGGCGTGAGCGGTACCCAAGGAGCGTATCCGCTAATTAGAGCCTGAGTACTTCCTCTTTTAGGCTGCCTAATAGGAGCCAGTGCCCCGCGCCATTGGCTGCAAACCAGACTTTGACTTTAAAAGGCTGCATGATGAAAATCTGGGCTTTGGGGAGGGAGGCCTTTCGTGGCAGTGCTGGGAGTATACTGGTGCTTCAGTGTGCAGGGAGTCAAATGGCACTGTGACTGGAGTGCTGGGGCCATCCATCTGCTCCCTGTGTGGGGTAAGCTTGCCTGGGGAAAGGGGAGCACAGCACTGCAGCTGTTCCTCGACCTTTTCACACAGCAACAGCACATAACCAGGCGCCGTGCAGCCTTGCCTGTCTCTGTGCTGCCCATTCATACATACATGCCACGGCTGTGTGTTCCTTGGGTGGAATTCTGGCATTAAACTGGCAGGGTTGGAGGTTTGAGTCTTGCCCTCATGACGTGTGCGGAGTTTGCGTGTTTTTCCTCGTGTTGCACGAAACTCCCTCCTATGGTCCCACATGCGGTTTAGCAAAATGGCATCCCTAGCGTGTCAATCTGTGCATGCGTCCTGCAAAGGACTGGTGTCGTGTCCAGGAAGTCCCCCCCCCTCATGGGGATAATCTCCAGCCCCCCCACCATCCTGTACTGAATAACCGTTTACGGGATGCAGAGATAGATGGATGCATTCTTTGGTATTATATTTTGCTGAAAGTTAAGTGTTTTGTTATCAGGATGTTATGACCTTGCAAATTTTCTTTTTATACTTTTGATTTATAGTGTTAAATGAGTGTTCTCATTTTAGATTTATATATATGTGCCTCAGCTAAAAAGATTTTTTTCCGTCTCTGTTGCCACACAATAAATTATAGTTCTCATGTACTACAATTGCCTGTTTTCCCTGTGTTTTGTGCCTTTTCTACAGGAATTCTGGCTTCCCCCCCAATTAAAAAGCTTGTTATTGAATTGGCCTCTTTAAATTGCCCCTGTGTGCTTAAGTCCTCCACTGCCGTGTGCTCTGAATTTCCTGGGTAGGCTGCAGTTCTGGATAAGTGGATGGATGGATGGATGGATGGGTGGATGGATGGATGGATGGATGGATGGATGGGTGGGTGGATGGATGGATGGATGGATGGGTGGGTTGACTTTGCATTTCCCTGCAATGCACTGACTGCACTCCTCATAATGGTAGCTCCTACAGATGCTACTGTAGTGGACTCAGCCGTTCCAGAAGGGACCCAGTGGGCGAGCAGCACATTAAAGTCTGTTCTCAGCAGGTCAAAAACCCCAGTAGTAATATAAAAACCTATGAATAAATCTTGAATTCTGTTTTATGGGTCAAAAAACATGAATACCCAGCACACTATTGCCTTGACTCAATCTCAGTGCTTTCTTTTAAACATCATTTACATTTAGTAGCCCGGAGCACATTGAGATAGGCCTAATCATGTCTGTTTGACTGTCTCCTTCATATAACCCAGCTTGGAACTCTAATTAATGCCTTAATGTACAACGGTCCTATTTTCCAAAATCCCAGATCCCTCAGTTTTCAGCAGTTCCTCATTAATTGTAAGCATGGAGTTGGTCATTTGTTTGGGCAAAGGAGGTTTTTCACCCTACATTTGGCGTAGTTCAGCAGGTGTACGTGTGTCATTTGGGTCTTCATACAATTCCTGGCTCTGATATTTGTAACACCAGTACAGAGCTCCGTAAAAAGTTACATGTTCTGGTGAAACTAAGCAATGGTTGTTGATGGAATAACAACTGCCGACGTATGTTTTATTTTCCAAAATCTGAAATAGTTGCCAGTATGCGGCATGGGTGGAGGCAGCTCAGAGAAGGTACACAAAATAATTAGCACCTTAAGCATCAAAGTTTCTGGGTGTTGGACTGTCAGTAATTTCATTTTGCACATGACTAATTGGGTAAAGGATCTGTAACTGTAGCGGTTTTTATCGCCCATTGACAGCTGTCACCTGTTGGCTGTTTTTAGTGGGATATTTGGTCCCCACAATGCAATCTATACATGACCCACACACACACACACACACACACACACACACACAGTGGGCCCTTTCGGGTCTCCATTAATGGCAACACGTACAAAGTCTGACAATGTGATCACAGTGTCACCCGTTTTCTATACACATATTTATAAGTAGCTTTACATTTTTACATCTGTATCTTTTTTTACATTTCTTTTGTATCTCTTTTGTAACAGAATGCTTATAAAAACAAGTATACAATTTTTAATGTAGCAAGCTAATTTTGATTACAAGGGTTTAGATCAATGAACACCAGCAACATATTTAATATTGTGCAGGTGACACTTCCAGATCTGGATTTAAGTCATTTATACTTTTGTGTTGATGTGTGGGTTGTCGAATGAATTACGTTTCGTTGTGCTATGACATTGCGCTCAGACTAATATCTCCTGTCATCCAGAACCAAAGCTAAAAGATTTTGCTTGTGAAAAGGTGGAAAAAAATGGAACTTCATGTGGCCTTCAAATGATGTGCTTGTTATTGTATTAGTTGAGTTTATCGCTTGTGTTTTAGTGGCTTTTTCCATTGCTTACAGAGCTTCTGTCATTCTTCCTGTATCCATGTACTTCTCCAATATAGGGCTGTAGCAGTCTTGGACTTTGGCAGGGTGCACGTACCGCAAATTAGACGCAAGTCCATCCAAACCACATATCTCTGTATTGTGGGAGGAACTGGAAGAGACAGAGGAAACCCCAGAACCACAGGGTCTACAGTCCAGCCACACACATGCATACACACACAAACACACACACATGGACACAAACAGGTTTTATAATTATATCTTTGTGTCATTTCTATGGGGAAAACTCTAATCGCAATATGACAACCATAACCTTACCCAGCCCTAACCTTAACCATAAATAACTAAACTAAATATGAGACTTTAGGCATTTTTAGTTTTTGAATGCATTCACAGATCTTTGTAGGGACCTGAACAATGGCCCCCTTAACATCAAAATAGCAGGTTGGGTCCCCATAATGTAATATAAACATAATTCACCCACACACACACACACACACACAGGGTGAGACCAGACTCAAACCAATAGTCCATTTGATTATTTCTTTTATTTAAATATCTTTAACAGTTTGTATGTGCCTTTGCGTGTAATCATTACCTTAGTAAAGCCTGATTCTTTTTGCTATGTTTTTTTGTACAAAAAAAATCATCTTTTGTATTATACAATTATGACTCCTGTTCTTGATCACTACCTAACAAAAAATCTTCAGTGCACTCTGCTTAATTAATACACTTCAAGTAAATAGGATTCCTCAGTGATCAAGGAAGGATTTCTCTCTCTTTTTAGTCATAAAAAAATTACAGTTACACTTTACGTGAGGTGGCACATAGTACACACTTAATGCATTAATGAACCTGTAACTAATTGCTAGTTACATACTGATCACATGTTCATTCATCATTAACCAATAATGACAGTTTGTGTATTTCATGCATTAGTTCATGTTAGTTCATGACTTTTTCTTAAGTAGTAACTGAGTAACTAAGTTATTTGTGCCCCCACATAAAGTATTACCAAACCTACAAAGTTAAGATGGTTGCCGCCATAGTGTTCTAGTCGGAGTGTCTTTATCATCATCTTCAGCTCTGATGCATCGGCCAAAAGCTGAGATGAAATGTCCTTCTCCTTGGTCAAATATTATCCTATGCTCTCCCAGCATAGGAGGAGAGACAGATGCCCCGACAAAGCAGCATGTTTAAGGATGTATTTTATGTTTATGTTGTCCATCTGTGAAGTCCCTCGAATGGAACTGTGCCACACGGCAAGTTCTCGCATTTCTGTCATCACAAGAAGCCTATTGGATGTAATGGATAGACAGGTTGGCTGCACCTGCGGGGGAAAAAAAACCACTCAGAGTGATACGGTGCCTTCGCCACTAAGGAGTGTTGCGGGGAAAGAAGGAGCGGAACGCATTATCCAACAGCAGCCAACGGAGAGCTCTCGTGTTGAATTACTCAATGGGCTTTAATGGGCTTTATTTTGAGAAACACCTTCTCCGCCCAGCATGGCCGCAGGAGGAGAGAAAAGAAGAAAATGAAGTGATTTATGATGCTATTGATCCAGGCAGCTGGATGTATCGATCGGACCGGTGAGGTGGTCAGCATGTGGTTAGAGCTGAACCTCACACTCACAGGGGAGTAGCTCCAATCCCTGATAAGGATGCACGAGTGTGTCTCTGTGTTTTTGGTAAAATGATTGTCGGGGAAGCAGATGAGGAACAGGGGCTTGGGAATCAGCAAGACAATGACTGGAGCTTTGTGCTCAAATTGCAGGTTAAACATTTAAGCCGCGCTTGTTTAGTTACTGTCGGCGGTGCTCTGATTTCATGGTATTAAAAACGCTTTGGTTGCTGGTGTGACCCAAGCACTTTTGCCAAACAGCCAACATTTTCAATGAGTTGGAATTAATGGAGTTAATGTTAAATTTATTGGCTGTTTGATAAGCAATGACAGGGAGTCTAAGAGGGATATTTGCTTCTGTTTCGTCCTTTTAACATCAGAAGAGTGATTAGATACGTGACGAGAGGGTGTCCCTCCCCCACTCTGTTCTCCTTGTCTTTTCATTGTGCATTTTCTTTGACTAATTCAATTTCCTTTCATGGGCATAAGCATGTGGTGAAATGTCACTGAATTGCCCATAGTGCTTTGTAGCGTGAGCCATGTGATGGACCAGCACCTTCTGTAGAACGTCCCCTGCCTTTTACGCCGTATTTCCCAGCCTACAAGCTCATGCAGGCTTCCGAGTTTCCAAGTTCATGCCGACTCTGTAATGGATCAGCAGGAATGGAAAATACGAGGACGGAAGTTCTGATGCGCTGACGCCGTGGTTAGCGCTGTTGCTTCACCTTTTTGGGACCAGGGTTCGAGTCTCCGCTGTGGCTCCATGTGTGTGGCGTTTGCATGCTTCCTCCCACAGTCCAGAATATGCTAATGTGGGGTAACCAGATGTCAGGGGGGGCACTTTGAGCTGGGACAGGATTTGTAAGCAACTGTTTGAGTCAGAAGGACCTAGATTTCACTTAAGCACTGAGTTCTTGCTGTGTGTTGATTGGTCAGTCTCCTATAATCATACATGTGTCACTAATGTTAATGTGAAACAGCTGGATGAGTCTTTCAATCAAGGAAACAAACCTGTCAAAGCACAAGAAGAACTGAACTATTTATTAAAGTAGTTTGCAAAACCTGAAGTAGCTCAGTGTGTCCTCCTTGACATGGATTACCTGGTCAAACTAGCCAAGGTGAATCGCAGTTACCAAATTGCCTGTAGGTGTGACTGTGTGAGTGAAGGGTGCGTGTGCGTGTGCCCTGCGATGGACTGGTGTCTATCCGGGGTTGTTCCCTGCCTTGCGCCCCTAGCCTCCATGATTGGCTCCGGACCCCCCACGATCCTGAATAGGACAAGTGGTTACAGAAGATGGATGGATGGATGGATGGATGGATGAGGTGGGAAAGAAAGAGGGAATGCAGACACGAGAGCATAACAGATGGAAAGGTAAGCAAGAGATGCAAAACAATGCAGGAAAGCCAAAGGCGACTTACAGGAGGGAAGGGAGAGTGTGCTGAAGGCAGAGCAGCGAGGAGGAGCGCGGTGTCCGGACGGCGTCGGAGACCAGCTGAGAAGAAGCTTCCAGCAGAGGCTCGTGGCGATGGATGCACTTCTGCACCATATGTCACACGCCTACTGAGCAGTGGTGATTCACGCATCGAGGGAAGCGGTGAGATGTTTGGAGATGCTGCGCTTACGTTTGTGCTGAAGATGCAGAGTGACAGAAGTGCTGTGTGTCCAGTCAAAGAAACGTCTGGCTGCAGTGTAGACTTTCTTACCGTTGTGCAGCCTGCCTTTACATACACTCAATTAGTTTTATACTATCGTGGTACAATTTCAAAGACTTTATTGTTTGTAAACTACACATGTAATTGCCAATGTCAGTAAAGTCATTCCTAGTGTTCATGTGACTAGACTGTGGTGTTGAATGTTTTCCAAGCTTTTGTAATCCACTGGAGTAGAATAACGAGTTGGACTGATTTGCTATCATTATTTAGGCCTTATTACAAGGTCCGTGGGTGTCTTTTGTATCAAAAACAAAATCCAGAGTTGAGATTGGGAGCTGGCACGGAATATTTAATGAACAGCAGACAATGGAGAATGAACAATTAGCGGGATGTTCTAGTTTTAATATTTCCATTCAACCATCCATCCATACATCTTTTACATTATATTTATTTACCACATGCTATTGTCCAAAACATTCTACAAGTGACTTGATCTGTGGCGCAGGATCCTAACCTGCAGAGTCACACGCCTCACCACTTAACAACGACGGGGTCGTGATGATCCTAGCGTCTACCCAGCAAGCATAATGCGGAAGGTGTCAGCTGTGAGTCCAATGCAGGACATATGGGTGGTTCTCAATACCAAGAACACAAAGATTGTACTTGTGGTCTTGCCAAGAGCGGCCTTGCTACCGTGCCTCCCAAGAATGAACTTGGGGCGCAGTGAATCATGGGATTGTTCTTGTTCGGGGAGGATGCAGCCGATGTACCCTTGATATTTTGGGTGCGGCAAGAATGACATCCGGGGATTTTTATCATCTTCTGTACTTCTGTTCTTGAGTATTAGAACTGGTCTTCTGTAGTGTAAGATGATGTAAAACCGGTACACAAGAACAAAAAGATACTCATATTGAAAAACACCCACACCGTCACACTCAGCAATTTTCAGACCATTGGTGTAGAAAAAAAAATGTCATCTCTTTGGGCTTTCAATATTTTGTGAGTTTTTCAGTTAAAGGGAGTCATTTTCTGTTTGCTCATGACATTCTGTTCACTAATCCTTGAGCATTCAGTTTAATGTTTATTTTGTATTAATTCAAGCATTATTGTGTTTTTCCTCTTTACTAGTCTATAATATTATATGTGAAAATGCAGATCACCATGTAGGCTCGTCACAGCAACTGTGCTGCATTCAGAACTGCAGACTAACACCCTATTGCCCTCACTGTTAAGAAGTTGCATCATAATTTGCTGTTTCTGGAATTTCATATTTTACTGGGGCATGTAACATCCGTCCGTCCCTCAAAATGTTTGAATTTTCATTCATGTGGCATGAATTAATGCAGAATTTAATGGCCTTATCAAAATAATCAGTAATGACAAAAATACCTAAGAATGCATGGAGTGAAACGGTTAAGGCCTTTCTTGTTGTCAGCGTTCTTCGCAAATCCAACTTCACACTTCGGGCAGTTCTGTGACTTCTGTAATGGTGATGGCCTTGTTGTATAACACGCTGTTTTTCACTTTTTTTCACGTTTTTTTTTTTTTTTCCCTTTTACATAAGTCCTGTTATTCTTAGACTTTATTTTCTTGGCAGTAATGAAGATGAAGTGATTTTCTTCATCCCCTCTCTCGCCTCCCTTCTCCTGAGACCCCGCTGCCTCTCTCTCATGCCTACTCTCCCTTTCTCGTATGCTCTCTCTCGCTTTGCCAGCTTGGCAAAGAGACCATGAGCATGAGTATAATTTAGAAGCACCTTCCCTCATTTTCACCCAGGCCCCCAATTTTTTCCCGTCTCAGGCCTCACGCTATTCCATCTGCTCACCACTCTGTTTACCGCTCTTCTGATTTCTCCGCTCCTTCCTGTTGCTCTGTTCCGCTTTTGTCTGCCTTAGTCACACCGTTGCTGTACATCTACCCGTATTGTCAAGCCTGATGCCTGTTATGAATTTATAAGTGTGATCGCCAAGCCTTATTCATCTCACCTCTGTTGTGTAGGATCACCAGCAATAGCTTATCATTTAACCAGACCGCCATCAGGCATGCGACGCGCATACGGCGATCGGCCGCCATTGCTGCGGCGCACGGTGTTACTGCGTCGTGGTGTTTGCTCTGATGAGTGACACCAGCAGGAGGTGCTGGGAAGCTTCTCGCACGTAGCGTTGAGCAGCAGCTGTCGCTTTCAGGGGGCTGAATCTCACCCATTGTGGCTCCTGTGTTTTTAAAGATTCTGCTTAGAAATGTTTAATTGCCTCTGCATCTAAGGAAGGAGGACATTCTTCATTTGAGGACATTTAATTAGAAATACAGGGATGTAAGAAGGAGGTGGGTTGCTGTTAGACTTCCAGTAAACAGTCCCTGTATATGTTGGGGCCACACATCAGAAAGATGTGGATTAATATAAGTATAATCCTACCATTCGGCCCTTGAGCAAGGCCCTTAAACGTAATCGCTCCAGGGATGCTCTGGCCCTGCTGTCTTCTCTATGGTTTCATGAGGTGGCCTCCTGAGATGCTTTTCCAGCTGTCCTGAAATCGCCCCCACAGGTCAAACTCCTCCCAAACCATTTTTGCTGTGTTTTGGTCAGGTGCCCAAGTCATGTTTGTGACTTTGTTTATATACAATAAATGCAAACACACATGCACACATATCGCTACACTCATAGATATAAATGGCGGAGATTGTAGGGATCCAGTAATACTGTCATCAGTTATTAACTTCTATCTATATATATGTAGTCTATACAATAGACCTATTACTAATAATTTTAATTTTATTTATTTATTTTTTTTGGTGCTGTGTTTATGGTATGAGCGTGGCACTGCACACGGATCCATGCAGTGGTTATGTTTGTACTTTTAGGCTGCCGGGGGATGCTCTGTGGATTTGGGGCAGTGTGCGAGAGAGACCCAGCAGACCAGTCCAAAGGGACCTGCGTGTGTAAGAGGACAGTGTGCCCCCTGGTGGTGGCACCAGTGTGCGGTTCCGACAACTCCACCTACTCCAATGAGTGTGAGCTGGAGAAGGCGCAGTGCAGCATGCAGAGGAGGCTCAAGGTGGTGCGCAAGGGGCCCTGCGGTGAGTACACATGCACCCCCACCCCCCCTACCGTTATAGACCTGCTCTGCAGCCTTTTCCCTAGGATGTCGTCTGCGTCATCCACACTGTCCTCTGTTGCGTCTGCTGGACCTCACCACTGTGTTGAGATCTCTCAATGCGAGTGTGCATCAGTCTCACAACAGTGTGCCTGCGGGATCGGTGAGTGTTTCATCACCATCATCGTCATCATCATCATCATACAAGATAGCCTTGGGACCTGTGGGCTTGCATCCTGAAGAATGGAACAGGACTGGTATGATTATCACTAAATGAAATCCTGTGAAGCAGTTTGCACAGCATGCATTGTCCTGTTCCTCCATGGTGTCCTCTTAGGTGCGGCGTTACCAATCACACTCAGAGTCCTGTTCCTCCATGGTGTCCTCTTAGGTGCGGCGTTACCAATCACACTCAGAGTCCTGTTCCTCCATGGTGCCCGCTTAGGTGCGGCGTTACCAATCACACTC
>JABJVO010000126.1:18163522-18188434 GCA_026770805.1 Boulengeromyrus knoepffleri
AGTCCTGTTCCTCCATGGTGCCCGCTTAGGTGCGGCGTTACCAATCACACTCAGAGTCCTGTTCCTCCATGGTGTCCGCTTAGGTGCGGCGTTACCAATCACACTCAGAGTCCTGTTCCTCCATGGTGCCCGCTTAGGTAGGGCATTGCCAATCACACTCAGAGATTGGCACAGCCCAGCATGATCCGTGCAGGTGAACATCTTGCTGCATCATTAACGAGCCTTAATTACCGCTTTCGTTAGAGCGATTAAAATGGGCTTCAGCCAGACCGCTCACTGAAACACAGAGCTGACTTTGTGTGTTAATTCTGATATTGTGACAAGCTTAATCTGAATCAAATAAATTACAATGATTTATTTTTTGCCTATGTCTTAGTATCTTATGTCTTAGGGAATTATACACTATGTTTTATGGACATAAACAAAAGACAAATGTCATTGTCATTCAGATATTGTTTTCTGAGTGACCCCAGTTGTTGGAAATGATTAAACAAAAAAGACTAGCAGCACTTGCTCAGATTTAGCAGTTCAGTGGGTGAACTGAGCAGGAGACGTGACAAAACAATGGGTAACAGTCAGCAGACCAGGGGGGGTATTTTCTGCCATCACGTTGTGCTTGAAGTTAAATGAGTCATCCTTATTAGTTGGGTGGGGGGGGGGAATTCTCAATCCAGGCCTTGTCTCAGTCGCACTGTGGGTGGTAGGGGGCTGATGTGGGGGGGACTGTGACAGGGTTGATGCTGAGGTTCCTGAAGTCTAGTCATTTAAGCTCAACATTACAGCCCCTGTGCCTTGTGTGGGGAACCACGGGCAGTGCCCTTCTGCCCAATTACTGACTGGCATTTCAATGCTGCACAAACCAGCCTGATCACACGGCAAGAGAAGAAAAAGGCTTTTTCAGTTGTTCTTTGTTGCTTTTTGGCCTCGCTCACCAGTGGGTAACTGCAGTGTAATTTACGGGGCCTGATTGAAATTGAGAGAGCGCATTTATTTTCCATACCCCATTCTCCTTAATTGCTTTCTGAATGCCTAACTCAAGCTGGGTGAGAAACTTTCGGATAAAAGATATCAAATTTAAAGAGGGGGAATTTAAAGTTGTCTTTATTTTGCAAAAGCAGTTGATTGAACACTATTGAATATTCTACCAATGTCAGTAAAAAAATGTTCCCAGTGACTGTGTGTCAAAAAGTTTCTAGATGGACTCTAGGAGCTAAGACGAAGTCAGTGATGAAAGGAAGAATGAGGAGAGATGAGACGGACACAGATATAGAGACGACCTAGAATCAAGGCCAAGGGACCAGAGTGTTGGGACATTTCTAGGGTTAGCAGCTGATAAGTCAGAGTAGCGTAAGTCATGGTGGTAATTTTGGTAAATATAAAAGCAAAAAGAAAACAAATTAATTCTCCTCCACCACAGCAAAATATAAAGCTATCTCTTTTCTAATACGGGGACAACCTTTACTTGCCCTAATTTTGTTGATATGGGTTAACCGTCTTTAGATCACTTTATAAAACAATATCTGATAAATACATGAACAAATCAAGCATGCTAGGAACCATAATTACTTGCTAAAACTTAAGGTACTTAACGTAAGGTAATTTTGTACTTTTTCAAATTCAGTGGCGAGTTAAAGGTTTTTCTTACATTTTGGAAATGCCTTTAAATGACAGTTGAGAAATATATTTTGACAGTGATAAACTATAGCTCTGGTTAAAAGATTAATTAATATTTTAAAAATTCAGCTTTTATGTTTTGAATAATGTTCAGTATTTCAGTATATTGTACGTCTTCCCTGCCCTCAATTATTTTTTTTTACCTGTCACAGATCCTGTCTGTGAGCGGTTCCTGCCTATAGCTTTTTACGGTTGAGTGATGTTGTCATGGTTGCCTCTCTCCTACTGTTCCTCCCCACCACACACACAAACACCAACCCCCTGCTCTCCACCATCATCACTGTTATCTACTTTGGAACCTGCAGGATTCTAAATATACATGCTGCAGAGACCAAACGTGTCTTTGCACCTGCAATGTGTTACCTGGAGCATATTATTATCTACATTAATAGATCCATCCTTCTTGGAGCTGTGGACTTATCCAGACATACAGTCCCTCTGTGGATTCTGCACTCTCACACAGTCGTTGATGTCATCGGGGTCACATTCGCCTCATTTGGTTGCCTTTAAGCTATAAGCCTGTTGAATGGGCTCCTTAGTCAGGAGGAAGGCGACTGTATGCGGTTTTCTCTGCATACAAGTTCTCCCAAATACGCTGCGTTGTCCGTACATCTGAAGATCCTGGGTGATCCTGGCTTTTCTTCATTCACAGTGACTCATTGCTCCTCGCTACGGTTCCCAGCAGCTTTGCCCAGCTTCTTACTTTAATATTGATTAATAGATACAACTAAGTTATTCTGGTAAGAATTGTTGCTTTTCCATAGCAGAATATTTGATGCCATATGGTGCTGGTCAATAACATAGTGACTCCACACACATTTTGAGGACTTTTCATTTGTGATTGTATGTGGTTTTAAAACAGCCTTATTTTCTGCACCTTGGGCTGTACTGCTTTGGGCTGCCTGATAGGCACAGGCTAGCATCTCTTTTTACCCCTTGGGCTGTGCTGCTTTGGGCTGCCTGATAGGCACAGGCTAGCATCTCTTTTTACCCCTTGGGCTGTGCTGCTTTTGGCTGCCTGATAGGCACAGGCTAGCATCTCTTTTTACCCCTTGGGCTGTGCTGCTTAAGGGCTGCCTGATAGGCACAGGCTAGCATCTCTTTTTACCCCTTGGGCTGTGCTGCTTTGGGCTGCCTGATAGGCACAGGCTAGCATCTCTTTTTACCCCTTGGGCTGTGCTGCTTTTGGCTGCCTGATAGGCACAGGCTAGCATCTCTTTTTACCCCTTGGGCTGTGCTGCTTAAGGGCTGCCTGATAGGCACAGGCTGGCATCTCTTTCCCTGCCATGTGCCTTTTTATCTCCTCTTTCATGAGTCTACAACAGTGGCATCATTCCAGACTTTCTCGCTTATTGTTTTGTATGCTACAAAAACACAAATGATAGTAATTTACTGTCTGAATGCCCCAACATTTATTTTTGTCCCCGACATGTAGGGAGAGGCGCAGTTTGAGAAACAAGTGTGAATAATTTGAATTGATAAATAAAGATGCCCTACTGTGACGGTGAAATTTATTATTCACCTGACAGAATGGCTTCCAAAGCAGGAAAAGCCAACCCTGACTCTATGTTCCCTGCATCACCTGCGTAAAGACAAGGCTTTGAATATCTGACAAGGAGTCACTTGAAATTCTCATGCCATAAGACTGAAATTGTCACGCCGTAGTTGCTGGGGGTGGGACGGGACAGGTGCATGGGGATTTTGGACAAACAGCAGTGCAATGCTGCAGAAGACAAAATAACAGTAAAAGGTGTTATAATAAATAATAGATAAGTAGTGCATTATGGGTGGCTGCAGAGGGATGTGCAAAAAGACAGTAACACAGAATAAGGGTTTGGAAACGAGGAAGTACTACTTTGACAAAAACATGACGGCGCGATGCGACGGCTGCAGGGTGGACAGGTACAGGTCACTGACTGTTCAGGCACCTGGTGGCTTGTTTCTGTGAATTAAATCTCTGTGTCCCATTGGCTCACACTCCACTTTACCTGAATTATGCATCACTGGAATCAGGCTTCTTGGAATGCAACGCACAAGACATACTAATGATCTATGAGAGGGTATGAGGAGGAAGCATTATCTCATTTAAATTCCAGTAAAAGCAGCATTTTTTTTGTCAGCTATTCAGATTTTTTTTTTGTTTTATCTGACTTTTGTCTCACATTATCAAAGTAGATGTTTTAATTATGTGTTGTGATTTCTGCATGCTGTCCTTGTCTTTCGTTTAATGTTTATACAGCGCAGCCATATCTCCTTCTCATGATCCGGGTCCCTCTGTTTCCCTGCTTCCTGCCTCTTTGACTGCCCTCTCCTGATATCGCGTACACTTGCAGTCTGGTCCCCCCTTGGTGGGGTTTGAACCCTGTGACAGCAGGATGTTTCGGTCCTCCATAATCTGACAGCTGGGGCAAGGTTTCTTTGGAGAGTTTCCAAAGAATCTGGAACCCTTTTGTTGAGCCTGGGAGTCGTATTTTTTCCAGGAGATGCTCAGCAGTAGGAGGAGCGACGATCTCAGAAAGGATTCTCATACCGTGTCTTACCAGTGCCTCACTAAGCCAGTGCAATAACGGCAGAATAACGGGGGGAGCCGCTTATCTCCTCTGTTTGTGCGCCGCATTTATGAGAGCTAATATTTAGACGGGCATTTCTCCTGGGTTTGTGGCCACCGCCTCTTTGAGCTTTTGAATGTGTTTGTTCATTTGTTCATTGTGCTCCGCTATCGCTGTCTAGTTCATGTTGAACAAAGTTGCTTATCAGAACGGCCCAAAGAATTAAATTTGCCCAGTCAAACATCATATTTTGAGTGATAAGTTGTTTGGCTATTTGTGTGTGTGTGTGTGTGTGTGTGCGTGTTTGGGTTATGTATATATTGTACTGTGGGGACCGAATGTCCCCACAATGTGATAAAACCTGTTATTTTGACGTTGTGCAGACCATTTTTTTCGGTCTGAACAAGGAGAAACTCAGTTTTAAATTAATCTGTGACTGCAATCAAAAGACGAAAAATGCCAAAACTTTCGTATTTGGTTTGGTTACTTATGGTTAAGGTTAGGGCTGGGTAGGAGTTAAGGTTGTCATGTTGGGAGTTTTCCCCATAGAAATTATTAGAGAGTCCCCACAAAGATGTAATTACACACCTGTGTGTTTTTTTGTGTGTGTGTGGTGTGTGTGTGTGTGTGTGTTACTGTTTGTGCACATGTGTTTGTGTGGCAGTTATTGAAAATAAAATGACAGAACAAAGCATTTGCCATATGTGTTCCAGTAGTCATATAGCATTTACATAATGTATGAGTTGGATATCCGTATATCCTGAATCATTCTGACATCAGAATGGGCTTAATGATGTAAAGCAGACCACATTTGATAAAATAGAATAATAACAGAAATTGCATTGGACTGTGGAAAATGAGAAGCGCTAAAAAAAGCCCTGGATGCAAAATTTCAGGTGCCCTTCCCTGCTGAACACTCCGATAGTCATTTATAGGGTGCTGCAATGCTGCCTGAATCACCACCGGGGCGTGCTCCGCCATGGACGTTCTTTAAAAATACATTTGAAATGATGTAGTGAGCGGCGGGAGCGGTAGTTCTGTGTGGGGGGATGAGCCTGGCTGTGATAATGCTCCGTGCTGAGCTGTGTGACAGGGCAGTGAGTGCGGGATAGACGGCTCTCTGTATGAACACTCCAGCGGACACCCTCTTCAGACAGAGCGTTGCCTATAGCCATCTGATCTCCTCCTGCTTCTTATCAGGGTTAATTCCAGAGCGGCCGAGCGCCTGAGTAGCGAGGAAGAGGCGCTCTCCGCAAGCACTGCTGCTCCCCGCCATTCGCTACGGCGTCTTATGCATGTTACTTGGGCATCGATCCTTCTTAATCATTCAATACCTGGCTAAATGCTACATTTAAGGGCACATGGGACGATCTAAAGCGCTCCCAATTACTTTCTGAGGAATGCCCTTGTTTAAAGAGCAGAGGTGTACAGACAGTTAAGATAGACAAATAGAGTTTCAGCAGAAGCACTGGATGTTGCCCGTCTGACACAGTAGCTAAAAGCCAGTGCATTCAGGCCACCGCCTTGAGTCTGGGAGAGATGCCAGCATTTGCTGGGACTTCTGAGACAGATTAGCAGCAGTTGGTTTTGAATGGTGGAGTTCAAATGAAAGTCATGCCGCCCCCTTTTAAAGAGCACGTCGGAGGAACTGTGCCCCCCAACTGTCTCCTGACGCATCCAAGAGTTGCAAAGCTAATTAAGTTTCCCGTCTGAAGGTAAACAGGCAACGCTTCAGAAAGTTTTGGCATCTTGGTTCTGGTACATAAGAGAGAAGTGCTGATTCATCCCCATGTAAGTTTATGGTGTCTGGTAAATTAAACTGCCTGTTTTCAAGAAGTTAAATGGTGTAATGTATTTTTGTCACAAGCAGTATTGAGCACTTGTTTGTACTGCTGGATGTTCAACATAGTGGTCTGAGTTAATCATCCCGTTGATGGATATATTACTTCAACTCCATGCATATTCAGTCTGATCAGCAGCTTCATGTGTGGGCCTGTGTGTTTGGTAATTGTTCTAATAGTTACTGTTGTTCATCATAATAATACCAGATGTCAGTGTTACATATACAGCACTGTGCAATACTCTTAGGCAGTCAGAAG
Source organism: Boulengeromyrus knoepffleri (assembly GCA_026770805.1). Classification (NCBI taxonomy): domain Eukaryota; kingdom Metazoa; phylum Chordata; class Actinopteri; order Osteoglossiformes; family Mormyridae; genus Boulengeromyrus; species Boulengeromyrus knoepffleri. The sequence goes on from JABJVO010000126.1 coordinate 18,169,845, forward strand.
GAATGTTCAAAGCTGTTTATCTGGATAGTAAGAGCACATTTGCTCAGAACAAAATCATTCGAACATATGCAAATTATGAGTAAAATAAAAACTATCAGGAATTTCTTTTGTCTTCCAAAACGTTCCTGATATCTAGTTGGATGACTAGATGAACACGGCTTCAGTTCCCAAACCTCTCCTCAGGGGCACCTCAGCCATTCCGGGTATTTAAATTTCACCACCAGCCAATTTCTAAAATAATTAAATAATTTAATTAAAAGTCAATGAGATATTGATTAGCTATGTGAGGTTTGCTAGTGATCGAGTCAGAAACCACATGGTTGTGTTGGACGGTTGCTGTAAAACTCTGGGGTGACTTTAGCAGAGGCTTGGAAGTGGCAAAGCTGACACACTTTGACAGGTATAGCAGCAAAGTTTTACACCAACATCAAGATCATATGAACATAATTTTCTTTGGCTGCCTAAGACTTCTACACGGTGCTGTATCTGTCTAAAACATTATTTCAAAGAAAATCATTAAAGCTATTACGTAACATTACAATATGTGCAAAAGAGCAGTAACACAATAAAAAATTAACATGATTATTTTTTGCTTTCTGCTCTACAAAATGTATCTGATATCTCCCAGCTGGATGGCTAGATGAATACGGCTTTTGTTCCCAGACCTCCACTCACGGGCACCCCACCCAGTCCAAGTAATTGTGGAATTTCTCCATCAGCTCAATTACGTAACGTAATTAAATAATTTGATGAAGAGTTGACTAGCCAAATACAGTGCGCTGGTAGTCGAGTCATCAGATGCATGCCTGGTACAAGATGGTTGCCACAAATACTGGCGTGACTTCAGGAGAGGTTAAGCTGTCACGCTGTAACAAGCATAATATCAGATTTACACCAATATGAAGATCATTTAAACATTGCAGCCTAATACTTTAGCACACTTAAGGTATCCTTGAGCTGCATGGTCCCACGGCACTGGGGTTTTGTCTAATCAACCAAAAGGCTCAAAGTTAGACCAACTGGTATCCCTAAATAGGGTATGAGTGCATATGTGTGTCTGTATGTATGGACTGGCATCCCATCCTGTGTGTACCCTGATATCGTGCCCTGTGTCGCATGGCATCGGCTCAAGGCCCCCAACACAGCTTTGACCAAGATAAGTGGCTATGAGATGGATGGATGGACACAAGCTTTGCCTCAATGCATCTTGGGCAGCTGTACCATGCAACTGAAAGAAACAAGTTTACGTCGCATGCACAAATGCAGTGTAGTTGCAGCCGTCAAAATAATCTCAAGCTTCAAGCAGATTTCATAACCAAAAGGACAATTTTGTATATTATATTTGATTCTCAAAATCTGTTTCACATCCTTTTTAGGCCATAAGGATCCTTGCAGTGTGGTGACCTGCAGCTATGGCAGTACATGTGTGCAGTCCTCCGATGGCCAATCAGCAAAGTGCATGTGCCCGTTGTCCTGCGATGGACAGCCAGAGCAGACTGTCTGCGGCAGTGATGGCAAGGACTACCCCAATGAGTGCATGCTCAACAAGCACGCCTGCGCCACCCAGAGGAACATCAGGAAACAGCACCAGGGGCCCTGCGGTGAGTCCCTGTTTCATCTTCATCTTATGCTATTATGTCTATCTGTAAATTTAAATTAGCGAGCAAGACGGCAGAGGGGCAATAAATTCAATTTATTTTTATATAGCGTCTTTCACATCCCCCAAGGCTGCCTACGTGGGTGTGTTATGATACATTCCTGCATCAGTTATACAGAAAGGGGAGAACAAAGAAAAGCCAGATAAAGAGAGAAGAAAGAGCCCCCACCCTCCCACCCCGGGCATGCTAACATTATAGGAAAAGGCAAAGAGTGGACTTGCTTACTAAGAGCGAGGCGCAGGTCTAATGCTTACCTCCAAATATGTTCTGCTTTATAAGACCTGCACTGTGAAATCGCAAAGTCATTTCCAGATTACAAGTTACATCATTGTGTTTTTATATCAGTATGCAAGAGGTTTTATTTTATCAGACATACAGTATACAGAAACTGTTTTAATTCTGTATATCCAAACTGAAGTTGTTTGGATACAACAGCAACCCCCCCCCCCCACCCCCCCAAAGTGTTGGGTGATCAGTGAGTGTGCAGGTCTCACCTGGTCTCTGCGTTTCTGTGCTTTCTTTGGGTTCTCTGTCGGATATAAGAGTAAATGCCTTGTGACAGAGACTGGCATCCTACCCAGGACAGCCAGGACAGCCCCTGGCTTGGTCCCAGTTTTTCCTGGCATGGGAGTCCGGCCTCCCTACGACCCTATGTGGATAAACAGTCGGAAGAAAGGATATTGTGTTAGTCCTTCACCAGGCACAAACCGACACACAATCATACATTATAGGCAATTTAGAGACGCTGGCTCTAAACGGCGGGGTTTGGACAGCGGGAGGAAATGGTGGTACGTGCAGCAAGGCGCGGAACGCGAGCCCAGCTCCAACAGCGCAGGGGCGAGATCCAATCACCCGGGCCCTGGAAGTGCAGAGCCGCAGAACAACCCACTGAGCCACAGTGTCACCTTTACATAATCTATACTAAAATTTTAAATTTGTTTACACAGTAGGCTTCCGTTCTGTTACCACACTGTCTCCTTGTGATGTAGTGAAATTTCAGGCTAAGGAATCAGTGATGGCAACAGCACTGGAGACTGACAAGAGGGCTGTTTTAATTAAAAATGATTAAGCTTTTCTGAGAAACATTGTAATTGCATCCATCCTTAGCTCTACAGTGAGTCTGACTGGGTTAGTTTGCGAAAAGCACAGCAAATCAGATTTAGTTTCAGTTCACTTCTTGATTGGAAATAAATTGCTGTACCCAGTTCAATGATGAATTCTGGTAAGAATATTTTACAGTGTTTACACCTTTCAGACTTCTCTCTATAATTAGTTAATTTTTATATGTTATCACTGTATTCTTTATTTTGAGCATGACACTTGCTTGACTTTCTTAGTGAGAGGCAGAAATTTTGAGCTATTTGACAGGTATACTTCTAATAATAGATTTCCCCGATGCTGATGATTATGATTATTATGCAAACCCTCCTGAACTCAAGGATTACCAAAACAAAACCAGATATATCATTCAAGCCCTTTTCCCACTTTCGTCTGTTCAGTTATTAATGTTTACCAGCCCATTCCCTATTTGTTGATTCAAAATTCTTCTGCTCATCTCTGACATTTTTGTTAAGGATTTTAAAACTTGAATTAGGTTCACTGTTTTTTTTTTTATATTCAGTTTTATTTTGATGTTTTTGTTTGTGTTTATAATTTTGTTTTCTGCTATCCTGCTGTCATTTTAGCCTGGGTCCTTTTGTAAAAGAGATCTTGATCTCAAAAGGTCTCCCTGGTTAAATGGTGGTAAATAAATAATAACTTTTAAATAAATAAACAAGCAAATAAATGAATAAACAAATAAATACATTTTCCCTGCTCATCCTAAAAAGTTAATGGTCACCTCCTGGGACCCTTGGTGCATGTGGGGTCTCTCTTTTAGGAATCACTTAGAGCAGTGTTTTCCAGTCTGGTCCTTGGGGACCCGCAGACAGTCCATGTTTTTGCTCCCTCCCTGCTCCCGGTAAGGAGTTGGGAGGGAGCAAAAATGTGGACTATTAGGCAGGGAGTTCGGGGGAAGCAAAAACGCGGACCGATGTGGGTCCTCGTGGACTGGATTGGGGGACCCTGACTTAGAGCATTCTCCTCCACAAGCGATGGAGCAGGAGAGGCCTCCTGAAGATGAATGCTCCTGCTGAAGGTGACACTGGTGATATATTCAATAAGACAGAATGAAATCATTATGCAAGATTCCCCTGAGAGGGACAGACGCTGGAAAAATGGCCCCTAAATCTTAGTGAGCAATGTGGGGCCTGTTGGCAGCCTCCTGAAGGTACTTCAGGAAGCATACAGTAAGATGATTTACAGCTGCCGCAGTGTCCGCCCAGCGGCCTCCACCCAGTCCTTGATGGAGGGGTGCAGTCTGGACAAGCCCCTGTCACTTCCACTTCACCATGTCCAACTTTACTCTAATCAGTCCACCCTAGCTTCACGTCGAAGACATTTTCAGTTCCTCTTACAAGTGATTCCAGTTCCTTACTTGAAGACTGCTTTTACTGCTTGCATTTTGGTGGGAAATTTATTAGAAACTTATTAAATTTGGTGCAGCTAAATAAATGACATAAGTTAAATAGTGATTATTGTGTTGTTACAGCTTCATGCCCGATATTTCCCAATACCACACTTATCTGTAATTGTAATACATAATCTACATCCTGTGTGGATTGGTGTCTCTGATTTGGTCATGTGGTGGACTGGCACCATGATCGGGGTGTCCCCTGCTTTCCACGTTTTCTGGGACACCCTTCACACCTCCTTGTCCTAGGACTGAACAGGAGGTTATAGAAAAAGCCAGTATAGCATGTCCAGGTATTATTGCTATAACATGGACAAAGGCCTTCACTAGCGAATAAGACATTCATTGTAGTTTGAGGGGACACTCATGCTGTAACGCAGCCGATTTCAAAGTGTTACAGAGGAAATCTCGTTGTCTTAACGAGATTGTACCTGTGCAGTGACAGATGTACTTGTGCAATTACGATAAAGGTATTCTATTCCGTTTTAATTGCTGCAATTATTTTTGTTTATGCGGAGTATCAATTGCTTTCAGTTTACCAATAAAAATGCAAGTGGAAATACAGGCTGAGTTACTTGTAACCCAACTCGCAATTTGAATTTAACAGTGTTCTAGTGTACCATGCCATATTGGATATAGCAATGAAGGCGAAATCAGGGATCATTTTTATGTATGTGATTGCTTGTTAAGATCAACTTTTCTTATTTGTAGAAGGACTAGTTGTGCTGGTTCGCTACTTTGTTTCCACGTGTGAGCAAACACAGTCTAGGTCTGACCTGAGCAGCCCTTTCACCATTGGTAGTGTGCATGAGTTTTGGTCCCTGTGGACTGAGTGATGCTCACTTGTGGCTTGGCTGCCGTTTAATAGACCAATGCAGATATGCTATGTTTTCCCTGTGCCTCTGAATATAGAGGGCTGTAATCTTCCAATGTTCTATACAGAGACTTTATAGTTTTTTTTTTTCCGCTTAAATTTGATATAATCCGGGCTATCTCGGTAATGCCAATGTAAGCGCCGAAAGGTGGGGCACGCACCCCCCGGACTATCCGTATTGTCAGCCTCTCTTTTGTTATCACCCTAAAGGCTACAGGCGTCATCAAATCGCATAATACTCTTGGAGATGTGTCCTATTTGCTTATTTCACCCAAAGTTCTGTAGGCATCTGGGTATCCAGGAGTCTTGTCCCTATATGGACAAACATGTCTGTTGTGAGACGTCTTTGTCCAAGGAAAAGACAAAGAAAATTATGTAGGATATGTTGTTAAATACCATGTACAGAATTCATCGTAGTGTTGACCCTTGTAGGTGACAGTAGAGCATCATGCAGAACCTTGTGTAACCTGTGGGTTTTAATTTCATCAGTGGGCTTCCTCTCCATTCCTCCCCACTCCAGATCCCTGCAAGAACAACCAGACCAGTGAGAACTCTGGGTGCTGGGTGAAACCACGGACGCGCCAGGCCCAGACTTTCGCCCTCCCCAAGTCGTGCCGCCCTGATGCCACAGCTCTGTGTGCCAGCGACGGGCAGACGTATGACAGCGAATGCGGCATGCAGCTCACAGGCCGGCTGAAAGGCATCTTCCTGAAGAAGGTCCATGATGGAGAATGCCGGGAGCACGGTGCGTCTGCCCATGTGCTGCTGTGTAAACAGCTGTTCTGGGTCATCATTCTGCACCAGTGACTTTGTTATTAAAATAAAAAGAATCCATCCATTTATCTGTCTGCCTGCTCCTGGTCAAGGTCGGGGGTGTGTGTGTGTGTGTGTGTGGGGGGGGTGTTAGTTAACTAGTAGCAGCTTTGGGGGAAGGTAACAAAGTTTTTCAATATGAACCACACAACCTGAAATGTGGATGGACTAAAATAGTTAATAGGAGGTATATGTCACAATGTGCCCCGCTAAAAGAACAGATCTTACACTGCCTCTCTTTGAAGACCTATAAATGAAACCATGTGTTGTGGTTGAGTACCAAAATTAACGAATCAATAGCCATTTGCTAAGCTGACCATTTTGCTATTTTTATGGATGATAGTAAAACTATAGCTATTTAAAATGTATTACTTTGCTCAAGACTATGACAGCGATGGCTGAACCTAAAGCAGTCTAGGTCTTGAATCCAGTTTCAGAACTTTAGCTCCACAGTGCATCATCTCACCTCATCTAATTCCATCTCCTCTCAAGTAGCTTTTGGCTGAATGTGCAGAAGAAATCAATCCATTGTTCGTGCCATTTTTCAGGGGCTGTTCGGATGTCAAGGGAAAAGTAACTATACAGGCGTATATAATGCATAACCTTCTGTCTGAAACTCCCTGTTTGATGGAGTCCAGTTTTCTATCTCTGTCCTGCTCATCCTTGGTATACTGCCTGGGTAGCCAGTCTTATCCACAAAGAGCCAGTGTGTACGTAGGTTTTTGGGATAACCTTTAGGTCAGCTGTTCAAACCCAGGTGTGAGGACTCTTCAGCCAATCATTTCTCTAATTCGTAGTCTAATTAAGGAGTTGCAGCGAAAACCCGCACACACAGTGGCCCTTTGTGGATAAGACTGACAAGCCCTGGTATATGGTATTTGTAGTTATAGAGCAGTTAGTGTGCCTAGGACTTGACTAGACTGTACGCCAGTCTCTTGTTAAATTCATTTAAATACATATTAAATACAAACTGCACTGCATTTTGTGACAGAGAGCTGCAAGGAGGACTGCCGGTTCAACTCCGTGTGCCTGCTGGACGAGCTCGGACCACGCTGTTCCTGTGAGCCACTGCACTGTGACGGGTCGTACAAGCCGCTCTGCGGCAAGGACGGCCACACCTACGCCAACGACTGTGAGCGGCGTCGTGCTGAGTGCCAGGGCAAGGCCTACATTCCCATCATGCAGCTGGGCCCTTGTGGTAAGTCTGGCAACACTGGCTTTTATGTCCTCAAAGGGTCGGTACTGTCAAAATGTGAATAGGTGGTGTCAGGATGCATAAAGATGGTGGATTTCTTCTGGGTCCAGATTTATGAAAAACAAGATTGAAAGCTCTGAAAATGACTCTATGCTTGTCTTGTTGAGTCTTATTTGTCTTAGGAACTTTTTTCTGTTTTGTCTTTATGTAGAGTATATTTGTTTTTGGAAGGAACTGTCATACATTAGCCTAAATCTTTGTGTCACCCCAGGCTATTGTATGTAAGACTTATTTCCACCGTGTTTCAAATCTGATGTTTAATTCTTCAAGTATTTCAGTGATTCGGCACACTGGTCTTTTGTGAGACTTTGTTTTGCCCTCTTAAAATGCCAACTTTGTGCTTTAGTCAATCAGTGCATATCTTTTAGTGGTGTCTGGACAGGACTGGTACTAGGGCTGGTACATTGTCTTCTTTATGTGTTTGGACAGAGGTAGAATGGGGAAATTTGGGCTGCAGTGCAGGATTTAGGTGGAAGAGCCCAATATGAAGTTTTGGAGGGTTGGTGCTTGACACATAGCTCAAAATTTCTGGAGTTTTGAAGGCAATGCTGAGCCCACACTAAAGGCAATTTAGAGACACCTATTCTTCTAAACACATTTTTGGACTGTGGGGGTAAGCTGAAATACCTGGAGGAAGCTCACACAAACTGAAATACTGGAGGAAGCTTGCACAAACTGAAATACTAGAGGAAGCAGACTCAAACTGAAATACCCAAAGGCAGCTCACATAACCTGAAATACCCAAAGTAAGCCCACACAACCTGAAGTACCCAAAGGCAGCTCACACAAACTGAAATACCCAAAGCCCACACAAACTGAAATACCCAAAGTAAGCCCACACAACCTGAAATACCCAAAGGCAGCTCACACAAACTGAAATACCCAAAGCCCACACAAACTGAAATACCCAAAGGCAGCCCACACAAACTGAAATACCCAAAGTAAGCCCACACAACCTGAAATACCCAAAGGCAGCTCACACAAACTGAAATACCCAAAGCCCACACAAACTGAAATACCCAAAGGCAGCCCACACAAACTGAAATACCCAAAGCCCGCACAACCTGAAATACCCAAAGGCAGCTCACACAACCTGAAATACCCAGAGGAAGCCCACACAACCTGAAATACCCAAAGGCAGCCCACACAACCTGAAATGCCCAAAGGCAGCCCACACAACCTGAAATACCCAGAGGAAGCCCACACAACCTGAAATACCCAAAGGCAGCCCACACAAAGAGAGAGCTCTCCAAATAAATAAATAAAAATAACTCTCAACACACTTGTTTCTCTGCCTACATGTTAAATGAAGTCCAGTACTTGGCAGTGAAGAGTGGGTGGACGAGACATAAATTAATCTGTTCCGACTAACTAGACACGATAGCATTGTATGAATAGACTGCAGTACTGCTGCTTACCTAATTAAAGACTTTTATTGTGGTATAGGTAGCACCAACAGCTTTATTACTGTAACCTCATTACCATTGTTTAAAAATCTTTTCCAAGAGATATATAAATTTTAATGCTAAATGGCCTTGTTCTGGTCTGCTCTGCTTTATGTAGTTCTTTTTGATTTGGCTAATGTTCCACTCCATCTGATTTTTCCTAGTGACAAGTTGCTGTGTGATTTTATTTTACAGTACAGAAAAATATGTTTTCCTGTTCTGTGACTTGTTCACAAAATATTCCTGTTTTTTGTTGGAAATTCATCCCAGTGCGTGACAGCTTGCTCTGACAGTTTGGTCTATGTGAGACTAGTGTGCAGAGACGGAAGGTCTAAAGTCTGGACACAGTCACGCTCTGATAATATCCTTGTCTCAGCCCTTTACTAGATACCTTTTCTGTTGAGCTGCTTTGATATTCCGAGTTGTGGTCCCAAAAGCTTTAATGGACAGAAAGGTGTGACAAAGCCAATTTTCTCCCCAGTTGGGGACGGCTAATCCCCATCTCATCACAGAGTGGGAGCAGTAACAAGAGCTGAGTTTTTAACAGCTCTGTAATGATGATGGTCAGGATTCGGACATCATGTATTACACATAATACTCACCGCTGCTTATAAGAAACTTGAACCTCCAGCATTTAAGTATAGTTAGAACCCTGGTTTAATATCAGTATTCGGCATATGTATTTGATGATGGAAAATAGTTTGAAATGCATCATTTTGCACGCTTCATGGTTTTGCAACCAGTAGTTTTTTATAAATAGGAAATACAGTGTAGCTCATTTCCTATCATAATCCAGAAGTTTGTTGCCCCCTGGGTTACAGGCAGCAGGATACGCCAGTGAAGGCCAGGCAGAAGCGTTTGTATCTCTGTGCTCTGAAAGGCCTCACTGCTCTGTGTTTCTCCAGCAAATCTCATTCTTTGTAGTATGTCATTCTGCATGGTTGGGGAAGTCTTGTATAACAACAACAACAACAACAACAACAATAATGATAATAATATGCCGTCACGGTGACGTTGACTCTCAGCAGCCATGCAAGTTGTATTCCTCCAGTACTTTCTGTCCACATCTTCGGGCTTCCCAGAGGCAGGTTCATGGACATAAGTCCATCCGTCTTGTTGCTGTTCTTTCTCTTCCTCTTTTGCATTCAGCTTTTCCAGTTCACTTCTGATAATGTACCAAAAGTATGACTCCAGCCTCCCATGAACATTTCTGCTTGATTTGATCACGAATCCACTCATTTTTTTTCCATTGATGTGTCTCTGCGGGCGCCAGTTCATAGGCATCAGTCCTCTTCCCATCCTGCTCCTTCATTGACCAACTTTCACACCCATGAAGAGTCACAGAAAATACCACACTGAATAAGTTTCATTCCCATCAATGTTCTTAGAGATATGGCAGGATTAAAAGTTTGCCGATCATTTGGGCACAATCTTTGTTTTTTCACATTTAACCACAAATTTTCACTTTTCTTTAATTCGTTGAATGGTCATAGTATTCATCCTTATCCAACCAACCCCTCTTCTTGCAGCTTCTTTCCCTAGAGACTCTTTACAGTATAAGGACTGTGGGATTCTTTGGTACTCCAGTTTTCCTGGGAACATTCCATAGTTTGACGTGGTTGACATAATCGAAGACTTTGTTCTAGTCAGTAAAGCACATCTTGACCTGCGTTTTCAGTTTTTTCGATTACCCATCATGCTCCAGCAATGATGGCTATTTTTCCGAAGCCTTTCCTGAACTTAGCCTTTTACACCAGGCAGTTATTATTTTATGTAGGTTTCTAGTCTGTTTTGGAAGAATTACAGCATAATCTTATTATCATGGGATGTACAGGAACATGTGCAATACAAATAGATAGCAAATTAACAGTGACACAATAAAAAATAAGCAAGAATTTCATCTGTTCACCAAAAAGTCACTGTTGTCTTGTTGGATAGATAGATAACCTCCACTTTGGTCGCCAAATCTCTCCTTCAGGGCACCTCAGCCATTCTATGTATTAAATTTCTCCACCAGCTCAGTTATTTAGATCAGTTGAGTTGTTAAATAACTCAGTGAGGTATTGATTGGCCAAAAAGGAGGCTGAGTCAAAAAATGCATGGATGTATTGGACAGTTGCAGCAAATACTCTGGGGATCTCCTGTGGCTTTAGCAGAGGCTTTGAAAGGGCTAAGCTGACACTTTGACAGACATAGTATCATAGTTTTACACCAACATGAAGATCATTCAAACATTTTCTGTGACTGCCTAAGACTTTTGCACAGTGCTGCATATTTTGGTTATTTTTATCTTCGTCATTGAGGTCTTTTGTCTATTCCTTCCATCTCTGCATAATCTTTGTTTTGTCAGTTACTATTTGCCTGATAATGTCCTTTTGCATACCCACTCTATTCTGGAACTTCTTTTTAATATCATAGATCTTCTGACGGATAGATCTGTGTTTATTTCCATCTACAAAACCTTCTGAAATATTAGTATTTCTCTTTCTAGGTAGCTTCGTAGAATTTGTGATTGAGTACTTTAATGCATCTTTATATTTCCTGATTTTAGCTTTTTTCCAATTTTTGCTGTGCCTTCTGCCATAAACCTTGTATTTGTTTGGCCCTTTCATTTTGAAGGAATTATTCTCTGATTCCTTTTACAAGACTTCTTTGAATTCTATGCACAGTTCCTCTGCTTCTCTCGAGTCGGTTCAGCATTTCAAATCAGTTTCTGATGTTTTTCTTGAAGGCAGGTGATATATTCTCCAGATAATTTCTTCGAAGTTCGATGGGTTTTTTATTCCCTTGTTTGCCCAGAAGTAGTTTATGATCGTTACCTGACCTGCTCTAAGCAATGTCTTTACTATTTGAAATGAGCCCTTACAACATTTGACTGTGATAAAGTGGTCTATTTGATTTCTGCCAACTTCATCTGGTGATGTCCAAGTGTAAAGACAACACTTTGGTGCCTTGAAGAATGCACTGACAATGAAGAGGTTGTTGAAATTGCAGAATCCAATTAGTCTTTCCAAGTCCAAAATGATTAATCATTGGTAGCACAGTAACACTTTACTTCAGGGGTCACAAATACTTAGTAGTGATCAGTAATCAGTTACTACTTAAGTAGAAATCATGAACAAATATAGTAGGTACTTGATATAAAAGATGCATCATGATTCATTAATGATGAACAGACATGATATCAGTATTTCACTTGTGTCATTCATTACCTGTTCCTTCAGTAGTTCACAAAGGTTTACACAATTAACTGATATAGTAACAAATGTAGTAACTGCTTGAGATAAAAGATGTGTCACGATTCATTAGTGATGAATGAACACAGTATGTACCTAACCCTTAGTTTGTAGTTAATTAATACATAAGTAATAACTTAATGCTACATTATTTATGCTCCCTTAAAATGTTACCATTGCAGTTTCCATCTTCTCACTTCTGACTTTGGCAATCTAGTCTTCAGTCACAAGGAATATAATTTGCTTGCTTGTTCTATCTATTTCAGCTTGAATCTCATTATAAAAAATTCTTCTTCATCTACATCTGTTGGGACATAAGCCTGTGTAACTGTCATATTGAAGGCATATCCACACAGTTGGAATGACAGTATAGTTAGTAGAGTTATAGTCTTTTCATTGTCCTTAAGAAAGCTGCACAATTTCTTCTTTGCTGTCCATTTCCCAGATTGTAGATGGTGTGTGTGCCGTGTGTTAGTGCGGTCCATTGAGGTTTGGTAATGCCAAGATGTTCACTTGTATGAGATCCATTAGCATTATTAAGAGAATAAAGAAAAATCCATCTTCCCTTGGTTTTAGCTCTGCACATTCCGGAGATTTCTTTTTTTTTTTTTTTTTTTTTTTTCTGGAGATTTCTGCATTACAGGTTTGGATTTTTTTTTCCAGCATGGCAAAATTCACAATCCGATGTCCGAAAAGCTTTGACCCAAGTTGTCCATGAACACCGTCCTGTATTGCTGGATAGCGATTTGGGTGAAGGGCTTTGTCTGCTAAGGCCTGTTTGCTGTGGCTGACAGGACCTGAAAACTCCTGTTAACGCAGCTCATAGTTTTGCTGAAGCACACAAGCCTCCACTTTCCCCAAAAGGCACCATACAGAGAGAAAAGAAAACGTGCCTCAAATAATTTAAAATGTACCAAATAAAACATTTAAGTTGGTAGAAAATTGCTACCCAGTTTGTGCTTTACTCGTAAACAAAAAGTTCAAAATAATTTTAGGCACTTTTTTGTGCTATTGGTCTGACTTTCTTGTGTTATATGCAATTGCTGTGTTCCCAGTTAAATATATAATGTATTGTTCTCAACATAATGTAATATCCAAGCATTCTGTTTTAACACTGTTGCTCCTTTGCCGTACTTGCATGGGTCTCCCTGCTATAACCCGAGGCCCCTTCTGTTCCACTTTAATGTTCTCCCATTGCTTGATAAAGTGTTCTGCATATTTGCTGTTTTTACCCTTCAGCTTGACTTGCATGTGCATGACCTCTCACATACTGTAGCTCTATTCCCACTATCGTCTGTTATTTTTGTTTTCGGGGGCCGTGATTTATGGTTCTTCTACCTTCTGTTTCAGCTAGAAACATTGTTGCCTATATTGCTTCCCTAGATTGTTCACTTTATTTTTCTTTCATTCTGAACTCTTTCCCCTGATGCATGTTATCCTCAGGAATCCTTTGACTTTTCACACATGCCCCAGAAAAAATTTAATAGCCTTTACTGAGCCGCGGCAGAACACGAGGCTGGTTCCTCATGCTAGCGGCCGGCTGCTGTGCCGTAACACCTCCACCCATTTTCGTTTTCGCGGTTCTATCTCCACGCCTCCGCGTCACATTCTGTTTGGTGGTTCCTGCGTGAGATCTTGTGTGATGTTCATCGTTTAAAAAAAACAAAAAAAAATCTCATTGAAATTACTCCTAATTACGGTAACACTAATCGATGGGGCACAAATAATATAATATTATACTATAATTTATGTGTTAATTAACCACAAACTAAGTCTAGTTGCATGCTGATCTCATGTTAATTCTTCATTAATGACTTGTGACACGTGTTTTATCTGAAGCAGTTACTATATTTGTTACTATATCTGTTAATTCTGCAAACTTTGTGAACTACTGAGTAGGGTGTAGACACCCAATTTATGTGTTAATTAACCACAAACTAAGTCTAGTTGCATACCGATCTCATGTTAATTCTTCATTAATGACTCATGGCACATGTTTTATCTGAGGCAGTTACTATATTTGTTACTATATCTATTAGTTTTGTAAACCTTTGTGAACTACTGAGTAGGGTGTAGACACACTAATAGTTACTAATTCCCCACATTGCATGATTTTGCACTGTGAGAGGAAATGGATGCACAGAGAATACCCATCCATGTTTATTCTTCTTTGTACAGCACTTTGGTAAACACTTGAGTGTTTTCAAAAATGTACCATATTAATAAATTTTACTTACTTACTTACCGAAGGAGCTACTAAAGAACCACTGAATAACACAAGTTAAATACTGATCTCGTGTTTGTTCATCATTAATGAACCGTGACACATCTTTTATCTCAAGTAGCAACTATATTTGTTCATAATTTGTACTTCAGTCATAACAGTGTTATTTCTGAGGTATAAGTATATGTGCCCCTTCAAGTAAAGTGTTACTGTAATTACATATACAAAATAACGAGATTTCACTATGCGAGCTAATTTCCACTAATACATTAAGCTCTTAAGTAAGAGGGATACCTGCACTTTCCGTCTTTCCTTTGCCAGTCTGAAAAATACTTTTCCCAGTTTATTTTATAAATAGTCAGTCTAGCAATAAGCTAATAATCAGTCAAAATGGCAGTCCCGTGATTTTCCCTGATGTTATGTTTCACTGTGTAACCTCAGGGGATTTCTCACACACAGCATGGCCTATAGCTGACTCCACCCACTGTCCACTCCTTCTACCCATTGTGAGATTCATCCGCTTGAGAGATGCATTATAGTTAATCTCCAGAGGTGGAGTGAAGAAGTCTTTATACGCCGTTTAATATTTTTGGAACACCAAAAATGCAAATATTTGATTTTTTCAGGTACTGTGCGGAAATTAATTTTGAGAATGTCTCATGGGACGTGTACAACATCCGTTTGACTGCAGGTAGCTGAGACCCCTTGTTTCAGTTTGATGGAGCCCTCGGGTTTTGTTTACATGAGATAAAGCTGTTATTTATATTTAGCTCGGTTTCTGGGTAAAATTTATTCACGGGCAATGCATATTGGCTACCTCATGAAGGGTGAAGGCAAATATATAAGAGGGTTGCTCCAGAAATGTTCTGTGAAGACCACGTGTGTCTGTGCTTCACGGTGCAGTGTTGTTAAAACCTTCTGACACTGTTTGCATGAATTCCATGGCAACTGGATTGAATGCACAATTCAGGAAGGATCCATTTCCATGGCACTTTTCCAGTACAGGGTTACAGTGAGCTTAGAGATTATCCCAGGAAATGTGAGGGCGTGAGGCAGTTTCATAGGGTGTAGACACGTTAAGAGTCACTAATTCACCACGTGGTGTGTTTTTGCTCTGTGAGAGGTAACGAGAACCCGGAGAAGAGCCATGCAAACACCAGTGTGTGTGATCTATGGCTGTCCTGTACCCGGTTAGGCTGTAGTAAGATGACTCCATCCAGATCATGTTTTAGGCATTAGGACCAGATTCCCCTCTCCTCCTTTACGGTGTTAGTGCTGCTTTATTTCCTTCCAGGTCAGAAGTTGAGCTGCCCAGTTTCAGAATCTAGTACAATCTCTGTTTTTCATCCCGATATGAGGCAGATTAATCCAAAAATCCCCAATACTGTGCCTCAGACTGTTTCCATGAATTAAATTCATACAGGCTGCTGCTTTTGCCGGGGGGGCAGGCGCCCTAAACGTTTATAGACGGGCTGCCGCTGAGACAGCTTGATCTGACAGGGATGCTAATCCTCTGGAGTTTGGCCGCTCTGCTGGGCGTCCTGCTAATTAAAGCCGCACAATGTGTGACGGTGTGCCGCTGGTACCAGAGACTCTGCTGCCGTCGGCAGTGAGCTGCGACCGGCTCTGATGCCAGCGAGGTGTCACCTGATTTGACGAGGCCACACTGACCGTGTCTGTTGATGCAAACATCCCTTATCTTTTCTCCAGCCATCTGTCAGACTGCATTTTTACATTTAACCTTTTAACTGCAACTTTTAAATGACATCAAAGTTCGCAGTACACATAGAGAGCTCATTGAATCCTGTTGCTGTAATATTTTGGGTCACACTTGTGGCTCTCGATTTGTGTCTTAGCAAGACAATGCTTATATTACCCCTACATTTCTATATGGTTTTTGTTTAAATAATAGTGCCTGTGTTTTGATGCAAAGTTTTACTTTACAAAAAGGGAATTTCTCATTTTACAGGCAAAGCTGACCAAGCACTGGCAGCAATCTAATCAGTGCTGCGAGTGATTTTCTGGGAAAGATCTCTTTTGTAGTTCATTTATACATTTTTGGAAGGGAATGTACTTTTTTTTTTTTTTTGATTGTGTGAAAAACAAAAAAACAAAAGGCAAATGTGCTTTTATTAAAAAAAGAAAAAAAAATGAAAAACAGGACAAAAACATCATCAGAGTCAGCAGCTGCATTGTGGGATTGAGGACCTAGGTAGTGGGTTAGAGAGCAGCCCTGATGACTGGAGGTGTTTCCTGACCTGATCTGGTGCCTGCTTTCACAGCAGTCCTGCTCACCATCTTCATGCAGCACAAGCAGGGTCAGGAAATCTGGGAAACCGCGAGCTCTGATGCTGTGTGAAATGTGACACGGTTCCATTCCTTGCATATTTATAAGCCAAATCAAAGCCCCTTTTTTCTTCCCTCCACATGGAAATCAATTGTGTTTCATCACTTGCAGAAACATTCCCAGTATAAATGTGAAGTTTGCACGTTATCCGTGATGGATCGTGTAATTTAAGCTTTCAGAATATACTTGCATTCCTTTGTGCCTCATTTTTACGGTTCAGGGGATTGCTGTATAGTAACACCTACATTTTGGTCATAAGCGAATCAGCTTTTCTTGTTGCGTTGCTTCTTTGTGGGTAGAGTATATGAGGCGAGCTGTTCCAGGAGCATTTTATCTAAGGGTTGGTGGAGTTCTCTGCAGGAGCGGACCGGGCTTGGCCTGGACATCAAACAGTGCCCATCATTTTTACTTTGGCAAAGGGCAGCGAAAGTGTCTCAGAAAAAAAAAGGGCCTGACATATGAAGGAAGGTCTTCCCCATTTTTTCCCCCGATGGCCTTGTTCTTTCATGTCTTCCGTGCCAGACTCAGACCCAAGCAAGTATGATTCAGTGGACGCTTCTTGAAAACAATTCTAGCAATTTTTCTCCCTGTCTCAGAAAGACAGTTAGAAAAGTAATGGAGGAGGGGGTACAGGGAAGGGGCGAGGAGTGAACAGGTATGGAGGGACTGAAATGAAGGATCATGATGGTTTACTCAGAGGTGGAAACAGTACTAAATAAAATCCAGTGTTTTTTTGGGGGGAGCACCCATTGTGTCAGGGTGTACTGCAAAGACAGCCGTAGGGACAACTTCAGCAGTGGTTTGAAAAGGGTGGCAGTGTGCATTTCATGGCTGTTGCTGTACACCTCCAATAATCTGACCTTCTGCAAACATATAATCTTTGATTGTACAATACATTATCAATGAGTATTACAGGCCAGCTATGTCAAAAACATTCTGATTCTGATTCATATCTGTCATTAACCCACCATTAGCACTCGAAGAGCTTCATATAATCCTAGTGCAAAACTGCTTCCTTAACAAAGTCCCAGGGCATGACTATGCATGTGCGCTCATTTTCATGCACCAGTGTGTAACCAGAGGACTTCATGCCATTCCAGTGCATAATTTGGCATCTTCATGGTGCTGCAGTGCATAACTACACATCTGTGTGGAGCCCAAGTGCAGTGGAGCATCTCACCACTGGCCCAGCACTGCATTTTTATGTAAATCACTCCTTTCAGACGTATACCTTCTCTTGCCTCCAAAAGGACATTTACATGTACTTCTTAGAGTTACAGAGCAACATGAAAAGTATTAAAATAATAATTTTAATAATAAAATGAAAGAAATACTGAGAATGGTACTAAAAGCTATTTACAGAACAATAACTCCCCTGGGCTCAAAGCAGCAGACGTCCATAGCAGCGTATGAACTGTCGAGTGTGTGTTCTGGAAGCTGAAAAGACAGGAATCACAACATTGTGAAGGAAACATGGAAAGACTAGCATACTCTGTCAATGACTGATGATGAACCTTTTGAAAACATTCCTTTCTGTATACATACAGCTAAATTTATAAAGTACATCTATAAAATCTTTATGTATCATGATTATTTTACTTGTAGTTGTAGGTGTAGATAATCTATTTAGATGTCCAGCCTTTTAATAATAAAATGTTGCTTCCGGAGATCAGTCACACCGATTTCCATTCTGAGAATTACTGAAAAGGCTAAAGTGTAAGAGACCGTTTCATTAATAATGTTAATAAAATGCCAGGAAGCATGACTGGCTAGAATAGTTAAATACTAAATGGTATGTTATGCATCCACTTCAAAATCTATGCGAGTTATTAAGCAGGCTCCAGCGAGCACGACTACTTCGTTATCTCATGCTATTATTTCATGTTAATTTAATTAAGTGACACTTACTTTGGGTGGCATTGAACTAAAAGAATCGGATAAAATGCGTATATATATGAAATAATTTCCTCAGGCAGAAGGAAAGTGGAGTAATGGAGACAGAATATGCACTGATTATGGGGGAGAGTGAATATGCTGATGGCTGAGGGCAGGAGCTCCTGTCTGCAAATAGGAACCCCCACCTCCCTGCCTCTGTCACCCCTACCTCCCTTACTCTGTCACCCCCCCCCCCCTCCCCCCGCACTCCCCCCCCCCCCACCCCCTCCCCCCCCCCCCCCCCTCCCCCCCCCCCCACCTCCCCCCCCCCCCCCCCCCCCACCTCCCCCA
>JABJVO010000126.1:18188534-18214883 GCA_026770805.1 Boulengeromyrus knoepffleri
CCCCCCCCCCTTCCCCCCTCCCCCCCCCCCCCCTCCCCCTCCCACCCCTACCCCCCTACCCCTCTCACCCCCACCCCCCTGCCCCTCTCACCCCCACCTCCCTACCCCTGTCACCCCCACCTTCCTGCTCCGTCACCCCCACCTCCCTGCCTCCCTACCCCTGTCACCCCCACCTCCCTCCCTCTGTCACCCCCACCTCCTTACCCCTGTCACCCCCACCTCCCCGCCTCTTGCTCCCAGAGTCGCAGCTTCCCTCTAAGGACACGCCTGGCCCTGACTCCTTGTCCCTCTCCCATCCCTGCCCGTCCCTCTCCCTGCAGACCTGCACATCCCCAGCCCATGCCTGCAGAGGAGCTGTGCGTTCGGGGCGGTGTGTGTGGTGAAGGACAGCAAACCCGTGTGTGAGTGCCCCGGTGCCTGCCCCCCACCCCGGGAGCCCGTGTGCGGCACCGACGGCCAGACCTACGGCAGCCTCTGCCAGATGGAGACCATCAGCTGCGTCCTGCAGGAGGAGATCCGCATGAAGCACCGAGGGGCCTGCGGTGAGTCTATAGTGAGCAAAGGCTACGGGGCTAAATCAGCCTCTGATCTGGTATCAGTTTACTCCATTAGCTCTGAATCCCAAATTTCCTTCTTGCAGTGCCGATTTTTTGATTTTTTTTTAAAGGCATAATTTAGAGGAGTCCCACCTTATCATTAGCCAATGATATATTTTGAATCTGTGACTGACAGGGGCAGGGCCACTCCAAGGGCCTATCAGTTGTCAGCTGAGGCCAGTGTCTCTGTGGCCCCGCCCCCATATACATTTATTGTACATGCTTTCTTGAAATGTGAACAGATGTCACAGTGACTGGCCGTACCCAGTACCCATATCATGGTGTTCTTTTTGCTAATTAAAAATGGCATTCTTCTGTTGAAATACTGAAAAACTTTTTTTCAGAAGTGCATTTTATTAGTATTGCACTGATTGCCGGGGACTGACTTGGTATATATATATGAGTCAGTTATGATTTGTTTCCTTTTAGTGCACACACAAGAAATGGCTGTCCAGTTGCATTCAGTAATTCACTGCCTGATGACACCTGCTTCATGCAGTGACCATTGTATTACCAGCCATATGAGGGGCTGTGTTTCCGTTTCCATGGTTATGTAGAAATTTTGTGAGCCTGCATGTGAGCACAAAATTCACGTGCAGGTTTTTTTTGCTGTTCTGCTGACACCCCCGGGGCCACGAGGCCGAGGGGGGTCACATTAGCAGGGAGAGCTGCGGGTTTCCTGAAAGCTTCACTGGAAGCTGTTCATGTAAGCTCTGCTGCTCTGCTCAGGTCAGGTTTAATATCAGCCCAGAGGCTCTGCAGCGATAATCATGCTGTCAAGCTTTCAAGCACGTGTTGGTAGAGGGCTTGGGCTCTGTGCTGTCGCTACAGTCACGCATTGTGATTCGTCCCCTTTCTTCCTCCCTGTTCTCTTTCTGCACAGTGCGTTTATGCTCAGGTAAAGGAAGCATTTAAACTGAAAAGCAGAAGAAGTGCTCTGTTCAGGATCCTCGGTAAACTTGATTTGCGGAGGCGGCTCCTGGGAGACAGAGCCCTCGGCGTCGCTCACTGGAGAGTAATAAATAGTATTTATTTAAAAGTGCAAGTGGCAGCGTATCAGTAATACGACCCCATTGGTTCCACGCTTGCAGCTGATATCAACGGAACAGGGCAATAAAGTTCCACGTCAATAGCTAATCTGACATTTGAAATCATGGGCCTGTGCTGGTCCTGTGCCTCATTACTGGCTCATCGCCTCATTCCCCGACCCTGGCTGTGACCAGTGATAAAGTTTCAGGAGTATCGTCACCAGCAGTGTGAAGCTCTACTCCGCACGCCGACGTGCTTGCGTGCGCGCTCGCGTGTTTATCATTTACAACAGGTTGGCGGCTCCGTGTATGAATGTGGTCTGGGGTTTTTTCCATCCTTACCCAAGGAGAGTGAGAGAGCGATAATGAAAAGCAGCTATCTTCACAGTGCAGGAACAATCTGATTGTGTTGCACCCATATTTTCATTTCATAGAATGCATGAATGACTGGTGACCTTGTCTGTTTGTTTGGGGACACAAATGGGGCTGGGAGATACTTCGATATGGAAAGCAATTTATATACATTTATGCAAACAAACAGGAGGACGAACAAAGGTAGAAGGGATGGTCTTTATAGGAAATATGATGGTATGGAATATAGGTCCCAAACAGCTGGCAACAATGAGTGGGAGACAATGGTGGTGCAAGCACTGGAGTGCAGATGGGAAAGGATGGGGTGAAAGTAAAGAAATTGGGGTGATAGACCTCCAGTGATGGATCACTGTTATGAAGGAGACCCCCAGTAATGGATCACTGTTATGAAGGAGACCCCCAGTGATGGATCACTGTTATGAAGGAGACCCCCAGTGATGGATCACTGTTATGGAGAAGGAGATGCACACCCAAGCCAGAGATTGGTCACTGTTATTCTTTTATACAAGGCAGATAAATACTTGCGTGTCACTTTGATGTTTTATGTTTTTATGTTAAGGTGTTCAGTGATGCATAAGCCCAATGGGAGACACATGTATGGAACAATCTTTCATATCTGAAGTCTGAACTATGTCTGTGGAAATTTTATGGGTTGCATGCATTGGCATTTGCTCGCTAAACGTACAGTGAATATACAGCTGTTGACATGCGCGCAGATGCCAGTGAACAGGTGCACACAGTGCGTGCACAAGCACATCGGCTGGAGTTCTGAGTGGGTCCTCGGTACACGCTGATTAATACGAGTATATGGGATTAATGAGGATCCTTGGGTCCTTTCATAAAGCCTCCTTTTTATTCTAAGGATGTCCTCTTTTCCCCGTCATATGGCTTCGGTACGAAACAGGAGTAGGTCAGTCAGGTTGTACAAGTCTGTACCTAAGGGACTCTCACCAAGGATTTGATCAGAGTTGACTGAGAGTTAGCAAGGATTTGACAAACCCATTGCCTGATCTGGGCCTTTGAGACCGGGCAGCTTCATTAATGCACAATAAATAGTCAAGTGCCATTATGGGCTCTACTTGAGTGTCTCCCTTCATTAGCTGTTAATTAGTCACTATTATTTTGTCAAGTCTAGCTGAGTATGATCACTGTGGTGTCAATATGGCCGCCTGGGTGCCGTTTTCGTTAAAAAAACCCTCATGCCCCCCCCCTGGAAGGGCAGTAATTTGCTCCCTGAATCACTCAGCACTATGAGTACATATTTATCAAAGGATTTGTCAGCGCCTGTCAGCGGCCTGCCTTGTGCAAGCCGGCGGAATGCCGGGGGGACGCTACCCAAGGCGTGACGGTTCAGCCTTCAGAGAGTCCTTGTGCTTTCAAGGCTGAGCAAACAGGCTGAACAAATGACATCATGGAGGGTTTGTTTTATTCTGCTCTCAAAAGGCTACTCCAGCAGAAAAACGTGTCCTACAGCGCTCACTGGGATAATAGTCTAAGCCAGTGTTTCCCAGTCCGGTCCTCGAGGACCCACAGACAGTCCATGTTTTTGCTCCCTCCCAGCTCCCAGTAGGACTGTATGGCAGGACACTGGGAGGGAGCAAAAACATGGACCGACTGTTGGTCTCTGAGGACCGGATTGGGAAACGCTGCTCTAAGCAGTACTGGGAAATATTTTCACCAAACAGCGTTTCTAGCAAACCACGATGCCCCCCCCCGGCATTGATTGATAGACAAACCAGCTCAGGAGGCTCAGGTTTCTGCTGGCTGGGCACCGTGTTTTCTCCTTTTAATGTGGAAAAATGCACGTCGGACACAGACCGTCAAATGAGTGCGTTGTGTATCGTTTCTGAACCGTTTTGGCTCATCCTGCTGAAGTGAGACTTGATTAAATACAATATCTATATTAGACGGCGGAAGCCTGTGAAGGATATCGGGATCGAAAAGTAACACGCTGTGACAAATGGCAGGATTTTGTTCAGATGCGGCCGAGAATTATAACCCCCCAGGCTTTCATTTTCACTTCGTCTCCCTCAGCTAAGGCCTGCAGGAACTGCTCGTTCGGAGCAATCTGTGACGGGCAGACCGGACTCTGCATGTGCCCCACGGAATGCGTGAACACCTTCCAGCCAGTGTGTGGCAGCGACGGCAACACCTACGATAATGAGTGTGAACTGCACGTGCAGGCCTGCACCCAGAGGACCCAGCTGCGGGTGGCCACCCTGGGCAAGTGCGGTGAGTGCATGTGCCCGTCCCACTGCCATGTCCCCAGCACCAGTGGGCTCCGCCTTACTGGTTTGAGGCTGCCTGTGATGGCTTTGACAAGGTTCTTTCTTTCCGTCATCGAATATGCTTTTTATACTTTGCTTTTATGTCGTTTTTTTTTTTTTTTTTTTTTTTTGGTGTCATGGTGATGGGGAAAAACAAGGCTTTGAAGCTCACATTGGAGTGAGATGAGAGTGCTCTGCAAATCAGCGCCTTGTTTAACCCAGTGTGATCCAAAATGTAACCCGTGCCATTAAACCCGCTAATGACCAGCTGTAGCTATCAGCAGAATAGGCAGCTGCCTATGGCGCTGGGGGGGGGGGGGGGATGGATGAATTTTCTTGCTTTGGGGTGGAGCTCCTAAGTAAAGCTTTGCCCAGGGCCCCTGAAAAGGTGGAGCCGGCTGTGTTGATCGCTCTAAGCCAGAGTTCCCCAGCTCCGGTCCTGCAGGGCCAGTCTGCGACACAGTTTGCGGGTTTCCCTGCTCTGACGCCCCTTATTCAGCTCACCAGCTAACTCCTGGGATTGGAAGGTGTGTCTGAGCAGGGAAACCCGCAAACTGTGCTGCAGACTGAGCCCCCGCAGGACCGGAGATGGGGAACCTCGCCGTTCGCTCTGTCAGCTTCAAAACCTAATTTTTCCCCCATCACTGTTCCCTTCGTCGACTTTGAGTTCGTTTATGTTTGTGTTATTTCTCCACTGTGGGCGCAGAGAAGTGTGGTGCCACCGTGTGTGTATGGGGTGCCCAGTGCAAGCAGGATAGGTGTGAGTGCCCAGCGTGCCCGGGGCTGCCCTTCAGTCCTGTGTGTGGCAGCGATGGCACCACCTATGACAATGCATGTGAGCTGCGAGTCGCATCCTGCATCCTCCAGAGGGACATCAGTGTGGCCCGAACTGGCAGCTGCGATGAAGGTGCAGTTCGTTGATTGCAACTCTTTCTTTTTCCCTCATTCCATGTTCTTGAGTTTGATTCTTTCTCATATCTGTTGTTCATTTTTATGCATATTTGCTAAACGCCTACTCATTCTTTCTGTGCTTCTTGTTGTCGTGTTCCGGCTTCTTCAGACGTCTAGAGTCAACTTCTATTGGACAACGTACAACCAGGCAATAAGTCTTAAGTTCAATTAAAATGTGTTTTCTTATACAGTAGATCAAAATGAAACTCCAAAGTATAAATGCAAAAAGTTATAAATTCTTTTTAAAAAATATACAATCCAGTGCTAGGGTGGATTATAATTAGCATGCAAATGCTAAATGGCTAAAGTAACAGATAATGTGAAACTATATCTAGGTATTTCATTCAAAGTGAAACATCCATGCCAGTGGCATTCATCAGTTTCCCGTAACCATTTATATGGTCCGGGGTCCTGTGAGGCCCAAGGCGCTCACTACAGAATGCTGGCCCACACCAGCATCCTAAGGGCAATTTATACTCGTGTGTTTCTGGACTGTGTGACGACACCATATAATCATAAGGAGAGTGTGCAAAGCTGCACAAGCTCAGGCCCAGAGGCGCCAGCCCTCCAGTCTCTCTGCTCGCTGGTCGTGCTGCAGAATTTTTCCCCATTGCATCACACATGCTTGTTTTCCGATTCTGTACCAGCCTGTTGTCCAAAGCCCCACTCAGTGCAGCCTGCCACCACCGGTAAACAGGCCACAAACACGCCCTGACCTACTTTAACCTTCCTTGCTCACTGGTTCCTTTTTGTTCTGCCGTTACCAGCCTGCTGGGACAATGAAAAGATTTCGTATTTCACAATACGAGAGTTGTTTTTTTTTTCTTCTTAATTAAACCAGTGATATACCTAGAATTGATATGTTTTGATTGTTTTGCAACAATGAGATAATACATACAGATGGTATATCTTTTGCTAAAGGTTATATTTATCTGTGTAACATACCTTACATTGCATTACTATTCATTTAGTAGACAATTTTTATCCAAAGTGGCATGCATTTTGAGAAGGCAAGGTCATCCAGTCCCTGGAGAAATTGGGGGTTAAGCATCTTGCTCAGGGGCTCAGCAGTGAAATCAGTCTGTCAGGCCTGGGATTGGAACTGGCAACCTTCTGATCACAGGTACAGATTCCTAACCTGCTGAGCCCAACACCGATGGACAAGGGCCATATGAGACCATGAGAGTGATGAGAAGCAAAGAGTGTTTCCAGTTATGTGACATTAATTCGTAACAGACCTGCCGTAAGGTCAGACTTCGTTGTTTTCCTATTGGCTAGCTTATGGTGGAACACCCAACACACAGTCAACTGAACACAAAGATAAACACGGAGATGAGAGGCAGAGGAGTGTCTGACTTGGGCCTTACGATATAGAACACAGCATCAGGCCCATTGTCCTGAGGACCTGCAGCTACAGTATTACCAGTTTGCTGGCGGTGTCTGAACCTTTATTCCGCCACTAGTTCCCATTAATAGGGGTCGATGCATCGTGATGATCCAGTTATTAAGGTTGCGAATCAATGCATCGATCTGAAAATGTCGGAATCGATTTTGGGGTGTGAAATAAATATACTTCTACTCTGGGGTTGCACGCGCTCACGTTGATGTGCCGAATCACGCTTCCTTTAATGCGTCATTTCTTACTGTACAGTTCAGTAGTTGGCTTTTTGAAAATTCTACAATAGCGTGTTCTCCCTGTTTTAATAATAACAATAAAAATGAATGTTGTGAGATTCTTCTTCCTTTCTATTACACTAATAATGTGTAGTTACACCATTGCAATAATGGTGTGTAAGGTATCATGGTAGTATTTGTGATTTTTCATTGAAGTTAAAAAAAAGGTTTGAATTTAGGTTATCAAAATCGAATAATCTAATCGAATCGTAATAGAGACGAAAGATTTCCAATGCATTGAATTGTTCCTTCAATAATCACAATCAAATCAAATCACCTCTAGGCCATTGACTTACACCCCTACTCAGTAGTGTAGTACATTAACCCTACACAACAGTTTTTCATATTGTTCTTGTTGGAAATGCCCTTTGTAATCATTATACACTAAAAAAAATTGTAATGAACAGTGCATATTTCCACCAAATAGTAAGAATTCAGCTGGTCCCACCGGTACCACTCAGTCCGGCCACTCATCTGTGCTCCGGGGGCCGAATATGAGCACATTCACTGGTGCTGATTGGTTTTCATGCTTCATTTGGCTTGCTGTAAGTACAGGGTTTGATATTACGTGGTTAGTGTTTGCCACCACGCTGGAGTTTGACTAAGGCGACTGAGTGCCACAGGCACTCAGACCTTTTCGAAAGAGGGACACATTGTTACTTCTTACGCAGTCCTCAGTTGCCTGACCTGGCACCGCGGGGAAGATGTGTCTTGTGAATAATTTAATTTCACTTCACTGGTACGGCTCACTGGTCTGTGTGGTTCACAAAACGTGTCCACGCCCCTCTTCCCCCTTGTCTTCGAGTCGCACGCTCTGAATGTCAGGGGCATCTGAATTACTGTGAATTACTGAGCTTACATTCTTGTCATAAATCGGCTCGTTCGCGTGAGTCAGACATAGTGCTGTAGCGAGGCCGTGCTTGTCCCTTCATATATACGCCTTGTACCCGAAGACACAATTGCAAGTGATGGGGACAGCCACAACGGGTAATCTGTTCCCCAGTGGCTGGTGTATATTCATTCAGTGCTTCTTCAGTGACAGACTCAGAGTGTTTTGACAGGTCTGCACAGTTACTTTTCTCAGAAGGAGGAAACAGCATTGGTGCATGGGAGACGTATAGCAGGACTTTGGGAGAGTGAGCCTTGAGCAAGGTTGAGATGAAGTTTATGTAAAGTTTGGTGGGACCTGACTGGTCGGTTTGGGCTTTTAACAAGGCCTTGTTTCATACTGTTGGTGCATTATTACAGTAGGTGTAATTTAAAATAAATTCTTTTTTCATGACTTAGGGGGATTTTAGTGCACAATGCTGAATGTAAGCCAGACACACGGAGCACGACTTTCCAGCAGTTAGAAAAAAAGGATCGATGTGAGGCTTTAGCATTGGCTCCCAAAGCTCAACTTGTGATGAAATGAGCTAAATTTGAATAAAAAATTCGCAAAGTATTTGTCAAACAAGTGGATATTTGTAACCTGGCTATGTAATTATTTATTAATGTAAAGGTTTCGAAAATCTCCCTGCTGGTCTGACGATAAGCAAGATACTTCCATCCATTCATCTTTCCAATGTCTATCCTGGTCAGAGTCAGGGGCAACGACCTTCAGTTTACAGATGAAATGTCAACAATCAAAAGGATCTGTCTGGGAGGACAATTAACATTCAGAGCTCACAGAAAGTCTTCGGATGCTTACTTAATTAACAAGTAATAATATTGCAAATGTATTGGTTTTCTAGCAAAAATCATTACTTCATTTGTTTGCTTACAAAAAATATATATCACATTAGAAATAACTGGAAGCTTTAAAGTAAAACATTTATTTCAAGTAGTAATTAACTCAATCCCAAATTATAGTACTAAAGCAGCTGTTCTGAGTTAAAAAGTTCATTGACACACAACCTGATTGGATGTTTTTTAATTAGTGACACCTTTACAATAACATAAAACACCAAACATTTCTGTTTAGTATTCCTTTGGCAGCCACTGACCACAGTTGGAATTAATAGCAAAATGGCAAGAATAGAAATCAGTCAGTCAAAAAAAAATTACATTTAATAAAAAGAAAATGTTTGTGTGGAAGATATGTACGGGTATGTTAAACATTGCTTGTATTGTGCGCTTGTCTGTGGACTTTAGTTACGAAACTTGTAAATTTGCAACATTATTACAGAATTCAGCGAGCGTGCCAAGGCTTTCTGTGAGCGCTGTATCTGCATATTTCCGTATTTTTCAAAGACGCCAATCAGCACCATTAAGCAGGCCTGCTGTGTGTATATGTAATTAGTACAAATAAGCGGAAACTGGTGAAAGGGAATTTTGGTGGTAAAAGCCTTGGAAATGTGTTTTATAAGACACGTTCTGGCACACCCAGTACTGCTAACTGGTGTTTTAATATGGTCTCATCAGTCAAATGGTGATGGACCCTGAGAAGGTCTGTCCCACAATACGCCACCTTGTTGACTGCTACATGAGGCTTGTTCTGACAGTAGCAGTGTGAAGAGCTTCTGCTGGCCGTGACTGGAGGTCTGTCGTCACTTTTTTTTTTTGCTTTGAAGCTACAGCTGCCCCACCCTGCTTCCCCAAAAGAGAAAGAGAGCAGTTGATTTATTCATTGGTGTTTATTCATTGGCCGCATGCATCAGTCACATGGAGAAATGAAACTGTTGTGTCACTCTTTTATTCAGCAGTAATGAAAAATGACAGCATTCCAATTGGTGCCCACATAGGGAAATTTATCACCTGTTCAATTTCACACTTGGGTAAGTCCAAGCTCAGCCTCTTTGTCAACACTGACAAAGCACTGGCTACATATAGTGTATCACTTTAGGGCGAGACCTCCTGAATTTCCGATTACTGAAGGCTGGTGCTCTGTAGAAGAAGAAGAAAAAAAACAACCCTATTTTAGACCCTCAAAATAACACAAATACTGATATTGCAAAGACCAATAGCAAATTATAGAGGAAAAACAGAAACAAAACAGGCTGCAGCATGATTCATCACCACATTATCCCCAAAGCTGGATCTTGCCTCGGTCAAAGATGCAATATCCTCTTTCTGATGTTTGACATACGGCTCACAGGACGCTACATCCCTCAGTCTGCATCGTCATGCGGGCCGATGCTCTCTATAGTCCAGCAGTCCTGTGTGGGCACCTCGCTCTGGGCTTCTCAGTTTCTAAATGCCGAGT
The DNA here is from genome assembly GCA_026770805.1 of Boulengeromyrus knoepffleri. Lineage (NCBI taxonomy): Eukaryota > Metazoa > Chordata > Actinopteri > Osteoglossiformes > Mormyridae > Boulengeromyrus > Boulengeromyrus knoepffleri. The sequence goes on from JABJVO010000126.1 coordinate 18,198,607, forward strand.
TAAACTTTACTTCCGCTCACTGAAGTCATAATGTGAAGGTCATTCTTCAGTTCTCTGATTTTTTTTCCAGCTCTTTTTGTTCTTTTTTTTATCAATTTTCCACAAACCCCTCAAGTCGTTTTCTCAAATGAATTTTTTATTTCACGTCTTTTTGTCTTTTTTCTTCTCTTTGTTAGTCCCCTTGCTGAATGGTCATTTAGTCAGAAATCTGAGCCAAGAAGCAACGAATAACATGGGGATGCAAGACGTAATTGATAACGCTTTTCTTTATTCTGTTTGTGATATATTGTATTCTTGAATATAGATTATTTTCATATCTAGTTTTACAGAACAGCAATACGTTTTGTCGGCAAACTGCTTTGAAGTTGAGGTTGTCATTGATATTAGATAATGAGGCAATTTGGGAGGAATTGGGCTTGTAACTAAAAGATTACATGTTCTATTCTTAAGGTCATGAAATGTTTTCTGAGTTGCTCTCTAAAAGCTTTGTGAATAGACTAAACTTATAAGCTTTATAAGTTGGAAGCCGATTAGATTGTAGATGATTGAAGGCACAGCTAGTATGATTAGAGATGATTATGAGAGCAAAATGAGGACAGTGATGTGGAACATTCTCCATGATTAAGGAGTTCTAAACATAGAATGGCAAGAATAATGCAGTATATGGGTAAGAAATGTATCTGCGTTAAATGAGCTTTCAAGAATTGTAATTTAAGTATATTCAGATCCACACGACCCTGCTCAGCATAAGAGGGAGGATGGATGGATGGATGGATGGATGGATGTGTATTCAGATGCTATGGAAAGACTGTCAGAGCAAATCTGGTGGAATTGTCATTTTTGGGATAGACCCTATGTGAATCATTTGTATTCACTGATCTAGTCAAGTTAAAAACTAGATGCTATAAACCTTTTGTACCTCAGCATGTTTTCTGGTTTTGGATTTCCAGCGTTGTGCCTGTCAAGCGGTTCTTTTCTGTTTTGGTTTTTATTTAATCTGTTCTGCTCCAGGGACTGCTTTTCTGGAAGTGTGTGTTTCAGTAGCTCGGCTGCCTGAAATCAGCTGCGAGAAAAAAGGCAGGCAGCCCTGGGGCCTTTGATTGGGGTTGCTCTTCATTTTGGAATGGCTCAGACACGCCGCTGCTGAATAAGTCATGTCTCACTGCTTTCGGTGCGTTTATTTGGAAACAGTCCTCGCTCCCCAGGCGTGTCCACACCGCCCCCAGTCCACGCTCTGCTTTTCTCCTTGGATACATGTTATTTCCCCATAGACTACAGCGAGGAAAACTGTCCTATTTCAGATTTAGAAACCACATTATTTCGTAGTTTACAATAGAATATGTCAATGATTTTATGTAACATTAACTCTACATTCATATAAAATGTGCAGTTAGAGGTATTTTTGTGTATACAAGCATTGTCCTTGTAAGACTCTTCACTTGGATCCCACGTGTCCTCATTCTCAGAGAACTGTGTCCCGTGTAATGTTTACTGATGGTTTCTCTATTACAAATATCCTTGAATTTTCATCTCTGATACAGTGTGATTAATATGATGGCTTATTAGTGGCTAATTAATGTTGTTAATCATTTTCTACTCTGTGGTTCATCATTATTATTGGCTATCATCAGTGTTTTAGACTGAATAACAATCAGTATTTGAAGTTTTCAGTATTGTACATTTCACCATTGCAGGATGGCCATCAGACATGGACTTCTTGTGAGCCATATTCCCATGCTCATGCACTGAAGAGTTTACTTTTTAAGTCACCTTTTTTCCACAGAAAAACTGTTTTACCAGTTGTCCTCCAGAATCCAGTTGTTGCTGCTTTTTCGTTTTTTAACTGACGCCCATGTCTTCAAAATGACAATCAGAGTCAGCCAGCTTCCTCTGGGCCAGTTTGTATTAAGTATCATGCTCAAGAGCCGATCGGTGATATTTTTTTAGCCAAAAATGGGATTTGAACCCACAACCTTCTGGACAACAGGCATCAATTGCTAACCTGCTGAGTCACACCGCACCTGCAAACCCCCTCTGTGTTTCTCTTGTGCAGAGTGCGGGTCAGGAGCTTCTGGGTCTGGACTGGATAGCAGCTGTGAGCAGGAACGCTGTCGTCTGTTTGGTGGGTCGTGGGACGAGGATTCCGAAGAGGATCGTTGTATGTGTGACTTCACCTGCCATAATGTGCCGCATAACCAGGTAACTTCAGCCTGGGTTCCTGTAGGCACCATCAGATGTTTGTGCTCTTGGACAAAAAGCAGACATTTGCATTTATTTGAAATCCATTTCTCCGGAACAGACTAGAAGGCACATCAGACTTTTAGCTTTACAAACTAGAAAACTGGGGTACTGGCAAGTTGCAATAAGTAGCGATTAGTGCGCCACATGATACCTGCATTAAACACCTCCTCAAATGTCTGTGGGATCCGTTATTACATCTTAATGCCTGTCCTGGGCTTCCCTGAATTCCCCGTCCATTTGGCCGTCCAGGTGTGTGGTTCCGATGGACACACCTACAGCAATGAGTGTGAGCTGAAGAAGAGAAGATGTGAAAAGCAGGAGCCCTTGGTGACTCACAGTCAGGGGCCATGCACAAGTAAGACTCACAGCTCTCTTCCCCACTTCAGCCTCAGCCTCAGTCCATGTCTTGGCCGATGCACTCTGTACAGTTGAGCTGAATTTAGTGTCTGTAACAACCCATTGTGTAATAACACCGCATTACGTAATAACTCAACAAAGTGTCAATGAAGACAACCATTTTCGTTGTTTTTTACATAATGAACAGTATTACGTTTTCATCATTAAAACGTGCAACACCCACATTTTATAATAACCGTTGCAATATGTAATAAATTAATAAATTTACTTACAATGAAATTACTGCAAAATGCTGCGTTCGATTTGTCTATTACAAAATGTGACAGATTATTACAAAATGTAGGTTCTACTGCATAACGAAGTGAAAATTTGTTGCATTTTCTTGAGTTATTACATAATGCTCTATTATTACTTAATACCTTGTTACAGTCCCTAATGTTGTTGTTGTTTTTTTTAATAAGCTATGGTGCATGCATCCTGTTTCCTCTTATCTGAGCCTAGCAGAAACATGAGATGACTCTATGACAAAGGTGAAAATAACAGGTTACGTAAGATGTGTTTAGTCAGCTTTTCGATACGGGACACAAGTGTGGGTTTAATGACCTGTATCTGAGACCCATCTTTGGGCTCCGGCAGCGACTAAAAGGGTCATTTCATCACCACTGTGGTTCAGTCCAATCGAGCAGCACCGTATCTCAGCTGACGCTGCTTTGCTTAAGGGCTAAAGAATGATGGTCCTCCCTTAAGGTTCCAGGCCTTGGAGGTGACCTCATAACAAACTTATTCTATACCAGGGGAGATAAACATTACAGACACAGACAGACATTAATTTCCGGTCGTGATGATGGTGCTCCCTTAAAGAGCAAGTCTTCCAGGTTTGACAGCAAACACCAGGAACTCTGTCTGTTTATTATGATTGCATTTTCATTCTGATAAACATAACTATCGCCATTACAATATTAAATTCTGTGTATGAAAAGTTGGTTGTTTTAAATCGTGTATAAATCCCCCATTATGTTGGTAGCTGCTTTCTATTCCACACAATCTTCTTCTCTTTTATAATAATCCACCTTTTCCCTTTAGGTACTTCCCCACCTGGCTTGACACAAGCTAAGCACTGCAGTCAAACAACATATGGCTGTTGTCTTGACAACACAACAGCTGCCCTGGGTGTAGGACTGGCAGGATGCCCCAGTAAGAGTTTGACCTGTGATGCAATAACCTGACACTGACACTTAATTAAAACTAATGTCTTATTTTAATGCTAATGATCCGGAAACCAATATTCTGTGTAATTACTTATTCAGTGAGTTTGAATGTAACTTGCTGCAATTCCATCGTATATGTTTATAGAATGCCTGCAGTGTTTCTGTAGCAGTAATTGGGTGTTCCTCAGGTACCTGTCAGTGTAACCCTTATGGTTCCTATGGGGCGTCATGTGACCCAACCGATGGACAGTGCTCTTGCAAGCCTGGTGTGGGAGGAGAGAAGTGCGACCGCTGTGAGCCAGGATTCTGGAACTTCCGTGGCATTGTCACCGAAAATATGAGCGGCTGCACACGTAAGAGACCCCCCACTGCCCTCGTCTACCTGCATTGCTATTTTTACAAAACAGAGACTGGCACAGTGAGTCAAACCCGTTCTTCTCCCTTATGGAAAACCATGTTTCCTGGTGCACAAATGCCTTTGTTTTTGTGACCTCTAGAAATTCAGTTTCGCATAAATTACAAAGTTTGCCCAATGGCTTGATTAACAAGGTTCCCCTTCAGATAAGGAATGAGACATCAGCTCTCACCATTTAAAGCATGGGGATCATCCAGCACTGCATTGCTGTGATGTTTTCTTAGCAGTAATCCAGGAACCTGTTCCTGCATCTCATAAGCATGCAGCGTGTGCTCAGAATCCAGACTCAGTCTGACATAAAGTTGTCGAACAGAGGAACGAGGTCTCGGGTCACTCTGAGGTTAAGTGCAGAATAACCTCTGGGGGCAGCTGTTTGTCAGATGCTAGCTGCAGAGGAAAGGCGGTACAGAAATTAAATTAAATTACATGGCTTAACATGGTCAATGAAGACCGTTTATCTCGGAATTGAGCATTTTTTTCTTCCTTGTCTGGTTTCAGTGGTTTCTGCAGTACATAATACTTACTCATAGTACTGTCTGTACTGACCTGACCTGTACTGTATTCTCACTGTCACTACAGAATCAGAGTCAAATGTGGATGTGAGTCGCACATGTAGTGCCAGTCACCACTCAGTCAGTAGTAAACGGCTTAATTGCCTTTGACCAACAGACTCCGCATCAGCCCTTAAATCCACCGTCTCTCTCAAAACGCAGCTTGCCATTGTGAGATGCTGGGCTCCGTGCGGGACGACTGTGAGCAGATGTCAGGCTTGTGCTCGTGCAAGCCTGGCGTGAAGGGCATGAAGTGCAACGTGTGCTCTGACGGCACGGAGATGGGCGCCGGGGGCTGTGAGCACGGTAGGACGCGCACGGCCGATCGGCGCTCCGCGGACTTCATCACAGATCAATGCCATTTCACTCTGAGTGCACTAACCTCTAAGTCATCTCCTCAGGATGAAGACATCTGCGTAAGCTATATGCACTCTGGTTAACGTCGTTGAAAGCTGTATTCGAGAGGAAACACCGGTGCTTCACAGCAGTGTTTCCCAACACGGTCCTCCGGGATCCGTAGACGGTCCATGTTTTCGTTTCCTTCCAGCTCCCAGTAGGAATGGGCTGTCTGTGGGTCCCCAAAGACCAGACTGGGAAACACTGGTTTAGAGACTTTGCAGTTTAGGAATGGCTGAAGGACGAATGTGATGCAAGATTTATTCTCACTTCTGCGCTCTGCTTGTGTAGCAGTTTTTCTTTGGTTACTCTCCTGACCCAGAGGTGGAACTCATTGACATTAAGAGCCGTGCACGCAGCAGATGGCCCAGTAACCTGACGTTCCTCAGCCAGGTTGTCCATGTGGTTTTTTTTTTTTTAATTCGTTGTCGTTTTATAATGTCTCCATTCAGGCTTGGGGGCTAGATCCTCCTGTGCAGAGATGGAATGCAAGTTCGGAGCATCCTGCGTGGAGGTAAATGGCCAAGCCCACTGTGAGTGCCCCTCCCCCGACTGTGACGAGAGGAACAGGACTAAGGTGAGCTCCCTGCTACTCTTCATGATTAGAGAAGAATAGGTTAGAGAAAGTGAAGATTTAATTTACAGTATCAGTCAAATGTTTGGACACAGCTACCCAAAGAAATGTGTATTTGTATAATTCTCTACATTTTAGAACGATTATAAAGACAACAGAATTATAAATATGGAATTATGGATTGACCAAAAAAAGTATTAAACAAAAAAATATATATTTGTTGGGGGGGGGCAGCTCTGTAGATTTGGACTCAAATTTCTGGGTTGGCAGAGTGATCCCATCCTGGGGCCCTTGAGCAAGGCCGTTAACCCCAAATACTCCAGGGACTGGCTGATCCTACTGTCTCCTCTATGCCAGTTTCATGAGGTGGCCTCCTGGGATGCTTTCCCAGCTGTCCTGAAGGAGGTCCCACCTACTGTATACGCTGAGCTCTCATTGGCTGCTTTTCCTTCACCCTCTGGTCAAATTCCTCCCAAACCATTTCTACTGTGTTTAGGTCAGGTGGCCAGGTCATATTATGTGACACTATTAGTCTACTTTGTAGGAGGCTGAGTGTGTCCAAACTTTTGAGGGGTACTGTAAGTATCCATTTTCCAACCTCTAGTCCTTGAGCCTGTATTACCAAGCGAGATTAGTTGGTTAGCTACGTAACTTGTCGGATTCACTGTACCCCAGTATAAATGGGCTTTATCTTTGTTCACTTACAAAGAAAACTACCTTAAATCCGACAACCTATCTTGCTAGCCAAAATACAGTTTCGTGATACTTACCCCTGGTCAGGGCTAAGGGGTTAATTTAGTATATCATTGGTTACATTTCTAATATATAGTACAGGGGTGGGCAGTCTGAAGAGTCCTCACAGCTGACCTAAAGGTTATCCCAAAAACCTGCATACACACTGACCCTTTGCGGATAAGATTGGGCACCCCTGATATAATACTTAACATTTTTATGTTTCTGTATAGAAGGTTTCAGGTATTTAGCAACTCAGTACTTTGAAACGTATTATGCATATACCTGTGTTCACGTTTATGCGTGTGTCTGTGCGTTTGCTTGCATGTGTGCACCATTGCAGGTGTGTGCTTCTGATGGGGAGACATATGCAGACCTGTGTCAGCTGAACACCATAGCCTGTCGACAGGACAAGGTCATCACTGTGAAGCACGAGGGGCCATGCACGGGTGAGAGCAAGAGGTTATCACGCACGGGAGAGCATATCGAAATGATCTGTCTGCAGACTAACAACACACTGCTCAAGGTAAACTACAGATCCCCAAGTTACAGCTGGAACTCAGCCTGGGATATTGTGCCCGGTTGACATCACTTACCATTTGTAAATTTAGTTAAATCCAAATTTCCGTAACACAGATTTGTCAGGTGCATATTCATGCTGCGCAATTCTTGGTCCACCACATCCAAAAGATGCTCTGTTGGATTCAGATCTGGTGACTGAGGAGGCCATTGAAGTGCACTGAAGTCATTGTTATGCTAATAGAAGCAGCTTGAGATGACTTCTGTTTAGTGGCACGGCACATTAGCCTGCTGGAAGTAGCCATTAGAAGATGGGTAAATGGTGCCCATAAAGGGATGCACATGGTCAGCAACAATACTCAGATACTGTGTCATTTAAACAATACTCGATTAGTATTAAGGAGCCCAGTGTGCAGAGGAAACATTCCCTACATCATTACATCACCACCGGCATGGACTGGTGACACAAGGCAGGATGGATCCATAGATTCATGCTTTTAACACCAAATTCTGACCGTACGCTCTACGTATCGCAGCAGAAACAGAGATTCATCATACCAAGTGACCTTCTTCCAATCTTCAAAAGTCCGGTGTCAGTGAGCCAGTGCCCACAGTGGCCTCAGTTTCCAGGTCTTAACTGACAGGATTGGAGCCCAAACTTCTGCTTTTGTAGTTCATTCACGTCAAGGTTCAGCATATTATACAGAGATGGTTTTCTACTCACCTCTGTGAGTCTCTCTAGCCTTCAGTTTGATCCAATCTGGCCCTTCTAGCTGAACTTTCTTGTCAACAAGGCATTTCCACTGGCAGCAGCAGTGTTTACCAAAACTGAAACCATGCATTTGTGTCGGGCCCCCAAGTCATTGGGGCCCCCTGTTGGCCGCAAACAGCTACTGCACTAACCCAAAATGACATCTTGAATTAGGCCCCAGAAACAACAAATCCAGCTCATCTCATTGGATATTTTTTTCTATTTCACACCAATTTGGAAATCAGTTGGATCTGAAACACTCCAACCACCAGCTCAGATCTAGGCCTCGGTCAGAGTCACTCGGATCAGAATTCTTACCCATTCTGATGTTTGATCTGACCATTAACTGAAGCTCTTGACCTATTTTTTTCAAGCTTGTATGCTGCTGCAACATGATTGTCTGATTAGATATTTGCATGAACTAGGTGACCAAACAGGTGATAGTAATGAAGTGGCTGGTGGTTGTGTATGTGTATGTATACATGCATCATTATTTATATATATATATATACACACACACACACACACACATATATATATATGAAATATACACACATACAGTACTATATACGTGTTAGATTTGCTGCCTGGCTGATTTAGTATATATTATTACTGTATATTACTGTAGAATTTGTTGGTTAAATTCAAAATCATTTCAGTTGGTCTCTGGCAGACTAAGGATTATGTTTCAAAGCTGGTCCTGATGTAATTGGGCAGATATATTCTTCAACAAATGTATTCAGTCACTATTTAATTGGCCGATTTTATTACATATTTCATATGGAAAAAAAAAACTCAGTTTTTATGGACAATAACAGGCAGTGCTTAAAAACTGACAAACCAGGGAGCTGCTGTGTTGGCGTTGAGCTCTGAGGCACTGGGAACAGTTCAAAGAGCTATAGAAATTGCGTATCTCTTTCTTGAGAAAAACATTCAATAATTATGTGCTACAAAAGCATTTTAGAAGGGAATGAACAATTATTTTCAAATGTATTCACAAAGCTTTGTCCCTAAAAATTAGGTTTAACCTTTTTATGAGATATAAATTCTCTATTTTAGAGGAGGTCATAGAGGAAATTTACTGGGTAGAGGACACACCCTTGAGTACTGATTCAAGTACTCAACTAAAGAATACCCATAATTCACTGCTGGCAGGTAAGAGGTGGGAGATATATAGAGGATGACATCACTTTTCCAAGAATATGCAGTATATTCATGTCTCAGCTTACCAGATTGTTCCGGATAGAGTAGAAGAATTTGTCTTATGGTAGGAATCTGAACTATAGATATGAATCTGTCAATGATTCACAGTCTGATGCTTAGGATTGTACTTGAAGGGCTTACTTAGGGTTCCTTTTCACAAAGCACCATGGAGATGCCGTAGATTCCAAATCTGACCCCCTAGGAGGGGCTGGTTGTATAAGATAATAACTGATATTAAGCCTCTCTGATGTGTAGCTTTAGACAAAAAATGTATATGAAAGAAGAACTTTGTTGAGGGAATTATTTTTAAGATCAGGACATAACATTCCCCCACTGAACTGCTTATATAAATGTACAAATATGTGAGCTACCTACATGTACCTAAATTAGGTTGGCTGTGTAACACTAACGTAAGGTGAGGTGATGTAAGAAAGTGGATATAGAATGGTATTTTTTCTTCGACTGATTTAACCCTATACTCCTGAATACTAAGTATTAGCTAGAAAAGGTGAGATTGCCGAAAAAAGCGTCTTCCACTATTGAGTGGGAAGATTGCACCAATTATAAACGTGATGCACTAGCGATTATTTTTTTATGGCACAGATATTCTTTAGAAATTATAGCAAAATCTTGTGTGACCTTTGTCGAGCCTTTGGTAACTTTGCCGAAAAAAGAACCTTTTGAAGTTAGTTGGAGGCAGACTCTAAAGGTCAATGTACAGATGAAATAAATGAGTCAAAGATAAAATTAGTATCCTGGCAGACGCAAGGCTATGAATTATCTGGCTTTAGGGGGTGCAGTCGGTGATGGAGGTTCTCTCACATATCGCCAGCAGTGTTTCTGCTGCCCCATATGGCAGCTTCACCTGTTTCTGTGCTCAGGTCCGGCGGCGGTCATGTAAACAGATGGCGTAAGTAGGCCATAGGTGATGTGACATGGATGTTCCCCTTCAACTGCTCGCCCTGAGCCTGCTTCCGTGTCGCCGTGCGCCGCATGCGCTCGTACCTTCTCTCTGCCTTTTTTCCCCTCCCTGTGGACCAGCATGATGTCCAGCTCAGATAACCGCAGTGTGGAAGCAGGCGGAGATGACAGTGATTTCCTGCATCTCGCCAACATTGTCACACGCCTTAGAAAACCAAACAGAGCGTTAAACACGATTACCGAATTTTTCCACCGTGCGGCTCTCCTTGCCAGTTTTTCTTTCGTTTTTATTGCATGAGTCACAGTGACAGGAGCTTGAACACCCGTGTCCTTCTCTTTTCCGCTACACTGATGTAATACTTGGCCTATGATCAACCGCGGGGTTATACGAGACCCCACCGCGACCATCTTTGCATCTAAAGCTGCCCACTGCCTCCAAGCATTTGTTGCTAGCAGAGTTATTTTGATCAAGTTGGCACATTTAGTCATTTTCTGAATTTCACGCGTTCGTTACGTTACCATTTCTGAACGTTTGGCAGAACGCGAGTGACGTTGCATGTCAGTGCCGGTGGTGAAACCTCACAAGTAGGAGCATCGCTGGCAGTGAGCTTTACTGTATATTCAGAGGTCTGGTGAGGAACGAGGTTGAAGAACAAGGAAAAGATTCAGGGATAACGGATGAGATGGTTGCGGGAATCTGGACCTTAATCCATGAGAAACAGAAGGTCCAGATGGGACTTTGCCAGGAGAAGTTTGCTGGCAGATTTTTACCCCCAAAAAAGTCACATTTGAATTTTTAAAACTGCTTCCATAAATTCATGCATATTCAATACTCACATTGTAAAGCTCGACGAAATACTTAATCATAACAGGTGCTGGGTTGTAGTTTTCTACTTTAAAGAGTCTCCACATCTGCGTCTTGGCCTGTGTCAGAGGTAACCATGTATTTTTAAATAGTACAGAGCTTCCTGCATTTTTATGCACTGTTTTGCTAATATTGGGAATGTGATATACATTTTTGCAGAAAACCTGTGTGTGTGTGTCTGTGAGTGTGTCTGTGAGTTTGGTATTGCGTTCTGAACATTTTAATAGTTGAGATCAGACATAGATCTGTGATTCTACAGAACTTTCATGCACCAAGATGCCCATTTATGAAGAAACAAGCCAGCCTCTTTTTTTTTTTCTTCCTTCTTTTTCTTTAGTTATTTTTTAACAAGCTCCTGCATTAGCAGCTTCTGCACTGGGGCGAATCACAGGGAGCCGGCTGCTTTTGGATGTTTGTGCCTGAGACTGAGAGTAAAGTCTGGGACCGTCGGTCCTGGGGGAGAAGCCCTGTCTTCATCTCCTTTAGTTCAGCTGATTGCCTGCAGAGGCTCCAGCAAGCTGTAATTAGGCCTCCCCTTATAGGAAGGCAGCATTTGCATATATAATTAATGCACATACACATTCTCCAGCATCCTGTAAACAGGAAGTAAAGGAGAGTCAACTGGAATTTACTCAGCCAGCTTCCACGTTCTCACTGGTCTTCAGGTTACTTGATGCCTTCACGGTGGGGGGGGGGGGGGCAGTCGCTGAGCTAGATCTGCTTCTGTATGAGTTACGGGCTCATTAGGCCTTTTTCTATGAATTTGTTTCTACTTACAAGCTGATATGGGGATTTCCCATGATGCTCAGCAGAATATGTTATGCACATGTGGAATCGGCGTGGTAGGCCTTGTGGAACATTTTCATCGATGCTTACCCATCATTCATTCCTGCTTCCTCCAGAAACCATGCACGCTGTTGAGCGGGCGGCCCACCCCACCATCTCCCTGAGCCACCCCCGCTCCACCCCCTTCACTGCCCACACCACGTCCCTCCATGGGCCCACCACCACATCGCCTTTCGACGATCCGGACGTCACCGCGGCAGTTGACGAGGAGGCCCAGTCCCGCTTCTATGTAGAAGCCCTCCCACCAGTAACGGTCAGCGAGGGCCCCAGCACCCCCGCCATCACCTCCCGCCGTCCCTCCACCTACCACAAGCCACCTCGCACCACGTCCTCTCCCCCAACCTCCAGCCCCGGAACCTTCTCATCTACCCTCTACGAGGATTCGGGCAGTGGGGAGCCCAGCGGCGACGACGAGGCCGAGAGTAGTGCTATGCTGGAGGCTAGCGGGGAAGATCCTGTTGGTAAACCAGCTGTTTCACTACATATCCCATGGGTCATTGCTGCAAGGCACGAGAGCAAGGAGTGGATGAGTGGGTGCAGGCTCTACAGCAGGGGTCTCCAACTCCGGTCCTGGAGAGCTACTATCCAGTTTTCTATCCTACCTGGCTTCTGATGAGCCACACTAGTTCTCAGGTAAATACCAGGAGCAGGTGCGGCTCATCAGATGCCAGGTAGGATAGAAAACTGGGTAGTAGCTCTCCAGGACCGGAGTTGGAGACCCCTGCTCTACGGTCTGTGCATAACACCAGAGGTGGAAAGATCAGGTCCAGAAAGCCAGACCAAGATTTTCTTTTAACCAACCAGTTGAGTATAAAGAGTAACATTCACATTGTACTCAATTGACTGGTTGAAACTAAATCTTGGTCTGGATTTGTACTTTCTGGACCTGAACATTCTAGCTCTGCATAACACATTGTCTCCGTGATGAACAGTGTGTCTTAATATTGAGTTTTAGTGTTACCAGTTTCATTACAGATCAGTAATACTGTGAGCTATAAGCGAAAGAAGGACAAAATGCCACGGAACAAAGTCACGTGACATGCTGTGTAAGGTTATGGGTGGTCAGGGGGAAGCATCCACTGCTGAATACTGACAGAAACAGAGGTCTGTGTCCTCCGAAGTATGGCTTCAACAAAATGTCACAAGAATAGGAAGTGCTTCAGATGTAGAAAATGTGGCTCAGGGCGTTATATTTAATCATTCCCCCAAGGCGTGTTTATTTAACCGAGAACAAAGACACTCAAGTAAATCAGCACCCTCGAGACCGGCCTGTATGTGACTTCTCATTTCTTAGTATTTCACAAATTATAATTAGCCACTGTGCTATATTAGCTAATTGGCACCGGGATGTAGGCAGCAAATCACAGTAGTGGATGAGGAGTAATGAATGACACTGAGCTGTGTCTAACCCAATATGAACATTTTATCTAATGGTAGGATAGATGTTTGTTCACAGAGAGAAAAAAAAAATCTTCTCGATTTATTTATTGATTAATTGTATTCTGTTCATTCTGTTTAGCATTGTAAATAGCATTTCCCCTTAGTAGAAGTTGAAAGTTATAAACATGGTAATATTATGGTAAGCAAGATATTACAAAAGCATTTATAACTATGTGCAACGTGTAATTCTGAATTTTAATTGGCACGCAGCTGCGGTTTCACTTTTGTCGTTTTATGCCAAGTCACCTCCGTGACATGAAAGTGCAGGTGTCCCTTTGTGACAAGACGTCACCTGGACAGCCGGCGGCGCCAGCCGTCCCATAAAGCTGCCAGCGGCCCTTTTACAGCCCGACACCAGATGCAGAGGGACAGGCAGCTCTTTCCCAGAGTCATTTTCTACATCTGGTGGAGTTGGAGACTTGGTCACACTTGGGGACGGTCCCCGAGCCTGCAGCTTGTTTAATGTGGCAGGGCCGTTCATTTGCACGGCTGCCGTCGCCGCGTTTCGACTGGCCTCAATCTGCTGTTGCCTGACTATTTTAGGCTTTAGCTGCTAGAAATAAAAAAAACAATGTTTCTATGCACATGTATATTAGATGTTGTACATCTCCTGAATGCTGGCTTGGGTCATGGGGGCCTGGTACCTACCCCAGGCAGCAAAGGACACAAGGATGGGGTTCACTCTGGATCAGGGACCTACCCCTTTCTGCCTAAACTAGCAGCAGTGTCACCCACTGTGCCATTCATACAATCTGGTGATGCCGGCGAGTTCATGCTTAGAGCAACACCTCCTCGCCACTAGGGCTGCGGGTTTGAGGTCCATTCCAAGCTCCCCCTCATACCCTTCCAGTTCTCACAAGTCCAAAAACGTGGAGCGTCCTTCATGGGTGACCGTGAGTGTCAGTGTGTCCCCTGAATCACACCCCCTGTTTCCTGGGACAGGCTCCAAGCACAGTGTGACCCTCTACTGGATATGAGCAGTAATTGATGTAACCGAATGCAATTACTGAGGCAGGTGAATGATTTTGCTGTAGAAATTAAAAATGAGGTTTTATTATAATCTCTTTTAGCCATGAAGCCACTATTTCAGCACTGGAGTAACACTTGAGCACAACATGGTATCTGCTTCAACCGGTGATGCATTTTTTCATGAACTGCTTACTGTCAATATGGTCTCGTAGCTTAATGGCTATGAGACCACAGTTTTTTATCTCAGGTTGATGAGGTTAGTCTCAGAATTTCTGTGGTACCAATTTTAAGATGAGGGGTGATAGATCAAGAAGAATGACGAAACAGGAGCTGAGAGTATGGACAAGGTACATTGTAATGCACATGATGTGTGATTGTTTACAAAATGTGCACGCAGTGTCAGTCTGTATGTGAGACCGCACATCATAACGAGACTGAGCAGAGGTCTAGATTCAGAGGTAGACAGTATCAAGGTTACAAGAAATGCCCCCCCGGTCTGCGCTGCTCTGCTGTGCAGAAACATTCGGTCATCCCCAAATGACCCACAGTGCATGCTTGCGTGTGATTGGGTCCCGCGGTGGACTGACATCACACCCTGGGTCTCTCCTCCCTTTGGCCCTGTGTTTGCATGGAGAGGCTTCCCCTCTCACCATGACCCTGCACTGATGGGTACATGGATATTTCATTGTATATTTATTTTCTTGGAAGCTTTGAAGGAACAAAGGTATGTGAGGGGGGGGCAGGCCTTTTTCATTTGTTCTGTACGTTTAAATACATTTTCCTTTAGGTAACATCTCCGGAGTTCACTGAATACTGTCTGAAAAATAACGTATAAGGACAGTTATTGGACAGGTCCTGTCAAGTGCGAATTTTCCTATGTCCCTGTCGTCTCCCCAGAGCCTGCAGTGACCCGGATCATCCCTGTGTCACCGGAGAGCCTCTCATCCTGTGACGACAGCCCCTTGGGCTGCTGTCCCGATGGCAGGACGGCCACCAGCGATCCGGAGGGAACCAACTGTCCCCGTAAGTCCTCCTGCTGTCCCTCCTCCTCCTCAGTTCCCCTGCCACGGCAGTGAGGCGAGGGCACAGCGGGTGCCCTGAGACGCCAGGGCTTGGCACGCTGGACTCTGAAACAGGGCAGCATGTTTCTGTCTCTGCTTAAAGCCTCCTGCTCCTCGCCCACCTGCTTCAGCGGTTATTACAGGAGCCGTCTGCAGTCTGCGGCACAGCCTCTGGGCCTGACCCTCACCATTAGGAGGAAAGGGATGCAGCGTGACCCTGGAAAGTGCTGTCTGCGCACACACATGATCAGCCTGCGCACACGCATGATCAGCCTGCGCACACGCATGATCAGCCTGCGCACACGCATGATCAGCCTGCGCACACGCATGATCAGCCTCTCTCTCTGGTGGGATACGGAATTTCCTCTGCTGTGGGGACGGATTTACTTTATATTATTTTATAATTATATGGTATGGCATGTATTTTATTTATATTAGCTTATGTCTATGTCCAAAACAGTAATACACACACAGACACACACACACAGGGACGCAGATGCAAATGCTCTATAACGTTCAAAGCCGTGCAGAGACTGCTGGTGATAATGAGGAGAGGGAAACAGTGTCTGGGGACATTAAATTGTCACTTTCTCACTGAAATAGACTGAAAATGAGACTATTCTGACTATATGAAACAGAGAAAGAGCTGAAGAGGTGCAGTGCGGCATTGTGATTATCACCTCAGCCAGCTTTTATGGCCTTTTTGACTTTATTCGCAATGTGGACTGAGGAGCGGAAGGGGAGAGTGATCTTGTGAAGCCCTTTTACTCTCTCTGTGGAGGTACGGTGTCTGTCCCCAGTGCTGTTCCTGCTGGCACCTTCCCCGGTGATACGTTGAGCTACCGGGTGTCTATCCGCTGTCGCATTGACAGTTTCGCCTTTTCTGTCTTCCCTGTTCCATTTTGCATTGAGGTATTTTCACTTCTAGCACGATCAGAATGTGGATGATGAGCGTGTGCAAGAAATATAGATCCTTATCATATAAAATTCTATCAGTAACCCATCACAGGGATTAGAAGACGATTACCACTGTACTTCATAATAATCAGTGTTTCTGCTACAACCAGTGGAGTCCAAAAGCCTGATTATGTGTGCAAGAGTCATATAAAGTGTGTGTGTGTGTGTGTGTGTGTGTGTGTGTGTGCGTGCGTGATTAGGTTTATGTTACATTGTGGGGACCAAATATCCCCCACAATGTAATAAAGACCTGTTTTTTTGACGTTGTGGG
>JABJVO010000126.1:18221814-18261312 GCA_026770805.1 Boulengeromyrus knoepffleri
CCGGCGGAGGAGAACGTTTGGTTTAATAATAGTAAGCTCCTGAACCTGACAGTTGACTAAACTTGTTTTAGATTTATTATATGAATGTGGTCAATAAGTGAATCTCAAATCTTCACCATTTTTACTATAAAAATCACACCAGGGACGTCACTAGGGCTGCTCGTATAAATATCTAATGATGCTACAGGTTCTTACACCCCTTTGTCTCCTCCAGGCCTCTCCACTATCCCACTTTTCACCACGACGACAGTGACCACCACCCTGCTGCCAACTGCGTCCTGGGCCAGTCAGAACACTGGTACCAGCCGCATGCCCTCTCCGGGCCGCAGAGCCACCACAGCGTCCCCGGTGACCAGGCCCCGCACCACCCCCTCATTCCTCTCCCAGCACACCACACCCTTAACGGCGAGACTGATGCCCAAGCATGCGAGGCCTACCCGACCCCCCCTGCCGTGTGCGTCACACCCCTGTCAGCACGGGGGCACCTGCGAGGAGGATGGCGACGAGTTCACCTGCGTCTGTCCAGCGGGAAGAGGGGGGGCAGTCTGTGAAAAAGGTCAGTTAGGCCACGACAGACAGAATGTTATTTTAAATATTCTGTCCTATATGTATGTTTGACTTAGTCAATGCAAGATTGGAGGAAGCTTAGTACGTCATTGTAAGTGATGTAGTACGCAGTGCCGGTTAAGATCGGCCCTGGATTTTGGGGTCCACGGTGGAACCACGCTTTGCCAGGGAAGGGAGTTCCCATGATATCTTTTGCTGAGCGAAACATTATGCCCGGCGGGTGCACGATAAATTTTACCAGCCCACATACCCACTGGCCCACCTGGAAAATGCCCAGTATGCCAGATGGCGGGAGCCAACCCTGATAGCAGGGTAATCTCAAAAAGCTGTTTGGATAGTATGGCTACCCCTATTCGCAATGAACAGTGCCTCGACGATACGCTGATGTCTCATTTATTCAGTAGATGATTTGACTAGTGCAAAGACAATAGTCTATTTAGTGCATTTAAAAAATGAATAAATCATCAAATGAAAAATGAAGGACATGAACTTGTCTTCTTTACTGAGTTACAAATGTTACACCGCAGTTAAATGGATTAAATGGATCTTTATTAAAATGGGTGTTGCTCAGTGGGTTAGGCACCCGGGGTCAGAAGTCGCATCTCTGTTGGGCCCTTGAGCGAGGCCCCTAAGCCCCCCGAAATGCCCCAGTGGTGCTAGAAAAATAGCCTGACCCTGTATTCTGACACCAGACTTTGCTCTCAACTGTGTGTGTGTGTGTGGGGGGGGGGGGGTTTCCCTACTTTTGGGGATATCTTTTGAGGTCCCCATTTGGATAACCTCAGTTTTAAAAGCATCTGTGAATGCAAACAAAAAAGTAAAAATGCCAAAATCTTGTATTGTATCTTGTATTTGGGTTGGTTGCTTATGGTTAAGGTTAGGGATGGGTAGAGGTTAAGGGTGTCGTGATTGGGATTAGGGTTTTTCCCATAGAGACCAAAAGATGGGATATGCGAAAAGAAGCATTCATTTTATTGCAAAATAAAGATGAAACAGTGAAAGGGTTAGTTACTGTAATATAAGAATTCACAATGTGTAGCTCCTCTCAGGCTTCTTCTATAATATACTATTTTATTGATCTTCTTTTGATTTTCCCTACCAGTGATTAAGTACTTTATCCCTGCCTTTGGGGGCAAGTCATACCTGGCCTTCCCCACCATGAGGGCCTACCACACGGTACGCATTGCCATGGAGTTCCGGGCCGCAGAGCTGACCGGCATGCTGCTCTACAACGGGCAGAATGGCAAGAAGGACTTCCTGTCACTGGCCCTGGTGTCTGGCCAGGTGCAGCTCAGGTCAGTGAGGGGAAGGGTGCGTTTTATCGGGAAGCAGCAGTCTGTGATGGCAAAATTGGTGCTTGCTGTTCATTGTAACAGTTACAGGTGACTGATCAGCTTTATTCGACAGTAGCACTATAGCTAATTAACACCAGAACCGCCGTTTCCCACGCCAATGAACGTCAAACTCCTGTCAGCACCAAGCAAGACGTACTTATGCAGCCCTTTTTTGTTTTTCGCTAATTTGCCGTTAGTGTTAATAACAGTAGCCAATCTAACAACCTCAACCAAAAAGCCGTAACGTTCCTAACAGATCGTACAGCTGAAAAATTTTCAGACGCGGTATTTCAGAAAATGTCGGATAAATAGACATAGTTTATTGGTGATTTCATGTTCGCTAAAGTTTCCACTTTTTGACAAGTGCTCTCATCTTCGCGTGCGGCAGGTTCGACACGGGCTCAGGGACAGGCACGCTGCTCAGTAGGGTCCGCGTGAAGCCAGGCCGCTGGCACCAGCTGGTGGTGATACGGAACAGGCGCCATGCCATGATGAGCGTCGACAGCGAGCTGCATATCGAGGGCGAGAGCCCGCCCGGCACCGACGGCCTCAACCTGGACACGGACCTCTTCATTGGGGGTGTGCCGGAGGAGATGTTACAGGAGTAAGCCCCTCTCTGTGTCTGTTACCATACAGTACAGTCTACCATCTGTAAAGTAAACATGTATATGAAACCCTATGCAGATATTTCTCATTATTCAAGACGTTTTTTGTTTTGGTATTTTTTGCAAGAAGTTCATTTTTCTAATGTTGTCTATTTTTTATTCAAATTTCATCCCTTTCAATAGATTAAAAAGTGGCTCTTTGAATGTCAAATATTGTTTCCTGTGGCACTGTAATTTTTATTTTTAGACAAGTAGAATATTTTGACCATTTGGCCGTTAATTTCTCGGACAACCAGCTTCCCAACGTAAGGGTCACTACACAACTGTTATTTTGAAATTTGATTAAATACATCTCTTCAAACTTAAATTTGAATAACTTAAATTGAGAGAATCTTAAGTTATCCAGATGTCCAGCATTTCAGTTCTTCGCATTTCCAGTGCTTCAGCCTGTCAAAAATGTTCTACAGAGATGCTGCCAGTGTTGAGCTGGCTGATAGTGGAACTGAACTCCAAATAGCTTGTTCAGTCTCATCCCACGTATGTTCAGTTGCACTGAGAGCTGCTGACTGAGTAGACCACTGGATTTCTGGATCCAGTGTTAGCCTTGTGGCGCTCCGCAATATTCTTATGAAAAAAATATCAGTTGCAGTTAGATGCACTGCTGCCATGGAGGGATGCACCAGTTTGACTGTCCTGTTCTGATATCCTATAGCATTGTGTCCCAACCCAGTCCCCAGGGACCCCCAGACAGTCCATGTTTGTACTCCTTTCAGCTCCCTACTGGGAGCACTCCAATTCCACTGCATGCATATAATATATAAGCACTACAATCCCATAGTGGATAAGCAGTTAGAAGATGGACATATGGACATTATATAAAACAAAAATTATTAGTGCGGGGAAGAGACAGACTGGATGGGGTGGCGGATCATTATAGGAAACACATTCAAGCTAGCTGAAGGCAATTTAGAGAAACAATTTCACCTAACTGCATATTTTTGGACTGCAGGAGGAAAGTAGAGTATCACAAAGAAATGCACAGAGAACGGGAAGAAAGCTGCAAACACACACATTTGCACAGTCGGTGTGAGGTGTTGCAGGTTAGACCTCTGTGCCCGTGATTGGTCGGTCACCGCTTAAAATGCTGTGGGGGGGGGCAGCCTAATGTCACTGTTGGGCCCTTGAACCCAATTGCTGCCGTGTATTACTGACACGCCTGTGAAGCAGACATATAAAGAGGCATGAATGTCAATAAGCGAGTTCTAAATATGAAGCACACTGCTGTACTGCATGCTTATTAGGAGACCTTGTCAGTCTGTGGCATTTGTCACCCATGGTGTGTCTGCTCACTTCTAGTACGAATGCATTTAATTACGTGAAACCGCACTAACCCTAATCAAGAACCAAATTATTATTTTTTTTACAATGTATCTAAATAATAATAATAATAACAAAATTATAGGCAGACAGTTTGCTGGTGTAGCATACGGTCTGTTAAACAGCCCTTTAATCTGCTCTCCATACACTAGTGTTAATTTCTCTTTACTCAGTCCTTATGTTTTACATGCAAACAGTAAATGATAATTATTCTATTAAAGTACCACGTAACATTTATTTTACCTTTAATTAGTAGGTCCATAATCACTTGCCTTTGGCTTTTTATGGGCAATTATACAGTTTTGTATGTACCGTGCTCCATTTGTTAATGTGTGTATTCATTAGATTAGACCAGTGTTTCCCATTGCGGTCCTCAGGGACCCGCAGCCGGTCCACGTTTTTGCTCCCTCCCATCTCCCGGTAATGGCAGTCTGTGGATCCCCAAAGAAGGGGCTGGGAAACACTGGTTTAGATGCTTCCCGTCATTTAAATTTTTTGCACGGTGGCATTCTTTTGTGGTTCAGCTGAGGGAAGATATTTTTCTCTGGTCACTCCCTCTTCAGCGTAAAGGAGAAGACGTCAGTCTCTTCCGGCCTGGTGGGCTGCCTGCGCATGCTGGACGTCAACAACATGGTGTACAACTTGCAGGAAAAGGCCGGCCATGTGCTGTATGGCTCCGGCGTGGGAGAGTGTGGCAGCAACCCTTGCCAACCAAACCCGTGCCGCAACGGGGCACTCTGCCAGTCCAGGGAGGCGGAGTCTTTCCACTGCAAGTGCGTTGATGGTTTCTCAGGTGGGACGGCCTTATTAAATATTACTAGTAACCATTTTCTCCCTTTGAAGGATAATCGAAAGCTACATTGTAAGACATGAAATGCGGGACTGGGTATTAGACTAATTGTACCACACCATTTTAATACTATGTAACACTGTCTGAGTTTTCTTTTTGTAGTGTGTATAGTATGATAATATATGGACATTTAAGTAAATAACTCCAGGAGGCTTTTAAAGGCCATTTGGTTACCCGTAAGTGTAATTTCCCTGGGCTGTTGCCATTTGTAAAAGCTGGTTTTATGATTTGCAGAGAATTGGTGCAAACCCATCAACTGGAGTGTTACAGTAGCTTGGAGAGCCGGGTAACTGTAAATGCTGCGTTGGTCACAGCCAGTGGTAGTAGACTGGCCAGATAAGATACCTGTGAAATGTCAATTACTAGTCACTTAAGTATAGAGAGGCATTTTTGCAAAACACTCAAGTGAATGAAAACATATATAGTGGAATAACTGGGGTAATTTAGAAACCAAGTGTCAAAGTATCACCCATTAATTGTGGTACCACCGAAAAGAGAGAGTTCGGTCACTAGCTGTCTACCCCAGTGAGCTAAAAAGCATTTAATGCCTCTGAAATATTGGGCCGCTTCCCTTTGAAATATAATGAAGCTGAGCATCACCATTTGAAGACTCTTCAGTCTGTTCTCCTTATTATCATAAAAGTAGAAGATAGTCACAGTAGAAGAAAGCACATTTCTCTATTTTCTTCATTTTGCCTACAAATTAATATTCTTTTTCTTCTTTCACAATGGTAACTGGAGAACATTTTACTTCATCATTTTGCTCTGGGGTCACAATGGGTTTTTTTTTACAGGAGATTAATTTCCCGTAGAACAATCTGAAATGGCCAAAGTCACTTTCTGTTGGGAATATCCAGCCTTTGCTCGACGTTCCTCCATTCCATCACCCTGTCATACTTTCATAACAATCTTATGAAAGCAGCACTTGGTGATTAAATACCACAGTTAACAAGACAATATTGGTAATGTCTTCCCTGCCGTTACACTTGTTTCCCATCGGCACGCACAGTCACTGTGCCCAACCAGACGACATCTTGTCCCGCCTGAGTCTGGGGAAAAAGAGGGCCTATGGTCACCCAAGAATTCACATTACAGACATTCTCTGGGCCACGATGGTCCGTGTTACGAAATTTAGACTTTACCATGGGTATGATTATTCAGTAAATTACATGAGATATTCAACACTTTATATAAAAAATAGGCTGTGTGTTAATGATTTTGCCCAACTGTAGGCTAATGTAAGTGTCCTAAGAATGTTTAAGGTAGGCTAGGCTAGGCTGTGATGTTTGTTAGCTTAGGTGTACTGTATTGAAATGCATTTTCACCTTCCGATATTTTCGCCTTCCGATCGGTTTATCGGAACGTCACCCCATGGTAACTTGTGGAGCGTCAGTACTCTCCTGGTACCTTTCTCGGTTGATGCTTTGTACTTGCTGCTCTGGATCCCTGTACTTGGATTTCCACTCTTGAACATCACACCAATAAGGTCATTGCTGTCACATTCTTCAAGCAGCGGACTAAATAGTGACCAAATTCCTTTTGGTTTCATTGTAATAATCACATGTTGTACAGTATGCAAGTACTAAGCTTGGTACAACACATGAAAAAACAGACATCTGCATGAAATACTGTCCATTCAGCCATGCCTAGTCAGTTCCTGCTCTGTCTCTCTCGAGTACCAGACACATCTGTAAGTCATCAGCCTGGTTAATCGGCATGGATTAAAGCACTTGGTTTACCAGTGAACCCCTTGTGAAGTACTGCATCTGAGAGTTGCATTGTACTGAATGTATGTGTCATGACCTGGTTTCTGACTCGCTTTGTTGGTTTTCCGTCCTTTGTCTTGATTTGGATCTGGTTGTTGGAATTGTACTCCATGTGTCAGCTTGACTTTGTATCATAATTTGGATTCGATTGCCTAGTTTTTAACCCTCTGCTGTTTGTGGACTGCGATTTTAGAATTATCCTTGTGTTTCTCCCTGTCCAATCATTACTGGGGTTTTACTCCCTCTTCACCTTCCGGAGGGAAATGAAAAATTCTACTTGCTTTTATTGAATTTCCAGATTGCATAAAACCTGCTTTCAATTTCGTGTCCCTTTTTCTCGGCTAATTTACGCAGACGCTGCAAATAAATTGATAAAATAGTAAATCCAAGACAGGAAAAATAAAACATAAACTGCTTAGATTCTCAAAAGAAGAAAAAAAACTTCAATAAGTCAGAAGATTAGCTGGCCACACAGCGGTATTGTTCTTACAAACTGGCCGATGGGTTTATCAAAGATCTCCAGGGGTTGGGTCTTGCAGCCAGAGATAGAGAGTTTTTGGAGCCCAGTGGTTCTTCATTACTACATTCACTCTGCTTTTCAGCCACCTGGAGGAAAATCAAGTTGGCTTTTTGGTTATTCCTGGCACGAGTGAATTTTACTGCTAATTTTACTGCTACTTGTATTTTTTTAATAACAACCTGGAATCACGGAATTGCTTTCAGATTCTTAATCTGGAGTTATAGCATTTTTTAATAGGATATAACTTTAATTGCTAAATCCTTACCTAATTTCAACTGGGGAAAAACTTTCCCTATGTCTCACATTGGTAATATTAATACTAGTTTTTGATTTATTTTAATAGTTATAAGGTGTGTGGTTTGTTTACTCTGTTTTTTTCTGTTTTTATGTTTTTGCATTTTGAATATTTTTGTCCGTAGGTCCAACATGCGCCGATGCCCACAACCCATGTAAACCAAACAAGTGTCATCCTTCATCTCGGTGCGAGGTTCTGCCACAGGGCGGGTATAAATGTGAATGTCCAATGGGCCGTGAAGGACCACACTGTGAAACAGGTGAATCATATCTGAGTTAGCGTGCTGGCCAGGGACACCAAACACCCCAAAAAACACACCAGCTGGAAACAGTGATCTTCAGCACTTTGACAGTTAACTTGGTTGAGCTATTTATTGAAAGACAAACAAACATTAAATAATTTCCGACGTGAAACCAGAAGAAAATTAACCACAGTAGTAAGAAAGTAAACAAATAGAATAAAGGGTAAATTTTACCAAAGCAACAGAATCTGATGAAATTGTATTTGAACCATTGAAACTGAGATGAAATGTATGTTGGTAGAAAATCAATGAGATCAATACAAAGGGGTCACATTTTATAACTGTAAACTAGACAAGTAATAGGTTCAGACACAAGTTCAGACACAATGACACATGAGCACTCATTCTGCCAATGGATTCCTAGAAAGATCAGGCCTTACTGCCCAACTTTCAATGGCAATGCCTTGATCCCCTAACCTGTGACAGAGGACACCTAAAGAACGTATAACGACACTCATTGATTGTTGATTTGTGATAGCAGCATGGGTTCATAACATGATTTGCTCAGTAGCATTTGTGTATACATACTAACTTCTCTAGGTTTTGTTTTGGTTTCTTCTGCTATACCTTTGCTTATGACAGTTTTACTTACACAAAAATCTTCTGAGGGCAGAACAAAAAAATAATTGGTTCAGAGATAACCAATCAGTCGAATTGTAGAGGAAGTGCGCCCAAGCAACTGAAGGAGGCGGGAGCAGAACATCTGACCTCTATAAACTGATTGGTTATCTCTCTGAACCAATAATTTCTTGTTCTGCCTTCGGAACATTTTTGTATAGGTAAAACTTCCATGAGCTATACCTTTAGCTATAATGGCTTTTGCTTTTAATTTTTGTCAGTTAATGAAACAACCCATTATTCTTCTCTTATTACACATTTATCTTCTTCACTCCCCACTAGAATCCAAGACTGAGCAGAGTGACACCTTCATCCCCTTCTTCAGTGGGGACTCCTACCTAGAATACAGTGGACTACACACCTACGGCAGTGACCTATTGTGAGTTTTAAGGTCTATTTAAAATGTAGTTATTACGGTCTGTGTAGACAGGGGTGTAACAGTGAAGATTCAGTAATAATTTTCTTTTGTGATTTGCATTCTTCCTTAGTTCTACAGGCTATAACATATAATTACATCATCTATGTTGCAAATCGTTTGTTTGGTAATTACTTTGCTTCCATTGACCTTTTTATTCCATTTTATAGACCTACTCAAATACCTATTTAAGAAGTTCTGGACTCTAGGCTTCTTTCCATCCTAGTACCGTCAGCTGTGTGTTTCAAAGGCGAACAAAATGAATGACAAGTAGTAGTGAAAATATCGACCGTGCCCTTGTGAATGAAAGTCCTGCCTGCCTGCTCTAGGAAGTAGTTATGGCAAGTTTGGTAAGGATGTTGATATCTCTGTGTCATTTTTAGCCATAAGGTCAGCATGACAGTGGTGTTTCTAGCCAACGACCCCGATGGCATGATATTCTACAATGGGCAGAGGAGCGACGGCAAAGGAGACTTCATATCTTTGGCTTTAAAGGATGGAATCCTGGAGTTCCGATACGATCTGGGCAAGGGCCCCGCTATCATAAGGTACGGCGAGATGAACACACAAGGCACCTGTAATGCTAAATGTTAATTCAAATAATACATTATGATGTAATTGTCCAAAAAATGAGGAAAGATTGTAATCATGTAATGTGCTGAAGAGTGACCTGGTGATGAAGCTGCTGCATTGCCCTTCAGGGCTATCAGTGAAGTACAGCTATGAAGGGCTATATGGAAATTTGTTCTATTTACAAAATATTATTGATTAATTATAATTAAAACCACAGGTCCTCATTGTCCATTTACCAGAGGTGGACATTTCAGGTCCATAAAGTAAAAATCCAGACCAAGATTTTATTTCAACCAACCACTTGAGTACTTTGTGACTGTGACTCTTTTTACTCAACTGGTTGGTTGAAACAAAAGCCTGGTTTGGATTTTTACTTTCTGGACTTGAAATGTCCAACTCTGCCATTTACTATTATTTGTTTAAGATTAAATATGCACCATTCAAGAAGCTTCAGCCTTGTTTATGATCGCCTGGTGCGCTACTGTCCATTTTTGGTACCTGCAGGAGCAAGGAGAAGATTCAGATGAACGTGTGGAACACAGTGAACCTGGAGCGCGCCAACCGCAAAGGGGAGCTCACTGTCAACGGCAAGGATCGTGTCCGAGGGGAGGCGCCGGTAAGACTGGCCTTTATGGACCTATGGGGTCTGTTATCTACACTGATGGGTCAGTCAAGTCTTCCTTATCTTCTTAGATAGTTTGTAAAAGGATTTGCTCTGTTCTGTGGAGCTCACGGTACTATGGAGGAAACAGAAATAGTATTTTGCATGTTAACAAGGTTCCCTGACAGCCAAACATTAGTGTAAGATAGAAAACAGCACTTTGTTATTCAGGGATAGAAGGAAGGAACTGGATGCTTTAACTGGGGTCGAGCCAGAAGTTTTCTTTTGCTGGTGCTGTGGGGTTTCTTGACTTTTCAGTGAAGGTGCTCTGAAATGTAGGGTTTCTAGGCTTACCAACTTTTGCCAGCTGGCAGGAGTGAGATTTTCAATTTGAGACCAGTCTGCACACACATTGACATGTATGTAACAGTTCTGTTACCTTGTAAATAGTCTGTAGGGTTTGCAAACTGCCCCCAAAGCTTTTGATGTAGCTAATTTTAAGTTTATAATGGAATAACATGGGTTTGCCGTAACACTTGAGGGAGCGTGAGAGCTGGTGACCCCGGGTGTCCCCTCAAGGTGACGGTCATCCCAGTTACATTTCTAAAGCAGCACTTACAGTACACCAACATGCGAGCACAAACGCAGTGCTCAGGCCAAGACAGTTACAGTGACATTCAGCATTAAACTGAAGGCAAGATATTAAATGATAGCATGCACACATTAATTATTAAACATTGTAAATAAACCAAAGATATTTCCTGGGGGTGCTAAGGGGGTGCGATGGCTATCATAGGGGCAGCTACAGCACTCCTAAGCCCCTCCTTGGTCACCGTCCCCGAGTTTTAACAAAAGCTGCGAAGAGGAATGACAGCAGGCAGCCGTTTTCATATCAGCACAGGCTAACAAGACACAGAGTGACACAGAATGCGGACTCGGTGGTCAAAAGACGACGAAAAAGTTGGTGGTCAAGGGTTGAGCGCATTTCGAGGGTTAAGAGAAATAAAACTGAGTCTTATAGCACTGGCTCTCGAACTTTTTGTCTGGAGACTCGCCATGATAACATTTGATGAGCTGTGAGGGGGCTCCAACACTGCAATTTGCGGAGCAGGGGTTGGGGTCCGCGGCAATAAATTTCACAGAGTAGGGGGGCACATTCAGAAAATTGTCTCACAACCCCTCCCAATTATTTGGCGACCCCCCTGGGGGTCGTGACCCACAATTTGAGAACCACGATTATATAGTAATTGAGAGTATCTGACAGGTAAATCGAATGTGTTGGGTGACGTTAGTTCACTGCAGTAAATGTGTTTGCTACCACAAAGCTAATGACATTATCTCTTTAATAAGGTTACTTCTGTTTGTTTAAAATTTTTGCAAGAAAAGCTGCTTATCACACACACACAGACATCTCTACCCTCTTCATTCATCTCCCTTAGCTTAATATCTCATTTCCACCTTACAAAAATGCAGCTTTCATAACGCTATTGCAGCGAAGGCAGGGAAGTGACTCATCTGGGGTGACCTGAAAGCAGTGCAGCCATGTTCTGTCTGCTTAAAGCCTTAATTCTGCTTAGAAAGGCTAATTGAAGTGCTGCTGATCCTTGATAGACACGTGCAGTTGGATGCTAAATCCCATTCAGTGAATTATTACAGTAACCAAGCAAATAAATAAACCTTTGAGTTTTGCTGAAACATCAAGACAGTATAATAGTGTCTAATGTTAATAGCCTGACATTCTGTCCACATTCCCCTGCTCTGTGTCCTGTGCATCCTGGTATAGGTTCAAGGCTAGAAAACAAACTGTGACCCTCCACTACATAAGTGACTGTGGAAAATGGATGATTACTCTATATACAACCAAGCTGTAATCTTTCATAAAAGCTAGGGTGGTTTTTAAATTCCATATTTTATTTTATTCTTCCTAGTTTTAACTTTCCTTCCTCCCTTTTTTTCTTTTCCCTCCTTTTGCACTCTGGACGTAAGAAATCCCGCAAGGTAAACGCTGTTGTCTGATTGGCTCCCAGGCATTCCATCTGGCTGTGTCATCATGATCCACTTCCTGTAGAGATTGATTTCAACAGATGCATGCCAGCGCAAAGCCATGATGAGCTTCTGTATTTTTTTATTTCCTGATAACAGTCATCTCCATACCCAAGTATGTGTCTTAACTAGCAGTAACTCATCAGAGACAATGTCTCCTGCAACCTGCATCGCCATATTTAGACAGCAGTGTCTTGACTGTCTGTTTTTCCTCAAAATCCTTTGTAAAGACAATAGGAAATGATTCTGTTTGCTTGTCATAGATTGCCGTAACATTCCTTTGGCCAGAACAGTCCTAAATCAAATGCAGTTATTTATTTTCTAACAAGTTGAGATTCTTTCAAAAGCGATCCTGTTAAATTCAGGCCACTCTCACACAGGTTGGAGATGACACTCAAATAAATGACACATCAAATAAATGGAAATAATCAGATTTCCATTATTCATATAAAATGCTGAAATACACTGTCAGAAAAAGAAAGGGTCCAGCCCTGGTACAGTTTTGTTCCCTGAGGTACAAACAACAGGTACCCCAATGGGACAAAGATGTTCCTCAGAGTCCATTTGTCTACCTTAAATTAGCCTAAAAAGGTACATTTACCTACAGCTAGGGTACAACTGGCAGCCCCTGGAGAGTACAGCCCCAATTACAAGCAGTTGTACCGTCAAAGGCCCAAATCTGTCCTTTTTTCTGACAGTGTATTGTACATTTCCATTCATGTCAATGGACTGATGCTGTGAATAATCTCTGACAGTGTATTGTACATTTCCGTTCATGCCGATGGTGTGATGCTGTGAATAATCTCTCTAGTACCAGCATGCTGCCCTCAACCTGAAGGAGTCCTTCTTTGTGGGAGGGGTCCCAGACTTCAGCAAGCTGGCGAGAGTGGCCTCTTTAAGCGCTGGCTTCAAGGGGGCCATTCAGAAGGTGGGTTACTGCCGCAAGGGCTGCACTGTCAGGAGATCCTCCGTCACTGTCAGGAGATCCACTGTCAGGAGATCCTCCGTCCCTGTCAGGAGATCCACTGTCAGGAGATCCTCCGTCCCTGTCAGGAGATCCACTTTCACTGTCAGGAGATCCTCCGTCCCTGTCAGGAGATCCTCCGTCCCTGTCAGGAGATCCACTTTCTCTGTCAGGAGATCCTCTGTCACTGTCAGGAGATCCTCCGTCCCTGTCAGGAGATCCTCCGTCACTGTCAGGAGATCCTCTGTCACTGTCAGGAGATCCTCCGTCCCTTCAGGAGATCCACTGTCAGGAGATCCTCCGTCCCTGTCAGGAGATCCTCTGTCACTGTCAGGAGATCCCCCGTCCCTGTCAGGAGATCCACTGTCAGGAGATCCTCCGTCCCTGTCAGGAGATCCACTGTCAGGAGATCCACTGTCAGGAGCTCCTCTGTCACTGTCAGGAGCTCCTCTGTCCCTGTCAGGAGATCCTCCGTCACCGTCTGGAGAGCCTCCGTCACTGTCAGGAGATCCTCCATCACTGTCAGGAGATCCTCCCTACCCACAGCCTGCAATTTAATCATCTGCCCATTCGGTGTGGTTAGAACGGCTATTACTTAAGGTCTCCTGCTGCTCATGTTACCCAAAGAGGGGTATCAGAAGCCACTCACACTGGAAAGCATATCTTACGATTCTCAACACATTTCTCGGTTATTTTCAGTGTTACATTTAGTATCTATGTAATTATTAAGCATAAAGTTGACTGTAATCTAAAATGTAATTGTTCAGATATAATTAGGACCAAACATACTTAAACATTAGTGTCTGAAATCAGAAGTGGATCTGTACCAGGTTTCTTCAACGATTACCGTAGCCGGCTGCTTGGCCGTGTTTGTTTTTTCCAGATTACCCTTATGGGCTCCCCCATCCTAATGCGAGCCAGTGCACTCCGATCCCAGGATGTGTCCACGTTCTCCCAGCACGCATGCACTCAGGGTGTCTGCCTAAACGGGGCCCTCTGCAGTCCACTGCTGGCCAATTACGAGTGCATCTGTCACCATGGTTTCTCTGGGAAGCACTGCCAAGACAGTAAGACCCCCATCTGTGCCCCAGCACATCGCTGACCTTCCTCTCATTCTCTTTAAATTGTATTATGTACCTATTTTGGCCAGAATATAATTTACTCAGCCATATTCTGTGCCTTTGAACAAACACTTCATATTTGATTAATGTGTAGCAAAACAATATGGAAAATAACAAAATAATCTGATTTCATTCAGTAAGACAGTTATTTTAAACAAGAGGACAATTTTAAGAGTTTGTTGCATTGCTAATGTGTCTCTTCTCCCTTCGTACCAACAGTAATAATTGAGAAATCTGCTGGGGACTCCGATTCTGTCGCCTTTGATGGCCAGACGTTCATCGAGTACCACAACGCCATCACCAAGAGGTAGTGTGCTTAAGGGGTTGGACTGGGCTGGAATTTGTCTCTCCTAATTCTCTACAGGGCTGAGGAAGCTGTTTTGTTTAAAGTTCTTTATTTGCTTTGGGAAACTCATGATGAGCAAGCTGATCGATTGCCAGTTTGGTATTTTTATCTCAGTAAAAGCGTGACTCTGCTGCACTCTCTGTCGTGGACATCATGCATATTTTATTCCAGAAAAGTATTTATACTCAGTAGCGAATTTGAGGACACCTGCTTGTTAACCCGAATAGCCAACCCCTCGAAATAGCGAATCCTGTGGCTGCGACTCCATTTGGCTGCAGTAGATGCGGCACACGGACTGGAGAGGATCATTTACTATTCAGCTAAGCATTAGAATGGATAAGTAGCTTGATCTAAGTCATTCTGAATGTGGTGTGATTGTTGGTGCCTGTTGTGGTGCTTCCCGAATCCCGGAAACAGCCTCCCTCCTGCTATTTTTATGCACTAGTGTCTAGAATTTGCAGAAATTCGCAGAGCATCCAGCCAATGGCGTTTCTGATAATGAGAGGTCAGAGGAGAATGGCCAGACTCATTAGAGCAGGGAGTCCACGAGTGAAAATAATATTTCAGTACAACAATGGCGTGCCAAACGCCACTCTGAACACACAGCTCGCTTGAAATGGTTCTGGAGGAAGAATTGGGCCAGAGGTTAGGTGTATCTAATGAAGTCACAGCTGGTTGTAAATTATCTGTTGTAGAGTTTTTGTAATTGTTATGTTTGTGACATGTATAGAGCTTGGTATAACGGTACAAATCTTAGGTAAATCTGATAAGTTTGGATTTGTAATTTTGGTCAAATTTTGACTGTTACAATCAGGAGATGAATGTCTTACTTTTAAGGTCATCAGTCTATATGTTTACATAAAAACCCTATTACCAACATGGTCAGGTCTTGGGTATGTTCCTTGTCTCCTACTCAAAAGGCTGCAGAACTGTAAAAACTCCTAATTACATAACACTGTTATTTCAACTGTTTTTAGCTATTATCAACTTTTGTGTGTGTTGCAGTTTGAATGGTGATTGTTGTATATGGGTAACGGATAGATTGATGTTCATAATCCCTTTCAATCCCACTCTTGTCTGTGTCTTGTGGCTACATACACTAGCCACATACTGGCTGTTTTTAATGTCTGTCTGTGTTTGAAAGCTGTTGGTCTGTTTGTCTCTCTTCTGTTTGTCTCTCTTCTGTTTGTTGGTCTTCTGTCTGGCTGCCTTATATCCTTGTCACTGTTGTCTCTTTTCTGCCTTCAAGCCAACTGAATAATGAAATCCCAGAGTAAGTAGAGAGACTGAGACATTCTGGGACTTCTTCATAGACTTTATATAAACTAACCTGTATTATGACTTTTTTTTCTAACATCCAATTTCATGAATGCTTCTCATTGTGTAAGTCCAGCAGAAAACATTACACACACACAGAATTCTTACTCATCATAACACTCATGATTCCAGCAAAATATCATAAGTTTCTTCATACTTCAGTACATAAAATACCAGCTAAATTAATTTAAATCTAATTTCATTTAATTCAATTAGTTTAATTTAATATTCCTGAGTTATATGAAGGCAGGAGTCCATGCATGACAAATGCATGTTCTAGAGCATCTGCCAGAAGCCCCTGTACTCTACTGTCTTGATCAGTATGAATGTGAATGTGATCCCAGGTCTGGATCCATCCCAGCCGTCGTTGCAAGGCATTTCCCCATGATTCTGTTGATTTTAAAGTCATGACGAGAATGATTTGCTTTCAGAAGCTTCCATCTATGAAACTAGCAGTGAATTATATTTGTGAGCCAGTGCTGAACAGAAATGAGAGATTCCGTGTAATTAGTAAGCTATCGCTTGGTGTTGATTATCAGCCAATTCCGCACATGGATCCAGGAGTTGAAGTGATTTTAAATGTGTCTTTCAAAAATAACAACCCAGACTGAATCAAAGATCAAAGAAAAATTCTGTGTTCCAGTCATTTATCATGAAACGGCTTGCAGGGGGGCATCCAGTGTAGCCCAGGATGTGGGGGCACCGCCGGGGTGTGAGTCCCGTCCATCGATGGGGACATGCATACTGTACAGGCAAATGTGAAAATTGCAGGTAGTCTAACAACAATTTTAGCCAATTTTAGCCTCCCCCCACCACTCTTTCAAAAGATGCCTAGGGATCATTTATCCACCTCAGAGAGTCAGCACACCAGCGTTAATTCTCATCCGAAGGACAGCACCATTTTTAGAGCAGAAAGCCCAACTGATAATGAAAACATATTAATTCATTTATTATTATCCATTATGCTGGTAGACATTCAGGGTAGTACGTTTCTTGGTCAAGAATATAATATCTGTGCATCTCTACATATTTCCATGCTTGGACGCTTACATCTGGCTCAAGAGAGCAGGATAAAAAATCCACAGTCCAGTAAAGAGGATCATTAAGGTTCTCCAAATAATGAAATGAGACAGTACTGCTGAGCAGGGATTCATTTTCATAAAATAAGGGGAAAACGGAAAAAAACATTTTACGTAGAAATAATGAGGTTCTAATAATCAGCTGGTCCATTAGCTGGCTCAGTGTGCACAGAATCTTCATGTTTATCACATAAATATCAGACAACATAGACAGTTACATAAAAAGTTGTTCAGTAATATAAATATGTTCAGTATGGAATAAAACTTGAGGAACCTGCGCAATAAACTGTGGATTTTCACCATGTACAATAAGATAACAGCCATCAACTCATCTGATCACTGACCTGCTTCTGTTTTCATGGGCTGTTCCGATGGTGTTTGTTATGGTCCAACGGTGACACTGAACACTTGTATTTTGCAAGCGTCAAGAAGGAACCTAGTCCTCATGATGAATTGATTTGAGCAGCTCTCTTGTCAGGTTCTTACAGTGTTTTGTAATGTATATCTCTTGCTTCAGTGGTAACTGGCACTCGTCACTGGTCTCTCAGTGGAACCTCTGCCTAGTTGCATTTATATCTAAACTGGGTAATTGACAGATGTAAGCTTGTAACGCAATACCTGCCTTGTTTGTTTGTTACTTTGGACAAAACATCTGCTAAATGAATAAATGTGAATGTAACATGCGGTTATAGGCAGGGTGTTCAGTGTTTCTTAAATGTAAAAAAGGAGCATAATAAATATATAAATAGCTTGGTGTGCATTTGCGATTCATGTTCACCATTTGCAGATGTTAAATGTTTATATGGCAGATAGGCTTCAGGAGAAATCGCTTAGGTTCAGTATAGGGTTACTCTAGGTAGTAATGGATCAGGTTTAAGGAAGATGACAGTGAGATCAGGTATAGTATGGAGAATATCGTATTCAGACCTGAACGGCTCCCCCTCTGGTGAGCCTGTGGCACTGCAGTGTTTTGTGCAATGTCGCCCAGCCCCATAGGGAGGGAGTAATGTAGGGAATGTGGTTCGTTTTCCTGGCTTTTCTGCTTATCCCTTCATTTTCTCCCCTTTGCTCCGTAAGTCCTGAGTTTCTGGAGAACCCATCAGATGAAAGGTGAGTCCTACGCCTCATCTTCTGCAGGCAAATCCCACTTCTCCCATCACAGCACAGAACGCCATTGCAGAGCTCAGAGGATGGCAGGCAGCTCTAAGCTTGATGCAAATGAGCTTTTTCAGCCCAATATAATAATTGCTCTTCCAAGGGTAGCATTTGCAGAACCTGTGGCATCATTCTTTACTTCGGTTGGGTTGTAATGGCCTGGACATATGCAATGAAATAAACAGAGTAATAGAATGAATTACAGCCTCTATGAGTTATTTATGTGGGTGGAAGTCTATGCAGAAAAATTGGACTACTGAGCCCCATAAAACTATGTCTGATGGCTCGAGTGATTCAAAACTGTTAAAACATATATCTGGCTCAAAAAATGATACCCTTTCTGTGAGTATCACTGAACCTGCCCCTTATCTTTCCTTTTAACCTTACCTCAGTGTTTTCCCTTTTGTACTATAGTATATCAGCCAATCTCTGCTAATATACTGGGCGTATTGCCCCAGTGCAGAGGTATATTTTGCTGTGATGGGAAGGTCATCGCTGTCCCACATGTGTGTTTGTTGTGTCCATGTAATACTTGCTCATATAATCTTTCTGACTGCTATACCCATTACAGAATATTATATTTTAGTGCAGTCTAAATAGGAGAGTGCTGTGGATTGGCAGAGGGCTATCCTGTGAGGTACCCAGCAGAGTGATGGTCCGACTTGTACCTGCTTTTCTTGTGCTCTCACTGCAGTTCCCACAGTCACTGTGTCCCCTCCGGTCTTCTTTTGCTCATCTGCACTCCTGTGTCATGTGCTTGTGACTTCATTCTGGCTTTCCATATGTCTGCAGGCTTTCCGGAATAGGTTTAATGAAAAGACATACTCGGTTTTATAGGATATTCACGCGTGGCAGAAGTTCGCCGCCATTAAGAAGAGAGAAAGCTGTTCCTGTTTGTTGTGTATCAAAGATATATTTATGAAGCAGTTTTCACAACGTTGTATTTTTTGCCGCCTTCCATGTCAGACAAAGACACACTGTGCTGCTCCCTTAATTAACGATGACCATGGCAACAAGCTCCCTCTGGGGATTGGCCAGGATTAGTAAAAGCATCACAATGTGCAAGCAGAGCTTCATGAATCCTTCCATCAGACATTGTGTGGGCAAGCTTGCTAACTCCTCCATCCTCATGACCAAGATGATATACAAATGGAAGCCTGTTGTTACAAAAGGACCCTATCACCAAGCCCCTGTTCCACACACTGCAAAAGCAGTTGTTCTCCTCATCGATAAGTAGAGCAGTGTAGAAAGCCTCATTTTTATAAACCTGACACTGTAGATGTTACATGTTTTGTTACCACTGGGGTCATTGTGCTCACTGTCCATCTCCCCCTGGTGGCTCCAGCGAAAAGGGCCTCCTGGTGAACAGGTTCGAGCTGAGCATCAAGACCGAAGCCACGCAAGGCCTGATCCTGTGGAGCGGCAAGGGAGTCGAGCGCGCAGACTACATCGCCCTGGCCGTGGTGGATGGATGCATCCAGATGACCTACGACCTGGGCTCCAAGCCAGTTGTGTTGCAGTCTTCCGTGCCTGTTAACACCAACCGCTGGGTTCACATCAAGGCCAGTCGGTGAGGGACAGAGCGGCTGCAGTGGTTGAAGCCGGCTAGTTTCATTTTCACTGCAATTTCATGCACATGGCTTAAAAACATCCATAAACGTATATTGACTGTCAAGTATATCGACAAGGCATGACATACAATCTTTCCAAATGTCTGAATAAAAAATCAGCTGAGTAATATAATTATTTCAGTATCCTGTGTATTTAGATAAGCAACACAGTGCTTCTCTTTTATGCTCCTCCTTCCTGTCTCTTTGTAACTGTTCACCTCTTCATCACAGGGCCCTAAGGGATGGCTCATTGCAGGTCGGCAATGAGGCAGCCATCACACGCTCTTCACCTCTGGCGGCTGCCCAGTTGGACACAGACGGAGCTCTCTGGCTGGGTATGTCGCTGCTTCAAGGCTCTTAATCCGTCATAATGGTCCACTCCTTCTCTGGGAGGTCATGTGACCTCTGTTGTCAGTGACCTCTCATTGGAGAGTGTTTAGTAAGGTCAAACTGTAGAGAATTTAACTGGAATAATGGGAACAGCAGGGTTTTTTTAGTAAAATAATGCAATTTTTGGCATTTTTGGGTAATCTTGAGGTCCCACACACAGGCATGTACCCCTTGTGGGGCATTGTGTATTTATTCTTGGAAATGAATCCATGAGGCTGCTCTGGACTACAACACACATGCTGTGGTGTGACTGCAGTAAGTATGAACTGGCCTTAAGGTTTTAAGTCAGTCCTGCCATCAGCCATATCCTATTGGCCGACAGTGAGGAGCCTTGGTTACGGCTACCTCCCCCCCCCCCCACCCCCTGCGGGTACACGCCAGCTTCCTGAGGGCACATGGCGTCACAGTCTATTTTTTCGTTTTCCTTTTCCGATGGAAATAATCTGTTCTTGCTTTGGTAAAATGATACATATTGGCTCCCATCAGAAAAATGGCAGTAATATACGTATAAATTTGTATTGTTTGGATGTGAAAATGTAACAGCAAAGATCATTTCATACTTTTTGTTGTGATATGATACTGTAGGTGTTCAAAAGCGCGCAGCTGCAAATTTGCAGGCATAATCAATCTACCTGTGATGCATATTTTTGAAATCACAAAAGAGTGGCACCAAATTGTAACATAAAAGTATGAGAAACAAATTTGCGGCACTAATGACTGCTGTCATTTGTTTGCGGTGGTTTTTATAGCCGTTATTTGTTCCATTTGCACACTTATTGAAAGACTTGCCGGGAAAGAAAAGCTTGTGAAACATTTCCATGCGTGCCAGTAAACATGCTTACCTCATTCTCTGAAGGGATTTTAGAGGTGAAAGCGAAGCCGCACCTTCAAAGGCAGGATCAAGTTCATATATAACTAAAAGATATTGCTTTAACGCCGAAACCACTGAAGCGTGACAAGTTCTTTACAACTATGCGTGAAATTAAAGGATTTGGCTGATTATTAAGCTGATGTTTATGCAAATTGCTAATTAGAAACAGCAGTAATAATACTGTCATAATACCTTTTTAATGTATTGTTTTTAATACAAAGTCAGTGATGATTGTGTTCATCTATCAGCACAGTCATAGTTCTTCATCATCTTACGTAACAGTTTTCTCTGTTGTTCAACTTTATTCTGCTCTGAATCTGCGTGTTTGTATGTCACCTATGGGATGGTCACTGATAAGGTACGTTACAATGTTTATATGGAGGGTAGGTCACCCCCATTTGAGACCACTGGACCCTCATCAGCTGATAGTGTACTGGCTGATCCTAATGCTGGTGATATGTCTGCCTTTTTTTTGTCGTTTTTTCACGATTTCTTCACATCTCCTCCAAATAACTGCTCTCTCAGCAGTACAGGGGGAAGAGTGCCCTCTGTTGGCTGATCAATGAAATACACAGCACTTTTATTTCACCCAGGTCCAACCTTACTGAGCTTCAGGAACTGTGACATGAAACATCCGTCCATCCATCCATCCATTTTTTGTAACTGCTTGTCTGTTCAGGGTTGTGGGAAGGTCTGAAGCCTATACTGGAGGCTATGGGCGCAAGGCAGAGAACAACCCAGGATGGGGTGCCAACCCATCGCAGGGCACAATCACACACCAGTCACTCACACATGCACACCTATGGGCAACTTGGAAACTCCAGTTAACCTCAGCATGTTTTTGGACTGTGGGTGGACAGGGACAACCTGGGGGAAACCCCACCACAACATGGGGAAAATATGCAAACCCAACACACATAAAGCTATGGCAGAGATTCAAACCATGGTCCCAGATCACCATACTGGGCAGTGCTAGTCACTGCACGATCCTGCCACACACATCCATCCATCCATCCATCCATGTATTCATTGTTTGTTTGATTAATTAATTATTTAATTCTGTTCCATTCATTTTCTGTAACCTTTTGTCTGATTCAGGGTCTGATGAAGAGTCATGAATCTCAATTTCGAAAATGTGCATTGTGTTTTTTTCCTTGATTAAAAACGCCTCTCCGTGTCGTGCTGACACAGGTGGCCTGGAGGAGTTGGCCGTCGCACGCCGCCTGCCCAAGGCCTACAGCACCGGGTTTGTAGGCTGCATGAAAGACGTGAGTGTGGATGGTGTGGACCTGCACCTGGTGGAAGACGCCTTAAACAATCCCAAAATCACACACTGCTCCGCCAAATAGCCTGGCTCTGCCTCTCCATGCACATCAACTGCTGTAATTATTTTTCTATTTGTGTGTATCTTTCATTGTCTTTTTATATTAAAAAAACATTATTTTAAAAATTTTGTTTCATACTGTTTTTCGTTCTTTTTTTTTTTGTTTTTATTTCTCTTTACTTGTATGATTTGTTTCCAAATTTACTGGTGAACATTGTGTCAAAAAAGTTATTTTTATTGAAAGAGAAAAAAACTAGTCTTGCTCATTACTTGAACACTGGTGCTGGTGTCTTTTCTGTTGTGTTCTGCTAGTGTCATAATAATTCTGTTTTTTTTTCAGTCAAATGCCAGGATATTCTTCAATGAATAGCTATTGTAAAAGGTTTTGCAGAGAAACTGATCCATAATTTCAATTAATTAACTAAGAAGAAGAATGTTTTATGTTCATATGTCTGATGCATATATGTTTTTTTCTTTTTTACTTTCTAAGGAAAGTACTGGTAATAGTGGCCTTCAAGTGAGTTTTTACTGGTGTTACAATTGCAGTCTTGCAAAATTACCACATTCCCTCATAATCTGGGAATTCGGGATTATTTATATTTTAAATGGCAAAATGGCAAGCATTCCATAATAAACATTTTATTCAATCCACATTTTAACAATAAAATAATTTCGTCCTTAAGCTTTGTAATGTAAAGAAGAAATCAGACTTATAAACTTTAAAGTATGTTTGAAGTACACCAGCTGATTTTAAAGTATCTGGGTTGCCTTTCTCCTGTTCAGCTGGAAAATTAGAGGTGCAAGCATATTGCTTTTTGATTGAATCAACCCTTTAATTTTACACTTCAGC
The DNA here is from genome assembly GCA_026770805.1 of Boulengeromyrus knoepffleri. Taxonomy (NCBI): domain Eukaryota; kingdom Metazoa; phylum Chordata; class Actinopteri; order Osteoglossiformes; family Mormyridae; genus Boulengeromyrus; species Boulengeromyrus knoepffleri. Next base: position 18,244,707 of record JABJVO010000126.1, read on the forward strand.
GTTAAGTCGGAATATTTGCAGATTAAATAGTGAAACATTCTCAACAGACAACTGAAACTGTGAATATATCATCGATGCTATTGAGTCATTAGGTTATAGTCTCACAGTTGTTATATGTTATGGGAAAAAGTCATGCTATTAACAGAATGTAACTTTTCTTGCAGACATCTTGTTTTGGTTGTTTTTCTGTCTTCAGATGTATAGATATCCCAGGAGCCTTTGCAACGGAGATGTTTTTTCATGCAAAAGGGAAAAAAAACATGCATGCAACTTCTAATGGCGCTGCGAAACGAACACATTTGTGACATTTTTTTTTTTCCTTTCATTTCGTATTTCTTTATGTAAGGTTCAGTTGGGGCTCTACCATTGTACCAGCAGGTGGGACTGTAACATAGGCTGGAGCCAAGTTTTAAAAAAAGAAAAACACACCAAAAACTTTGGTGACTGACTATGAAGGTGGAAGTAAAAACAGGAGTTATTGGCATATAAGATGAACAATTAAGTGTATTCAAAAAGTATTTGTAAATTAAACCAATAAAAACATTTCAAATAGAAACAATAATTATATAAATGACAAATACTAAAATAGTATAAACAAGATTTTGTATGATTTTTGTTAGACTATTTAAAAAGCAACAAAAGTTAAAAATGCTGCTGGTTATTAATTGGAGAAGATTGTTGATTTAATAGTTCTGCTTGTTATATCTGTGTGTTGTGACTTTAAGCTGGAAAACATTGTTAATTCTTTGACTAAAGCTCACATTTCTCTCTAAAGTACAATAGCAGAATTTTCTGGATATGGCAATTGTGCATAATCAATGTGTAGACATAACCTGGACAAAAAAAAGGTCATTGATTTTTTTTTTTTTTAAATAAAGCCAATTCTTGACATCAGGAAAGAACCGCACCTCTCTGTCTAAGGAACCTGCTGAACTCGTCATGTATTTCCGGAAGACGATGACCACATATCACAGAATGTTACATGATTAATTTGACCATCTGTATCTAAATGAGTGAAAATCAGAATCTGAAGGGCCACCAAATAAATAGTCACATGACTTACTGGAAAAATATGGTTTTCAATTTGTTATTTTTTCCTCTGTAAAGGTTTTAACATTTATTGTTAGACATTAGACAAATGTGCTGGTGATTTCCTCTTGAAGAGGACGTATAAAGAATTGTGTACAGCCCTGCATTTGAATTATTAAAAAAAAAAAGAAAATGGAAAAAAATGCATTTATAACTGAAATTATGTGTGTGTGCCCGTGCATTGTGCCCTGAATCTTAAATAATATTCCTGTATTTAGGGGAAGCCATGAGAATGCGTTGGACAATCTTTTTATGCATCTATACTCTGAGTGTCGGTTTAGTCATTGTAGTTGTGAACAGGAATCTTACCTGGATACCAGCTTCAATAAGCGGTTATTTCCACTACCTACAAAGAAATTGTTTAGGTAAATATCACTAATGAAGAACACCAAAAAAAAAAATTTAATTATAGTGTTTTCTTATTACTGTTATTGTAAATTCATCTGAATTCCTGGAAATAAACACTTCATTTAATTCAGATGACCAATATCTGAATAGAAAAGCTTTTAGAAATGCTTTAAACTCAGCTAATATCTGACTTGAAGGCACAAACTGGTCTATTCTGTGTATGTGTGTGCGTATGGATTATGTTTATATTACATTGTGGGGACCAAATGTTCCCCACAATGTGATGAAAACCTGTTATTGTGACGTTGTGGGGACCATTTTCAGGTCCCCACCAATATCTGTGAATGCAATCAAAAAAGTAAAAATGCCAAAAGTCTCCTATTTTGTTTGGTTACGTATGATTAAGGTTTGGGCTGGGTAGGGGTTAAGGAAGTCATGCTGGGATTAGAGTTTTCCCCATAGAAATGAATGGAGAGTCCCCACAAAGATATAATTACAAACCTGTGTTTGTGTGTGTGTGTGTGTACATATACCTAAGCTTGAAAGACATTGTAGATACTGTATGTTGTCTGAATTTTCAATACACCCATATGCATTTCAATAGATTTTCCGTTTTCCAGGAATATTTTCAGTTTCTGATTCACATCTTTATGATTTGCGATATGAAACAATATACCTACGGGATGGTGGCAGACAAACGACATGGTGATGCTTAGATCATTACTCATGTTTGTCTTATGTTCCCACCTCCATTAAACACATTAAGGGCCATCAGCTGTAGGCTTTGCTTTTCATTCTGACCCTGGATGTCCTCTCTCTCAGAAATTCATTAAAATGAATATACAATTATTGGACAGTGAGGCAGAATCACTAATTAAGAGAATTGATATATGATGGTTGGAAAAGCTGAAATATTGTCTCACAACCATGTATTGGATTGATGGATGGATAGATGGATGGATGGATGGATATTAGATAAGAAAGGGTGGTATTTTGTTGCATAACAAACATTACATTCCAGCACAATAGTCCTCACAGATTAATCAGACAGACAGACAGGCACAGATAGACAGACAGACAGATAGATAGATAGATAGATAGATAGATAGATAGATAGATGGATGGATGATAGAGGACAGAGAGAGTCATTCTTTCTCTGTGGTCCCCAGTCACTGATGAATACCAGTCCATTTATGTCATAATCCAAAAGAACCATCTTTATACTTTCCCACTGCACTTCCCTGCTGGGATTCATCCCTACAAGAAAACCAGCTCACTCACATCTAAGATACATTCTAAATCTAACCAAAGCCACAATCTGTCTCAATGATCAGCATGTTATATCGTAATAGTTTTCCCACAACATCACACACGACATGGATAAATTTTAAGTCTGGTACTTATTACTCACTCTGCCTTTTATGGGGTTTGATCTTTAGTTTTCATCAGTCACTGATATTTTCCCAGGGTGATAGCGTTTGCTCATATCTTCCTACCTCCACCTATCTTCCATCCTGCTCTCCGTCGCGCCAGCTAAATATTTTTGCGATTATTCGAGTCATATTGGCCCCTATGAAAAAGTGGCAGTGGCCCAGTCCTTTTTAGAAACCTACACAGTAATACGGAATTGACTTTATAGTTGTTTAATGCACCTTTTGAAAGTTCAGAGCTCTAATTTGACCCTAGCCTTTAAAAAAATATTTTCTGTCAGTGGTCGTTGAAATCGAATCATATTAATCGCTGTATTCTTTAATTGTCGACACTTACAAACATATAAGTTTCTATAGTAAATGAAACGATGTCATTGTAAACGTTGTTCATCGGTGGAAAAGGGAGCCTAGTTATCACGATAAAGCCCAAAATGTAGGAACATTGTTAAATCCATCGTTTGAATTAAGGGTTTAAAAATATAAGGAGATAGCTATTATGTGCCCTGTGCTTGGTTCAGTAGGCGGAGCCGGCGATCGCTTTCACTTCTACATTGTTTAACGCAGAGAGACAAGGGACGACAACTGGGAGTGACTTTTATTTCTCCCTATTCTCTTTGCACACGTATCTCTTGTTTGTTTTTCATTGTAGAGAGATCGGTGATTTTCAGGCACTGCGATGACGTCTCGCAGGTAAGTCCGTTTTATGACAGCGGACATTGCGGCGCACTCGGGGCGCCTTTCTCCGCGCTTCCCAAAAGCGCTCCAGCCCGCAGCCGCTCCGCACCGTCCGCGCCTCGCCGCTCGCCCTTATTTCACTGCATCGGACCACTTTTCGGTTACTGGGTAGCATTACTCTCACTGTTGTAGTTTTCTATGTGATCACTCTCTTCTCCGCAGACATAATATAGGTTTTGGCCAGACGTGATATCAGTACGAGTTATCGCGCTACTAATCTGATGTCATGTTAGTTGTGTAACTACTGGAGTTATCGGATATATTTTATGTAAACGTCAATATTTACTGCTTATTATTATTATTATTATTATTATTATTATTATTATTAACGGTTAATTTATCTTTGATCTAGTCCTGCTGAAGAGTAATACTTTCAGTGATATATGAATGATCTAGTAACAGTGTCGTCGCCTGTCAGCAATTAGTTGTTTGTTATTATAGGTTGCTGATATTGTCGATTATGAGCAAGTTGTAACACTCCACTATTGATGTTCTAAGTGTCTGTGCATTGAAAACAAGTACTTAACTTTCTTTACACCTGCAATGTTAACCAAAATACGTTTCAGGTTAATTAAAATCCATATTTATTTTTGATGTTGACGGACAAGCTATCAAAATTATACTGCTGAATGGTGGATACTATTAATAAACTATAGAAAGCTCGACAAAAATTGTGGATGTAAGAAATTAATTCTTTCTCTTGAGATCACCTGAGATGTGACAGTTCTGTCCTCCACAAACTGTATAAGTATAGTCTCAGTCAATTCTTGAAATCTTGATCGCTTTGTATGTAGCTGTATGTTACCATTTGCGTTTTTTCCTCTTGATTGAACAGACTGCACTTTCTTTTATTATCATACAGATTAGCTGAATAGACACAAAAAGTAAAGCTTTTGCGCAAACTGTTACTTTGCCTGAATGTAGTTCAGGTTCATCAAGCAAGGTTTCAACTGGGACTTGAACTGTCATCCTTCTGGGGAGAAGTCCACAATACCTAAAGTTCATGTTTGGTAGATATCCTGGCAATTAGTAATTGCTTTTAAAATGAGTTTAAAATGTACCTGCGCGTGTTCTCTGTCAACTTATATCATATAACATGGAAAGGTATAGCTTACCTGCACATGGGCCTGATTTACTCAAGTGCTTATATTGCAAAATGTTTTGTCACTAAGAAGTGCAAACACAATTAATATGCTGACGGTACATCACAAAATTTAAGTCACAATTTAAAGGTGATAGGCTTTGTGTACATTGAATATTCAGTGTAATGATGGGTATTCAATCCGGAATTCATTAATCAGTTTTCAGCCTGTGCTCTCATGCTTTTGTGTAAATACTGTAGGTTATTATCTGACTCATATGGTGAAACTTGTTGAAATCACACATATTTTCAAATATCTTTTTACATGATTTGTCTTCTCTTGTCAGTATTCTTAAAGGAACAGCAAAGGGATGATAAAAACATTTAAAGTTACCCTTTTGCAGTCATGCCTGAGTGTAGTACAACGCAAACTATGTTTTACTTTAAAAATGTATGCCATTATATATAAAATTGCAATGCACATATTTGGTTTATTGAGGTTTAGACATAGCTAGCATATCAGTCTATCTAATTTGTATAACGACTTTATGTTTTATATCTTTATATGGTCAAAAGTAGAGCAAGATAGCTGGTCATCTGTGGGTGAAGAATGTTTAAGGACAAAAATCTGTCCTGAGGAATTTAGAACAGAAAACAAAAGTGAACCATCAACAACAATTTTTAAAACTTGATCTGCAAAGTTTTACGTATGAAAGTGAAACTGTGTTATATTTGTATGCAGTTCCAGTAATATATTAAATTGCATTTTAGAACATGTGACATTATTATACATGCCAATGTCGTTTCACTTTGTTTTTCCCCATCTCACATACAACCTTGCACAAGGCCATGCAGACCATTCAGTTATACCACAAACCAAATATAACAGGAAATCCCTGATGATGCTGTTGTGGCTACTTCTGGTAGACTTTCTGTTTTTGCTAACGTTACAGGAATAGGAAGCATTAGCCATACTACCTTGGTGACTAATTACAGATAACAGCGGAGATAGAATTCGTGAAGGGTATTTGGGTTTGAAGCTCTTTAATAAAGTAGGAAAAAGTAAAGTTCATGGGCAATTGTTGAAGTCACTAGAGTGACAGACAGGCAGGAAGGAGACAGCTCAGGTGATGAAATGAGATAGCATATCCTGCCTTTCCAGGAATATCAAGACATAAGTACAGAACTTCTGCTGACTGGAGTCCCGTTCTTGATTGGTAGTTCTGTTTAAGCTACTCGCTGGTGATTTCTGGGCCTTTTTCAGTGTCATAGTGAAGTTCAGTCCTAAACGAGGCAGATGTTTCAGTGCAAACTTGAAGTGCTCCTTCGGACGAAGGCTTGCGGTCAGCCCTGTTTTTGAGACCTCTTTGTTCATCCTGCTTTCTGGACTTCCCCTTCAACAATGCAGTAGGAAGCAGACTGGCTACCAAGTCACTGAAGGTCTGAGGAAATGAGTGTTTTTCTCCTGTTTGAAGCAAATGAATGCCGCATTAACACATTCAGTCATCGTCCGTCCTAATTTGGCCGGAAAATTTGGGTAGTCCCCTGCTGAATTTAAATGGAAAATATGCACATTTTTCCCAAATAAGTCATTTTAACAGGGAAAATAGCTTTTTACAGCTATTTGAATATTTAGCGGTGCATTTTATGTATTTTATCTAAAAATGCATTATTAAAAACAAATAGAACCATTACTCTGCCCACCCAACTGAGCGGGGTTCCTGAAGCCTGTTCCAGGCCGGGGCCCGAGTGTGTCCTGTTCCACAGAAATCTCTTCCATTTCCAGAATATACATTTATCTTTCTTATCCAAAAAAAAAGAGTACATTGTGCTACACAAAAATCTGTAAAGTTCAAATCTGGCCTTAAGTTTTTTCTTCTGTAACAATATTGAGCAAAATAAATACAGTCTGACTGTCTGCACATATAGGATCACATGTAAATGCTTTTACACAGTGTATGTCCATGCAGGCACACGCCTGTGTCCTCGCATGTCCTCAGGGTAGCGTGTGCATGCACCAGCTGCAGACATGACCTCAGCCAGGTGGTCGTCCTGCGTGTGTTTTGAGGTGAATCGGCTGCCCAATCATAGACTGTGTGCCGTGTAAACAAAGCTCACGGCTCAAAATAGGCCAGAGGCACATTGTACCTGGGGCCTGCAGAGCTGGCTCTCGCAGACATTTGCAGCTTCACCTGCTTGTAGACTGTGTGCCACAAATTATAAAATGCTGTTACTGAACATCCTTTTCAAAATCCATAATTTATTGGAAAAAAAACGCAAGTTTAACTTTTCAATCGGAAAATAAAAAAAAAAAAAAAACATTTAAATTCAGTATGTGAGGGACCGCGGCGTGTCAGTGGGTAATGCTGCTGCCTCACCCTTCTGCGCTCCCTGTGCGTGTAATGCAGGCCTGTATTGTGTGTGACAGCCGGGATCCATCTGGATGCTTCTGTCTCAGTTTCCTCTTTCAGTCTGAGACCATGCAGTTAGTAGAAATGGCAGCTCTGAATTGTCCAAAGTGTGTCATCTTTTTATGTGAATAAAAATGATGGATGGATGGATGGATGGATGGATTTAAAGAAGTTGTAAAGTCATTAGGGAAAGTGAATACTTCTGTCACAAAATTTTCCTTTATTTAAAGGAGGAAATAACAACAGGAGACAGTATAAATAATACAGACTTAACCAGAAATCTATGCAATAATCGATGGAAAAAGGCACGTGAAAGCAGGAAGTTGCAAAGACTGAACTTAAAATGGTTGTAAATGTTTAGTTAAAAGGACCTAAATGACAAGCAGACTGAGACTTGCACCTGTAGCTTCTGGGACAGGCTCCGCCCTGTTGCAACCCTGCATAGGACAGACAAGTATAGAAAATGGATGGATGGATGGATAGATGGATGGACCTAAATTAGAAATATGTTAATATGGCACCAGAAATATTAAAACAATTACATGTGCAATCATTTTCTTGAAGGTGAGGATATTCAATTGCTTTTGTTTTAGTACAGAATGTAGATCAGCATGATAGCTTGTATTTCATTGCTGTTCCGTTATTCAGCAATAGTATCCCCTTCACATCAAAGCTAAATGTCTGAAAGCTGAATTTTGTGTCTCTAATAGCTTAGGTGAACAAAGATGTTACCATCACAAGCAGCGTATTTAAACGACCGAAAGTTCAGCCATGTGAGGAGATCTTCTATTCACCAGGCTTTTCGCTATACCCTGAGAATCTGCGTTTTTATCTAATTGCATGGGCTGAGCGGTTTTGTGCGGCTGATGGATAACCCTCGCTAATGTGTAACACTGTCATGGTAGAATGATTATTGTCATTTCTGTCCATCCCGTGATGAAATCATTTTTTTTCCTGCCACATAATGGCACCGTGAAGAAAGAATATCAAGTAATCATGACAGCATTCATGGTATCTGACTAGTCCTTTTTGCACCTTGATGAATGCATTCTCACTGCTGTTATCATCACCCAAGTACAGGTAGCCCATAGTGACAGGAGACCTGCTCCATGTTAAAGGGCGTCCCTGAACATGAAGATGTAACCTGCTGAAAACTTGTTTGATGTATAATGGCGCATGCTGTTAGAGCCATAGAAAATCATTCCATTTCATACGTTATTATGCATTATTCAGTAACTGGATATTTGTGTAATTTTTGTATTCTTATTGAATATTTCATTGAAGTTATAATAGTATCTGCTTCTGTCAGCAATAATGTGTCGAGACCCCAGTGTTGATAGTTTTGGTGTGATCTTGTCTGTGCATAAAGATGCAAAGTCACGTTTAGTTTTGGTGGGAAGAAGTAAGTTTGATGAAGGGAAAGGTTTTAGAAGCGTGGAACAAAGCAGTTCTGCGACCGTGCTAGTGGAGACTGTGAACCCTTTTTATTTTCAGAAGATTCTGTAAACTTTACTTACATTTATAAATATTTTTTTGTTGCATTTTCACACCTTTCAGGCGTCCATTACGTCACTCGGATGCTTTACGGAATGACAGGTGTTGTTAGGGTCGGTTGCCATAACACATGGCTTTTGTTCTCTTAGTTTGCTGTTATATCAAATTATAATTGCCTGTTTGGTTTTATTTCCTTTAATTAGCCTTTATTTGGTTTTTGATAAACCATGAAGATTATAAGTGTATTAGATTATTATTGGCTTGTTGGAGGGTATTAATGGATACTACACACTAAAACTTCAAATCAGTCTTGTACATTTGAGGGCTATGTGTTGTATATTTAATAGGGAAGTTGTTTGTATTAAATTGCGTTTATTGAACTGAAACATTATTTCCGTGATTTTGTTAATCATTTTGGGCGACTTGCATAAATATTCCTCTACGTGAATCGGACCTCAGGCAAGGGATCCCCATTTCAGCTGCATGAGAACTTCCTTCCACGCTTTGCCACCCCCCGGTATGCGTTTCCCAGTGAGACACAGTCACCCAGTCACCACAACACTGCGGTTACCTAGAAACCCCTCACTCCTTCTCACCAGCTCATTCACATTCACTTTAAATACACACTGGGGCCAATGGAGAATAAATAATTTGATGATTTGCCTTTGATCTCAGGGCCTTTAAAAGAGACGCTTGGCTGTGTATAAAGAAATGTGCAAACTCTCAAGGAAATTGTTAATACCTGATAACAGCAACAACAATGAAATGAACACAAATGCACGTTGCTCATTTGCATGTCTCTTTAATGTTTTTTGTTGTTTTACATAAACACTTTTTCCTGTATATAGGTGATGATTGTTATGATGGGAAGAACCAAAATGGAAAGGCTGACTGCATTAAGAACACCCATGGTCAGGCAATCTCTCTTGCAAAAAAAGATACACTGTTAAACTTTTAAATAAGGCATCACACATAATACTTGCCAGTGAATGATTTTGATGATCTAATGCATCAAATTTGCTGTCAGCCTAACTAGATAAGATTATCAACAGAGACAGTTAAAGAAGGAAATGAAAATCGCAACTGCATTTATGTGTTATTTTTAATAAAATTAAAAAGATTCTTTATAATATACTGTACTGACTAGTAAATCTATTTCTTCACATACCAGTACAATGAGTCTGATATAATGATCCATCCATCCTTCCATCCATCTTCTAATCACTTATGCTGTTCAGGGTCATAGTGTATTAAATGTTTCAGTTATAACAATTTTAACATTAAGTACAGTTCTTGTTAATAGTTTTAATCTTTTTTTGACAATGTTAGTCATGAGACAACTGTGCTGTCATAATAGTAAATTTGGTGAGAATTTTATTTTGCTCTTTGTATAGTTTCTGATTTTATGAATCACATTGACCTTCGTTATATGTATGTATATATTTACAATGAAACAGATTCATAGAAACAGACTCAGGCTACCTGTCGGACACTGATGATCGTATCACTTTCTGATTCTTTAAAATCAAAATAGTTATTCTGATGAGTTATTGCATCACTGTATCTTATGACTGGATTTATTCGTTGTAGTTTTTCTTTCTTACATTTGGGGAACTTATGCTGATTTTAACAGTTATTAAACCTTACTAAGATACCCGGTAGACATTATCAACATTTTTTCCTGCTGAAAATTAAATTCTTGTCGGACAGACCGGCTGAATCATTCGCACCCTATTTTCCCCTTTTTTGAAAGCATACCCCGTTTGATATCAGAGCACAGCTGGCCGTGATGAAGACCATGAATTATTGCCTTATTACTTGCCGGGGGTCTAATTTTAACCCAAGGAGACACTGCTGGTCATGGAAGGTCTCTGGAGAGGGTGGGGAGCAGTGACCTGCTAACTTGAAGCTAAAAATATCAGCAGTATATCCAAAATCCACACGCTGTGGCTTGTCCATGACTAATTTAGCCTTGGCGAGGCTTCACAGCAGAGGCATGGGGACTAAGTATATCCCCCTTTGTCACCAGACCCAGGCCTATAAATAGGTCTGACTGTTCAACCTGAGGAGTGTTACGTAAGAGGGCAGCCTGCACTGGGGGCCGAAGGGACCACTGGGCTTCCCCTGGCACTGCAGCCCCTTGCGGTTTAACTACCTGCTGCCACCCTTTGTGGGAAGCGGGGGCCAACTTGGGGCCACGGGCAGCAGCACGTCCTGGCTTGGCCAGCGGGGAGGGGCTTGTGTTTCACTCATTTAGCCAATCACAGTCTTCATCGTATGACATCACCACACTAATTAAAAGCAGCGTTTTCTGTTAAGCGGCAAGGTGCACAGATTTCTAAAGTCTGTTTTATTGTGTCTGCCTTTCGTTAAGAGACATGTCATAGATACAAAACGTAGGACTATGCCCTCCTGCAAAGGCTGTACGCAGCAATGTAAGGGTGTGTCTTTATTTCGTGATGATAATATTAATAATATTAATAATATTAACAACAAGGCTTGAAGCGGCAACCTTCTGATCATAAGAGGCACAACACCCCAGGCTGGATGACTGGATGGCTGGGAAAAAAAACTGTGTCTGATGTCATACGATGAAGCCATTGATTGGTTAGAGAAGTGATACGCGAGCCCCACTCTTGTTGACCCGCGGCAAAATCAGGATGTCCATTGGTGGAGAATCAGGGAGGAAGGGAAGGGCTAAGGTGGAATACACCTATAAATATGTCAAATAAAGCAAGACTCCTTTATAACATGGGAGGGGCATGTCTGACATCCTATTAACTGGTTGTGTGGTGATGGCATAGTCAAATTCTAGGCTGTCCTTTAACTTTAAATGTACTAGTTAACAGTTTCCTCCCATGAAACAGTGCAGTATTTAATGTCCCTTGCTGCTAGAGCAGGTTAGTTTGATGAATCAAATGTATGACCCTTTTCTTGTCAATAAAGGTACTCAAATAGTGAACACATTGTAAATGTATTTGTTAGAAAAGAATATTGAGAGTATTTTTAGTAAATGTTAAGTGAGTAAGATGCAAATGTAGAAAATATTGACTGGTAGTGTACATGTAATGGGCTGTAGACTTTACTCAGAATGTGCATTAATCTGAGAGTCAAGGCTGCTTGCTCATTAAAGGGGAATTACAACAAAAGTCCCCTTAAACATTATGGGGGTGACTGAAAAGTATCACTGGCAAAGTCTAAAGCTTCTGACCTACCAGTGTTTCTACAACGTTTATCTAACAAAGGTCTTTGTCAATCATAGTAGCATAATTTGTAACAGCTACAAGCAAGACATGATAATGTTTCTTTTTCTAAAAGCTCCAACAAGAGGAAATTATTCCAAGAAATGATGTTTCATTCTTGTCTACATAATGACACTTCAGAATCATCATAAAATGCATTTTTTTTTCTTTGATGTTGTAATGATTAGATGAGAAAGGATCCAGATATGGAGATTCCACATTTATTTCCAAACTTCTTTTCCAAGAGCAGGTGATAGGTTAAAGAGTGAGTAAGAACATACAAATGATGAAAAGCAGTGTTCCAAACATATCCTCCAAACACATCCTCCGAACACATCATCCGAACACATCCTCCGAACACATCATCCGAACACATCATCCAAACACAAACACATCCTCCAAATACATCCTCCAAACACAGTCCACGGGGGACAACTACCAAAACAAAACACCAAGATGAAGAGCTGTGAGATCAGGCAGGGGTCACACAGAGAAACAGTGCAGCCTGGGCCTTTTAAGCTGGGCCATTAAACACTGGATGGTCTGTCAGTGTGGCCACTTTTCAGGTGCAGTGGAGGGGGAGATGAATGGAAGCGTGACTGTTTATCTCTTGAATGACATGCGTGTGTTCACCAAAAAAACACACTTAATTTATGCCTGCCATTATTAATTAGTAGCTAATAAATGTATGGGTGTTTTTTCTTCATGGATAGAGACCATGTGGTGCGTTCACTGTAAAACGTTAGTTGTAAATCGTTGCTAATCACGGATGTGACAATAAACCAGTCATGGAGATCTGAAAGATCTTGGTCAAAAATGTAATAAAGTTTGCAAATATTTCTAAATAATATAATGAGGGCACAGTAACTGAAACCATGTAAAATGTTGTGAAAAGAACAGCTTTTTTCCCAAAACAATATTTACATATTAACAAATTTGATTAAAGTACAGACTAGGGCAGGGACACGTTTTGCTTATATGAGAAACAAACAAGTTAAAGTGATTTTTCTATCAGGAACATTGAAGGTTTTGGTAACAAAAGAGCACTGACACCACAGCAAACAGTTCATTGGAAGTGTGTAGATTTTTCCAGGAAGATTATCTTTAATATTTTGCATTTGTCTCTCCTTATTGAGTAGGGTTGTGGTGAGAAAGGTCTCATTAATTACTATGATTTAAAAGTAACCTGAGAAGTGTTTGTAATGTAATTATATAGGAGGAGGTGCAACTTGACGCAAAGTGTTACCTAGTATTCAGTTCAGTTTAATTCACATTATGTTTTTTATAGCGCCCTTCCACACATTTCTACAGATAGCAAAAGCTGTATGCATTATATTGGGTGATTGCAACTAGGCATTATTTCAATAATTTGATGAGGTATTGATTAGCCAAACATAATATGCTAGTTCACGAATACATGGGTATATTGGATGGTTTTGGATGATGATTGGATGATGCAAATACTGGAGTGACTTTGGGAATGGTTTTTAAAAGGGTGTGCTGACACATTTTGACGAACAGAATGTTATAGTGTAACAACTGCATTATATATATAGAGCAAATCTGTTCAGATTACAGCATCCAATAAAAACGAAACGCAGGTGTAATGAAATACTGTGAAGTTTGTAGTGGTAAATTAAACGGAGGATACTGGTTTTATCCATGTTACTGCTAAACAGAGGGCAGGGCAGTAAAAACTAATATGCTGCCTTGCTTTATTACTTTCACATATGCATCACCGAAAACACAAGCATCCTACAATGTATACTTGCACCCCCCGTCAAGGAGGCTCTTCTGAATCCCAAAATCAAAGACCTTCCATTGTGAAATACTTTCTACTGAATCAGGGGCTCAGAATCTGCCCAACAGTGTGTGTGTGGAATTTGCATGTCTTGTTGTCCTAAAATATCAGAAAGAAAAAGACAAACATGGTTGACAAAACGCAGTTAGAACTAGAGGAGATACTTGTATCTTCCAGGTAACGAAACACAACGACTGCTAAACACATAGATTTTGAACTTATGAACTTCCAATATGAATCAAGCATGTCTTTTCATGTCACAAGAGGGTAATCAACTTGCAGTGAAATTCTTCTGGATATGTAGGAAGTTGTCTTGAGGTTATTATTTTTGGTTGCATTAGTTGTATTAAGATTAGGACACGCTTTGATCACATCATACAGTCTGATAGCTGATAAAACCAATGACTGCACTTGTACTTCTTGATCTGTATATGCTGGTTTTGTGTCGTACTTCTCAGGTGTTTGCTGACTTGGTGGAAATTTGCTTTTTTCTAACTTGAGATTTTTTTTTTTCCATTTTTTTTCTTTTGCAATACATCACTTTTTCCACAAAGTGAAGTCAAGCTAATGTTGCAGTGTTTGCTTCATTTCCTTGCATGTCTTCAGGACTCTTGAAGTTTATGGCCAGCTGTAGTTATGGGCAGTATTATGTATCAGTTATTTACTGTCTACATGAATCTGCATGTTTATTCAGATTTGCACTTACATGCAATAATGTATATAGTTGTAATGTATATAGTTGTTCTGTTTGTATGTGTAGTACATATTTCCTGTGTTACCACAGGAAGTGGAGACAGTCTGTGTATGAGAACCCCATACAACTTTGACATCCTTTGACAACCTAGTGCACACACACTAGTATAATCACAAGAATCCCTGTAATAGGGACACTGTCTATGAGAACAGGTGAGGTTCTCTGACTGTCCAATGACACATTCTCTCTCCTCTCTCTCCCATTTATACGCCCGTCCTTGAGGTTCTATGTCACTGCAGTTAACTACGTCCACTCTAGATAACCACAGATAAGTGACCACTTGTTTCACTCCATCGCGTCTCTTGTGTCTCCATTCTGTCGTATTTTCAGTAAAGAGATCATGGTTAAACTCAACTAGAAAACAGTTATAGTGTTATGCTAACAACAGCTATATTATTATACATCTGGATAAGCAGGATTTGATAAGTTAACCCAGATGAGAGGTGGATGAAATATTATGATAATTCAATGATAGACTTGTGGTCTTCAATGTGTAAGTATTCATTGAATTAATACAGTAGATTTCACTCAGGACTGGCACTGCAGCCGACGTAAAACAAACTTCGCACTGTTCCCCGGCTTTCAGGCTGGTGGGGTGCGGAGGTATCACCCACCGCACGCCTGCTGTCAGGTTCTCATCCCTGGGGGGGTTCGCCGTGTGGTTTTGTACGCAACACGCTGTATCAGCAAAGACCCCTTACTCATGTGCAGGGATTTGCTCTCTGGTCTTGGATCATTTTTGATGATTATCCATTTAGATTTTAGGAACAGCATGCTGTCGGTCTCGCTAGTAACCTGAGACGTCACATTAACTCGCTAAGCTAATCTACAGGCCTCAGCTATTAATCTTTCCTATTCTCAATCTAGCTTTGAATCCTTGGAATAAAGTAGAATTCTGGGTAAAATTAATGAACATGTTGAAGTGTGAATTCTTTTCTATGAAGTGCTTTCTCTGTTCCCATGCTAATATGACAAGGACGCAAACATCGACACGTGAAAACATTTCGCAAAGCCTTTCTCCGTGAAATTTAACGTTGCTTTTAGCATGATCATTCAAATGCCCTGTGGACTTTGTGGAACATGGTCTGTGCTGTGTTACCTGTATGTAGTTCACTTCTCTGTGCTGAACTGGTGCCCATCCTTGTTCGTTCTGGCAGGTGGTTCCACCCCAACATCACAGGAATTGAGGCTGAGCAGCTGCTCCTGTCACGGGGGGTGCACGGGAGTTTTCTGGCCCGACCCAGCAAGAGCAACCCTGGGGACTTCACGCTGTCTGTCAGGTATCCTCCTCTTTCTTGGGGCGGAAAAATAAGTCACAGTTGCACTGATTGTCATAATGGAATCGAACATAATAAATGCTCACTAGATGGGCACAGGGGCAGCATGGTGGCGCAGTCGTTAGCATTGTTGCCTCACATCTTTGGGCTTGAGTCTCTGCCAGGGCTACATGTTCACCCCGTGTCGTCGTGGGGTAATCCCCGGGTACTCCGGTTTCCCCCCACAGTCCAAAAACATTCTGAGGCCTTGTGCCCTGCCATCGGTTGGCGCCCCATCCTGGGTTGTTCCCTGCTTTGTGCCCTGTCATGGGTTGGCGCCCCATCCTGGGTTGTTCCCTGCCTTGTGCCCATAGTTTCTGGGATAGGCTCCAGACCCTCCAGATCCTGAATAGGACAAGAGGTTACAGAAAATGGATGGATAGGTAGGGACAATCCATACAGGCTACCCTGATATATTGTGAATATTCATGATGCAAGAATTCTGATTCTTTCAGTTAATGTTGTGGAAGTGCATTTTTTTCTTTGCTTGATCCCCCTTATTCTGCAGAGTATGTGGGCGTCCGCTGGTTTCTGCTCAACAGTTTCCATTCTTTGAGGCTTTGTTGAAGTCTTCATGAATTTCTTCAAGTGTGTTGTAGACGTGAAAGGCGGCAACTATGTACTGTTTAACTTCTCAGATTCCCTAGAAATAATGCATCTAAAATTGCAGCCTTGCCCACAGATTAATTGCAAGCATTGCAAGCCTCTATTCATTCATTCGGTAAAACTTAAAAAAATTAAGAATTTTTTTCACAGCATTTGTAGGTTTGTGAGGAAGATTACTTACTAGTTACCAATATCTATTTAAATTAGTGCTGTCAGACGATTAAAAATTTTAATCAGATTAATCACAGGGTTGCTGTGGATTAATTTCGATTAATCACGATTAAATATCATTCATTTTT
>JABJVO010000126.1:18275873-18292508 GCA_026770805.1 Boulengeromyrus knoepffleri
GGGGGTCCCAGCCGGAGATTTCGTCTTGGAGGGCGGGAGGGCGACCCGCCGGACAAGGGGGGGGGCCGGCCCCCCCCCCCCCCCCCCAAAAAAAATCAGCCAGTCTGCGTGTATGGGCTGATTGCACTAAATAAACTACTTACCTGTCTCCTATGGTTCACTGAATGTGTCTCTGAATCACTGTCTGACTGACTGTCATTTGCACTGTATGTGTACGTATTTTAATTTATTTTCTCACATTTGGTTTGTGTTCAGTATATTGCCTCACTGTGTTCAGTAGTTTTGCTGTGCCTATAGTATTAAAGCCCTTCTTTCTCTGACTGCGTTGAATATAGTCTCAGTATGTGTCTCTTTTTTTACAAAATTTCAGTGTCTGTTGGACTGTGTTAAGTGCATATTTACCTTCTCTGAGGTTCTGGCTCTACCATCATGTTCAGCTACTGCTAATTATTTGCACTTGCTGCAGTGCGACGTGACCTTCGACTCACTGGCTTTTAGTTAAAGCCTATCCAGCAGATATTACATGTTTTTCTGATCGTCATTTGCTTCCAGTCTGAAGCACCCAGGTACATCTGGCACTATCAGTACCTGAGCTGGCCAGATCATGGTGTCCCTAACGAACCGGGAGGAGTTCTGAGTTTTCTGGACCAGGTGAACCAAACTCAAAATGCACTTACGGAGACTGGGCCCATAGTCGTCCACTGCAGGTAAAAGTAATAAATCACCTTGTATTCTATGTATTACCCATAGGCCTTTGTGTCTTCCAGTGGCATTTTCATATATTATTAAAGCACAATTGTGAGATATTTTTAATAATTCATTTAATTACTCTGTGTTCTAAAAGGGTTCAGCCACTCAAGGTCATAATTAAGGTCGACATGTGTAGGATATCTGAAATTCTGGGAAAAATGTAACAGAGAATTCATACGTACAGTTTTTTGTCTCTTCTGTTTCTTTCTTACAGTGCAGGAATCGGAAGGACAGGAACTATAATTGTAATTGACATCCTCATTGACATCATTAACAGGCAAGGTGAGGCCAGTAAGACAGCCGGCCTCTGGGACCGTCTCAGTCCCTGACACTGGTGATGTAAGACACACAGCATCGCTAAACCAACAGGCCTCTTACCCCCCCCGCCCAGGCCTGGACTGCGATATAGACATCCCGAAGACCATCCAGATGGTGCGGAGACAGCGCTCAGGCATGGTTCAGACTGAGGCCCAGTACAAGTTCATCTATATGGCTGTGCAGCAGTATATCGACAGAGCCCAGAAAAGGCTGGAGGAGAAACAGGTAACACTAGAAGCCCGAAATACTTCCCTGCAATTTTCTATATTTAATGTACAGCACTGTGCAAAACTCTTAGGCAGCCAAAGAAAATAATGTTTAAATGATCTTCATGTTGGTGTAAAACAATGATATTATGTCTGTCAGTGTGCATCAGCTTAGCCATTTCAAAGCCTCCCCTAAAATCACACCAGTATTTACAGCCACCGTTCAGCGCCACACCATGTTTGGGTAATTGGTACCTCATTGACTTATTTAAATAATTAAGGTCAATAATTAATTGAGCCGGTGGTGAAACGTAACTAATACGCGGAATGGCTGAGGCGGCCCTGAGGAGAGGTTTGGGGACTGAAGCCGTGTTCATCTAGACATCCAACAAGATACCAGTAACTTTCTGGAGAACAGAAGAAATTCTACTAGTTTTTATCGTGCTATTCTTATTGTGTTTTTTTTCTGAGCAAATATACACTTTTTTACCCAGATGAATAGCCTTAAACATTTTCTTTGAATGCCTAAGACTTTTGCACAGTATTGTACCAATTCCTTATCAGCTTCTGCTGTTTTGGTCACAAGTTAAGTTACATAACCTCTAAATGACTGGCTACCTGGAATAATACCTGGACTAACTTGCACTATAGAGGTCTGGTGGAGAGTGTCGTGGGGGATGTGACCTCACAGGCGTGTCTCCTTCTACCTCTTGCAGAGAAGTAAAATGAAAGAGTGGGAGTGTAACGTTAAGTACCCGCAGATGAGTAATGCCAAGCTGAATGCCAACATGCCCACAGGGCGGCCCTCCTCCTCCGTGTGAGTACTGCCCACACGCCTGCCCGTATGCTGACACAGAAACAGGACGTGAGTCTGCTGCTGCAGGTTCCCTTTGCGACTGAGCACCCAGTTAGTGGCTGAGCTCCGAGGATGTTTTTGTCAGGGAGCTTAACGTTTAAACCCTAAGTGTGTCTGACGGTCATTTTGAATGACTTAAAGCAAATATCTGCCCATAATATTGATTAGAACCCGCATTGTTTTCTTTGATGTGTTTCATCCACCAGCAGTTTGACAAAGCAGATTGTCCCCCATGTTCTTTGCGCAGGATGAATGACAGTCCATCAGGAGTATATGAGAACCTGAACATTAAGAACCCAAAGGCCACTGGGCACATCGGTACCCGCAGATAAGACACATGACCGCTGTCCATCTCACGGCCTTACCGCACTTTGTGAGTATATAGGCAGCACACAGGATAAGATGACGGGAAACATGGCCTGAGCGAAGGCAAACAGGAGGAATAGAAGGTTTTTCAGTTACGTTACCCCACAGTGTGAGATGGTAATGAGCATGCAGCTCAGTGAGCTAAACCTCAGTGGCTGTAATTGGAAGGTTGCCGACTGGAGGCCGGCCTCAGCAGAGTAAGAGCCTTGCTGAATGGCCGACAGATGTAGCTAATCTACAGGATCCACTGCAGGTGGCTGCCCTTCACTGCCAAGTTTGCTCTCACCTACATCTGTGTCATGGAGAGCAAGATGGGGCAGGCAAACAGAGAGAATTCCCACCGGGGATTGATAAAGTGTCCTTATCGTTGTATCAGATGCAGTGAGTGTATGGTTATGTTACAGTGTACTGTATTTGCAGCTCCACTGCTCAGAACTAACTCGGTTGTACTTAGGTATGTGCCTGAATCCCAGCCTTGCAGTTTGCACATGGAAACATGGTTTAATTCTTTAACATTCTTTCACATAGCATTATTAATATAATAAACATTTAGAGCATACCGTGTTCGTTGTGCGCAGTGAATTAATTTTTAATAAGGCGTGTGTGACTGTGTGTGCAGCATAGGTGCTGGTACTGTACCTGCCGCAGTGAAGGATTCCTCACCTGACGGATGATGGTTCCTGTTCTCTGACCGCCAATATCGCTGTGATTTGGAGGAGGAGCAGAGGGTATCACGCTGCCCCCCTGCTCAATCATGGAAAACAAACAAGATTTCGTCCAACAACTCAGTCCCTCACTGCCGCTTTTCTGTCGGCCCCTTACACCGTTGTTAGTGCTGTAACTGGCTTTTAAATGCAAATTAAGTGCCTCTCCGAGCAAAGTTCTAATGACCTTGACCTCATTATAGTCCACCCTGATTGCACCTGTTTCTCCAGCTTGACTCTGACGTCCTCATTGGATCAGGAGTGGCTTACATGCATTAGGAAGATGGTGTTACTGACCACCAACATTTCATGGATGGCTACTGGCTTTACTGGTCATTCTTTTCTTGCTGAATTTTCTACTGTCCAAATGTAAGAATATTTTTGTGTTTATGTTGAGTTTGAATATATTTTTAATGTGTCTAGTTTATCTACGGGAAGCAAAAGGAGTAGCAGACTTTCTCCGCTTTGTCTGCTTGGCCTACTGGACAGATCTGCTATAACCAAAGACCTCAGACTTGATGGACTTCCAAATCTCGCCTAGGATGTCTGTGTGGAATCACACTGATTTGCACTTTTTGTGGGATGAATATTGTTGTATTGATAGAGTGTAATTAAGATATTTGTAATTTTATTTTGTAACCCTGTAAGGCACTGTATACGTCGGAGTTTTTGTGTCTTGCCTCACCAATATCTCGGCCCCCACAGTGATATCCTGTTGCACTCACTGCCTTTGTCACTAAAACCGTCTTTCTGCACCACTGACACCGACTTCCTGTGCCCCCGACCCCCCCCCCCCCTGTTTTCAACTTCCTTCCTCTGTGTCATTGACACTGATTCACTGTGCAGTACACACCTTCCATTTGTGTCACTGATCTAGACTTCCTGATGCAGACTTTCTGCACCACTGCAGAAAGCACCGGATTCGCTTTTCCTTCATGGAGAAAGTGTAATCTTTTCAGAAGGGCCTTAGTGAAACTTCCTTGAGTGCATTCTCTTCTGGACGTTCCTCGTTAGCTCAGCATATAAACAGGCTCAGAATTCTGAATTAATTCAGTGATACAGAAAATGGATGAAAGCTACGTCAAAATAGCAATGGAAATATTGCAGATAATTCAGCATTTTAAACATCCAATGGAAAGCTTGGAAATTATTGTATATTTGCTACTATGAGTCTTGCATACTGAGCAGTAGGGGTTACACGAGAGAGCAGGAAATACTGTCTAATGTCCAAAATATGTTACTGCTGCAGGAAACCTGACGAGGGCTGTTTATCTCTGAACTTTTGAAGTTGTCGTTCAGAGACCCTTTCATAGGAATGACACAAAATGGATTATGTCATAATGCTGCAAATTATTTATTAATCTGCATTACTTTACATCATAGTTGCATAATTTCAAATGTGATATATGGCTGACAATATGCAGGTTGTATTATTTATTTAAAGGATGAAAAATATATATGATCAGTGTTAGAGAAAATTGTTTTATTTATTAATTTATGAATGAATAGCTTAATATTGGTGACAACTACAGCAGTTTTCAGTGCTGGGTGTTTTATGATCCTGCTTCCTTCCACAGGAAGATTAAAATGCTGTGCTTTTATTTTTAAATATGTATTTTTATATAGCTCCATTTAAATTGGTTTTATTCTGTAACTGAAAGGTTGTTTTTTGACAGTGTCCAGGGGATGTTGCTGAGTGGTGACTGTAGATGTGTGTTTAGAAAGAGGCATCCATTCTTGTATACTGAGAAGATCTTGTAGGGCAAACTTACATTGAAACAGACTTGCCCTCTCTATAAATGGATAGCATGACAGTGTGAATTCTCTGCTGTCAGGAATGAACTCTACAGACATTAATGTCTGGAAGACTTGGAGAGCCGTGATGGATGTTGGCCGTCCTAGTTTACATTGATTTGACAATGACGGAGTACTGCTAGGGTGGAGGCTGAGTATTGGATCTGGGTGGAAGTGATAGGTAATGACGGAGATGGCAGTATTGCACTATAACTGAGATACACAGGAACTTTTTCTGTGTAGTAAAGTCTTTGGGTAAAATAGTGTATAATGAGCACTGTGAGTGAAAGGCAGAGGATTTCCTGCCTCTGCCACGGAGGAAGAGCTTATCGGAATTTTTTTTTTTTTGTTGTTGTTTGTTTTTTTGCTTGAAAACTTCGTATTTTTGTACTTACTCTCTGGAATAATATGGCTCTGGTGGTAAATGTGGAAAACCATAAATACTTGAAATGCTGTTTGTATGGAGCTGTTCAGAAATATTTGCGATGTAATAACCTTTAGTGACCAGAATGGCAGTGTCTACCATGAAAGAGTAATCTGAGTAATCGACTTGGTATTTGCCTGCCAGTGTCAATTTTTAGATAACATTTCAAATGTTCATTGTTTAGTAAATTAACATTTTTGTATTCTTTAGCAATGTTTTGACTCCATCATTGTTTTTATTGTTATTACTATGATAATCATTTTGTTGTTGTTATTATTATTATTATTATAGTAACCTATTAAATGTTTGACAAGGACACTGCATCCAGTGCAGCTACAGTGTCATTGAATCTATCAGTATGCACTGCAATCAGATGCATTTCTTTTACTCTCCCTGCATTTCCTTAATGTTTAATAGCATAATGTTGGTTTTTGTCTTGTCCTTCCCTTTGGTTGCCATGTGTCTATTCTGCACCGGGTTATGCCAGTTGTCCTATTCAACTGTGTGGCTCAGTCCGCCATGCCACCATGACTAATACTGCAGTGTTACAGGTCATGAAAGAAAATATTAAATAAGTAACGTCAATGAATCTTTTGTCTAATTGTTGGTGATTTTTTTTCCAATAATGGCAGACAACTTTCCAGTAGAATTTAAGTAACTTTAAAATGTGAGGACGTTGTGTGTGATATTGAGATGATCTCTTGTTATTTCCACAGATTTCCTTCAGTTTTCTGGTACAATCCAAGGGATTCCATTCATTGGACATGAAAAGTATGCTTGCATGCTGTATCTTAAGTGCCTGGGTCTTTGTGACGGCTCATTCACTGGTATTATTTAATCAAGGATAATCTGTAACGCCCTAACAACAAGGGTAGTGCTTATCTCATACTACTGCTAAATTATTTCACTGGCTAAATAGTCCACAAGAGTAACCAGAAATAAATACCAAGTAAACAAACAAACGTGAAGAGGCTGTGTGGCCACGTTTTGTCTGGGTTTTCGGCATAGGATGGATTCCCCCCCCTGACGACAGCACTGTTGCTTTGGTGACCTTTTGATGGATGGTGTTTGATGACATTATTTCATAGTAATAGGTTCAGAGCTGCTTGTCTCTTGCTTGACTCTTGATTTAGTTCCCAAACCAATGCCTAGACTTCACAGCTGAAAGTTGCAGTTACCTCGTGCATGACCTCAGTCATTGTTTCTTTTGTTGCCATCGTACCTTATCACTTGAACCTCCTGCCAGCCGTGACCCAATAATCAGCCACTCTTCTTCTAACCATGATACCCAGAATAATGTAAACACTTTCATGACTGAAACCTATGACTAAAGTAGATATACCTAGAAAACTGCATTTCATTATACAGCATTTCATTGGTACGTTCCAAGATCTACTGCGGAGAGCCAAACTAAATTATCCACAGCAAGGTATTAAAACATCACATACAGTAATAATAGAGTACATTATGCATTATTACATGATACTGTAAGCCTACTCTCTCTTGAATGAAAGGGATTCTGACATTTTAGCCTAATTCTCGAGAGACAATAGAGCAATGAAAAAGTTCTCACGTTCTGAAGGGATGACAGTAATGAAAATCATGCTTTTTATAACCCTCAAACGATGAAGGAACAATGAAAAAACATATAGTTACACATATTACAATTCTTTTTTTGCAGTTACAGAAACTGTGGATATGGCGGACTGTTGTATTTTATACTCGTCATTTGTTCATGTTTTCTGCTTTATTTTGGTAGTTATCTTGAGGATGAATTAACCCTAAGGAAAACATTGATCTTTTTTTCTCATTGTTACTACACAGACAATATCCAAACAATTCAACATGGAGCATAGAATTTCATTTATTCTTGTCTATGCTCTATTAGATATGGGATAGAACAAACTTTATACATGAAAATAAATGAAATATATTACTTGTATCGTTACTGGACAAAACATTTTCAAACAATATCTATTAATGCATACAGAAGCGTTTCCAAATTATTTGTCTTGCATAGATTTTCTTCTCTTAAATTCTTAAAATGTTAGTTATTCTATATTGCTGTTATCATTTCTAAACAAGTGACACAATTTCATCACTGACCAGTAAGCTGATAAATCATTTCTGACAAAAAATATGTGATATGTGACATATCATGCCTTTAAGGATGTTAAATGCCATCGCTAATGCAAATTCTTCAAGGTAATAAGCACAGAAATTTCTTATACTTGTGCTTGCCTAATATAATATTATTCAGTAAACATATAACATTACTAATGTTATTACCTGTAATGTTTTACCTTGTGGGGGCATTTCTCTGTCCCCACAAAGATAACTTCAAATATCTGTGACTGCAATCAAAAAACCAAAAATGCCAGAAGTCTTATGTTTGGTTACTTATGGTTAAGGTTAGGGCTGGGTAGGGGTTAAGGTCCTCATGTTGGGATTAGAGTTTTCCACCTAGAAATGAATGGAGAGTCCCCACAAAGATATAATTGCAAAGCTGTGTGTGTGCGTGTGTATGTGTGCGTCATAATATTACTTCCCATCGCTGGAGAGTAGTACTCCTTAATTAAGAACTGATTTATTCCCTGAATCAATTTCCAACTCATTGCATCAGGATTTATTTTAAGACCTAAAACCTTTTGATCTCAAATTCTATACTTTATTCTGTTCTCCTAGTAAGGAGATTTCCTACCACCAGGAGAAACTTATTCATTGTGCTCTTTAGAATTTATGCCTCTGAATAAGATACTTTTGCTCATAGTATAAACTGAACAATGAGATATATAATGTAACCGTCTTTTCAATCTTGCAAATAAGAAAAATCCTTGCATCCTGTTGCTGGCTGTTGCATAAGTACCTCATTCACACCTGTTCCTTCCTATTTCTGCTTACCTGATGGCACGCATTAGCATCTTACATCAGCATGAGCTTTATTTTCCAATCAAATACTTACTGCTCAACACCAGTACTCTTCCTGGGTCAGATCCTACAACATCCTGTCTCAGGTACAGTATTTCTGTCATAACAGCCACACAAGGACAATTTACTTTCAGATATACTATGTTTTATTACTTTTTGACCTTTTCTTCTCTTATAAAGGAGTGCAGCACATCCACTCATGAATACCAAACAGCTTTCTCTGTCTCTGTCTCCGTCTCTGTCTCCGTTTCTGTCTCTGTCCAAACCTTGAAGGAGTTACACATTTAGACTGCTTCCCTACACTTTTTGGACCTGAAATTTAGAGGAAACTTAAAACATATCAAACCAGTAAATGTGTTGTTTATTGTTTTTTTTTTTGTTATTATTAATCTGGCTATGCATCATACAAGAACAAGCCTAAAACACCTTTACAAATTCAGTATGCTAATAATACATATGTTTTGCACAATGATGTATGTCAACTTGTATTAAATTTTAGCTTTCAGGTAATTGAGCAGCAGAGATGTTTGTGTCTAATTCTCTTACACATTTCTTCTGGTTTCTAGTGAACATAAGCATTTTGTACTTAAATGCATAACAAATTAGTATTTTAAACCATCATGAAATATGTTGAACTGTAATAAAATATTAGAGATGATTGATAATAATTTACTATTCAAAATTACTCATATTAAATGCAGACTGTCTGAAAATAACTTGGGGAATCTTTAAATTACTGTATATACAAGTTTATTGCTTAATAATCCATCTTTTCTTCACATCAAATTTTCTCAGACAGCACAGACCCCATGGTAAACACTGGATAGCATTCCAGTCCTGGCAGACATTATGTAGAACTTGGCCACTAATTAAACTATGTATCAGGAGGAAACCTGCAAGAACAGATTTACTGAAGCAATCAGACAAAAAAGAATTGTGGCGGAAATTACATTTATCATGTAATTTTTATGTTTGCTATACATGTGCAGTTCATTTGATTGTAGGCAAACAAACAGCACAACAGTCTTGAAATCAATGCATTCAGTGCAACTAGTGTCAAAACCCTACGATTGTAGGTGGATGTTCACATTTCAGTTTATCACTTTACTGTACTTTGTCTGTAGGTGCATGTATGCGTTCCCAGATCAGTCTGTTAGTATAAGCTACCATATTCCCAGATCATAGATCACAGATGGGTGTTTGTATATACACTATCAGAACCTTACTATAATGAACCATACTTACATACATACTTATAATGCAGGGCTGCCGACTCTCATGCATCTGGCATTACGCTCATACTTTCAGACTCTCATACTCAAACAAGAAATTGTACAGCAAATCTATATTATTCCATTATAAACCTAAAATTAGCTACGTCAAAAGTGTTGGAGCAGTTTTCAAACCTCATGGACTATATACAAGGTAATAAAACTGTTACATACATGTAAATGCATGTGCAGACTGGTCTGAAATTGAAAATCTCACGCCAGCCAACTGACCAAAGTTAGCAACCCTGATAATGCGTTCGACAACCTGAGAGTCCCAAGGTCGACATACGATCATTTTGTTAGTATTGACCATGCACCGTCTGTTTTCAGTCGGGTCTATGTGTTTTCCGAAGGATGTACGTAATTGGAGGTATTGTGGTAGGGTCATACAGTGGGGATTCATCCTCAGCTATGCAGCTCAGCGAGCCAGTGAACAACATGCAGTGCATCGGCCACAGGACAATGCACAGCACTACCATTATCAGCAAGATAAGAAGCACCAACCGCTTCCAGTGTTTGTGCAGCCTCAGTGGGTATGGGAGCCCATTCTGCATCGAGCCTGGAGATTGTTCCTGCTCCTGTTCTGGCTTATTAGCGCCAATGTCAATGCAGATGCAGCTGACGGTATGTCCAGTGTCGGGTGGCCTGTAGTAGCAGAGCTTCTTACCTTCCAGCCATACAAGCTCTTCCTGCTGCTGGTGGGCTGGCAGCTTGTCCAGGACCTCCTGGCTGGTAGCCAGAGCTGGTGGACCCCTATCTGGTATGGAAGTAGCGTGTCGGCAGAAGGGGCAGGGAATCTGGCCATGTTCTCTGCTTGGAGACTGGGCCATGAGACGGGACATGCACTCTAAGCACAGGGTGTGTGTACAGTCCAGCAGCTTCGGCGTTTTGAAAACATTGTCATAGGTGCTGAAGCAGATGCTGCACTCGGGTCTCTCCGCAGCGTCTTCGTGCTCCTTGGGGGGCGTGGCCCGTGTGTGCCACACCTCTGCTGCCTGGGTCATCTTTAAACAAGGCAAAGGGAGGCGGAGCTCCAGTTTATCTTCTTCCTTTGTGCTTTTTTTTCTGTACCCAGTACTGAGAAGCAGTTACAGAGAAAAAATTTGACCTGTTGACAAAAGGGCAAACTTCAGTCTAAAAAGCATTGCTCATACAATTAGGTGCTAAGCATCAATCAATCAATCCCTTATCCCTTGACATTAAAAGACATTTACAATATAGAGCTTTGAGGATATACATACAAAAAGCCTAAAAAGTGTTTGCTCTAAGTTTAGGTCCCTAGGTCTTAATCAGCTTCATGAACACTCAGCTATATATGCTAATTACCTTTTAAAATGGAAAATGTATAATATCTAATATGTATATAAAAGGTTATATCCAAACTTTATTTGGAAATAATCCTGTGTTTGCCCGCTGAGAATTGTGCAAACAGACCATGGAGAGCTAGGCTTTGCTTTATGATGTCCTTCATGTTCCATTTCAGGGGACATCTTTATAGGCAAAGTGTCAGATTCTGTCAACATCTCTGCTGACAAACATGAAAATGCTGGCAAAACATTAAAAATGACACCTGGTTAAAGTGCCATGAAATATATTGTAGTCTTGTGTACAGCCGTGCACTTAATTCATGCCATTCACGGCTTTCCCTCATCTGTAGTAGGTCCTGTTAGTGTCACACCTAATCTACATCAAATCGTTTTACACACCTAAAAATGCAGAATGTTTGCGTACTTGTTGCATTTTAATTTTTAATGGTGTGGATTTAGTTTTAAATTCTTCAGCTAGATTTCACAGTAAATTGAGAAACTGTACAATCATTTCACTTTTAATACTAGTCAAATCTTAATTCTTAGTGTACAGTTTGAGGAACACTGAATGGCTATGTAGGCTAATAATGCTACAAATGTGTTACTTACCATGCACTTATCTCATATCTTACATCCATGCTTTATATTCATTCATTCGGTGAACACATTTAGTCCAAAGTGAGTTACAGGTCAGTAAGTTGTTAGCTGTATGAAGGCTGTTACACAGATGCTCTGAAGTGCTAAAGAATAACGAATTTGTAGGTACCTGTGTTGCTGCTGGATACAAATCCCCCCTCTTGCAGTGTGATTTCCCAGTTCTTCAATCAGCAGCAGATCTTGCCTCCCAGGTGGATGTGAGTGGGGGTTCTCTTGGTTATTCCAGTTCCCTCTAACTCAGAGCTTGCAGTCGGAGTAGCTGTCTCATTAGCCTGCTGTGGAGTCTAAAAGCGTGTTGGGCTTCTCCATGTAAATTACAGTAATAGGAAGGACACAGGCTTTTAAGAGTGGATTGGAGGGTGGGGACTGGAGGCAAAGAAGGAAACAGGAATAAAATATGCTTCCTTAAAGCCCACATGCATGTTGTATTATAGCAAGTCATTCTGTATTTACAGCTCTGCATTTCACAAGCGGGCTATGATGTCATAATTCCACAATGCATGTGGTGTTGTCTATTGTTTCCATGCTGTTGGATGTTTGACACGACTCATCATTTTGATATGATTCGTCAGCCTATTTTATGGGAATATGTGATGTTATGCCCACTACACCATTATCCTATTAAAATAGGCTTTATATTTCGCAAAATGTTTACATAGCACTAACCTGCTGAAGTAGCTCATAAATTCTATACAATTAGTGAACTTATGACACTGGTGATGTGAGCATAGTACCTCCATACAAAAGTCTGAGAAAACTGCATTATGGCAATACTTACGAAGATCTAGAAATGTTAGTCAAGTCAGGTTTAATAGTAAAAACGTAGCTTTAAAAGCAGGGGTGTCCAGTTTTAACCAGAAAGGGCCGTTTTGTGT
Source organism: Boulengeromyrus knoepffleri (assembly GCA_026770805.1). Lineage (NCBI taxonomy): Eukaryota > Metazoa > Chordata > Actinopteri > Osteoglossiformes > Mormyridae > Boulengeromyrus > Boulengeromyrus knoepffleri. Next base: position 18,288,330 of record JABJVO010000126.1, read on the forward strand.
GCCAGTTTTCACTGCAACTCCCTAATTAGATTACTAATTAGAAGACTAACTGGCTGAAGAGTCCTCACACCTGGGTTTGAACAGCTGACCTAAAGGTTATCCCAAAAACCTGCGTACACACTGGCCTTTTGCGGACAAGATTGCTTTAAAGCAACTTCATATATAATTTGTGGAAAAGATAATCAATGTCCCCCACTCTAAACCCAAATATCCTGATTCTTTCAGCCAATAGATTTTTTTAACCAGTATGAGATGCAAAAATTTACATATTTTATCTGTGTTCAGATTGACTCAGTCCACTACCATTTCCTTGTTTGATTAATTTTTAATTGAGACTTTTTATTTATCCCCGTGGGGAAATTGTCTTTATGCCTCCCTCAACTTGCTCTTGTAGAGTAAGTTGTCCGCGAAGGGCAGTCACCCGTACCAGTGCCCAGCTGATTAGCAACAGCTACTGAAATTACCAGTGCTGGTACCATGTGATCAGTCAGAAAGAGTGTAATATAAACAAGGAAAGAACTTCCTCTTTTCTCTTGCGGGAATAATTACGAGGGGTGTGATTGTGCGACACGTGCTTAATAAGCAGTGTGTTCTTACATGGATGGACACTGTTAAATGGGCATGTGGCCTGTTTAGTCAGATCTAGCTGGATACACAATCCTGTTTACCAGCAGACTACCTTTGCCAAGCATTAATATGCCCTTGACATTGGAGGCCAACATAAAGTCTATAGTACCAGCCAACACTTTAGCAAAAAGATTAAATAGGCAACGATCACCTCTTTCTCTGATAATAGTAAAAACGTTGCTTTAAGCCGCCTCGTATATCATTTGTGGAAGAGCTGAGCAATAATCCCATGGGCTCAGCACTGCATGTCAGCGGGAATTTCTTTCCTTAATATAATGAATGAGACAGAGGTGCAGACGCTCGGTCTGGGGGATGGTATCTGACGTACATTAGGTTTTAGGCAGTTTCTCCACTACCAACATTCCAAGTAGCATTATGTGACATCATTTGTTTCCTCGATTCTGTATTGCAGCACCTCTTCTCTTTGATGTTTGGCATCGAGCCCCAATCTTGCTTCATTTACAGCCCCAGGCCAAAGAAGTTTCATTTTTCTATTCAAAATTTGAAATACCTAAAAATTTATGTTGCAAAACGTGACATATATAAATATATTTTTTTCAGTTACAGTATTAAAAAAGTTAAATAGTGTGGCTGTTAGAGGTCAATGGGAAAATGGATCTGAAAGTGAATGGAGACTGAGCAGAGGGCTGTAATAGGGTCGGGTCTTAACCCAAACCTTATGTCCGGGTGTATCACAGCTCCAAAATTGAGGGTCCATTGATGCAAACAATCATGTTGAGTACAGTGATATACAGCTCTGGAAAACATTAAGAGACGGCTCTATAGTTTTCAAAAATCTGTATTCTTAAATCCTGGTTTAATCCTGGATCTGCTGGCAGAAGGCTGCACTGAGCGGCAGGCTGCTTCCAGGCTCAAGGTTTCTAAGACAGCAGGACACAAGAACAACGTGAAGCAGGAGACACTGGGAACGACCAAAAACCAGCCAGGCAAAGGGCAGAAGCAACTTTCTAATGACCGTCAACGTATCTGACAGTGCCTCATAAATCAGAGGATGACCTCAAGTGAATTTCAAAAGGAATGGGAAACATTAAGTGCAGGTGTGAAGTGCACTGCTAGGACAGTTCATAATAGTCTCCTAGAAGCAAGACTGAAGATCCATAAAGCAAGGAAGAAGAGCTTCATTAATGAGAAGCAGGGAAGAGTCGGGCTGGAGTTTGCAAAAAATTGTACATTTTACCCAGGCGGTTACCCATAAATGGAGAAATGAGTGAAACTGACAGTGTTGGTGTGGTCTCTAAATTTCCAGAGCTGTATATTCCTTACTTGTTTATAGGTTCTTATTGTTATCAGCTGTTCTACTATGTATTATCTATTTTTACAACAAAATTTTACACATGCATTATCCTTTTAAAGTATTTCCCGTGCAATGAAAATAATAAATACTATGAACTCCCTTTCCAGTAACAGGTATATCAGTAAAGCTCAAAGGTCTCTTTTAGTATTTTATTGCTGAAGTATAACAATTTCAATAGATAAAACACAGGAGCAGTAAAAACAAGGATCATAATATATGTGTGCAGCATGATTGATTTCACTAATGCGTAACAAATATGCCGCTTATGGATTGTTGTCTAGATGTTATGAATTTTAAAAGGTTTTTGCCAATCTCAAAATGTAAAAGCATTTAGTAACACTTTACTTAAGGCCACGTTTTTAGTCATTTATAAACACCTTCATAACAAATAATAATGCATTCATAAAGCATTATAAACATGGCTAAAAATATTTATAAAAAGGCATAACAGCCATGTTTATTACACATTATGAATTACTAATGCTCTATGAACCTGTCTTCTATAATGCACTATAGATTCATTCATAATGCATTATAATGGTCAGTATAAGAATTAAGGATGCTTTGTAGTGTATTATGAACATATTCAGAGTGCATTACAGATGAGACCTTCATAGAGCATTCATAATGCATAATAAACATGGCTATGCATTATGCCTTTTTAATAAATATTTTTAGCCATGTTTATAATACTTTATGAATGCATTATGAATGTGTTTATAAATTTCAAAAACATTCGAAAAATGTTACCAAGAATTTCTTTTTCACAGATCCTAAGTCAGTATTGCAAATAAAATAATACTTCATTATAAATAATTAAGCACTTTTAATAGTCATCCCACTGCTGTGCAGAAAAGAGCAGGCATTATGATTATAAATAATGTTATATCAGAGAACAGTAAAATAAACAACAGTCCTGTAAACTGATAAATAATTAAGTGTAGGTGGTGGTGTAGGTATTTTTAGGCTTAGGTAAGGGGGCCAGCAAGGTTTCGAGTGTCCTGACAGCCTTAGGGGGGAAGCTGTTGTTGAAGCTGGCAGAACAGGCTTAGAGATGGCAGTACACCCTGCCAGACGGAAGCAGGATGGAGTCCATGGGAAGGGCAGACTGCAGCATGAGGAAGATGGGAGACAGAACCAGGCTTTTTTTTTCCTGAATGCAGTGTCCGGGACTTCCCATACAAATATACAACAGTGAGGTAGCTGATCAGAACATTCTCCATGGAACCCGGTAGACTTGCATTTCTCAGTCACTGTAGGGAATGAAGATGCTGCTGTGCCTTCTTGGCTAGGGTGGATGCAGTGAGAGTCCAGGGAGGCCTTCCACCAAATGCACCCTGCGAAATCTGGAGCCTGACCATCTATAGGCTTTGTCCCATTTGCCCCACCAAGTACAGACTTACACACTCCCACACTTGGCAGGCATATTCACGCTCTTAGCACAAGTATCCATTGTGTCCCATTCCGCAAATACAGTACCACAAGGATGCAGCCTTAAGCTAAGTATATAGACCACAATACACTGCATCAGCGACGACTAATGTTTACATCGAACGAGGAAGTCTGATGGCGCATCAGAGTGCAACATGCTTCTAAAATATTTCAGTTTAAGTGGGCAAAGTTGTATAACGAATGCTTACATAGCCTAAGCTGCAGTGAAGGACAACCCCAAGCACAACAAACAAAAATGAGAACATACTTGTATCGTGTCTCTTGTTCACTTCTTCGACTATGAAGTGTGTCCCATCGCATTCAAGAAATCCCTGCACACTTGCGCTTTTCACATACACTTGTGCACTTTGCGTCTAACGTCCAAAGTGTTGTTATGGCCACTTTTGAGACAGGCTCAACACATTGTCTAAGAGGGAAAAGGGACCAGACATAAAAGATAAGGGTAAAGGGAACCTAAACACCCTGTCCAGGAAGAACACCAGCACAGAGTCAAGTGATAATTAAGTGGAACAGTTTTTGGGAGGAAAGCATAACTCAATATATATATATATATAAAAGTAAAAACAAAATAAAGGGCCAAGCCAAACAAAAGTCATTTGCGCCTAATTACACTGATATCTACACCAGACCAAAAAAAAAAACAGAAAAACAATTAGTATAACTCCTCTCCAACATCTAAATAGTACAAGGACCTCAAAGCATACAATAACACACACACACACACACACACACACACACACACACACACGCACGCACATGTAGGGTATACATATCCTTATGGGGAC
>JABJVO010000126.1:18292608-18310441 GCA_026770805.1 Boulengeromyrus knoepffleri
TAGCAGTCACCGATTTTTATAAAATAGAGTTTTCCCTTATGGGGACCAGGAAACCGGTCCCCATAAGAGAAAAAAAATTGATATTTATCACGTTATGGGGACATTATGTCCCCATAAGGATAGGTAAACCCGCTCGCACATGCACACACACACACACACACACACACACCAAAAATCAGTCTTTCATGACTCTTAGGGTTCACAAGCAAGCAAACAGCAAGACAGTGAGGATCAAAAGTCCTTAATGTGTGGGCTATTTAAAACCACAGAAGATGGAGTCATCCATGAGGGTGATTAATTCCAGCTGTAGTTAATCAGCCAAATTAGGACAATTGAAAGAGTAACCAAACTTACACAAGAAAAATACAAACACATAGGTGAAGGACTGTAACATTTCTTCATCCCCAGAAGAACATTTTACATGGTAAAATAGGCAAAACCCTACCTAGACCTAGACCCTACCTAGACCTAGACAAAGAATCAGCCAGGATATTATCAGGCACTGTTTTATGCTTAATCTCGATATTGTACTTCTGTACTATTAAAGCCCATCTCGTTCGTTTTTGGCTATGATTGTACATGCGATATAAAATCACTAATGGATTATGATCTGTGTATAGCACAACTGGAAAAGAACTGCCGTTAACATGAACATCAAAATGTTGAAGAGAAGTCAACCATGCAAGGGCTACCTTTTCTATAATATCTTTTTCAGTTATTAAAAAAGTTAAATAGTGTGGCTGTTAGAGGTCCATGGGAAAATGTATCTGCAAGTGAATGGAGACTGAGCAGAGGGGTGTAATAGGGTCAGTATTTTTATAATTTATAATAATTATAAATTGTAAAAATACTTTTTTCTTGCTGTTTATTAAATTTGCGTGAATAGTAACATACAGGATGACTCACACCGTCTTGGACTTCTTGTAAAATAACATCTTCAAGGCTAACAGCACTGGCATCCACTTCTGGCCTGGAAAAGTCAGGGGCAGAAATAATATCCCACCTTCCCTAGAAATTTTCTCAGCTCCTGCTTTGTCTTTGGCCCTGGAAATGGAGACACAGTAGATACCATTTCTGAAACAGGGTACACCTCTCCCTGTACTGCGATTTTTTCCCCAAGTATGTTACTATGACTTTAGGAAATTCATATCTGAATAGTGAAGTGTCTCAGTCATCTTGCACTTTAGTGGGGTAAATGGAACAAAGTCAAGCAGGCAACATGGGCCTTCATGAAGTCAATATTCATCTTTGTTTCGTCCATGTTGTCCCAACTCCAGTCTGTATGCTGACTCATCACGGTTTCTGGTAAGACACTACTGTTCTGTTGTCAGCAATCTTGGTGATTGTGTCTGAGCTGTATTTTGCGGAACAGTCCTGAGTCAGCAGGGTGAACTTAAGTGGGCTGTGCACTGAGACCTGAAACTTGAGCCCTGGGCAGCTTCACTGCTCAGTGAGATGGTGCTGCTGGCGATGTAAAGATGTTGTTGCCCATGAGGAATGTCTCTCAGTCCAGGAAAGTGTCCCTGGAGCAATTGGGGTTAGGGTCTTAACAGTGAAATCACTTTACCGATCACAGGATTTGAACTGGTGACCTTCTGGTTATGGGTGTTTTTCTCACTAAGGGGGGGGCTTCACAGCAGCTGTGTCACTCAGTGCAGAGGAGCAGACCCTGCACTGTGACCCCCCCAAGCCATGGAGAGCAAGATGGGGTCAGCAAAGGGAAGCATCCCAATATACATGTACTTGTGCAAATGGCAGCTGAAACATGTTTACTTGTTAGTTCAAATTCCAGTTACACAGTAATAACAAATTCATATGCAAATGTCACTTTATTTGAAAGAACTTCCTTCACCTGTTAAATTATATAAACCCATACAACCAAGACTTTTTACATATTTGTACATGAACATTTCTCATACAAAGTCCATACATTTTTGTAGAAAAACTATATACAAATGTACATGTTGCTGCAGCTGATATATTACAAACATGAAATAAATTAATGTGCTTGGACTTCCAGACTGGATCTGTTTCTTGAGTTCATTATTGTGACAACTGCTCAGTTTGAACTGTAAATATCTACATTTGTCTTCTGCACCTGTTCAACTGCTTCACAATTACTCTCCATGAATTAGACATCAGGTGTACAATAGTCAATTATTATGAAATACCATTTTAAGGTTTTTGAAAATGTTTAATTTAATACACAAAAAGCATACAAAACTATTCACATCCTTGGAGACTAGTCACAACTAGTTAAACCACAGGCTGGTCGGCTCTATCACCAGAATCCTTTTAACTAGGCACTAAGAGACATTCATTTCATGTGCAATGATTTTCTTTGGCAAAGAATGACAAATATATCTGCCAATAAGTGCATTCCTGTGGAACATGATCACAAGCAAAACACAAAGCTGCAAGGGACACAATCCACAACCTTCAACTTTACAGCATTAACATACAGTATGTTCTTTAATAAATACATCATCGCTGAAAAGTACAAATGATCCTCTAGAAGGGAATAAACTGATTACTTAAAACAAAGGAAAACTGCTGGGATTTTGTATACTAATACATATATTACTTTGTATTTACACGTGTAACATATTTTACAAACTCAGCACATTTATGCACATCCATAGCTGGAATAGAGAGGGAAATTTCATTAGATATTTACGTTGAGCAAAATACACAATGTAACCAAAGCCCTGCAATACTTGTAGCAATTATTCAACATGAAGACAATTTTGTTTAACTTGTGGATTTGCTTTTGTCCCATTAATGTTAAAATTTTATGGGTTCTAGAGGAAAAACATGTAATTACAATGTTCAATTTGGTTCATGGCTCAAAACAACATATTTTTTTAAAAATGCCCAAAACAAATAAAAACAAAGCATAAATGCAAAATTAGAAAACCCTAAATGTAAAAAAAGAGAGTTTTAGAGAGAGTGCTACAAAGATCAGAAGGCACAACTCACCTCAGTCAACCTAATTGTGCTTGGTCCTTGACCACCAATAAATTGTTTTCTCTGAACAATTGCACATTTTTACTTAATGTTTACTAAATCAATAAGCCACAGAAAGCTTCACAAACAAAAATTTGGCACCGAGTCTTCAACCAGCATAATCACATAATTCATATTTGGCTATATATCAAAAATGAACAGGAATATCGGTCTACAGAGGTACAGAAGCAAAAAAGAGCCTTTCACCATGCAGGTATTTGTTGGCCAGAACGCAGAAAAATTACAAAGACGTCATTAAAACGAACTAGTGAACGACCACCACTGGTCGTGTGAAGGAAGCACCTCCAAGACCACTGGCTCAGTCAAATTCTCCATCACAGAAAATGGTCACTCTTTTGGCACCAATTTCGGCTTGTTCATGAGTTGCTCCTCATACATTGCTGACCTTGGTTATGGCTGTCGTAGAGATGGTGACAGCAGTTGATGCCGTCGTCACAGAGGGCCTCTCTCTTCTGACGTATCTAGGTTTGCGCCCTTCAGACACACATGAAGAAACTATGCTGGAACAACTAGTGCACTAGTGAACAACTAGTGCAAAGTACAGCATTTATATTACAAACAAAGCTAAACATAATGCAGGAAAATCAGAGGGACGTTCCATTTTAATTTAACAAATGGCATCATCATTTTTGATGTTATTCAAATTTGTCATGTGAATTATCTTGTGCACAGAAGATATTTATTGAGTAAAATTCTACTTCAATCTTAGAATGTCTTACAAAGACATTCTTGTGACACCGTGATAAAGTTAGCCTCATATTTGATATTCAGTTTTCTAGGTGGCTTTTAATCACAGACAACGAGGTACGCCAATCATGTTTGTGACTGAAGCCCTTTCACCATTTGTGTTTAATCTTGTTGATTGCCAGGAAAATAAGCTATTCCAGCTGTAACCAAGATGTTGGTTCAGCATTTAGACTGAAGGGCAACTCTTGCACACCACTTGCATTTCCTGATAAGGACAAAATTTGAATGAATTTTTGAGTGTTGGCATGTGCCCAGAGTGTCCATTCATAGCACAAAGGGAGTAATAACCGTTCTAATAACTCAAAAACAACATGAGACAGGGTACTGGAATAATAAATGGGCTAATAACTATAAAACTAAATAAGAGACTCATGTAAAGAATATTGTGCTTTAAGCAGTTACTTATGGGACAGATAAATTTTTTTCGGGACTTTGTGGGCTCTATATTTTCATGACATTAGCATCTGAACAGCGTAGATGGTTTTTCCCAACAAAAAAAAAGAATGCTACTTTTGAGCCTCAAAAGGCATGGGGTCACTTTATTGAGGAGAAAGTGTTGTTTTGTGTTGTTATTCAAAGGGCTGTAGGGGTTACAAGGCAAGGAACAAAAAAAAAAAAAAAAACGCACTGAAACAAAACACTGATCTCACACTCTTTTAATCCACCTCTTTCAAAAAAGCAGCCCAAAATGTACCTAAAATGTAGCCTAAAGTGTGTACATTGTTTTTGTGGACGTTTCAGAGAATTTCTTCTTTGTCATGCAACATGACGTCCAGGTCAGGTTCACAGGCCACATCACACCAGTTTATTGTCCACTGGAAAGAGAAGCGGAGAGCCAAACCCACAGTTTCGGTTTCATTACGGACTCTCTTGGCCACAACATCACGTTATATTCCTTTCAGCAAACCCTCACTGAGGAAGATGAACTCAGATCATCCCAGCTTTACCAAAATAGTTTATTTTTCGGATGTCTCAGCAGCACAAAGTAAAAACAGGAAAAACTCATGTCACCCTGAGCAGGACTCTGGGATAAAAGCAGAGCGGTATTTTTGTGTGACTTCCCATGGAAAGAGTCCCGTGTGATGGGACAGGGGGTTCACTGAAAAGGGTTATCAGGTTGGCTAACTTGCCGTGACCTTTAAGTCACCAGATATTTTAAGGGTCTGATGTGAATCTGAACTGCCTAACAAATCCACACTGAGTCACCCAAGCTGGTTCTTCGAGGGAGAGCGATAAGGAGCATGCAGTGGCTACAGTGCGTTGCTGCATCCAGCACATGGCAAACCACCCCAGGGATGAGAACCTGAGTGCAGCCATGTGGCAGGTGATACCTCAGCACCACACTAGTCCGAATGAACCAGTGTGAGGTTTTTTCCGGAGGCTGGAGTGCCAATCCTGCCACGACTCCCAAGCTATTCCCTGTAAGATGGAGGACCTCCTTTTAGGGCTGGATGTACATTAATGTCTGAGGGAGTGTCCTTTAATACGTTGGGAACATCTACGCTATCCTTCACAACAGCAGAAACTGAGATGTAAATGTATGTTTTTTTTTTTTTCCTTTGTTCTGCGGACTAAAAATGATTTTTTAAAATTTTTATCTCTGTAGCAGGATTGGGACTTATCATACATGCAGAACATATCATCTGCAAGTATAGTGTGTTTACATATTCACCACCTACAGTAACCTGGAAAATTCTGACTTTCAATGAGGGTGTGTTGGAAAGTCTTCTCCATCTTCTTAATTTTCCAAAGAACCACGCAAGAGAAATGTTATTCCATGTATGTGATTAGAGCAAAAAACTTTTACATAGCAGTAGTAGAAAAGAAGAGGTGTGATGTGGCCGGTGAATCTGAACGTGTAACACAAAGGAGTTATAAATTCTATAAGATGTCCCCCAAAACATTTACGCACTTCAGGTCACACTTCAGGCAGCTTTTCGGATACTTTTATGAAAGAAATGGATTAAGAGAAAGATTAGTCTGTAGTTTCAGTGATTTTTGTCAGAGCCTCATAACTTCCACACCCTTTTAAAAAAAGAACGCATTTGGAATTTCTTCTCAGTGAAGTGAAAAATATTTCACACCAACACCCCCATGTCTTTTTTTGACTTGTACACTTTCGGGGTGCCTATGTCATGATGGGGACCAAGGATAGGCAGCCAGCAATGTTTTATATAAAGTAGTACACGTATGTATGTATGTATGTATGTATGTATGTGTGTGCGTGTTTGTGTTTATAAAAATCAATATTTTATATATATATAAAAAAAATCAACTTGTAATTTCAAGCACTTCACTGTTTTTTTAATAACCAAATAACCCAAAAAAAAAGAACTCTGCCTTTGAAAAGAGAGACATTTATCGAATAGTTGAATTGTAGCTGTAATAGTGAAAAAATAAAAGTTACAGCTCATAAGAAAACTGAACTGTCATTATCTTGCTACCCATATGGTTAAAAAAAAAAAAAAAAAAAAAAACTTGCTATATCACAAACGGAATTAAAAAAATCATTACTGAACTCTGGAAGGTGTGTAATTCACATGTCAAATTTGAAAATCAAAAAATATGAAGCAAAAACTTTTTTGAAAATGTGTTGAATGAAAATGGAATGACCCCACAGACACTGAAAGACTTGTGTCTCCCTCTGTTTCTTAATCATTACTTCAGTAAGTGGAAGCACACAGATCAGCAGAAAAAAATGACAGTTAGCTGATATGCTAGTCAAGCAAGTTGGACAGGGCATGAGATTGGAAAACAGATAGTAAATACAATGAATACCTAACGTCTAAGGACATACTATGTATGTTAGCTTCCTCTGGCAAATAACCATACACGAACACCCTATTAATATTTCATGAAAAAAGTATCATTTACATTTATCTACACTATTTATGTAATTATCATGGCACTTAGTGTATGGAAAAAAACTGGTGTTCTTGTGCATGACTCTCCAAGCACAGCTGACCTGGGTAGTGATACTGATTGTCATCTCCTACAACGGCCGCTGCTCAGCTGTCAGGCTCACAGATCATTACAATATAAATTGCAGCCAGCATTCTTTAACTAACCCATCACGAATTTAACAGAAAACAAGACGACATCACTGAGGGGGAACCGGTGCTGCCTTGCTCACTGAAATCCGAGCAAAATACTCTCCCCGAAAACAAACAAATTAAGGAAAATTATATAGTACAGTGCAAGTGGCAAACATGGAATCAAGCACATTTTAATTATTAAAGGCTAAGCAAAAGCCACTGTTCCATCACTCGTCAGATTAACCAAGCTGTATGGAGCAGCCTGATAAGATACCCTGTTCCCATGTGTCTGTCTCTCTCTCATAAGAAAGAAAAGACACAACACATACATTTCAAGGTCCTGTTCAAAATCATTAAATGACAACTTGAGTCAAGAAATTGTGCTATTCAGAACAATTTCTATTGCAGAGAAACACCTTGCATATTAGATAGCAACATTTATTCAGCAGAACACAAAGAACCAAAACCATTTATCCTTACCAGATGATGCAGGGCTAGGTATCATGACAGCCTGGGGGAAAAAAAGGATTTTTTTCTATAATACACAGTGTACTAAAGGTAATTCCTACCTGATCATTAAATGTAGCTCTGATATAATAAATTGCAAAGTTTAAAATACACAATTTGAAAGAACTTACTGTCTCACTTGGCTGGAATATAAAAGCTGGAAAAAAAAAAAAATCACAAAAAATATTTCATCTTTATAAACAATAATAAAACCGTATGTTTCATATATCAGCAGTTATTTGCCTTATTGCAAAAAAAAAAAATCCACATTTTCCTCTATATCCTAAAATATATATATATTTTTAAATCCAGGAATCCATTCATTCTTTCTGCTAACAATTTCTCATTCTGTAACTAAACCACAGCAGTCTGGATTTAATAATATAAAGTAATATGAACAGAACTGAACAAACAATACAGCTGATCAAAAACATACAAAACGTGAGCGCATGAATTCTAGTACCTTTATTGCGTCTATAGAAAAGGCCAGGGAGTCGGTTGGAGCGTTTGAGGTAGAAGAAGGAGGCAACAGACAGGATGAGGAGCAAACTGAGCAGCAGGGTTCCCAAGAGGAGGGAGGCCGCAACCCCGGGGCCACCTGTTCACACAGAACCACCACAAGTTCTACCTTCTGTTATCGCCAAACGGCAAAAACGAACAGGGGGGCTCAAGCTAAGCAGCATCAAATCAAATACATACTAAAACAAATTAATGAAAAGTGTATAGCACAACGCAAGGGCAACTTAAAAAAAATAAGTGCATATGCAACATATTAACTTTGTCAATTGACTGATTATATTTACCGATTTTGGGCCCAACGGTCGCTAACATGGTCAGGTTGACTTCTGGCGGAATGTGTGCTGCAAGGGACAAACACAAGAAACAGCAGCAGCATGCGTTAATTGGAGGTCAACTGGAATTTTGAATAGCTTTGTGCACACGATGTCATATTATCCAGCTTCAAAATGACAAAGACAATAGGTGCTCTCATCAACATCTCATACAATTAAAAAAACAAAGCATTAAGATGATAAAAAGACAATCAGTACAGCAGTTCATATTAGTGTCAACCAACAAACTCACAGTAGTTGCAGGTGGTTAAGTTTTCATGTCTGAAGGCCACAGAGTCACACTGCACACACAAAGCTGAGCCATTCTCCAAAATTTGCAGATAGCACCCTGAGAAAAGCATATTTACTCATTTAAAATTTTAGCTTCTATGGAAATAAATGCTTTTGAATGTTGGATTATGTAACTGTAAATTCTACTTTTTAAAAGAATATACAAGGACCGGAAACCAGTTTAAATGCACTCTCCCCAAGTTATGTAATGCTTTATGATCAAATCAGGACTATTGTTCAGGTGGCACACCCACAGAATAAATGATTTTTTTTCCGATGCAGGAGTTAAGGATAATTGGCTGAGGGCTGCCTCAGCTACCAGCACAGAGCTCCAAAATCTACAGAAGCTGACCAGATACTGAACGCTGCGCTACAACACAAGGTGAGTATCGCTGTGTCTACCTCCTGGTGGAATGTGGTAAGATCTCTCACTACCTGGGGGACACCAAGTGCTGTTGAAACAGGTCCCATTTCTTGCCAGGGCCTCTCCACCATTATCACTGGGAACCAGCAGAAGAGTCTGAAATAATATGGCAGAACTTCAAACACTGCAGTACTCAGAGTGGTCATACAGCAGTAATAACAATATATAGAGATAAAATACAGGAAGACTTAATTGAAGCTATACTAAGGAATAAGTATCTTAAATACATCTGCTTAAAATAAGAAATGTCCAATTTGATTTGGAATACAAAAATAAAAATCCAGACACTATTCTAGGCATTTTGTAGAACGTGAACATCAAGTTTCCCAAGCTGTCATTACAGCAGCAACGGCATTTTGAAACAAGTTACACACGGATACACACTGTTTACCTTAAGCTATTACATGATGTTTAACTAATGGGGAAGAAAAAAAAGTTACCATTGAATAATAAAAGATATCTGATATGTTCACATAGATGAACACTTCAGCAACAGATAGGATGCATTAAACAGACTAGTGACTTTCTGTGATCACTACCATTGTAAGACAAAATTAATCTGAACCCCAGTAAGAAAAAAATCTATTCTGATACCACAATACTTAGCTATCTTTGAATTCATTAAATACTGAAGAGAGTGCCAAACATATATTTAGCTACCTTTCACATAGGGGAAAGTTTATATCCAAATGATTACTGTTGACTGCCATAACCTTAACATTAAACAGAAAAAGAATGAAACCGAGAGCCCTTTTCCACTTAAAATATCTGCTTTTGTAGATTATGATTTTAGATTCGGAAAATGGGAAAAGCAGCCATGTTAATAACTACGCGTGTGATGGTAATATGGTTACACCATGAACAACATACACTGGATTTGTTTTAAACAGCTAACTACCTGTTGAATATCTATTAACAACTATGCAAACCACATAAAATATGAGGCAAGAATATTACATAAAATATACATTTTAAAATGTAATACAGATGGAGCCATAGCAACAAAGTCTGAATTCCAAGTGGGTAGCCACATTATTTGAAGAAGTGCGCCCTCTCCTGGTGTACAATGGCCAGAACAAAGCATTTTTATTTCACTTTTCGAATAATCCATGTTAATACATACAGAACATAAAGTACCAGAACGTGAAATAACGTGAAATATCCAGCTCGTCAAACTATACCTTGTTTACTGGAGTTTCACAGACAACTTGAAGCAAGGCTCCTGTGAAGACTAAGTATGGCAAAGCCATAACAAGCCGCAGCTCCCCTACGAATAATCAACAGTGCAGTAACATCATTAGTTTTTCAGGGGAACAGATGGAAATGCCTTTCAGAAATGTTGGGAAAGTATATATTTTTTAGAAATAACTCTAATGATTTAAAACGTGCATCTAGAATGTTAAAACTACACTGCTTTTCACGTCAATTTATACATCTCGTCGTTGTACAATACGACAAAAAAATAATCACTTGGCCGATTTTTTCCTTTCGGTTATTTCACTGGTGTGTCCAATAAGAACTTTAGATGTATTTTATTTTACTGTCAACAATATTTACGAACGCAAAGGTACAACTGTTTCAAAGACTTCAGCAGACCTACCCGACTAGTCAGGATTTTAATTGGGTTAGTGAAAAGTAGTTGTTATATAATAAGTAATTAAGATTTGTGTTAAGATTTTAAACATTTATATCACGGACGAAATATTGTTCAGTTTTAAAGCCTTTAGTTGCTATATACTATAGACTGGTTGCGCTTAAAACTGTACCATCAAAATCCGGGTGCGTCACGCTTTATATATCATTACTGCTTGGACTTATAGTTATTTGCTAGATTTTTCATACACGATTGCTTGCCACATATCATAAAAAAAACCAGCTATATATACAAAACGTGTTATTAAAAGAGCGTGTAACGTTAAGCATCACCGGTAGCTAGCTCTCCAGTTAGCTACAACAAGGCTAATACAACAAAGTAAACGCTCAAGCCTTACGTCGCAAATAAATTAAACACTTAAATTAAGACCGCTATTACTATGTCTGATATGCCACAGTGAGTCGCGTTTTTGTTTGTTTTCTTAAAGCAGTTCGGTTCCATCAAAGGAAGCGTCTTACCTGACCATAAGGAAGCGATGTTACGCCGCTAAGGCACTCGGCCGATGCAGTGCTACACTGTAGCGAAAGCAGTGCTGGGCCCAGTCGGTCGCGAGGCTGAGAGCAGCGTGCAGTGCAGGGAGAATCAACACCCTGTGCATGCGACAGACCCATACTGCCGGTTTGTCCTATCAACTTATACGTTACTTTTTTTATTTTATTATTATTGAAATAAACTTTGCAACGTTTATTATAAATTAAATATACAACAAAAACAAGAACGCTATCAAAAACCGATTTGTATTTTCTATGTTATTGTCTATTCAAAATATTTGCAAACTCTACATCATATTATTTTTCAACTAATATACTTGTCGCAACCCTGACCAAAACAATTTGAAGGCGGATGGAACTAAAATACAGTACTGGCTGAACCTTAACAACGCAACAAGAAGAATAGACATTAATGCAAAGCGTATTGGCAATAGGGCATTAAATTACTGAGCACTTGCAAAAAAAAAAAAAAATCTCATTTTGATTTCTAATTAAATTGCTAATTTTGGATTAATTTACTTGATAGTGCATAACCTACACCTTTACCTACTGACATTTGTACGAAAATATTTGTCACTGGGTATCTCCGTGGCCTCAAGTGCTTGAGGTTTGATTCTTGCAGGCTGTGTTGGGTTTTATGAGGGTGCACTCTCTGATGGACTGGCATCCTGTCTGCATTTCTTGGGATAGGTTCCAGACTTTCTCTAACCCTGTATTCCCATAAGTTCATCTGTCTGTTCATCCATCTATCCTCCAAAAATTTATCCAGTGTAGGGGGCAAGAGAAACATCTGGGAGGGTGGGATCCCACTCACTGTAGGGCAAACACACAATAGCCCATATTGGGCAATTTGAGACAGCATGCCCTTGGCTTGTGGGAGGTTAGTGTTGGGGTATGTATTGCATAAGTGGTTATGGAAAACTGGCTGTGATGCAAGGCTGTGTGTATTGCTCACTGGGATAAGGCACTGTGCCTATGTCTGGAAGATCATAGGTTTGAATTCTGTGGTTGGCAGTATAACCACATTACTACTGGGCACCTGAGCAAAGCCTTTAATCCCACCAAGGAGTGCTGGATCCTGGCTGACTCTGCTCTCTGACCACAGACATCCATCACTTGTATACCAGTTTGGACATTAATAATTGCCAAATAAATAAATGGACATGTACACATCTGCCGAACCATCAGATCAGGTTTAAAAAAAAAAAAAAACATTTAAGCAGGACCACTAGAGGGAGCCGGTAACATTTGTGCAGAAATCAACAAGTAAGGAAAAAATACACTATTTGAAATCTAAAGTTTTATAATCTGGCAAAAAAAATATAATGCAAAGAAAGTTTTTTGTTGTAGGGGAACATCATGTGCCAAGGTGCATTATGCTGTGGTTGGTTCAGATCCGTCAGGGAGGATGCAGTCTGGCCTGTTCTTGTTTTCTTGATACTGCGTGTCCCAACAGGGCTGAGCAGAGTCTCCCCGCAGTCAGACCAGGGGCCTCTGTGATGCAGCGTTTCCTGGTTTCATTCATTCCCAGCAGATTGGGGCTCCATGTGCTGAGATCTCATGGGACTGCTGTGCTGACCCTGTATTCATCATCAAGTGTCATCATTTTCAGTTATGTATAAATATACGTTTCTACCAGAATCATAATTAGCTGAAGTCAGTCCTTTGCCCAAGCACCTAATTCACTATTTTCCTTCCTGGTATGATTGACTGTCATAAATTCCAATTTAGTTTCGATCCCTGTTTCAAAAAGTAATTAGCAAAATAATAATTAATTATTACATAACTGTTACATAAATTTATATAAAATGCTGTTAAATATTCAATCTTACATAATCTCATAATTTAAGTGATTATTGGAAGTACATAACTATAAAACATAAAAGCAATACCAAGACTTCACACAAATTACGTAACATTCTCATTCTGACCACAGTGGTCTACAGTGGGAGGGCCAAAGAATGGGTCCAATCCCCGAGTCTCTGCCTGGATCTCCACCTCTGAGAGAGGGCCAAAGAATGGGTCCAAACCCCGAGTCTGCCTGGATCTCCACCTCTGAGAGAGGGCCAAAGAATGGGTCCAATCTCTGAGTCTCTGCCTGGATCTCTACCTCTGAGAGAGGGCCAAAGAATGGGTCCAAACCCCGAGTCTGCCTGGATCTCCACGTCTGAAAGAGGGCCAAAGAATGGGTCCAAACCCCGAGTCTCTGCCTGGATCTCCATGTCTGAGAGAGGGCCAAAGAATGGGTCCAATCCCCGAGTCTCTGCCTGGATCTCCACCTCTGAGAGAGGGCCAAAGAATGGGTCCAAACCCCGAGTCTGCCTGGATCTCCACGTCTGAAAGAGGGCCAAAGCATGGGTCCAATCCTTGAGTCTCTGCCTCGATCTCCACGTCTGAAAGAGGGCCAAAGAATGGGTCCAAACCCCGAGTCTCTGCCTGGATCTCCACCTCTGAGAGAGGGCCAAAGAATGGGTCCAAACCCCGAGTCTGCCTGGATCTCCACGTCTGAAAGAGGGCCAAAGCATGGGTCTAATCCCCAAGTCTCTGCCTGGATTTCCACCTCTTGCCAATCCCTGAGTCTCTTTGTTTCTTTGGACCATCTGGTTGTTTCCTCATCTACAGGTGGGCCTAATTAACAAGACCCCCAAATAACCATTTACTTAATTAACCCTTTTAGGAATCAGTCAGGAGTGAAAAGGCAGGTAGTTATAACAGCAGAAGGTTTGTCTTGTCTGCCCCAAAGCCTCAACCCATCTGTCTCTTCAGTGTATCAGTTCGTTATGTCTTATTGAACTCATATATTTATTGTAAATTAATATCATGCTAACCTTTGAAATATGGCATGTATATTACATGAACCTGAATACTATCCAGTCAATATTAAGCGAAGTTCCTTTTCAGAAATGAATGTTAAAAATACTGAATGCCATGAAGATATTACCACAGACACATTCAATAGATCTTTGTGGAAGCCTCACTCTGTCTGGCAATTAGCGGCGGTTTCAGATACTTAGCTGAAGCCAGACTGTACGGCCGTATGTCATGATCCTGCGCAATAAGCCCTGTCTGTAACTGGCTTTAATGCATTTCTCCTCCCGTATTCTGCATTTGCTGAAGGGGGAGGGGGGGGGGTAATTTTAGGTTATAAAATGATCTTGCCTCACTGTATTTAAAAATGAACAGTAGAGTGGATATTACTTGTCATTGTACCACAATAATAAGATTTTCTCTAACCATTACAGACGAAAAACTAAGCAATACTTTGCTGGGTTGCCATTGCTGTGCAGAGGACAGCTCAGGTTAAACTGACATAGGTCACCTGTTGCGACTTGCACCACTGCATTGGTGTCATACGTATGTGTAAGAAGTGCTTATGAGATACCAATTCTCCTCCTTAAACACCGCTCTACCAATGGAAAGGTGCAAGTTATACCAGTTGAAACAGTGGGCTGATGTAATTCAGCCTTAAAAAAAAGCTAAACAGCACCTTGGGTTGGGGGCTGCTGTACTGAAGCATAATTGGCTGTTTTGATGTGGAACAGGTGGGGCTCGGTGTCCCAGCTGTGCTGTCTGTCTGCTACACATTTTTTCGGGGCTGCCGGTGAGCCGCAATACCCTGTAGTCTCACATGTTCTTTGCCAGACACTGTAATGAGGGTTGAGACACAAAGAAACATGGACTTGTGCTGGGTAAATACAAAGCCTGGTTCAAACTGCAGACATGTAAAAACCAGGAAGTCTCTGCGGACTGTCTCATGATTGCTCCAGCATTTCATTATCTTTGGCTTTTTATGCATGTTTAATATTTTAAGCACATGACTTGCATAACTAAGGAAATTTCATTTTATTTTATTAAAAAGTAGAATTCATGGCTATGGGATTAAATTAGGGATTGGTGAATCATCCCTCATTGTAGCTAGTTAGAAAACACAATAATTTTTAACCAGACAAAGCATTCATCTTCAGTTTCAAAGATTTTTAATCCACATATCATTCAAACTCCCCCATACAGTTAAATGAAACTTGCTGGTATTGAATTTAGTTCTGCTGCTTTTAATTTACTTGTAAATTGAATTACATGTATTAATTTTGACTGTTTAAGCAGCACAAGGTGATGACTTCTTAAATACCAAGTCAGGAATTAATTACTCATTGTTCAAAATTAAAATTAATTCCTAAATTAGGAATTAATATAAGTGTTAAAAGTATATATTGGCAGGTTGTCCTCTATATATGTATATATTTGGTGTTAAGTGAGATAAAGTTAATCTTATACATCAGTAGGTATATTAATGTCTGTAGCCAAGGTAATCTCTGTCTGTATTTTACTATAGTTAGAAACAGAATAGTTTAATCAAAATGTAAAGTGGTTTAATTAAATATGGAAAGGATATGAAATCATATACACTGATTTCCCTGCAAGGCAAATTGAGCAGTGATCATTTCCCCAGCAGCAGCTGTTGAAGCCTGAGCTCACAGCTGTGATACACAGATCGACTTGGAAACATTTGCAACCAGTTAAAACAGGGAAATGTAGGCAGTTTGAAAGGAAAGTTCAATGCAAATATCCAGATGTCCGCCTGTGTCAGCCTGAGGTAAAGCAGAGTGGAGCAAAGTGCTCACAGCAAACAGAGCACAAGTACTTCACAGTAACTCAGCTACTACTCAAGTACAAATCATGAACAATGTAGTAGCTACTTCAGATAAACGATGCATCATGATTCATTAATGATGAACAAATATGAGATCAGTATTTCACTTGTGTTATTCTTTACTTGTTCCTTTAGTAGTTTTGTAGTCTAGATTTGTAGCTCAGTAGTAACTGAGTGTGAATAGTGCGTGTGTGTGTGCGTGTGCATGTGTGTGTGCTTGTGTGTGTGCGTGCTTGTGTGTGTGTGTGTGCGCGTGTGCGTGTGCGCGCGCGTGCGTGTGTGTGTGTGTGCGTGTGAGTGTGCTTGTGTGTGTGTGCGTGTGCTTGTGCGTGTGCGCGTGTGTGCTTGTGTGTGTGCGTGTGCGTGTGTGTGTGCGTGTGCGTGTGTATGTGAGTGTGCCCTGTCATGGGTTGGTGCCCCATCCTGGGTTGTTCCCTGCCTTGTGCCCTTAGTTCCTGAATAGGACAAGCAGTTACAGAAAATGGATGGACGGATGGTAACTATGTTACCCTCTCAAATAAAGTGCTACTGATAATAGTAAAAACCAATTAAATTTAATCCCACCTGAAAGGGAACAAAGACCAAATGCATATGGTGTATGAATATGAAAAATTATGAATCTGAATTCAGCGAATAACCTGCTGTGATTAAACCTGTATAACTGTGTTATTCCATTCTGCCTTCCAACAGAACACTTATATGCCAGGTCAAAATCCAATCTTTTTATGAGAAAAACAGGGCATGTGCCTGCACTGACCCGCTGCTATGTCCCTCTGAATGAAAGCTGACTAGGTGACTCTCCCCCGACCCTCTGATGGAGACCGAGGATACAGTTTTCAGAGCTTCTGCTTTTAAATACGAGGAGCCAGAGGTAGAAAATCATAAATTCCTTTGACTGGTGCATCATGAGAACAGGCCGGATCTCACCCACTGCAAGACATTAAAATCCTTTGCCATTAAAATGCGGAGGCACGTCAGTGTTCACATGTTTGTCTTACTTGATCCAAATAACACTGAAAATGACTATTCTACATTTAATAACGTTCACTTGAGTAAGTCAAACAGAGTGCAACCTGTTTTGTTGTTTTGTAATTGGTGCTGCAGGTTTTTGCATGAACTTGGCCTGGAAATTGTGGCATGCCAAAAGATGTTATAGATGATAAAGGTGTTATACAGTTTAAATTGATACAATCAAAATGATTTAAAAATGGACGCCCACACTGTCCAGGCTGATCCCTGCCTGGTGCCCCTGTGCTTTACGCTCACTGCAGTATTGTTTTGACTAGCCTGGTATTACGTTTATTGCTGGTTTTAATACAGTTATATCATTCCACCATTTTGTGTTATGGTTTTGTGTTATAATTATTACAGTGCTATTTTTGACGGCACAGTGGTGCAGTGGTTAGCACTGTCGCCTCACACCTCTGGGACCAGTGTGTGGAGTTTCATATCAGTTTGGTTTAGTTTTCAGGATTAGGGTGAAAGCCTTGATTAAGAAAAGAGTTCTAACTGAATGGTGTAACATACTTTAAAAATACAGTTTGTATGCACAGAATTAATAGTTTTCAGCATAATGCATCACTTTCAAAAATACTAACCTTCATCTAACCCTAACTCCAAATGTGACAATAACAACAGTAGTTCTTACCACTAATGGGAATCAGTATGTGAGAAGCATTAAAGAAAGCCTGTCTGTTCCATGTTTTTAAATAGACAACAGGTGTAAGAAATTAATAATAATAAAGATGAATCCAGAACATCAAATGCAGTGAAGTCACTGGTTTATACTTAAAGTTATTTTGCAGATATTTTAATAATGAGTCTTGATCTACAAAGCAGTTTGGCAGAACAGAGGCATGTGTGTGTGTGTGTGTGTGTGTTTGGGGGGGGGTGTTATGCATATGTTACATTGTGGGGACCGAATATCCCCACAATGTGATAAAACACAAGGGGAAACTCTGTGGAGGGAATATGAAACTAAAAATGCCAAAAGTCTTGTATTTTGTTTGGTTACTTATGGTTAAGGTTATCTTTGTTGGGAATAAGGTTTTCCCACAGAAATGAATGGACGGGCCCCACAAAGATATGATTACAGGTCAGTGTGTGTGTGTGTGTGTGTGTGTGTGTGTGCGCGTGTGTGTGTGTGTGTGTGTGTGTGTGTGTGTGTGTGTGTGTG
>JABJVO010000126.1:18338059-18349838 GCA_026770805.1 Boulengeromyrus knoepffleri
ATATGCAGAAATAGGCTGGCACGATATTTCTCTAAACAAAGGCTAAATATTTAATGCAATAGAGAAAAAATGTCACAGATTTTAAAAAAAAATCCTTGTTCAATTTTGAATCCATCATTTAACGATAAAATTTATGGTGTGAAATTAAGTGAAATTAAGTTAAGAATAGCTGAAATATTAGGAAATACAAAGACAGAATACATAAACAGAAATAAAATCAGATGTCAACAAAAACACCAATAAAGTAATCAAATGCCATACTTGGTGTATATTGGTATTTACTTTATAGATAAATATATTAGTATTGTTTATATCTGGGGAGGGGCAATAATTTCATTAATCTGGACCATGCTTTGTGTTCTGTTCATATCTATTCATCGATTCTTACAGTTTTTATTTACTGACATATGTCATCTTCTTCGCTGCTCTAAAACTAAGCAATCAATCCCAACGATTGGCCTGGACATATGAAACCAGAGTCAGTCAGGGATTACAAAGAGAGGACAGGTGTTCTCTCCTTTGTGCAGTCGTACAGCGTGGCTTCCCGGGCTCTCACTCGGAGAAACGCCTCCCTTCACCTCTGGGCTTATGAAACAGCTCTGTGGCCTCGCTTTAGTCCAATGGGACGTCCCCAAAGCACTTGTTATTACTGTATGGGTTCTGCCTCTGGTTAACGATCCTGAACGGGGGTAGTGGTGTATCATGAAGAGCTTAATGTGGCTGCAGAACACTGGCCTGTGACACGATCAAACTGATGTGGGTGGACAGAAAGCCATGAGTCGCCTGCATATGAGCTTTCTGGGAATAATAGATTAACCATTGTCCTCTGGACTAGAGAGGCATGGATTTGGATCCCTGCCTAAGAAACCAGTGTTGGTCAAAATGCTTTGGCAATCCAGCTGAACGATGTCTGAACAACGCGAAATCGTCATCTTGCTAAGGAGGCTTCTAATGCAAGCGTTTCGGAGTTCGGTGTCACATGTCACAATATCAGGAGAGAGAAGACGGGCTTCACTCTGCTTTTGTTCTGTATTTAAATCATACGTTAAAAATCGGCAGGTCAAAATGTACTTCACGTCCGGAGTTTCTAAAACGCAGCCGAGTTTCTCATCGCCTCCATCTCAAATCGATCACGTGACTTATAATAAATAATGCATGTGTTTTTGCAGCTGCCTTTCCACCAGAACTTAATTGTGCCACTGGGGAAGGTAATGGCGAAAGAGCTGCCTATTAGTGCATGCTGAATTTTGAGCTGAAAGAGGAGGCAGCGAAGTGGATACACAAGTTGTGACAGACACACAGATGCATCTACTTATGTTAGAGTGTATTAAAGGCTGCGGAGGGCAGTATGAGACTTCAGTGACAAGCAGGAAAACAAGCACTAGCATAGTGATAAATACCAGCAGCGAAACAACAGCAAACAAAAACTGGAAAGGCCTAAATAAATCAGACGGGTTTAATGAAACACTAATGTCTGGGCACTCACACCAATGGACAATTTGGCAAGTCCAGTTCACCTTACCATGTTTTTGGACTGTGAGGTCTGGGGGGAGGAAGGGAATGAAAGCCCACAGCGACATGGACATGCAAACGCCACACACATAAACCCTGGTCTCAAGAGGCGTGGAGTAACCATGCCAACCACTGCATCACTGTACCATCCATTCAGTTCAGTTCGATTTTTGTGCCCATTTCACTGTCCACAACTGTACAGTGAAACACTGTATATAACTGTACAGTACGCGTTAGTTTCATTTCAAATTGCCCCTAGCCAGCATTTTTTTTATTACAAAATGACGAAATGGCGGGACCACCAGTGTGACATAATTAATTTGGCTTCACCCCCCTCCCCCCATAAATAGACCTTTGCCTTTATATTATTGAGTTGGTTATGTCTCTCTCCCCCCCCACCCCAATATCAAGCTGTCTCCCATGCCATACTTTTTACAATACCGTCAAAATACCATATACCGCAATATAATGTCTGAATGTTATGACGGTATTAATAATTAGATATCGCCCACATCGTACAGGAGTGTCCTTGACCTGCTGTCAATGTGCAGGAAGCTCCAGGAACTTCAAGGGGAGGTGTGATGTCTGATAATACATACAGCTATAGTACAAAATAGCCAGAGGTGAATAGTTCAGATCAGAAAGTAAAAATCCTGAGCAAGATTTTGTTTCGGCCAACCAGTTGAGTATAAACAGGCTGTCTCCGATTTCCGGGGCTGCGTCCTCCGAAGGATGTGGTCTATGTAGCCTTTGTAGGTTATGTCCTTCGAAGGATGTGGTCTATGTAGCCTTTATAGGTGGTGTCCTTCGAAGGATGTGGTCTATATAGCCTTTGTAGGCTGCATCCTTCGAAGGATGTGGTCTATGTAGCCTTTGTCCTATGATCAATGTGGTCTATGAAGCCTTAGCAGGCTGCGTCCTTCAAGAGTTTGCTCAATGAGTCTTGGGATCTGGGTAAAAGTATAACACATTTCTAGGCTGCATGTGAAGGAGCCTTCGAATTGGGACAGCCTCATCATGTCGCTGTGACATAATCCATCTTTGAATGCAGCCTTAGAAGGATGCAGCACCTGGATTCAGACACAGCCAGAGTCACAGTCACAGAGGACTCAAACAAAATCTTGGTCTAGATTTGTGCTTTCTGGACCTGAACTATGCACCTATGAAAATAGCAGTGCAATGCGATATTAAAGGTCATGCAAAAGAACAAAACAATGAAACACAGTTTAATCAGTGGTTTCATCAGGTAGATGGGCCAGATTTCACGGATTGATAGATTAGCATAAATATGCAATCAAGCTGTAGTTCTGTGTTCATTGGTGGGGTGTGTCTGGTGTCAATGTACCAAATGCTTTGCTACGGTGCCATAAAAATAATTTAAAAAAAAAACAGATTAGCCTATTAGTCCACACCTGGTCAACAGATTTGTTGCTAGATGACTTCAGACAAAAAAGTCCATGGTATGATTGGGTCATGATCCCATCTCTCACTTCTTTATACTGTAGTTGTAAAAGTCATGCGTGTGGGAGTGAACACCCAGTGAAGAACTGGGCTGTTTTCAGAGTCTACAGTTCCAGTACCAGTGAATAAAACAGCAGGATTGTATGTTGTCCATTGTGCATGCACAGAAGTTGAAACGTGAGTTAGTAACACTTTACCTGACGGGGCACAATTACATAGTAATAACTCAGTAACTACTGAAGTACAAATCATTAACAAATCATGAATAAATATAATCCACTTGAGATGAAAGATGCTTAAGTACAGTAACTGCTTAAAATACAGTAACTGCTTAAAATACAGATGCACAAATACAGTACCTGATAAAAATTGCAACATGTTTCACTAATGTTGAACAAGTATAAGATCAGTATTTAACTTCTGTTTTTCAATTCATTTGATTTGTTCTTTCAATAGTTCATTTAATAGAAGATATGATTCATTAACATGAGATCAGTATGTAACTAATACTTAGTTTGGGCTTAATTCATACATAAGTAATAGCATAATGCTATGTTACTCATGCCCCATCAAGTAAAGTGTTACTGGTGAGTCTTCTTCAAGCAATACAGATAGTGAAAATACAGCTGTGTCTTGTTTACCAGAGAATATGTTTTCCTGCTTTCCATTAGATGGTGGAACATTGCTGGCGGGATTTGCTGCCATGCAGGTTGGGTATCGAAGCTGGGCGATCAGGTCCCTTTCTGTGAGCTTATGTGGCTGCCATGCAGGTTGGGTATCGACGCTGGGCGATCAGGTCCCTTTCTGTGAGCTTATGTGGCTGCCATGCGGGTTGGGTATCGACGCTGGGCGATCAGGTCCCTTTCTGTGAGCTTATGTGGCTGCCATGCGGGTTGGGTATCGACGCTGGGCGATCAGGTCCCTTTCTGTGAGCTTATGTGGCTGCCAGTCTGCCACCAAACCTGCTCCCAGATGTTTCCACTTCACAATCAACTTTCTTGCGGCTGATCGGGGCGGCTCTAGCAGGACGGAAATGTGGAGAGCCGACTTGCTGGAAAGGTGTCCAGTGGTGTTCTGTGTCAGTAATAGATTGACTAATTTCTTCAGTATGACCACCCATTCTGCTGCCATTGTTTGACGCTAGAGATTGCCTGACTGTGTGGTTAATTATAGACCTGTGTGTCAGCAAATGGGTGTGGCTCATGTGGCCATTTCCTGTAATTACTGTGGGTGTCTTAATACTTTTGTCCATCCACATTTTTGCTCCCTGCCAGACAGCCCACATTTTTGTTCACTAGTGGGAGCTGGGAGGGAGCAAAAATGTGGACCATCTGGGGCTCTGCGAGGACTGGTTTGAGAAACACTGACATAAAGAACATGAACCAGAAACAAATCCGCTGCAGCTTTAAAGATATACCTGAAGTAAGTGAAAAGGGCCTGAAAAATCCGACACTCACCAGTTTTCAACGCCCCCTAGTGGTGGAGGTTGTCATGGTTTATTTTTATATCATGAGCAGTTTATCGCCCCCTGTCATTTTGCCTGTTTTACTAGTAAGTCTAGTTATGCATTATGTGTTCAAAGAATATTGTTAAAAGTTTTAAACTAACTTAAAACTAATAAACACTAGTAAAAGTCTTTGTGACAAACTAATGCAAAACCATAATTGAGAACAGGTCTGTAGTTCTGATGTATCTCACTCAGATGACCTACAGTATAAATCCTTCATTAAGATCAATGCTTTAGTTTTATCCATCCATCCAACCATTAACATCCTTAATATTATTAATATCTGATACCCAACAGCAAACATTTATCTGAACTATAATGTCTGTCTCCCTCCTTGACTACACCACAAATGCTGTTTCATTTGTCATTTTGATACGTCTCAGCACAGGCAACATGAGGAAAAGAAATGCAATCCATCCATGGAATGTAGCTGCCACCCCAATGCGTCTGAAAAGATCACAAACTTGGCTGAAAGGCATAGAAAGAGCTGCTTTGTATTTAGACCCCAGAACCTAAGCAAACTAGCTAATGCAGCAACTCGTAAATTCTTGGCATTAGATGCAAATATAATTTGCAAACCTTTTAGAAACGTCTGTAGTTTTCATTAAATTCAACAAACTGATCGGGTTATAGAAAATGTTAGTCAGATTGTCTCAAAGTACGTTTTTCCTTTGTTCATGTGTTCCTTACAGTCTCACTTTCACCCCAAGGAAAAATCCCACACACTGACAAAACAGTATGACAGCAACTCTCCCTTAGAGAATCTCAGTCATATACAGGCATTCAGCCTTAGACTGCTTTCTTACTGGGGTAACAACCTGCGTTTCGTAGATTTTTACCAAACATTAGGGCTGACTTTTTATACGGGTTACACCTCAGTATTTCCTCAGAGCAGCCTTGATTTGTTGCCATATGGACTCCATAAGTGTTCCACGTAGATACTGGATCTTAATGGAGCGACAGTTGAGTTAGACAGGAGAATGGTCCATCCATTTTCTGTAACTGCTAACCCTGCTCAGGGTCTTGGGGGCCTGGAGGTTCTCCTGGAGGCTAAAAGTACAAGGCAGGGAACAACCCAGTATGGGGAGACAACAGGGCACATTCACACCAGTCACTCACACATGCACATCTACACACAATTTGGTAACTCCAGTTAACCCGTGTTTTTGGACTGTGTGTGGAGGGGGAGGAAACCCCCCGATAACACAGGGAGAACATGTAAGCTCCACACACACGGAGCCATGGTGGAGACACGAACTCAAAACCTGGTCCCACAGGTGTGAGGCAATAGTGCTGAGCCATGCTTCACTCTGCCGCCCCTAGGTGGCAGTGTGGTAACTAACTAAATTTCACAATGTCTACTTTGCCTTTCATACAGATCAGTCCAGTCTATTGGTATACAAATCACCATATTGTGGTCATAATATGACCATTGTGGTCATATTAGTATACAAATCACCATATTGTGGTCATATTGTTGGTCAAGCCCTCTGACTGGAACTCTACCAGTCCAGGATTTGGTTCATGCGTATCAGGTGGGTGTTTTGTTGATAAAAGATGCTGAATACATTCCATAAATAAGTAATTAGGTATTTAAGAAAGTAAAGATTAATACTAAATAACAATTTTAGCATCAAGAGAAATTAAATGAAATTCCCTATCAGAAACTGGGTGCTACTTTGTAATTGGACATCTGAGTGAACCACAGTTTGTCCATAACAAACAACATGTTCAAGCATAAGGGTGTTCATAAGTGTGATCAATGATTGATTTTGTAATCATATCGTCAGATCTGCCACAGTTTGTCTTGGACACTCTGGTGAGGAGAGGGACTGAGCTGTCAGCTGATCACCACCTAGTGGTCAGTTTGATTGATGGCGGGGGAAATGTTAGACCTAGTAGACCCAAACACATAGTGAGGGTGTGCTGGGAGAATCAGGCAAGGGCCTCTGTCTGGGTAATTTAAAACTTGCAACTCCTACAGAAGTTCTCTTGCATTCTGAGGGAGGCTGGAGACATTGAGTCCAAATGCTGACGTGCCTCTTCAACATTGCGTGGAGGTTGGGGACAGTACCTTTGGATGGGCAGACTGGGGTGGTGGTCCCAATCTTTAAGGAAGGCGACTGGAGGATGTGTTCCGGATTCAGGGGGATCTCACCATTCAGCCTCCCTGGGAGGGTCTGTGTCTGGCTACTTGACAGGAGGGTCCGCTGTTGATTGAACCTCAGATCCAGAGCAGCAGCGTGGATCTCATCCTAGCTGTGGAAGGTTGGACCAGCTCTTTACCCTCACAAGGATACTGAACCGTTCATGGCAGTTTGCCCAACCAATCTGCATGTGTTTTCTGGACTTGGAAAAAAAGAGAAATATTTGGGAGGGCTCAAAGTACAGGCTCTGTTCCTCAGCATCAAAAGGAGCCAGCCGAGGAGGTACTGTATGGCCATCTATCCAGGATGCCTCCTGGACACCTCCTTGGGAAGGTGAATCGGGCATGTCCAACTGGCAGGAGACCATGGGGAAGACGAAGGACACGCTGGAGATATGTCTCTCGGCTGGCCTGGGAACGCCTTGGTATCCCCTGGAGGAGCTGGAAGAGGTGGCTGGTGAGAGGGAGGTCTCGGCATCACTGCTTCGACTGCTGCTCCCGCGACCCAACCCTGGATAAGCAGCAGAGAATGCAGTGGCATGTGTCACTGCAATGACAGTGAAACTACAATTACAAGTATAACTTAAAAAAAAAAATAAGAATAACTTAAAAAAATAATAATTAAATAGGTTTTATCTTAACAGCCTTTAATGCTTTCCTGAAGCAGGCAAACCTGTATTTATTGCCAATTGAAATCAAGTAATTTTCAACTTGTTTAACATCATAGTGCAACATAAAAATTAACAATGGGGTCTGGTTGTGGGGGGGGGTGTGATATGGATCATTGCTTGTGCATAGAAATCCCCCACCCACCAGAATCCCTCGAATGCCAAAACATGACAGTGCTCTACCATCAGCAGGTGGGCTTTCTGTCACACGCAGATTCTCGGGGCATAAGGCTGCTGTACATTGAACTGTGGTCACATTGTTTACATTGAGCTTGAAGCAAAAGCTGTTGCTTGCATTATGTGACACACAATCACAGAAGAGTGTGATTTACTCTTTATGTTAAGCTTCGTTCCTACCTTTTTTTAATTGAAGTGATGTACCTGCACAAAATAAGCTTTGATTATTTTTAGGCAACACTTTACTTAAATGGGCACAAAAAACTTACTCAGTTACTACTCAAGAACAAATCATGAACTAACATAGTTCCTGCGTGAAATTCATGAGCCATCATGATTGATTAATGATGAACAAACATAGGATCAGTACATAACTAACACTTAGTTTCTGGTTAATTAATACATTTAGTAAAAGTGATCGTGCCCCCCCTCAAGTGAAACGTTACCATTTTTTAAAACTGACATTAAATACCTGCAGATTAGCTGTGACATTAGCAGCCGTTGTGTTTTTGTTTTTCTAAAATACCACGAGTATTAATAGTATCCTGATGGGAGGTTATTTCGAGAAGGGGATTCACAAACCAATGGAACAAAATTGTAATGGACTAACCACACTATCAAAACATGAAACCTACACACAGTACTGAACTGAAGAAACCTTTGGTCACATTCACATAACTTATCAGTCAGATAACCTATCAGAAGCACACAGCATAAAGATACATACAGCATAGAGATAACACAAAAACGACATATAAATGTCATAGGTTACTGTTATGCGTCCCCTTCTCATCAACTACAGCTGATGAAATGGGCATCAGTTCTCAGATTTATACCCACAGTAAAATAAAAAATAGTGAATAAATGTACGTGCGATATAAGTGGCTTTCATGACTACAACAAATTTTTCGGCCTACAGTGTAATGTCTTCATTCAGTTTTTAAATAGTCACTTTGTTCTTTGTTTCATCTTACAGTCTAACATCAGAACTCATTATAAACATCTTTTTTCGGCTTTATTTACACATTTTGCCTTACAACACTGAAGTAACAAAAATTCTGAAAATGTATTTTAAATGATGGAATTTAATCGGGGCTGATTTAATACTTAATAAAGTCCCCCTCTGCTTTAATTACAGTCATCAGTATATTTGGATATGTCTGTACCAGCTCTGTGCATCTACATTTGCCAATATTTCATTCTTCCTCGCAGAATTTTTTTGAGGTCAGTCAGATTTGGTGGTGAGCAGTGATGGACTGCTCTGTTCCAGTCCATTCTCAGATTTCCTGTCGGATTCAGGTCAGGGGTCTGACTGTTTTTTTGGAGGGTGTGTTTATGGTCATTGTTGTGCTGGAAGGTGAATCATCTGCCCATCTTCAGCTATCTAACCACAGGTTTTCCTCAAGATTTTGGTACCACAGCAGCGTCCATTTTCCCATCAATTCTGACCAAGTGCCCAGTCCCCGTTGAAGAGAAACACCCCCATAAC
Source organism: Boulengeromyrus knoepffleri (assembly GCA_026770805.1). Taxonomy (NCBI): domain Eukaryota; kingdom Metazoa; phylum Chordata; class Actinopteri; order Osteoglossiformes; family Mormyridae; genus Boulengeromyrus; species Boulengeromyrus knoepffleri. The sequence goes on from JABJVO010000126.1 coordinate 18,347,020, forward strand.
ATAATGTTCCCACCACCATGCTTCACAGTAGGCATGGTGTCTTTTAAGTGCTGTGCTGTGTTTGCTTTTTGCCAAACATTGTGCTTGAAGTTTAATCCAAAAAGTTCAGTCTTGGTCTCATCTGACTGTAAATTCTTTTGCCACGTGGCCGAAGAATCTTGAGTGTTTTTTGCAAAGCGTAAATGAGACTCAGTGTGACATTTTTTCTTGCCACTTTGCCACACAGGCCAACTTTGTACTGAGTTGGGTAATTCAGATCCAGGGAGTACAAATCCAGACCGGGATTTTGTTTCAACCAACCAGTTGAGTACTCTGTGACTGTGACTCTTTATGGTCAACTGGTTGGTTGAAACAAAATGTAGTTCTGGACTTTCCAGTGGCCTCTTGCTGGCTTCCCTGATCAATATCCCCCTATTGTCATCAAGTTTGGAAGAGTGGCCCAATTTAGGCATGGTGTTGGTGGGGCCATATCAGGGTTGCCAATTTTAGTCAGCTAGCTGGAGTGAGATTTTCAATTCAGGACAAGTTTGTACACATATGCACACACATTTACATGTATATAACAGCTTTATTACCTTGTAAATACTTTGTAGGGCTTGCAAACTACCCCAACGCTATGTTTTAGGTTTATAATGGAATGTAGATTTGCTGTAAGATTTCTTGCATGAATGTGAGTCAAAGCGTCACCCTAGATGCATGAGAGCTGACCCCCCCCCCCCCCCCGCTGCCATGTGCTTTCCAGTTCTGTTTAGTTTTTTTGAAGAAGTTTTTATTAACATATTTTGGTTACAACAAACACATAACAAAGGACAAAAAATTAAATCAAAACCACCATCGACACCATCTTCCACTCTCCCTAGCACACCCCGGGCGGCCCCAGAACCTCCGCACCTCAGACCAACCCCCCAGAGAAGGTCCCATAAGCAGACAGGTATGAGGTACATCCAGAAAGGGATACCTTTCCCTAAGTAAGTCCCTAAGTAACAGATAAAGGCCTGATAACAGGAGCCGCCTCGTCCCAAAACTCAGTACTCAGTCTTAGCCCTATGCAGCGGACAATTTCATCATGACAGCATCCTGAAAACACCATAACCACGTTGTTAGGGAAAGATTGTGTGGTGTAATCCAGCTTTGAACAATTCTTTTTTTTTCTTTCTGCTGTCAAGCCCACCAACAACAGACAACACTGTGCTTTGTTCAACATCTGCATCATCCGACTTCGGATGCAAAGGAATCTTTTTCCTAATCAACTTAGGCAAAACACCTGCTATCATTTTTCAAAACAAACAGACAGGAGGACATTCCCAAAACATACGTTTGTTAGTGACTAGAGACTCCTGGGAACAGGGGCCACAAATAGCACTTGATATTAAACCCACCTTATACATTAATGACCGAGTCCAATAAAATCTATGGCATGATTTTTAGTGAATCAATGATAATTTGGATTCTTAGACGAGTTATATATTCTTGGATTACTACCATTATGTAATGTGGTTTCAAGGTAAGGGTTTTGACAGGATATGCTGTTTTGTAAGGGCACTGTTTTGCTCAGAATGTCAATTTACACAAATCTGTACATCTCTTACTTAGAAATGCCCACTATATAATAACTGCCATTAATAATGATGGAACAGTAATAATTCATAATATGAATTATAAACATTATTGTTTCCTAATAGTGGAAAACAAGAGAAAATAACACAAATAAAACCTTTTAAAAAATCCCCTTAGAAAAGATCAGGGTACTGTTGTTTGTGACCTTATAAAGGGTATGGGCACGGAAAACAGGAAATGTCTACTGCACACATGAGCTCAGAATTAGCATCTGGAAGATGGATGGATGGTTGGGTGGGTTGATTGGATGGATGCAAATAAGTAGTTTGATGGAGAAGACCGAAGACTGTTACACATTCCTGTCTAGACTGCAGAGTATTACTGTAGGAACGTAGAAGAGGGAAATATGCTGATTTTTGAGTGGGAGTAACACAGAAGAGGTCAGACACCAACAAACTTTCCAAGTGAGTTATAAAAGCTCAGGCACCCATACTGTGGCGGAGCCAGAACATTTTATGTGGGGTGGCCAGGGTGGGACTGTCATCATTTTGGGGGTGGCCAACAAATCTAAATATGAATATAAGGCATGTAGAAAAAAGGAAATATTTAAGGTACTTAAACGCTATAACTCTACATTGTTTATAATTCAGACAGTGGTGGAATTATCAAATACACATTTAATATATAACTTTCTTGTAGATGTGGTAACAAGCTTACACTAATGCCAAAAAAATGCAAATACGATGGGGGGGGGGGGCAATGGGGTGGTCAGGTTTCATTCTGGGGTAGCCACGCCCTCCCTTTGCCACCCCCCCAGATCAGCGTATGCTGATTTTATACAGACACTGTATTATAGCCTGTTTTTTCTCAGAATGTCAATTTACATAAATCTGTACATCTCTTACTTAGAAACGCCCCACTATATAATAACTGCCATTAATAATGATGGAACAGTAATAATTCATAATATGAATTATAAACATTATTGTTTCCTAATAGTGGAAAATAAGAGAAAATACAAATAAAACCTTGAAAAAATCCCCTTAGAAAAGATCAGGGTACTGTTGTTTGTGACCTTATGAAGGGTATGGGCACGGAAAACAGGAAATGTCTACTGCACACGGGAGCTCAGAATTAGCATCTGGAAGATGGATGGATGGTTGGGTGGGTTGATTGGATGGATGGAAATAAGTAGTTTGATGGAGAAGACCGAAGACTGTTACACATTCCTGTCTAGACTGCAGAGTATTACTGTAGGAACG
>JABJVO010000126.1:18360284-18394397 GCA_026770805.1 Boulengeromyrus knoepffleri
CGGCTCTGACTGATGGAACGTGCAATCAGTGAAGACTGATCACCGGGCCGCGCATATATAGGCGGGAAACCTCAAACTCTATTTTGGCCAGTGCTTCAGTTTCATTGTCCAACCCCTGTAGATGGCAAATTACTATTATTTGAGTAAAAATATATAGTCAAACATTGACTGTATGTATTTTTGTAGAAATGTTGTGCTGACATTTGATATTTCAGCTCTGGAGCCTACTATAATCAATACCTATACTGATTACATTAATCTAAAAATTAGATTGTTTCAGTTTTTTTTTGCTTGTTCTTTTTTGGTGGAAAAAGTACACAAAAAAGGTTTAAAAAAAAAAAAAAAAAAAAAAAAAAACATTATCACAGTAACCCCTGGCTGGACTTTACCAGAGAAGATCGACTTATGTCCCCGCACTCTTCCACAGGCCTCCGGCAGGCGCCATCTACAGGTAGAGAGGCAGTGGTGTCACACATCAGGATATACACTTGTAGGCAGGTCATAGAATGATCTCAGGACTTCCCAGGATGTTACAAACTGAGTATCCACCTGTTTTGTTCATTTTCTTCATATGCCTCTTCATGCATGGAATGATGACTTGTTTGCAGGACACAGCTGAGAGAGGGATCAGCAGAATGAGGCTCAGGACATACAAAATTAGGCCTTTAAAAGAGAAGAAAGCAGAATTGTCTACTGTTCCACATCCCCGTGTAGCAATTGACAATAATTTGACACCTTGAATGTAAAATGTGACACAAGAGAAACAGCTCACCAGAACTGTAGTTGGTATCATTTACACTTGTTGTTGTTGTTGTTGTAGTTGTAGTGTGGTTTAGGGGGGGTGTGAGGGTCGAGCTGGTGACAGCGGTTGTGGGGGATGTCTCTGCACTTGTCAGACTGCTGCGACTGTAGTTCAGGTTTACAGTGGTGCTAATTACACCAGTCTGTGTCACCGCAGAACCATTATTACAAACGACATCTGAGGTTTTTGACCCACCAGACTTCACTCCCCACTGTGCACAGCTGGGGAAAGACACAAAACGGTTTCACATTTTTTTTCTCTGGTTAACCAGTAAACTTGACAATAAATGGTTGAATGTCACAAGAAACTGAAATATATGACATTACGTACTCTTTCCATTTCACACATGGCGTGTCAGGTTTGCTGGCAAAATATCCATAACCACATTCTCGACATTGCACACCTGAATCTGAAAGGAAATTTTTTAAAAAGCATTTTTTCTTTGTTCTACAAACTGCGCTTGTAGTAAACTTCCATACTAAATATTTCATCAAAATTTCTTTTTTTTCCAAGAGCATTGAGTTGCCATTTTATTTCAGGAATTACTTTCGAATTATCACATCAGTAACCTTACTGTTCCAGATAACATACTCTGAGTAGTATGGCTAGACATAACCATTAGCATTTTAATAACAGATACAAAAAGATTCACATTTAAATACCTGTTTTTGTCAGCCCAGATCCTTCAGGACACTGGCACAAGTCATTCCTCTCATCTACGGGGATGAATCCAACACGACAGCGACACTTTACATCAGCTGTCTTAGTGCATTGCTGGACATACTCACTTCCACTGTCTAGACATCAAAATAGGAAATATAAGGTTCCAGAGTTATGGAGTGATATGTACAGAAGTAAAAACAGCAGTGCAGTGATTTTTGTTCAGTTCATTAGACCATTATTAAATTATTAAACATTTTCATTAATGATACTTGTAAAACTTTACCCCTCTCCAAAATATACTTACCAACATAACAAACACTGCAAAGAGAACAGAATATATCGCTAGATGCGACTGGCTGGAAATGTTCGTCTTCGCAGGGTTCACACTTCTCTTTAAGATACACTTTCTTCTGTCCTGTACATATTATACAGAACTTAAACAATTAGCATAAATGTTAATGTCATACACACTTATTGTGCTGCGACGGCACACTTCAGTGACACTTCTATAACCAACGAGTCAGTTTTTACTGTACCTGGTGCACAGGTGATGCCCAAGCATGGCAAGACAAAGCAGTGACATAGCAGAAAGAGGCGAAGTCGCAGAGATGCCATCCCAGAACAGATGTCCAACTGGGAGTACTTTTGTATTTTAAGCTATATATGACTACTTGCACTGAAGAATTCAGAAGCCAAGAGGCCAGCAAGTGTTTTCTCTTCTCAGTGAAAGAACATTTGTAGTGAAGTCGTTTGCCAGATTTTCCTAAGCGTGCTGATTTCTATTGGAGCAGCCAAGGGGGCGGGAACTTAACCATGAGGGCAAGGTTCTTAGGGGAGGCTGAACTTAACCAGCCGTGGGTAAACAAACATCAAAATGCATGCACAATGTATTCCATTACGTTTTGTTTTATTTTTGCATATATGTATATGTAATATATACTTGAATACTTGTGTCTGTCTTGCTTGTCTATCTTGCTTGTCGTTATCAGGGGTCTGAGATTAATGTAATATCAATCCTCTGTGCATTCTGTACATATGGCAGAATTGACAATAAGGGCTTTCGACTTTTGACTTTGATTATGACCTACTGAATGTTTCCAAACTGCATTTTACATAATAATTTGAAATAATACATTTTTTTTTTGTTTTGTATAAAATATTAAAAACAGCTATTGTCACATTGTCACTGTCAGTGGTTTGGCTTCTAAAAACATTTGTATTATAAGAGAACAGTAACACAAATAAGAAATCTTAATTCAAACTCACTGTTTAGGAAAAACATATGACAATGTAAAGTGTATATTTTTAAAATACAACTTCTATATCAGCCTGATCCTTCACAAGCTGCTTAGTGAGATATAATACAAATGTCAAACAATTCGATTCATTTTATTTTTATATAGCGCCTTTCACAACAGTCGTCCCAAAGCGCTTTACACGGATGTGTTATGATAGATAAAACATCATTAGAGAGAGAAATACAGAACGGGAAAAAGGAAGGAAAGAAATTAAATTTAAAAAGGCAGATGACAATGGAGGAGAGGAACTTCCATATATTCCAAAAACTCAAATGAACACATAAGTCAATTGAATGAAAAAATAATAACAAACTCAGAAAGTTTTTTTTTTGTAATTATTTGACAAAACTACTTCCTTTTTTGTACGACAGATGCAAATAACTCAAAACAAAGTTTTAAAGGAAAAAAAATGACAAACAATTTAAATGCTTCACTCAGCAACATCTTTAAAAACTTTACATAAACATATGCCTGAATGGAGTTTGCGAGTCTGTTGGTTCAACCCAAGTGATCAACTATTGGCACTAATGACCATTCATTAAAATATCTGAAAAGACCAAACTTCCTCCTTGTGTATGCACAAGCATTCTGCACGCATGACATCATCATGCATACATTATGGTGTGGCCAACAGGTTACTCCATCCTATGGTCTGTGTGGATCCCAATGCCTCAGTGCAATGACTGGGACCCTGTGCTGTAAAAATGGTGTCGTCCTTCGGATGAGACGTAAAACTGAGATCCTGACTCTCTGAGATCATAAAACAAGATCTGTGGGCACCTTTCGAAAGAGTAGGTGGGGTACCCCGATATCCTGGCTAACACTGCCCACTGTGGCCCTATCAAATCAGGCCCCCTAATCATCCCCTATATCTAACTGGTGAATTCCCTCCTGCCCCTTCCCCACCTTAGCTACTGTGTGGTGAGCGTACTGGTGCAGGATGGCTGATTGGCATCATCCAGGTGGGGGCTGCACACTGGGGGTGGCTGGAGTGGCTCCCTATTGGTTCTGTAAAGCGCTTTGGGGGTCTTGAAAATGACAGTCGTGCCCTGTGACGAGTGGTAGAAAAGCACTTCAAGGTTATGTTACTAGTCTAACCTGGAGGGGTCTTAATTTTCACTATAACTCTCCGCTGTTTGCTGTCATACTTCAGAATTTTATTAATGACACCCCCGGGTGCCGAGTTGACTATAAAGACTGCAATTCAAAATGAAATAGTTCAGTGTACATCGCAAGTTGGGATGATACAAGAGGGGTGTCTCAGTTCTCTCAGCGTGAGGTATAACTTCATCAAAATCACAGCCAAAAATGTGCTGGTTCTGGAGAGCTGGTTACAGGTGGCACCAAGGATTCCGTCAAAGCAAGATGTTCATTCCACCCATGGGATTCTAACGGACCTTTTTCCACAAACTTGCTGCACCTCTGACACCCGTGATAGGTAGTGATTGAATTCATTATTTAAGCTGCATGGGTGTTACGGGGAGTGCTGCTCCGTACCTGCTGCTCCGTACCTGCTGCTCGTACTGTATGTGCCTTTTGCTGTCGTCACACTGCACATCATTTTACCTTTCTTGGTCGCAATAACATGGTCATGAATTATTGAATAAATGCACCTGTCTCTGCAGCCTAACACTCACACGAATGGAAGCAGATACGCATTTACATGTCACATTCTTAGCCTTGATTCAGCTTTCAAAGTTTATGTCTGCCAGCTCAATAAGTTATTTTTTCTTTGCATTATTCCATAAGGTTTACTTATTAGATTTGTAATAACTTTACTTTACTTTAATAACTTTATTTGTTATTGTTTATGAAAACTTTTAAACTGAATAACATTTCCTCTAATATCTGCCACATCACGTGCAAAATTTCACGATGACTAATCACCTGTGAAACTGAAAATAATTTTATGATGATGATGATTGTTATTATTATTGTAATATTTTTTTTATTATAGGGCTTTGTGGAATTACGGGGATACACAGTGAGCTGGAAGTTTCCATGAGGCTCCATGATTTTGAAATAATCCGAATGAATACCGCCAAGAAGTCTGTACTGTATGTTTCAGTGAGTCAACTTGCTGTGAAGGTTCAAAAAGTAAAACAAAAATTGTAACCTTTCATCTAACCCTGAGTGGGCAAGAATCCCACTCAATTACTGTAGTTTTTTTCAGTCGTCTTAATGTGAAGATTGTCTTAATTGGAGAATGTACAACACGTCATAGGTTTCTGGGTCGGATCAGTTTAGGTCCGGTTGGGGAGCATCGGCGCGTTGCTGCACCCACCACATGATGAAGCACCTTGGGATCCTGGCTGGCGACTCCCCAGGCAGATACATGGTCCAGTCCCACCCTCCGGAAATAGCCACCCATCTGCCGCAGCCTGGTGTTACGTGGGTGTCCCCTTGGCACAGTACCAAAGGAGTCCAGTCTTCGTCTCAGCTCACTGGATAGCTTCCATGTCTCACAGCCATACAGCAAGACAGGAAGCACCAGGACTATAAAGACCTAGACCTTCATCCTCTTGCAAAAATATCGGGAACGCCACACACCCCTTTCCGGCGACCTCATGACCCCCTCATGCCCTCCCAATCCGTCTGCTGACTTCATAGGAAGACTTGCCAGAGACATGAATGTTACTGCTGAGGTAAATGAATCTCTCGATGAGGTCGACATTCTCCCCGCAGACAGACACACTACTGATGGCTATGTCTAAGAAGTCATTAAAGGCCTGCATTTTGGTTTTTATCCAGGACACTCACAACCCCAAACACTCAGGCCCACTCCCCGGTCTGCGTACCTCAGAGAGCGCTGCCACTGAAACACAGAGTTTACGAAGCTCCCCCGACAGCAGAGGAAGATGGTCATCTTGCCGGAGAGACAAGATGGTCCACGCGCCTACCCGGATGGGCCGCCTCAAACTGGGACCCAAGTGCCACCATGTAGCAGGTGATGCCTCAGCACCACACCAGCCCCGACCCCAACAAGCCTGACCCTATTGGCTCTCCAACGGTTTCGACTCTTCCAGGGATGCGACTCCCAAAGCCTTTCCCCCATCCCCTTCATGACGCGTGCAGCCTTCCTGCGGGCGGCTGCAGCAGAGCTACACCTGCAGAGAGCAGAAGGGCGTCGTGCCTGTTTGACCCTAGCTGGTGCAATCCCGTCACGGACCCCCAAAATTTTTCCCTAGAAGTTGAAGGACCACTTGCAGGGCCAGATGCAGATTAACTTCATACCCATTCTGATTTCCCATTCTCTCAAAATCATGGTCAAAATTGTTGCATTTTTTTTTCGGCAGTCTGTTCATACGATTTCATGATTCTTTAAACGGGCAAGGAGTAGACCATATTTACAGAAATCTTTGGGAAAATGTAAAATCATGACATACTGACATATTGATACATGTTTAGAAATAGACAACTGCCCGGTTACTGACACACTGTCATTAGCTAATTTTGCAATCGCAAACATAGACGGTAGTTAAATTCTAGGTCAGGTAAGGGAAAAGAATAAACATAAAAAAACTAAATAAATAAAAGAAGAGGACATTGTGGACCAAAGCTGTTGTCTAGATTTAAAATCCCCCTCCTGCAAATTAAAGCTTTAAATGAATGTTTGCCTCGTTCATAGTGATGCAGTTTCATTCCCAAATCTGATTCAGCATGCTGCAGCCACAAAGTCGGCTGTCTTTAAGGGCTAGAGGGGAAGAACAGAAGTTCAGAAAACTATTTTGATCTTAATCAGCACCTTTTTCCACTAATTTGCCATTTTTAACATAGAAATTGAAATTGATTCGAAAAAATAAAGAGATGTCTCTTACTGCAGAAATTTCCACAAATCGACATCATTTCCTCCCCGCTGCATTTCCTTTGTTGCTGCCACCTGAGATATCATCACTATTGTGAAGATCAAACAATGTTCCGATGATGCAGGTTGCTATTTTCCCACATAAATATTTTTACCTGCACGATAAACCGAGACGAGTGGTTTTGTTTAATATTATCTTAAATTAACCACATTACAGATGAATTCCTTTGCTAGTGATGAGGTTTTCTTAATCAACTCACTAATTTCATTTCAATACCCACAAAATTCATTGGAGACACAGTACTCTAATACCTGTCCAACAAAACACCAAACTTGGGGTTCATTACACCCTGGATGGGATGCTGGATCCTTATAGGGCTTCGTTACCTATTCAGTCACAGTAGTGCTTCCGTTTCACCTAAAATTAATATTCCAACTGCAGCAAGAAAGTGGACTACCCACTGAAAAACTGGTTTTATCATCTAATTCAACCCACTTTTTAGGTCTGAAGAGTCTTCATGTTTTATATGTTCTTATATCATTTTAGAAGGAAGACTGAGGCTCACACCAAATATCATGTTCACTTTCGTAATAAATGAATGTTAGATATATCCATACATCTGCCACAGGTGCTCAAGTACATAGTCATTTAATGTACGTTAGACAGATAATAGGAAAAATGTAACAATTATGCACAAGCCAAATGAATGCCTTGGAACTGTTAATGATAAAATTGGCCACTTAGTCACAGCAATTTACTTTGGACTGGACATTCTATCTGCTCAATATTAAATTCACCAGATCCCCAGTGAAGTACAGAAAGTGCATTAGAACATTACTTTATACCCAGAATAGTTTCTAAACTAACACCTTTTAGGATAACAAGAAATTTCTAAGTTTTTACATATATCCCTTAAAAGCTCTGGTACTTAATTATTTTTTGTGCGTAAAATCATGTTAGCATAATATTAAAATTTACTACAAAGAGATTAAGTATGCTAAGAATGTAAGCCCTTGCAAAGTTTGTCTTCCCTTTTTAGGTCATCACAAAAAAGGGGGTGTGCGGGGGGGGGGTGGGGGGAGGAACAAGTCGTCTGCGGGAACCGGAAAGTCTCTGCCTGTAAAAATCTGTGGAGGCTGAGCTTAAAAATGCTTGCAGAAAGGTGGAAATTACGTGTTTTATATGCCCTGCAAACCCACACAAAAGCAGGCTTCCATTCATGAAGCGCTACCTTTTTTCTTGCGCATTATTTTACTAAAGCTATATTAAATATTGCAGGTTTACACCTGAATGATATGCTGTTTTATTCTGTAGACCAATAAGTCAAGCTTTCCTTGCCCTTATACACCTCAAAAGTCGTGTTTTCCAGTCCAGTCCCATTTTCATGAATAGTGTCATAGTGTAAGATTCTGGGAGAATCAAAACCCGACTTTTTTATTTACTTACATGTGCCGTATACTGTTCCCGGTGTTTGGTTAATCTTCATAATATGTTTGCATTTGTCTAGTGGGAAAAAGTTAAGCTCCTCCGTAATTCATCAGACTGCCTAGCATGGCAAAAACCTTTTATACAGGGATGCAGCAGAGTGACAAGTTTAAGGAAAATAAACATATTGAAAGTTCATGGTTTTCTCTCATTCGTCTACTAGCATTTAAGCCACGTTTTACAGTTATGTAAATGATTCACACAAGTACATTTCATAATAGTGGTAATAATTTTGTTTTTATATTTTTATAAAATCATTGCTGTTCCAAGTCATGATAGTATTGTTTTGAATTATTCTTCTCATGGGATTTGAAAGATCTGGACCAGAAAGTAATAAAGTGTAAAAAGTTTCATTTTTTAAAAAAGCTTTGTATTCGAATTCGGATAATTTGAAATGATCTGTACGATCTGTACTTTTAAAGCAGGAAAAGACTCATTAACATATGGTAAATCAAAACAACATTTTTAGACAAAAGACAACATTATCTTTTCTCATGGAAAGTATTTTGATAAATATTTGACTTATTCTTCAAGCATAATTTAACTTTGCATTGTAACTTTAACGAACAACAAGATTTAATACTTAGAACCCACACGTCAGCGATGAAGCATACTTTAACATGAAAGTACTTCTGTATCTCTAAGGAAATAAAAATCCTTTAAATTAGAAAGAAAATATAATAAATCCATCCATCTTCCAGCTGCTTATCCTGAGCAGGGTTGTGTGGGGGACCAGGAAACTGACCCAGGTATTCTGGGACACAAGGCTTGGGTACACCCTGGATGGGATGCTAGTCCATGTCATGGCATATGGGTAATTGCATAGGTTGGCCAGTAGGGGAAAGGGAAGCCACTTTTGAGTATATAGAGTTTCACATGCGATTTTTAAAGCAGTTATCCTTCCAGTTTTTGCGTGGCACACTTGATGCGGCTGTTCTCTCGGAGGTTACGCAGGCGAGCGTTGCGACTTGTTATCTCTTCTACGTAGGTTAAGGGGAACCAGCCCTGCTCTCCGTCACATAACCGGATCCCCTCAACCCAGCCTAGGAAAAAAAATACACACACACATATGCAAAGCCAGGGTTCCCCAGAAATACACTAAAAATCTGTGGTGATATAGTATTTAGGTAGTATTTTTGTGTTACCATCACTGGTGATATTCTTTGCTTGTAAAACATCTGCCTTCTCCAGTGAAAGCTCATCGTGTTCCAGAGCTTGGTAGCTCTTGATACACTGCACTTGAGCAATATCTGTAGGTGAGACAGAAACAGAGTTTCCATGAACTACAGCAGGATGTCAAGATAGCTTATCTAATCCTTTGCAACAATGTGTTGAACGTGGTGCCAAAATATGTGTGTGTGTGTGTGTGTTGGGGGGGGGCAGGTGACTACAGTTAATCACATTGAATAGGCATGTATGCTTGTTCCCCATATAATTAATATATTGTGATTTGTTCTAATTGCCTCCAGTAAATCAGACCACATGAACGCTAAACACTTTGATTTGTCCCTATTTTGTGTTCACTGCAATAACATTTTAATAATATTAAGATGCCATTTGTGTTGTGCTGCTCCTGTCTTTTCCCCCCACACGCTTCTTCCTGAAAAGGAAAACTTCAGTGACCAGTTCATTCTCCCTGCTCAGTCCCAGTGGCCTGCCATTCTGCTCAGCAGCTGTAATGTGTCTCACATCAGCGAAATACACCGACATAAAGGATAACATGGCATCGTCACTCATTGAATGCTGTTCTTTATCTGCGGCGTTAGAATGCACTTTTTAAAATCATGGAGGCCGGACAGGCTGAGGGCTCTTTGAAGTTGTAGGTGGAAGGAGTTTGAGCTGTCATGGATCATGCGTCATCATTTATTACCACCATACTCACCTCCATTCTCGCTAATCTGATCTCCGCTGGTCTCTGGATTTGAAGGGACCATGGCTGTGATCCAGCGTTGCTTTTCACTCCTAAGGGGATACAAAATCAGACCAACTGTCAGGTTTTTCTTTTGCATTCTGCCCCAGCATGAACTTCTCATGAACTCCTCGTTTTCCCTTTAGGTTCGTAAGAACAAAAGTTTCTGTCATGACTGACCTAGAGTTTGCGAATTACTGAATGAAAAACTTGCCCATTCAAAGCAAAAAACTAGCATGCGTTTACAAGGCATGCAAGTTCATCCAGCTGCAGGTGCCAGCTTTAGCAGATGTAAAGAGAACGCTATCATTCCTGACTCACTCTGTGCGAGCCTTCAGCAGGATCTGATGTTTAAGCAGCTGCCCCTCACACAGCTGTAGGTGGAAGATATACCCTGAGATGCCCTGCAGCTTCTGGCTGATGTCCTGAACTTTCAGCTCTGTGATTTTGGCATGCACGAAGACCATGAATTTCCACATGCTGTGACAGAGCAAACAGGCAAAGTAAATTTATTCAAGGGTCCAGGTGAATCTAGGCCATGTACACCACCAGTCAAACATTTTTGCATACCACAAGTTTTTTTTTTATACCTCTTTTCGATTTATTTCATAAACTGCATACTTTTTATTCTTGTTAAGCATAGGAAAAGTGAGTGAACTATAAATGAAAATATAAGCCAAATAAAACAAGTTTCCTTTATAACATGGAAAGAGTATGTAGCAGTGCATGTCTGACATCCAATGAACTGGTTGTAGGGTGATGGCATAGTCAAATTCTAGGCTGTTCTTTAACTTTAAATGCCCTAGTTATGAGTTTCCTCCCATGAAACAGTGCGGTATTTAATGTCCCCTGTAGAAAGAATGCCTCAAATTTTTTCTGCTATTAGAGGAGGTTAGTTTGGTGAATAGAATGAAGAATGTTAAATGTTAAGTGAGGAGCCTGCAGATGCAGCAAATCATAGTGCGTGCAAAAACTATGTATTTTTGAAAAAGTATTTTGAAAAAAATCGATGTTTTATTAATGTATGTAAATAGAACGGACATAGCCGTCTTCAAGCACTCACTCTTTTCTTCGTGACAGCAAAAGGCAGTCGTTAAACAGATGCAGGTAGACTGGCCGGGTCGGCAACTTGAATTTGGACCCAGAAATGCTCATAGTCTGCGTGTCCACTTCTAATAACTCTCCATGTTTCACCAACCAGCGGGACTGAGAAATAAGGGGGAAAATCTGAAGACAAGAAATAGCGATGCTTGTGAATATGCAGCAATGTAGTATTAGATATCCAGCAAATAAATACTTACGGGAACATTTCAGGTCAAAATGAATGAGATCAATGGGTATCTTTTGAATTTTCTGAATAGATACAATGCAGATCTGGATATCTGGATCAGTCTAGCATATGAATCTTAAAACTGAAGTGTTATACACCTTTCATGGGTGGCTATATAGGGTAGGGGTATCAAAATGTGCTGGCCAGCTGCATTTCTGCTTCAACATGCTCCTTCAAGTACTTCAAAAAACGGGGGAATGAGTTGGAATGAAAACCAGCAGATACATGTCGCTCCAGGGACTCTGATCTAATGGCGACAGGAGTAGCAGGGGTACCCTAGCAGTGAAAAGTTTGAGTACACTTGTTGAATATTTGGTTATTTCATAATTTTATGTCATACAGTTTTCATAAAAACTTTATAAATATGCATGACAAAACATAAGGAGTATTCAAGGAAATTGAAAATTGTCTCCAGATCTTGGATTCCTCAAAATTGCCAACTTAATAAATATATGGAAATAGGTTTCACCAGGAAATCATTTAAGATGCCTCCCCAGCTTCTCAGCGGCAATTCCCAGAGATGTATGGTGATTTTGGGTTGTTCTGCCTTGACTCCTCTCTCCAAGTTGTCTTATGCCGGTCCTTTACCGAGGAGAGGTGGGGCCAAGGGCGAGCCCACTTATAGGCCCTTCACCAAGGGGAGGCGGGGCCAAGGGCGAGCCCACTTATAGGCCCTTCACCGGGGAGAGGCGGGGCCAAGGGCGAGCCCACTTATAGGCCCTTCACCGAGGAGAGGCGGGGCCAAGGGCGAGCCCACTTATAGGCCCTTCACCGAGGAGAGGCGGGCCAAGGGCGAGCCCACTTATAGGCCCTTCGCCGAGGGGAGGCGGGGCCAAGGGCGAGCCCACTTATAGGCCCTTCACCGAGGAGAGGCGGGGCCAAGGGCCTTTTTTCCACATTGTAAAGACTATTTCATTAAATAAATTAATAACCCAAAACACTAATATCATAACGAACTAAATCTTGTGTTCCCTATTACCCAGTATGGCCAAATATCTGTAGCGATAAACAGCCCTATAGCTGTAGTTATTCTTTTAGTCCAGTCTGAATTTCCTGGCAGAAGTGCCTTAATTGCTTTGTCGTGTCTGAATTCAGGGGCTGCATCCTTCAAAGAACATAGTCTACACAGCCATCTCGAATTCTGGGTTTCTGACATTTCTCTGACTTTCGGAGTCAG
Source organism: Boulengeromyrus knoepffleri (assembly GCA_026770805.1). Lineage (NCBI taxonomy): Eukaryota > Metazoa > Chordata > Actinopteri > Osteoglossiformes > Mormyridae > Boulengeromyrus > Boulengeromyrus knoepffleri. The sequence goes on from JABJVO010000126.1 coordinate 18,372,755, forward strand.
AATTCCGACGTCAGAGGGCGTTTCACTTGAAATTTCCAACTGAGAACTCAGAATTCCTTACTTCCAAGTTCTATAGGAACACAGCAGTAGTTATGAACTGATCCCATGTTCATTCATCACTAATTGATCATAATGATTCATGTGTTTCATACAGGAATTATATTAGTGCATGATTTTTTGAATAGTAACTGAGTAACTAATGTTCCCCCTTCAAGTAAAGTTTTATCTGTGAAACTCATGAGCTTGCCACCTCTGTGTTTCAGAAATACATGGCAGTTGGACCCATATATTTAAAGTTTTGTCTTAATAGTCCATAATACCAAACTCCATCCTGTTAATAGACGAGTATTTACAGTTTAACACATAAGAAGTTATGGCTTCAAACAGGTGCACTCAAACTTTTGAATGGTACTGTCAGTAATGGAAAAGTTTATAATTTTGTAATACAGCTCTTTCACTTCACAGCAATGCCTCAAAAATAATGTACTAATGTTTTTTTCAGTATGAAAGTTAAAAATAAAAATTAGCTTGTGGACATTGTTCCCTAACAATAATTGTGAATGATGTCATGGCTATCATTTAAAACTAAGTTATACCTGTAAGATTTCTCAATAATATCACAATGTAATATTTTGCTGTCTTCACAGTATTTTTTGTATCACATTTAGCTTGCTACTCTGACTTTTGAAATATTTTAGTGACATTCCTGTGATCTATTTTGTGACATATTCTGAAGTCTGAATGTATTCCTATTAGTCAAGTTTTAACAGTCCTGATTCATGCGTAGTATTCACATTGGCTTTGAAAACAGTTTTTCCTGGAAAGAAATATCTTCCCCTACCTTGCCTTCAAAGTGGATTTTCTTATTCAGGTGAATGAGCTCTTCTGTTCTCTTCATTGATTGGACACTGGAGTTACACTCTTTTATTATCTTTAAAATTTGAGAAAATGGACACGATTTGGTTTCAGTGGAATAACTGCTGTCCATTAATGTAATACATTAACTTAGGCCTATATTTTGCATGTAAGAAACTATTTCACTGCCCAAGAAATTATAAAGGAATGTGTAAATGACAGAAAATTGATTATAAGCAGGCATTTAAATGTTAATAGTGTGTGATTGAGATGCAATAAAGCATGAATACCTATTCTGCAATAGACTGGGAGTTTCACTGTGAATCAGGCACAATAAAACTCCCTTTATACCTGCTCAGAAGTAATTTATCCCTGTTTGATGATGTACCTTTTTGAGCTCATTAAAGGCCTTTGTGGCGGTATCTTCATCTCGAGACCCCGGGGCGGTTCGTTTTAGGATATTCTGGAGAAAAATGAAAATATGAAGAATATTTTTGCCATGGTGAAAGTTTATGGCAGTTTTACTGTGAACATCAATGACTAATGAAAATAGGGCATCATATTATAGTGGAGCCTTGCTTATCCGACATAAACGGGCCGGCAGAACGTCGGATTAGCGAAAATGTCGGACATTGGGAGATGTTAAGACAAAGCCTATTAAACGTCAAACTATGTTATAATTTTCCACATTACGAACCTAATAATCATACCCGTCCAACGCCAAAGTCCTCAGCTACCTTCTGCAGTTTTTGTTGCACAGAAACAACTTTCTTTCGTTTCGTCGCCATACTACTGTACTTGCGTAAATTTCAACTTTTAAACAACACAACAATGTTTGTCAAATGAACACACATGGACACATACGCATGTAACAGACGATAAAGCGATCCGCATACAACGATAAACTGCGCTGCCCTGAGTAATGAGTTGTGACAGTGAGTGAGTGAGGGTGGGGCGAATGGCAGACGTGAGTCATAGTGTAGACGAGTGCACCACTGTACAGTCGGGGGAACTGTACAGTGGAGCAACAAAAAATAGACTATGCTCATGCTCGCAACTTGCAGTTCTTGTTGCCGATTGATGCATTTTTTTTTTTTTTGCGGTGGGATGTCGGATAATACAGAATGTCGGATAAGCGAGACTCTACTGTATGTACATCTAAGATGCTTCTGTAATTGCAATTCATTAGCATATAAGTGTTTTATTCAATCCAGTTAATGGAAATTTGAAGCTGAAGCTTTTTCACTTCCTTCATTGTGCTACTTGATTTTGATTTTATCTGCCTTAAGGTTCATTTCGACTGCTGCTTGGTGTCCTAAGAAAAACACTGAGAATGTTTTAATCCTATTTAGTTATTGATTATCAAATCAGCCCTACCTCCACCAGCATTTTGAGGCGTGTAATCCTCTGAAATGGAAGGATGAGGAATGAAGTGAGGGGGAGTCGTTGACAGGTGGGATGTTCCTCTAGTCGGGCCAAGATGCCGGGGAAGCGAGGATTCTCCTGTCTAAAACAGAGGGCAGGGTCATAGGTGGGATCTGGATGGTGCAGAAGGTATCATATGCTGGGACCATGCAGAGAGCCTCCCTATAGACAGAAGCTTGCTAATGGTAACAATGGCACCTCAGAAACACCACTGCCTTTATAAAAAGCAGCCCTACATGTAAACTCTATGTTCTCACAGAAGACGTTGATAGGTCTGTTCCTGATAGGCCTGGTTGGTGACGTAGGGCAGGTAGACCCTGCGCAAGGCCGGGCAGTGCGCAAGAACGATGTCACACACGTCAAAGCGTAAGATATCCTCCTCCAGACGCTGCTCCAGGTCCTGCAGAAACCTGAAAAGGGCGGCTGACATCACAATCACAAGGGTCACAAAATAAAGGAGCTTATCTCTTAGCCTGCACTGAGCTAACGTGGTGTGGAAGTGCCTGTTGGTGCATCCTTCACTTTTCTATGGAGAGGCTCTCTCATAAATTCACTATTGTGAACATCTTTGTTAAATCGACCATTTAGGGCTAAGAGTGATCGCTCCATGATCGGATATGACACTCAAACAAGTAATCAAGATAATGAAATGTTGGAAGGATGTGAAGCTGGCAGGGCAGCTGCATAGGCATGCAGTGGGACCAGGTTTGAGGCTGGGAGTTTTCTGCCCAAGACCAGCCCATTTTGTCTTCGTTCTGAAGGAACTCTGAGAAATAATACCAGCAGTTCAAGTTTTATTAACCCATCAAATTTATTACTGATATTTCAAGAGGAACATAAATAATAACAATCATGTTGAATTGTTCAAGCAGTCTGACTTTCTCAGCCTCGCCTGGTCTCTTTCTAACATTGTGGGGACCATTTTGTGGGGACTAATCCACACACACACACACACACACACTGCTATACCTCTCACTGACATCCTTCACTTCAGGTAGCTTGGAGAACAGCCAGTGCCTGTCCTGGGCACTGAGACACTCCGCCAGGTCACGGGACATCATGAAGTGATCCACAACTATCGTCAGGCTGCGGGCGTAGGAGGCTTCAGATGTCACCAGCTCAAATTTGGCCTGCCATGGTAGAAGGAACAGCCCCTCTGCATTTTAACCTATCAGTTATTCCATGGCACTTCTTGTTGAATACCATCCATTACTTAAAATCCATTACCATCCATTACTTAAATTGTATTAGATTGATTCAGTTTTAATAAAAGATGTTCACACTGATCAAGAGCTTGAAAAGCATAGGATTCGTGCACCAGTGCATCTGCCTGACAGCTCTGTGGATCAATGTTTCTCAGCCAGGTCCTTGGGGATCCCCAGCCGTCCAGGTTTTTCCGGAAGCTGGGGAACATGGACCGTCTGGGGGTCCCCGAGGACCGCGCTGAGAAACACTGATATAGATTATAAGAGGAACCTATTATACCTGGGAAAAAACAGATTATAGGAAGAATGAATGTCTGGAAAAGCCATGAACTGGGGCCACGTTAAAGCCCAAACCCTGAATGTGCACATCACTGATCTGCTCTGCCTACAACCCAACAATGGCAATTATGTATCGAAAATTGCTGGGGCTTTATTTGTCCTTTCAGTTATCGCCGTCTCATTCGCCATCCTCACCCTTGCTATTCCCTCTCACCTCCTGTAGTTTCCGCTCCTCGTTGCTGAAAGTGTCCAATGTGCCACTGGTGCGGACGTCTGGAATGTCCTGCCACAAGGAGAAGGCTGAGCCCCATGAGGAACGGAAGGAGCTGGCTGGAGATAGGTTACCCGGGGGCGTGGCTTCTCCTGCCACTTCTTCTCCTAGCCCCTCCTCTTCACCCCCAGGCTCCGCCCCCTGTTGTCTCTGGATCTCTCTATTGATGGCGACATCACTGTACTCCTGGTACAGTAGCACTGAAAGGAAGAGAGGTACATGATGTAAACATGAGGTGATGATGGTTTGAGTTAATCCAGTTTGACACAGGCAAAGTAATTCAGTCTAAAAGGGGATGCATAAGCGTGGTTCTTGTTTGCTAACATGCTAAGCATTCGTCTTTAACTTATAATATGAGGAAGAAATGCATAGCAATTTTTGGAGTATAAAAATTTGAAACATTTTTGTCTCGGCTTATTATTATTAATAGCCGAATCGCTGTTGGTCCGCAAATGTATGTCTGTGTCATTTTAATTAGTCTTGTACATGTTTATTGCCTTAATAAGCTTAATAATAATAATAATAATAATACAGAGTAGCAACAGAGCATGTGTGTTGTTTAAAGAGTATTCAGGTCTCAGAGGTAGTAGGAAATCCTACAGTTGGGCAGGAATCGCGAGAGGCGCTTGGGGCAGCTGAAACTGGACGGGCTGCAGGCCTCCTCTTCTATGGAGTTTTTCCTCATGCTGAGAAAGATGACAAATAAGAACAGTCAAGGATTTTTGCTACCGTTTTATATTTCTACCAATAAAATCATTTGTATTTACCTGGTACCAATATGCTGTACACCTGTTAAGTCAGTTAAGGCAGCTCTGAGGCTAGGGATCTATGCCAGCGACTGGAAGGTTGCTGGTTCAAAACCCGTGAATGCCCACAGTGATTCTAGTCTGTTGAGCCCTTGATCAAGGCCCTTAACCTGCAATTGCTTCATCTTGGGTATGACGTTAATCTACATCCAGCCCTATAAGGAGGTCCTCCAACTTATAGGGAATAGCTTGGGGGGTTGGTGGCAGGATTGGCACACCAGCCACCAAGAAAAACTCATACTGGTCCACTTTGGATTGGTGTGGTGCTGAGCTTTCACCCACTACATGGCTACACTCAGGTTCTCATCCCTGAGGTGATTTGTCCTGTGCTGGGTGTGGCAACGCACTGTAATCAGTGTATGCTCCTTACCTCTGTTAAATCATGAACAAATACACTTGAGATAAAAGATGACTTACGATTCATTAATGATGACCAAACTTGAGATCAGTGTCTCACTTGTGTTATTCATCACTTGTTTACAGGTTTACAGAATTAACAAATATAGTAACTACTTGAGATAAAAGATGCATCACGATTCATTAATGATGAACGAACATGAGATCAGTATGTAACTAAGACTTAGTTTGTGGTTAATTGATACATAAGTAATAGCTCAATACTATATTATTTATGCCCTGTCAAGTAAAGTGTTGTTTTAATATATATTTAATATATAAAAAGTCGTATTAAGTTACTAATCTATACTAAGATATTTATACTCATTCTATTTTTATATTCATCACAGGTAGGAACCTCCTTCTGCTCTTCATTGGGGCCAGTTGAGCATCTGGCCGTTCTACTCAAGCCACTCTTATTAACAAGAACTGAACCTCTTAACCCTGACTGTGTGTTGTATTCATTCCATTTGCAAACATTATTAGCTGTTTGGAGGAGGAAAGCTGTTTCTGTTACTAAACAGATGCACCTATAGTTAACTGGCCATTGAATGATAAAAATATTGTGACGGTTGCAATTTTTGAGGTCACCTGAGTCTGATACTGCCTCTGTTAGCTGTCTTATCCACAGAGGGAAGTACTGGCCCTGAGCCCATCGGGCTGTTGGGGGCGCTGTTGCTGGTCCGCCCTAGGTCATAGTCCTTTGAGTGAGGTTTACCTAGGACAGATGGTCAGTGAGTTGTGCGAGTTGGCATTTCTGAGATACATTGCACTATATCCTGTAGCGTATTTGACAGGGTGCATATTTTTCACGCAGCACTGTAGACTTCGAGAGCATGCGGGGAAACCAGCGCACGCCGCCGTGGCGTTCGACTTACCGCTGGGGCTGAGACTGCGAGGGAGCTGGCGGTCGCGTGAGGCTATGCGGGCCGAGAGGGACTTGCCCAGCTTCAGAGTAAAGGAGCTCTTCCTCTGAGAGAGCTGGAGCCTGGAGATAAGCTCTGATGCTGAGAAGCGCCGGCGCTCCTGGTCTGAAGGTCTGGGGACGACAGCCCCTGAGGGAGGATACTGTACCCCAGCCGGCTCTCCACATTCCAGTGATTCCGGGCACCTTCTGTCCTCCAAGGGCAGAATATAATGGATTCTGGGTTGTAAGTTTTTGTCTTCTGAGGATGGTGAGGCAGGGCGAGGTGCCGTAAGTAACTCCTGGTCTTCCTGCAGCGATGTTTTGGAGAACAGGTACTCGGAGTCCAGACTAGGAGTACTCAAGGACTCATCACCTAAGATCTCGGGAGAGTACACCTTTATCTTACGGCCTGCAAAATAAATTTAATAAATTATTCAGATACACGTTACAAGACGGATTTTCTTTAAAGCCTAACATCACAACCAATTTTGCAACTGGAAATGTTTAAACAGAATGTATATAAAAGAAGACACTTCAGTTATAATTTACGTATAGATTTCTCCTTGATGGATCCATCTGAGATCCGTCTCTGTAGGCCAGACAGGTCTGAACTGTGAACCCCAGAGTCCAGTGAGCTGGAGTTTATATGGGCCTTAGATGCGTTGTCTTCCAAGGAAGACAAAGGGCGTGGAAAGTCAGTGGAACGAGGCGTCGTGTAAAGCAGTTCGGGCGTGTTTGATTTGCTGCTCCTGTCAGCATTTTGGAGTTCGGTCTGACTCAGAACATCCTGCTGCCCTTGTCCTCCCAAATATTGGTCTTCCTCTAGGTAACTGTTGCCATTAACAGTTGGTGCAATATTACTCTCGTCGCATGTCTGGGGCCAAGGGCATTGTAGAGAACCTGGTCCTTCAGCACCAGGTGGGTGGAGCTCGATGAACGCTAATGTCTCCTGCTGGCACACAGCGATGTGGTGACTGTGCTGCCTCGGGAAGGCCCTGTCTTTTCCGGCCTCGCTTAAAGCCTGGGCCTCGGCTGAGCCTGGGATCCACATGTCGGGGCTCTCTCCTCGGCAGTGGAAAGTGTGGAAATGGAGCTGGAAGTCAGGGAGAGGAGGAAATCCACATCCAGGGATCATGATTGGAGAGCACCATGAGCTGGGAAAGAGACAATACAAATTACAAGCAAATCCACACATTCATTAAAGCATGATCATGACCGAAAGATTCACAAATATAAATATCTAAATAAAATTATTGAAATGTATGTTTACAGATATGCATATTTTCTTTGCAATTGCAAGCAACACTGGGCATTAGGGCGGGCCGATATAAAAATATATATATCGACTCATTGTCACATAAAGTTTAAACGATAAGAAAATGAGAAACTTCGATAAACTGTAGATAAGCAGCACTGCTTGACCGAATGCATCAGCCAATCACGTCACAAAAACAAATACAATTCCAAACGATCATATGCTAGTCATTTAAGAACAGACAACCTTTGCCTAGCAAGCACACAGTAAGATAGGTTGAGTTAGCAAAGCATGCTACATGCTACTTACGTACCACACTTAAGTTATACTAGAGATAAGTTCATCCTCAGAGGAAACTTTGAGTGTCAGTGAAGAAAGCAATAACTCAGCAGGCACAACATATTGTTAAAAAACGAGACATCGTGGATAAGCATGGTGGAAAGATGTCGGTGGTGTAACAGCACTTTGGCTATTTAAAGTCTGGCATACAACAGACTGGTGCCGTGTTCTGTAAACTCTTTTGTAAAATCCAGCTGGACATACAGTGTCCAGTCGCTTACATTAAAAGACGTCAGCAATTAAGGTTGACTTAATATGGGACATATGGGAAATATGGGACAAACCCCTTCCTGGCTGCTTCAAATTGCATTTTATTTTTCGCTACGGGAAGGGTGACAACTTTACTAGCAATGTCAAACCCGCCCCCTGAAAAAACAGCAAGGCAGTCGAAGAAAAACCTTCAGCAACAACTTGTACTGTCTGCATTTTCTAGTGTTACTCTCAGTGTCAAAAAAGCTTATTTTTGTATGATTTATGTATTAAAATTAGATTTCAATTTTCAGTCCATTAAAATTGTCACACTTTTTATTGTCCTAAATCTGTTTTGAATCTGTTTCCTGCGGGAATTTTAACCAAAAATCGAATGCTGAAGTAAGGAAGCAGTGGCATGAATTACATCGTGATAATTATCAATATTTACTGATATGAAACAAATGATTGTGATAAATTTTGCGATATTGCCCAGCTCTGCTGGGCACAAGTAAGAGGTACCAGTTGTTTTGCTGGCGCGGCGTGGCAGGGTGCACACACACCATCACACACCATCACACAGGTCAGCCAGACCTGAGGGCCCATACGGTATTTCAGTTAGCATTTGGGGCTTTTGCCCATTTGCACCATCATTCTGTGGATCAAAAATGGTGTCAGTGAGATAAATTTATGGATAAATGTTGCATGCAGTGCTTGGTAGGCATTGGTCTGACAGACATTCAAATAGCTTTGATGCAGGAGTTATAAAAAAGATTCCCTTAGTAGATTCTGGGTCAGAGTCAAAACAAGACAGAGAAACTTCCAGCACAGGAAATAGTTTTCTGAAAAGATTATTGTATTCCAGTGTTAAATTACACAGGAAGAAGGTTTAGCTCTGTATAGCTTGGTTTAATTTCCTTTGAGATTTTTTTCTTGGCTGCACAGTGTCTGACTGCTAATTAGCCAGTTAAACAGCAGCCCTTACCTCAAAGCAAGGTGCTGTTTAAGCACATTAGCACGGTTCCCTTCTGGCTAAGTAAAGAAAGCTATCATTTTGTATTAGTCTTAGTCAGTTATATTTTTCAGCAGTCTTTTCACAAAAAAGTGCATTTACTCTTTGAATGGTTCATGTTACAAATTATTAGGCATGGAAGCATGTTGCAGAAGCATCTATGATTCTATTTTGTATGGTAGCCAGAGTTAAAACAGGCCGAAACAATCACAAGTGATTCCAGGGACCGTCATTTTAATCGAAATCTACATCCCGTTTACCTATATAGTATAGTTTTGCACCATTTTTCCAAGTTAGCAAGGAAGCTAACTTTAAAGGATACCTAATATCCGGTATTTTTGTAAACCAGTTGGCTGCACTCATATTTCACACTGTGTTTAACTCGGTCTCACGGCTGCTCTAGCATCCAGGGACAAAAAGGTCTTTGTTATACACCAGTTAGCAACATTGACTTTCAGTTTCCATGGATTATTAACTAACCTTCCAGTGGATCCAGTGCCTCTGATTTAAAGTGTGTTAGTGTGTTTTCATATGTGCGTGACTGAGTGTTCCATGTTATGGACTGATATCCCATCCAAGATGTCCACCTGCCTAATAAACTGATGGCTTGGACAAACAAACACAAAAAGATTTTAAAATATCTGTTTATGTGGGAAAAGCAGAAAAAATGTCTTTGGAAATTGAATATTTACTTACAATTAAGTGTTCTTTTCCATGTGTACACTTTACTGTGGGTTAGCATGGGTTAGTGCTTTTGATCAGAAGGTTGACATTCCATTTCCAATGGGCCCTTCAGCAAAACGCTTAACCCCAATTGCAACTGGCTGACCCTGATTTCTCTATTGCACGATACTTTTGATTAAAGCATCTGATTAATATATGTAAAAGTAAACGATTATTATTGATGTGCCCTGCGAAGGCTTGGTGCCCCATCCTAGGTTGTTCCCTGCCTTCCACCTGCAGTCTCTGGGATAGGCTCTGGACCCACCACGACCCTGAATAGGACCGGCGGTTACAGAAGATGGATGGATGGATGGATGGATGACTGGATGGATTATTATTGAGATTTTCTTTCAGGTAACAAAAAATTGCATAAACATGAACAAAAAACAGGCCACTGGAACACTTGCAACATTTTCTAGTAGAAAATCCTCAGTCGTTTTAGTTTCCACTTTTTAAAGTTCAACTTTGCCCTAGGACCTAAAGGTCATTAAAGGGTCAAAGGTCAATTAGACGTAAATGCAACTCAGCCAGAAATGAGACACCTGTCAGCCTTTGCTGCATAAATCCAGCATGCATTACTGTAATGATTCTAATTTTGATGCTATTTCTTTGGGAATATATCTCAGTTTTTGTTAAAAATTAAAATGCAAATTAATAATGCATGAGTGAGTTCCTTGAGATCTGCAAGTATTACATTGATGGCTGGTCTATCCATCTTCCAATCGTTTTATTTCAGCATTCGGATGCAGGGGGTGGAGCCTATTACAGGACACATGGCAGGTGTACAGCGAGTACTGCACCTTAGGACGTATCCACAATGACACACTATGAGCAACTTAGATAAAGTTCCTGCATAGCAGTAGTAAATTTTTACCACAAACCTAATTTCACAGAAACACAAAGATATTACACATATTTTGTAATAATTATTATCTTCTTTTTTTCAGCTTTAGTCAAATAAGTGTCTGGATCATTATCCATCTAGAGTGTGTGACACCTTCTGAATAACCAGGTGTCTGTTTAAATAAAATAAGCCCCCTTTTCATCCCTTAATGGTCATTAGTGTTTCACCCCAGACCCACAAAAAAGCGAAGAGTGACACCCAGTGCAGGGGAAATTCAAAGATGTAGTCAGAATCCTTGAAGGGCATGTGCAGATATGCAGAATGTCTCCCCAGCCAAACAAGGGCATATTTATCCAAAAAGCTACAATTGAAAGAGATCTGCTGAGACTCCCAAGTAAAATGCAAGAGCACAAAGACTTTTTGTGACTTCTACATGTTTACAGGCACATTTTACACCATTTATTAGTTATCAACTAAGTTATCAACTGACCAAAGTGTAGGAAAGTCAGTTCAGTTAAACATTTTCAATAAAATACGCACCCCCAAAGAGTCATGCCAGAAATAATGACAGATCTTGAAAGGCTTTTTGTTAGTCATTCTTGCAGAACAGTGCTAGCCTACCCAGTTTGACCATAAGACAAAGTGTCACACGTCACTGCATGCAAGTTATCATTTTCCTGGATGACAAGGTCATGAAAGGAAGTACAGTTACAGTTTTGTCAGGATTTTGTATTTATTGTGGACTTATTTTGGAAGTGTATTTGAAAGCTGTATTTGTTGGTCATCCTTAACTACCGATCCAATGGAGGGTCACACTGACCCTGGAGCCATTTCTAGGAAGCAAGGGCCACATCCGTGATTGGATTTCACTCCATCACACAAGTACTTACTCACTCACTCACCACTAACTCACTTACTAGCTAACTCCATCAAACAAACACTCACTTACACACAATGTTGGTATTAACATATTACAAAGTAATGTGTTATTGTAACTCCACTACCAATGCCAGGTTGTCACTCTAAATAAGAAACAGTTCTTAATGCTTTGCCTGGTAAAATAAAGGTTAACGAATGAATAATGAATTACTTTTCGCGGTAACATGTAATGTAACTAATTACCTATTCAAATTAAATGATGCAATTAAAGGTACTGAAATTTAAATGGGCTTGTTACTCCTTACTTTTGTCTTGCATGAAAACATTAATGGACAAATACAGCCAATTCCCCCGATGTGCTGCTGATCGAACACTGTCCGACCTTACAGTGAAGCAATGAATGAGTGATATTAGGTAAAGTGATAGATAAAGTCTGATAGTTGTATCGTCTCACACTCTCACAGCAGCAACACTTAAATAATATTGCTAGATAGATAGATAGATAGATAGATATTTGTCTGCAGACCCACACATCTCTGTTGCTCTCTGTCTCATGGAGAAGGGCAGCCTGCGTGGTAATTCTGTTTGCGTGTTAAAAGCAGCCCAGTCACACACTGGCTCTAACTGCCAGGCCACATTCCAGGCTCTGTGCTGAACATGTGGCTCATACGACTAAATCAGCGGGGCAAAGCTCACAGGCTGCAAGGCAGCTACACATTCTCCTAAGATACAGAAACTGCGGAGGTAGAATCACTTTTTGTTTTCCACTAGAACGGAGTTCCCAAATTATTTTTCCCTGAGGGCCAAATTCTGGGTGCTGGCAAAAAAACGTTGCTGGGTGTGTGTGGATCGGGGTGGGGGTGGGGGGTGTTTCTGACAATAACACCACAAGAGGGGGGTATGCATTGATAGCGTTAGCCAAACTTGTGACTCTCATGGGCCTCCTCAAAACAAAAGTTGAAAGGAGCCCAGTTAAAATATAACCATAATCTGCTAATGGATACAACACATTTATCCCACACCTCTTTGACGAGAGTCCTGTTTGTGAGGGCTTTTAAAATGAAGCCTGTGACAGTGGTATCATTGAAAGACCTGAAAAGTCTTTTGTATGGGACATGGTGGATCACAATAGCCCTGTCAAAGAGCTCATTCAAAGTAAGGTACAGAAGCTACACCAGCAGAGGTAGGTCTCCCTTGGGGTCTGACCGTAGTAACCCTGTCTGTTTACCTGCCCTCCTCACAGACATCTTAACGTCTCACTTTGCCCTGGGGATTCCTGTCCTGAGACACTGAAAGACTGATAGGCAGCCTGAGCAGTGGCCAAACAGACGAATTCATATATAAATCTTTACAGACAGGCGAGCAGACAAGGGGTGGCATGACGAAAATGGAGATAATTGCAGAGAAGAACTGGCCGGCTCAGACTTCACCGTTTTTATCAAAAGAAACTTGAACAGAAAAGAAAAGAAACTTAAAAGACCAGGGGCAATTCATTTTTAGAAAATCTAGAAAATTAACAATGGAAAAAGCATTTGCACATTTCAGTGTTGAACTATTTTGCTAAACATCATGAGCATTTGGGTGAATCTTAGTTACACAGGAAAATTACTCCCTTAAAACTACTGATCCTGTTTAATATTTGTCCCCAATCTCCCTCAACTAAGAACTGACAATATGGTACATCTCTCGAAAGGTCAACAACAACTTTCCTGTGTGTCCAGCCTTCATGATTTTAATCAAAAATCAATCAGGAATAAGTGCTACAGTATAACTGTTTTAAATGGATACATCTGAAATCAGAAAGGCCTTTGTAAATAATAGAAAAGTGGCAGCCTGTTTACCCAGGAAAAGTGAGGCTGACATTAACAATTTAACGAGGTAAAGACAAACACTGGCCGAGATGCAGGGACATCTCAGTTAAACACAAACACATCTGCCTGGCGACCTCAATCCGAAGCCAAACCAACACATCCTGCTCAGAATAAACCACAAAGGAGCAACGTGGTCACAGACAACCTAGATGGAAATGCGGGATTTCCAGATTTAAAGCAGAACTCAGGAAGTGCCATTTTAGTTCTGAAGAAATTTAAAAGTTTATAAAGGGCTTTAGAATGATGGTTCTCTGATGAAAGAAGAATGCCTGGATTAAACACTTAATCGTTAAAACAATCCTATAATTTTGTAGAAAAAGCACGGCAAGACTTAAGTAATTCACTGCTTTTCTTTCAATCCTTCATAGCATTATCATCATATAACCTACTTAGCCAGACTGCTGAATCATCAGTTGTACATTCACTTAGGTCTGCATTCTCTCTCCTGGCTATAGAGCAACTTGCAGGTTAAAAAAGAACGTCTTGCTTTCTTATAACCCATGCAAGTGAGGACATGCCAGCCAGAGACGCTTGTTTTGAAATATGATCAGAGAAAGAAAATTCCCTGGAACTGACCAAACAGTAAGTCTTCTAGGCCTGTAACTGCCTCAGATCCAAGCCTTTCGTCCCTGCGATCCCACCTTTGACAAAGGTTGATTTGTGACATGCATAATCTCTTGGAAACAGCACATTTGCTAGTGACACCATTGGCATTATCTAAAATAGGCATCTTAGATAACTACAGAGCACTGCAAAACAACATGAAATAAAACATTAAAAGGCAATAGCTAAATAAGTGGCCAATAACTTGATTATTGTCATTACTAGATATGGTAAACACACTGTTAATATATATATATATATTAAACCAGTGTCATCTTTGTTTTCTTAGGCTGACATGCAAGTATTCTACACACCTGCGTAACATGTCTCTGAACAATGAATGAAAAAGACCTCAGTAGATATACAACTGGATAAATGGGTAAAATGGAAAGATAGTGTGTTATTACAATACTTAAACATTAAAGAATAATTTGTATCATACTTTCCCTGAAGAAAACAGATGTAAACTTGGCATTTTATATGGCAATTCTGGACATTTTATGTAACATTAAATTCTGACCTGCTACAACAAATGAGCTTGATTTCTCTGCAGGGCTTTGCGCTGACAAACCACCCAAGTCGATCCAATACTTTATTAATAAGAAAGACGGCTGGACACGTAGTTATATTCAGTATTAACCAGAATAGGGTCAAATCTGCTGAACCGAAAGAAAAACATCATTTGTTTAGAAAATTATAATAAAATATTTTCAATTTTGGAGGAATTGATTTTTTTTTCTGGAAGCAAAGTACCAATAGAAAACCATTTCTACTAAATAAGATTTTATTCATACTTTTTGCTTGTCTAGAAGAATGAGTTATTGAATTATGGGAATTATAGCCAGAGCGAGAGGACAATAGAAACAATATATCAAACCATTGTGTGTCTGTGTTACACTCATGGCTGCACGGTCACAGCCAGAAAGTGCCACAGCCTGACAGACTGGAAAGACCCCCCTCCCCAGACATGCCCCAGGGCCATAGCTTAGCTGCTGACTGTTGGAGGGGGGGGGATACTGTAAATCATGTGTTTTCCAATCCGGTCGTCGGGGACCCACAGAGCTATACTGTCCTATACTGTCTGGCAGGGAGCTGCCAACAAAAACGCGGACCGTCTGTGGGTCCCAGGGACCGGCTGGGAAACACTGGCGTAAATTCTTTTGAAACCAGGGGAAAACCTTTAGCAGTCAAAAAAGAAGAAGAAGAAGACGAAGAAAAAGAAGAATGTGCTGTGCCAACCTGGGTGGTTTAGGGTAAGAGTTTAAAAAGTCCAGCCCCTTTACATTCCACTCAGCGTTTCAAAATGCCACCTTAGGAAACAATATTAAGCATTGTATTAAAAATGGGGATTAACAAGGTTCATTACCTTGGAATTCTATGTATGTGCAATGAGGACACGCTGAATGGCCAAATACAACATGACTTACGGTAGGATGAGAAGGGTAGCCCACTTAGTGTCCTGTGTACTGGGAGTAGCAAGTTCACTTTCATGGCCCCTAACCATCCCTAAATACTGAGCTCCTGTAACAGGCGAAGGAGGGTGTCCACATTCCCCTAATAGCTGGGCATGTGTCATTCCACTGAAATTGCTTTTAAAACGTCTGTGAGAATGAGGCGGTGAGGAGTGGGGGCCCAGGGCAAACAAGGTGGGTTTGTTTGAACACAGAGCATAACAGCAGAGCTTGCAGTGTCACTGGGGCCTACATTGCCCTTCAAACCACATAATTCGCAGCCGCCTTCTGATCATTTCCACAATACGTTGTATTTTCACTTAGTTTTTCTCAGCAGAGTGCGAGTGTCTGTTAGAGAGGAGCAGCTCAAAGGCTTGATGTGATGCCCTTCAGCCCGGCTCTGTTTTTATTAACAGCTATAAAGCCATTTGCAGTGAAGCGTTTTTTTTTTTCTTTTTGCTGTTGAACTTATATCTCTAACATTCCCCCAGAATTCCTTTCTTTCGTAACATACAAACTGACAAACGAATGAACGAACCGCTGAAACCCAACGCAAACTGATGTCTCTCAGAGACCAATCAGCTATTCAAAGCAAATGCTAATGTGCGGTTCGAGTTTATACTCAGATGCACGATGCAAAGCATGATAAAACGATTGATGCTAGAAAAAAATGTCAAAAGTCTGACAATGGAATGCTTGTCACACAAACACGAATAAAATGTTGCCTTAATGAACAGCCATTTTTTATTAGGCTATTGCAGATTGTATCCCTACCAAATACAGGCTCCTTGTTCATAAGTCACCCAAGACCCACTACTCAATGATGTGCTCTCAGCTTTTTATCACAGAGATAAGAAAGTATTCCCACACAAAAACAACACTTTCTTCACAGGAATAAATTGCCGTGTCATATATGCCAGTTGGGCCAGATGGGAGACCAAAACCATCAGTACATCTCTGTTATTAATCCAGGTGACCAGACAGAGACCAGGTACATAAAAAGAAACATGCTAGAAAAATATGGAAATATTCTGCAAACTGCAGTCTTGTTGGATCAGATCCTATACAAAAAAATCAGTATTGAGAAATTCTCTGAATAAAGAATAATTTATCTTATGATATAGATAAGAGTCAACTTAGGGTGATACCAAGGGATAATTGAATTTCACATCTCCAGGCTTATGATGGCTTTATTTTCACTCAAAGTTGTAATATGAGTCACATGATTAATGCTCCTTCAGGCCATGCAGTAATTGCTCTGACGCCATACACACGTGTGGCACAGCTGGCTTTCCACTGGTTGTAGTAAGAACAGTATCACAGTTTAACCCCAAGAGTAAATAAAATGTATCCCCATACCTACTAGGCTTGCACCTTATATTGAAGGTAACTGATAGTACGGCTTGCTGACTGCTTCTTGAATGATTGTGTGTGTGTCAGCTGTGTACATTTGTCTTTGGAGTGGCTAATCTCTGCTGTTCTTCCCACGGTTCAGAAGGTCTTCCCACATGCAAGAAACAGTGTAGACCTCTTTCTAGGGCAAATGAGCCCAGCGCAAGTGAGAGTACATCCTGTCTAAGCACTTTGTACCAGTGGACATTGTAAACAAGTGCACTGACACGCCAACGCACAAGCAACAAACGCTGAAAAAAAAAAAAAAAAACAGTGACGGAATCTTCACATTTAGACATGAACACATGCGATTCTATGCAAATAAGTTGTGGTTAGTGACGCAGCAACGGATGGATACTAGATACCAGACAGGTAGTAGAAATTAGAGAGTGGAGATGCTGATGTATTGGTCTCCCTTGTCTATGAAGCAGTGAATCCAGATCAATAACAGCAGCAAAGGCAGCTTGTCAGTGCCGGGAGCGTACCTCATTGAGAACAGCTACTCCTGGGCAGGGCTCAGACCAACCGCAGTGCAGGAGTCCAGCTCATGAGAAGGTGTGGCTGGGGTGCTGAGGTATCCATGGCCGGCGTACACTGCCTCGCTCTCCCAATCTCCCTTAGATATTCCTCCCCACTCTTCCCTTCGAGATTGCCACCAGAATAGCCCTTCCGCCGATATCAGCCTGAGACACTCCAGCTCCCAAACCCTCGGTGAGCTTGCGTCTCCTTCCACCTCTCCTCCCCCGCGGGGGGGGAAAAAAAAAAAAGAGGCTAAAACTGAAATCACTGTCTGGGCTGTCCACTCACAAGCCAGATCTTTCTCCTGCCATTTCTCTCATTTTCCTCGTCAGTCTATCTCCGTCTCCTGCTCCCCCTCAGCGTTTCCAGCAGAAAAGGTCAACTCGTCGTCTGCGCCTCTTCCCCGAAGTGTTATTTACTGTCTCGTCCGTGTCACCTGCCATCGGAGGGGAGCGTGGAGAGAGCAGCCATCTGGCACGGACGCGGAGCCCCGTGCGAGTGTGTGTGCTCGCCTGTGCAGAGCCCCGGATTCCCGTGATTCCGCGGCGCTGCTCTACAGGCATGCAGGTACCAAGGGAGAGGAGGGAAAAGGGTGAGTGAGTGTCTTTGTAAGTATCTGTTTGGAGAAAGCGAGTCATTGCTAAGACATGCCCAAACCGACTAAGCACCCCCCAGGATCACCCCCCCCCCGGAGCCCCACCCCCCCCCTCTCATTTCCCTGTTGTCAAACATGAGAAGGAGACGGCTAAGATCCTCAAGGACTGAATGCTCAACAAAATATGCATCCCTAAAATGAACACAGCAGAATATTTAACTAGTATTTTTAAATAAGTGCAAGGAAAACATGCATATATATTATAATTTGTATATATTATCATTTGTATATATTATCATTTGCAGTTTAGGTAAATTGTTGCATTAAATCCATAAAATCAAAGAACTGAAAATAACTAAATATCTACCTAAGTGGCTTTACTTCTCAGACACCACGTTTTTTGCATGGTACAATTATGGTCAGCAGCATGAGATGTTTGTAATGCAGACAATCCGCACACCTGCCTCTGGTCTCTCTTCAGTTGGCCAAGGGCAGTTTCTGTGGAAATTAACAACAATGCAAAACAAATAATAAAAAAAAAAATGATCCTGCATAGGACATAGGATGCATTACGTATTGCAATTTTTGATATTTTTTTTTTGGTAAAATAATTCCCATTTCATATATTAAATCCTGTTATTAATCAAACATATCGAGCATGTAACGTTTTTTCACACCACTGCAATTCTGAAAACATGTACATAAGCCACATGTTTAATGACAGGCAGCCTCTAAGATAAGTAACTACAACATTGTGCTTTTCTGTGAACTTTGAATTATTGTCACTCTGTAAGTGGACCTATAAAATCTCTATATAGATTGTAGCAAGATAAAAGGTGATTACAGAAAAGCATTGAGTGGGTGGGTGGAGAATCTTTGAGGTATCGTCAGGCCAAACAGGGGCTCAGGTATCCACATCCCTGCATGGCCTTGTTTTGATACAGTTTGCGGAGGAGAGGCATGGACTATACCGACTCTACTGGTTGCCAGATTGCTGTCCTCCGCCCAAGGCTTCCTCATGTAGCTATGCCACTCCCCCAATCTGGCAGGGCCCCGCAGTGGGTGATAGGCACCTGAACACCGCCAGAGCCACTGCCGACGCAGCAAGTCTCGGCGTCCCGACATGTATGAACGCACATTTCCTGCAGGGTGGGGCAGGGCTAATACGTGGCCCGGCAGCGGCGTGGGCGGAGTCAGGGCCACAGTACAACTGCCAGGGGCAAAAGAGATAAAAAGCAAAGTATTATATAGAACACCTGCCTGACTCCTAATAAATCTTTATTTTTTTTTTCTGGAAAAGGCTTTCAGTTTCCAGCAAAGATATCAAACAAATGGGCTGTGAACAGTGAACAGACAAAAAAAAAAACTTCAAATGTCCATGAAGGGTTCAATTAAAAACATTATTTTTTAATCCAAAAGAAGAATTAAAAAAAAAATCTAAAACCTCTATAACTCCTTTATATGTGGATAATATGTATCTTAACTTGGTTTTAAAAAGCAGTTGACTCAATCATGGATAAAGCTTCTCTTTCGTATGAATACTATAGTAAACCACTTAGATTTTATAACACATATTAGCATTTTTAAATGTCTATTATTATCCTAATTAATTCAATCAAACTTTATGATAGTAATATATCACTGGTCAGCTAATAAATTGTACTCCCCAATGAGGAAAAACAAGCCCAGCCCCCCCCCATTTCTGCCCCTGAATAGTTAAGGGAATTATTAAGGCTCATCACTGGTCTCGCATTCCAGCATAGGAGCTGTCTGCACACAGCTGGGGGCGTGGCTCTGGCTGTCAGCGTGATGTCAGAATCACTCTTTACTCAGAGTGCTCACCATTACGTCCCGGAAAGCCACAAAAACAAATAACCATCAGCTTTCCTGCCTTGTTGTGTTCACCATGTCAGACAAAAAAGACTCCAGCTCAGGTACAGTTTTGTTTCTCAAAGTACAAACAACATTAATGTCCCCCAAATGGTACAAACATGTGTACCTACAGCTAGGGAACCACTGCAGACCCTTCAGGGTACAGATCCAATGATTTGACCCTCAAAGGTACAAATAGGTGCTATTTTTTTTTTGACAGTGCATAGTCATATATTCATAGCCACAAACGTTTCCACACATTACTGTGTACACGGGCACACATTTGACACAGTGGGCAACTTTCCAGCTGTGAAATTTTTCACTTTTAATAACACAACCAACAGCATAACAGTTCAATGGAGAACTCAACCTTCTGTGTCCTAAACCAGCAAACATACTACACCAACACCAATACTCTGTCTTCCATGCTAGCAGTTACGCTACACAGAAACAGCATTCTGTCTCCTACAGTAGTAAACACAGTAGTACTCTTTCATCTTTTTGTGCCAGAAGCCATAATAGAAGTGACTACCAAAAGCACTCATCCTTGATTTGTGACTTGGGGGAATAAGGAAGCCATTACATGTATTAAACAAACAATGTCTTATCACGTACAACATTGCTGAGCAAACCTACTATACCATTTCCATTTCAGTACCATAGAAGAAGGATCTCAGAGACTTCAAAATAAGAATGATTATCGGGCCACACATGGAAGGACCTTCAGTGACAATGATGGGCCAGCAAAGTGAATGTGAAAAGAAGCATATTCTTCTTGATCGTAAAATTGAGGAGCTTGAGATGCAAATCAAAACAACCTCTGAATCATTTCACTGAAAAGTAGCAGTTTACTCAGTAGTGGAAAATATCATAGCATCAGAGGAGACGCCCTTCACACACATCTTAATGTGGAATGTTGTTACTTGTCAAAAGAGTGTTCTTGTTTCTTGCAAGGAGAAACTCTGACTCAGTATGTGGTTTTTTTTAGAAGAATAACGTAAAATCACAGACACTTTAACATCTATGCCACGGCATATTGATACTATATCCTGCTGCCTGCAGATATCCTATTTTGATGCTTTATGTTGTTGTTTCTTCTTTTCTGGTAGTTGCTTGTACTGGTAGGTCTGTTTTCTATCCTCTAATCCTCAACAGGGTTGCTTGGACGCCTGGATCTTGCGTGAGACAGGAGCACCCTGAATGAGAAACCAGTCCATTGCAGGGCACAGACACACACACACACACCGTCACATACTCAGGTCAATAGAGAGACACCATCTTGCCTACAGATTCAAACCCATGGCCCAAACTGTGGGAGGTGATGCTACTTTTGACTGGGCCGACATACCACACCTCTGTACTAAACCATTATAACAGATTGACAGGCCAGCCTTCCTAAACTAGCCAATCATGTGGCATTGATATAGGCCCACTGTCTGAGTCCTAAACCAGTGTTTCCCAGTCAGGTCCTTGGGGACCCACAGACAGCCCACGTTTTGCTACTGGGACCTGGGACTGTCCTGGTCCTAAACCATCAACCAAACAGTATCACCACATATGCCTGATTCCTTTACCACAGTGTACCAGCAGCCCAGTTCCATTTCCAGCATCAGTACAACACTGCATACCTACGGCAGTCTTATCTTACTGATCTTCTGGCAGCGCAGATGCTCTTTAATAAGCAGCAACACCCGTTAATGAATGTTTTGCTATCCTGAAATGGAAAAGAAAAAGGCCTCCGATAGTCCCTTTTAATTTAGTCTAAATGTCCCAGGATTAGGTTCCCCCTCTAGTTTAAGGCTGAGCTTGTGACTGCCAGGAAATTAGAGAGTGGCTGGCAACAGAGTCTCATACTGAGGGAGTTATTTCAAAGTTTAAACACACACACACACACACATGTAGGGTAAACATATCCTTATGGGGACCGCTCATTCATTTCAATGGGAAAAATGCTA
>JABJVO010000126.1:18397761-18418953 GCA_026770805.1 Boulengeromyrus knoepffleri
GGGCCCATCCATCTGGTCCATCAAGAGTCACTCTCATCTCATCAGTCCATAAAACCTTTGAAAAATCTGTCTTCAGATATTTCTTGGCCCAGTCTTGACGTTTCACCTTGTGTGTTTTGTTCAGTGGTGGTCGGGTTTCAGCCTCCCTTACCTTGGCCATGTCTCTAAGCACTGAACACCTTGTACGTCTGGTCACTCCGGGTAGGTTGCAGTTCTGGAACACGGCAGCACTGGAGGATAATGGGTTCCTGGTAGCTTCACGTTTCATTCTTATCAAATCTTTGGCAGTTAATTTGTGTCTTTTCTTCTCAATACGTTTCTTGCGACCCTGTCTGCTACTTGCAACAAAACGTTTGATGGTTCTGTGGTCACTCCCCAATAACTTAGCAATTTCAAGAGTGCTGCATCCCTCTGAAAGACTTTTTACGCTTTTTGACTTTTCAGAGTCCTTTAAATCTCTTTTTTGGCCCATTTTGCCTGAGGAAGAGAAGCTGCCTAATACTTATGCACACCTTTATATAGTGTGTTGATTTCCTTAGGCCACACCCTCACTCATTACGCAAATACACATCACCTGATATGCTTAAATCCAATAAGCACTCAAGTTTATACAGCTTGAAGTTGGAAAATATGCATAAAAATAATATGGCCAAAATACTCACTTGCCTAATAATTGTGCACAGTGTAAGCCTGTACCATAGACTGCAGACTAGGCACTGAGAATATTGCGGAGAATCAATTTTATTGGCCTTCCGCAGAAAGCATCTAAACATGCCTGCACGGCCTGCGGTAACTAAGGAGATGTGAGACCCCCGAGAACCATATTCACCTGTCCTGAAGACTGACCTGTGACGTATAACACATTCACAGCGAGTACATCCGAGGATTACACATCTTAAAATTTGATTAGAATAAGACAAGTTTATGACAGTTTCTACAAGTAGCCGTAAAGCATGAATGGTGATTTTTCTATGAATCAAAGCAATAAAAGGCCACTTACAAATTATTCAGAAAATCCAACTCAAATTCACTGATCTTTTCTCCTTTGAGTCACATGTTAATCTTTATTCGTTTTAAGTACGACTCTTTAATATGTGTAACGTCACAACCATCATAAGCCTACTGGTAAGGGTCAAAAGCAAGATGACATCATCAAATGTACATAGCTGTAGATCCTTCTGGTTCCATTTGGATGCAGAACCAGTAGAGTGGGGCCCAGTACACACACACACACACACACACACACACACACACACACACACACCTACATTATTGCCATAGAACAGGGCTCAGGTTTGTTGAGGTCTTTCAGTGGCTGGTATGATGCCCTAACCAACACCCACGCTGCAGTGCTGGATGTTCTAACTGCAACAAAAACACAAATTACAGAGAGTAAACGTCAAAAACAAGAACACGGTATAGCAGCAGGTTTTTGGGGTCATGCTACATAATCTTTAGTTCCTGGAACAGGCACTGCCAAACAAAGCTTTTTTTCTTTTTTATAGATTAGACATTACATAAGACAATGCTCATTTGAATAAACCTTGAAAATCACACTTGTATAAACAGACATGGCTGTAGTTCAAGTCCTGGCCTGTGGTGGCGCTCACGCGCCAACTGAAACGTCCACTTGTACTACTAACCTAAAATTGCAGTTTGATTTCCCCTAATGGCTGAACATCAGCATCATTTCCTTGCTTTGCACCAAGTCTAAAGCACCTTATCCTGTGCTACTAGCACACCTTGCAAGTTCACCACACACTCGTTTTCCATCATGCAAGTTGGGCCTCAACACAGACCACTTCCTCTACAATTTCCTCTAGGTGCTCAGGAACATGAGACAAAATGTGCCACAAAGCAAACAAACATACATGTAAGTTTTACTCCCGCTTACATTATGCAGCATAAATTACAAACTGACACCAAAATGCTACAGACTTTGTTATGATATACATGGTGAGAGAAAATATAGCACATTAAAGTTCTTTTAGCCTTTAACAATTTCAAAATGAAAAGTCCGTCTTTAAATGACATTTTTCCAATATGAAATGCACAAGTTAGTAAGTACAACAAACCGTGAAACTTGGTACAATTAGAAGAATAAACAACACAAACTAATATTTAATTTCATCTCAGAATAAACCATTTGCAAACCAGAAAGGGGTCCTTTTGAATTGGACAATTTCACATTCAGCGGTTTGTTGCAAATTATCAAAACATTTATTAACGACGAATACAGCTACTTCCATATATTACATTTGTAATACAGAAGAGGCAGTATTAGACAGATGGATGGACAGACAGGTGGGACTGGACTGGACTAACTCTTAAAGAAGTTATGACCAACTTTTTAAAGCCAGCCTGTGGTCTGGTCAGTGTCCAGCACGACTGCTGGTATCTACCACAGCAGACTCATTGGCTGGCACTGCGCCAACAGTCATGCAGTCCTGGTGCCACAGAAGCTCTGCAAGGGTGTTGAGGAGCGGAGCCACATTCTGCAGGTCATCACACGCATCCCCGCCGATACAGAACACGGGAACAGCCCACTGCTCTTGGAAAGCCTTCACTTCTCGCTCCGTCACATCCGTGTGCATGAACAGGTCAAACATTGAAGTAACGTCAAGGATGATCACACTGAACATCAGCATCACAATTCATAAAACTGTGTCATAGTCAGTGAGCCGGGATCCATAAGAGGTACTCTGTCAGGACTTTATAGAAGGATACTTGGTGCCGACCACCAACTTCACAACATTATCTGAAGGGTCACATCCCCGAGCAATCTGACCAGGTAAGTCATCAAAGGAAGAGTGGTCTGTGAAGGAGAACAAGAAGAGAACGGCATCCAACTGCTCCTTACAGGTCTGGGGCAGGGGAAACGGATGAAAATATATTACTACACAATAGCGATATATAATAGCTAGAGAATGTCATGAATAAACATCACAGAATGTTATGCAGCACTTCACTTTTCCCATTATCAGAAAACTAAAGGGCCTGCAAGATCAAAAAATGTTACATTTATTTATCAAATACAAAGTGAAGTATTACAAAGCAGGGAGCAACTGGGGTTAAGGGTCTTGCTCAAGGTCCCAACAGAGAAATCGCTCTGCAAGGCATGGGATTTGAACCAGTCACCTTCTGATCACAGGAACACAGCCCTAACCACAGAGCCACACCACAGCCCTCATTTCAAACAAGTTATGAATCAATGTCACTTCCTGAAACAGGCAGCAATGCAATGGCATTACAGTAAATTCTCATTAAATATGAGAGTCTTCGTCACACCAACTACCGTGTGTCAGAAAATAATACATGACAATGAAAGCATGTGTGACGGGAACAAGCTACCGGTAGAAGATGGTCAAAGCGGCGCAGAGCATTTTCCCCACAGTCCCACAGATGCAGACGGAAGACCAGGACCTGGCCGCTGTCCCTCAGCTTCACTGGCCAGAAGACCACAGAGGTCTGAATACCTGAGGATACAGCAGTTTGCAAGCCATAAACTAACAAGTACAAGGCAGCGGCACCTGCGGGGCCTAACGTTTACCGCACACAATATCCAGAGACATAGCTTGTCCAGAGAAATCTATGAAAATATATTCCCCAAACAATAAAGCATGACCAAAAAGAAACCTTTCAGGAGCAGAAACAAAACATAATTTAACACAAAAACTAAAGTTAAAACGAGATGAACCTCCCATATTTTTGTAGCTGGTAGTTTTACTTAAGCTACCTTCACACCTTGGGGGTGTTCCATGAGGCAGGATTTCTCAGTTAGCTGGGAAGTCATGATCATCCGATGAGAGTTTAGGTAAGGAGCATTCCTATTGGATAATCATGAGTTCTAGCTTAAGTTAACCCAGCTAACTGAAAAATCCAAGGGGGTATTCCACAAAGCAGGGGTGTGTTTCATGAAGGAGGATTTCTTGCTTAGCTGGATAACTTGTTGGATTTAAGGAAGTCCGAACTAAATGGACTTTATCTTTGCTCGCTTACATTTAGCTCAGACTACCTTAGATCCAACAAGTTAGCAGAGTAAGCGAGAAATCCTCCTTCATGGAACACCCCCCTGCATTGTGGACCAATGCATTAGCCAGGCCAGATAACTTAAGCCAAATGTAAAGATTGCCAAATATGAATGTCACTCACCTCTCCCCCTTTTGGACAGTTTACTCAGCTGGCTTAAGTTATCCAGCTAGCTGCTTTGTGCAACACCCCCTGCGCTTTTAGCTCCCTCTTATTTATCTGCCAAGTACCAACCTATGGTCTCGTAGTGCACGCTAGACACATCCAGACCAGCAAGACGAGCAGCCAGAGCAGACTTTCCCACACCACTCTTCCCTGAGAGGAAGACCTTATAGCGGACAGTGTCCACATTTACCAGAGGCGGAACTGAAGGGGCTTCTAGCAAACCTAAAAAAGGAAAATGTTATATTCATATATATACACACACACACACACACACAACAATTATAATACTTATCAACATCCTAATACTTATACATGCAGTATTCCAGTGCACACATTTACCTGAAGATTACTTCTAAATTGTTACCTGAAAACTGCATTTAAATTATACCCTTGCGGCAAATAATTCTAGCAGTACTAATAAGTCTGAAGGTTGGCATTTTAGTAATCAGTGCATTAAGAGTCATTCATACCGAAAATCCTGCGTTTTTTCTTGCGTTTGATCCGAGAGAAGAATCCCTTTCCTTCGACAGACCTGTACCAGTCCATCAGCACCACTGACCCGGAGGGGGGTGTATGTGCCATAGCCACATCCGATCAAACAGCTTGCGTTTAAACTGGCCAGTTACTAGCAGACATCATCATTCAAACCAAATCTGGACAATATGCACGTGTTTTACAAATTACAATACCGTTAGCTGAAAGCGTGTCTGACAATCGGCCATAGTGTGATTTTGTGTTCTCTCTTCTCTATATTCTACAGGTCCCAGGACAGGCTCTAAGCTCAACCCACCTTGGGTAAGCGGCTGGAAAATGGGCAGAGGTATTCAAGTTTGCAATGTAGAACTTGTACTGGGAATGCAACATTTCAAATTATTTAGTGTCTGCTTTATCTTCAGCATCCAACAGCCAGTTAACCAGGGACCACTTAAAACAAGAGGAGTTCACGTTTCTTGTAAGCAATTGCCATAGACGCGATTTACCGGCATACATTTGGTCAATATCCCAAAAACAGAATTACGTTTTAAATAGGAACGTACAAGCTAGCGAGACTGCCTAACAATATATCCGCTTTTGTAATAATGTAAGTCACAAATCGACCATGCAAGGTTTCAACTACATAAAACACTACCCTGCTTACCACAAACAACTCATAACTACAAACAGCGTCCTCCGGCCGACGTACGGGACGCAGGGGACGCACTGACGTAATACAGTGGGCGGGGACAAGGTCGTTCAGAATGGTCTTGCAAACGTTTTAAAGGGGCCGCAAAGCAAACAAACGTAGCTTATCCTTGTCCTGACTCCCAGAAGCGTTATAGGGGGACATCCCCCCAAATTGGCAGCAACACTCTGACACCCACAAACGATGCGCCATGTGCCGGAAATCTGTCATTCCGCTATTCGGCGCAAAGTGACCTCAACTCTGTGTTACAGCGGAATTTCTGTTGTAAAATTCTCGCGAATTAACCCCCAAGAGGATCTAGCTGCAGACGCCTGTAGAGTGGAGCTCCACTTTACATCCTTAAAGGTCACGTGTGTCCTGTGGAGGTGACGTATTTCCGGTGGAGGTAGACCCTCTTGGCCCTTAGGGCACTAGATTTTACTACCACTCTAGTCATGTGGCCTGTACTACGGCGCAGGGTTACTGGCTTATCGGGGTAACTTGTCGGATTTAAGGTACCACAGTTTAACTGAACTTAATATTCGTTCACTTACAAGTGAACGAATATGGTACCTTAAATCCGTCGTTACCCCGAAAATCCAGTAACCCCTAGTACAGGTCACTGGTCGGGCCTGAAATCAGTATACCCAAGTTGAGATGCCTGTGATTATGTTGAGACAAATACTAATGCTAAGTAACGTTAATGTTATGGCGATTCGCATTGTTTTTCCTGGTACAGCGCCATAATTAGTATATTTCCTTTATTTATTTTTTTCCACATGTATTATGCAATTCACCAACTCACCTGTAACACTGATAATTTCAGACACTTGCGGAGTTGTTTTAATATCGGACTGTCGCGACACATTCGCAAGGAAACATTGCCAAAGTGCGCATCATTAATATTCCGCGCAAGTTGGGGAAAAATAAGTTGTGTAAGAAGTCAAAGATTATTGGAATTTGCATATATCATTTTTTAATGCGCACTTCCTTGTTTATGTCAAAGCCGCTCCACACTTTAATGATATGGGTGAAACATGTCGGTAAAATTAAAACGTACGTAACAATGTACGTGCAACAGCCTAGTCAGTGGATGTTAATAGAAACTTAGTATACTAATAGTGTAGTATAATTGTTTATATAGTTTTATATGGGGCTGTCCGGGATCCTGGATTCCCGGTCAGAAATTAAGTCCCACTCCGGCCCTGACTACTTTGCTCCTTTTACTTCACTTACTCCAAGTCAGACACATAATTCAGCACATCAGACTAAACAACGAACCGCTTCGTTAAATGTTTACAAACTGGGTTTCAGTGGTTATGATTATAAGCCTGCATATCATACAGCAGTCAATATAATGCATTACACACTGAACGCTTTGCCTTTGAATAGAAACGTATTAGCTTAGGCATATCTTCGTACTGAAAGGCCTTTTTTACATATGTACCTTGTTGACGTGGTATTAAAATGCACATATACGCGTCTTTTTACGCCACCTAAATACGGACATTAATTTGCCATGTCCAGAGGATAAAAAATACCGTGTGGAGACACTCTGTCTCACGGTTTATACCCCGATGGCATTCCGGGCAGTTCCCTGTCCAGTTCCCAGTGCAGTGCGCTCGGGAACCGCTTAGTCACGTGTGTTCTGGGAAGCTCTCTTCAGCGGAGCATATCTGCATTCTGATTGGTTGCAGCCGAGCCGCGTCATAGCCATTAAATCATTATTATAAAGGGGACTGGCTTCATTTTTGATTCATAAGTTTTTTCAGTGATGCTTTGCGCATATACTTTTCCTTGAAGCACCGCTGTTACTTTCTTAAGCGATGAATATTGATAAATGATTGTGTTCTTCACATATGAAAAAACGAAACCCACAACTCCCCGCATTACTCCGTATCGATTTGATTAAACTCCGCGACAGCTCGTTAGTTTTGTCCCCATTCAGATTCAATCACGTGATTTCCGCACACGGTGCCGTTTCCTGGACTTGGAATGGAGGCGGGTTTCAGGTTGGAGATGGACTGAAAAATGAGATTTGCGGCAAGACGCTGATTGAGGAGTCCGTGAGGGCATAGGAGAGAGTTTGATGGGGGGGGGCGGCAATGTAAAGGCTTTTTTTGGGGGGGGAGGGAGGTCGAATGACACCAAATTATATATTGAAATTACACATCCCTCATCCCTTCTCGTATATTATGATAAACATATCGAAAACATTTTTTGAATACCACGGTTGACTCTCATTCCAAAGCAAAAACAAAGTTAGTACCAGCACCATTCTTGATTTAAAAGGGGTATATAAATTAAGTTACTAGTAAGTTCCCGGGACGCATAGAAAGCGGGAGTCATAAAAAGCGCAAATTGATCTTAAATGTATGCAAGATCCAACAAAAAAAAAAAATTCTGCTCCTCATAGAAAAGCTATTACACGTCATACGCTTTATTAGAATAGCACACTTAAAATAAGACATCTTGATATATTAAACATCCGTCATTTCCTGCTAATACTAAAGCCCAATTTATACAGTCTTCATGGTGAAAGGTAAACCCTGCGATGTCTGTGGAAAAGGAAAAACGTATCAGTCTGATTTGTACTCACTTCGGTCTCGTAACCATGAATGATCTTCAGAAAGGGTGGTGAAACTTAAGGTCGGTAGCCTCCTATAAGTAAACATTACCTGCCCCGCATCTTTTATGGTCGTGTCGCCGCCTTGTGGTGATAAGAGTCCAATCCACACATCCCTTTCTGAGCTGTGAAAGTCCCCCGCCCCCACATTACATTACTTACACTCTCAGCAATTTCAAATCCTTTGTAAATACAAATATCATTTTGTAAATAGCACAATGCATGCTAATCTAACATGTAGGCTGATTCTGGTTTTACATTTCAAGGGAATACCCATTATTCTAGAAGTCCTTTACAAAAACTCAAGCCAGTTTCTGGTCATTACCCAGCATTTGCAGCGAGGACAAAGTCAGCAGGCAGGTTTGAGTGGTTCTTAGAGAAGTGCAACTGGAAGCAGTGCTGGGGCAGCCCATGAACCTTAGTTTTCACCTGGCCCACACTGACATGGGCTGGGAACCGGGCATAGTCCAGCACATGGAAACGGGACACTCTGAAAAGGAGCACTACATCAGTCTAGTATCAAGCAAGTTCAAAAGCAATACTGATGAATAATTTAATGGAGACACTGACGCTTCTAAAACCTTCATGTTCATCCTGTTACTATTCGTTTCACATGCTATTGTAAAGTCGGTTTTAAGATTTCTCCCCATCCCTACCAACCGCCCCTCTCAAACCAGGGAGGACCCCAACAGGCCAAGTATCCTTTGAGTGTAACATACCCCCGGAGAGATAGTAGCAGCAGGTCATTGAAGAGGTGTAAGTGGATGTTCAGTACTTTACTCAGAAGACCCTTCATTAATACTTGCCGTAAGCAGCCCTCTTGCACTAGGTAGCGCTTGTGACTGATAAGGGGGAGAGACTACAAGAGGAGAGTGTTACTGCATGCAAAATGACGTCACTCATCAGTACCACACCGAGTTACAAGAACGTTCATACGACTGATCAGCGTATTTAATTCCTAGTGAAATACGCAGGACAACCTTAACGCTTTTGAAGTCAAGCTGTTTCTCCAATGCAACAAGTTTCTCCGTCTGTTTCATGCGCTGAACGCTGTCATCACATTCTTTAATGATCTGGATCAGGCACGATTTATGAATCGGAAAGGAAAGCAAGAATTGAGAGAGAATTGTGCATAGGTTAGAAAAGGACAAAACTAATGCAAACTTAATTTTAGACCTGCATTAGGAGCACATTACTAAATTCCATTTGTATAGCACAGTACCTGGTGGACGGCCATTATGGCTTCCTTTGTAAGGGTAACTGGGTCAGACTCGAGTGGTGTCAGCTTCAAGATGTTCTAGAAGAGGAAGTTGTACAAAGGGTTACTTCATTTATTATATTCACATATGCACATACTGATGAGCCATATGACCACCTCCACATGACATGAATAACAGACTGTTGATCTTGTTTAAAAAAGGGAAAATGTCTTGGATATACGAGCTGGCATGCCAACATTCGGTACTCATAGCTACCCAGTGAAATGCAGAAGAAATCAGTAGGAGGGGATCTGAGCAGCTTTGACAAGGACCAAATCATTATGGCCAGACCACTGGGTAACACTCACTTAAACCGTAAGACTAGTATGGTTCTCACAGTCCGTTGTGGTGAGTACCTACTGAGAGTGTGGTCTGATGAACTTCTGACAGACTCATAGATGTGCAGCGTCAACAATGGATATCCCATCTGGGACAAGCAAACAGGTGTCAAGCATCAGTGGGATGTGCTGGACCAGCAAGCCTGATCCGTGGCTACGCCGCCCCATTCGCATCATGACTCGATGCCCTGCATTCACATGACACATTACATCATTAAAATTATTTGTGCCACAGTAGCCCTTCAGCTGGCGTATAGCAGATGGGATAGACTTCATTCTCATCTTGCAATGACAAACTGCTGAAGACCCTGTCAATGGTTTGTGGTCTTTCCCCTCCTCACCATGTCTGACCGCGAGCAGCCCACACGCCTTGCCATTTCACAGATGCTCTGACTCAGTTGTCTGGCCATAACTATTTGGCCCTGATCAGTCACTCAGGTTTTCACCCTACCCATTTATTCAACAGGCAATACATCATCTACAAGTGCCGGATGTTGGCTTACCATGTATCCCAGACCTTGATGGGCCGTGTTTATGAGATAGTCAACACTATTTGCATCACTTGAGGATGGTCAATGTTTTAACGTAGAGTATAGATGCACAGAGCATTCAAACTTTGGTTCTATACAAGGTACAGAATAAGCCCATGTTCAAAAGGGTGATCAGTTCGTTAACCCGCAAGGATGACAGAATCACCTCTAGAACAATCCGCAATCGAGTGATCCTTTGGAAGGGCAGCACCAGGAAGGACTTGAGGGTCTGTCGCTGGCATGCAGGGTCCTTCTCCAGTGTCTTCAAAGCTTGCACAAATCCTCGGTTTTCCTGCCTGTACAAGAGGGAAGATGAGGTCCAAAAAGCAGCAGCAACTTACCATTCTAACAAAGGGAAAGATAAGTGACAGACATCAGGCGTTTGAGGAGTGTTTCCTGGTACATCATGTTGGTGATGTATGGCACGTAGACCCGACGCAGTGCGGCATGGTGCTGAAGCACAAGGTCCCCAATCTGCTGCATCATGATATTCTGCCCTAGACGGGCTTCCAAGTCAAGCAGGAACCTGCAAGCATTCAACATAGATGGTCATCATTTTTCTTTTCCAAGGACACACAACATTCTCTCATACACAAATACTAGCAAAATGTAATTTAATTCAATCCATCTACCTTGATCCTCATGAGAAAAGTCACAGAAAACTATTAAATAGATATTATGCATCAAAATTGTAATGGGCAGCATGTGACAGGCCATTCCACACCCCCATTATGAAACATTTAAGGACTGAAATAGACTAATACAGGTGTGATACTTAGGGTTTAAGAGTTCAGATTTACGCAAGTGTTTTTACTGAATGATGGTAAATCCTTAAAAATGAGAAACAACCCCCCCGGCATCGGCCCACTCATTACATTTATCTAAATTTGACAGTCAGCCTTTGCAGTTCCGTTTCTGGACAGGTATTCCAATTATAGGGCAGCCTGTCATTTACACCTAAACACTTGGAGCAACAGTTAATCTGTTCATTTCCCAGTAGCTATCAGAAACTGCAATGCAAATTAAAGATTAAAAAGAATTTGGTCTACAATCACTGCAGAAATCCATCCTTGGCACATGCCCAGGGTTGCTCAGGACCTACCGCTCACTCATTCTCTGGACATCCAAAAGGTTTGAGAAGAGAAAGTGGTGTTCCACAGTAGGCAGGGACAGGCGCAACATCTGTGACCCTCGGAAATGAGTCACCACCACTGTCAAACTCTTCAGGTATGAGGCCTCTGACCTAATCAGCTCAAACATGGCCTAGGAGACGGAGACCCACGGGATATTCTCTGAATCGGCCTCCTTTCAGGCAGATGCACCAGTTCACAATCTGTGCTCTAAGCAACACAGATTAATCAAGACAAGACATGTTAAAATACATTAAATGGTTGCTATTCTGTCCAAAAGTTCACTACACAATGGCTCATGCCACAGGACTGCAAGCTACTCTGAATGTTAGACAATTTTTTTCTATACGTAAAGAAATTTTGGTAACACTTTACAGGACACAAGTACTTAGCAATAACACAGTTATTACTGAAGTAAAAATCCCAAACAAATAGTCACTAATTGAGATGTAGCATGATTCTTTTATGATGAACAGGAGATCATTATTATTCATGACTTGTCCTTTCAGTAATTTACAAAGGTTTACAGAATTGACAGATATAGTAACTGCTTGAGATAAAACACGCATCACGATTCATTACTGATGAATTAACGAGATCAATATGTAACCAAGACTTAGTTTGTGGTTAATTAATACAAACTAAGTTATAGCATAACATTATTATCGGTGCCCCAAATAATAAGTATGCAGTTAACTAAAGACACACTCCACCTCTTGTAGCTTGATCTCCTTT
Source organism: Boulengeromyrus knoepffleri (assembly GCA_026770805.1). Classification (NCBI taxonomy): domain Eukaryota; kingdom Metazoa; phylum Chordata; class Actinopteri; order Osteoglossiformes; family Mormyridae; genus Boulengeromyrus; species Boulengeromyrus knoepffleri. The sequence goes on from JABJVO010000126.1 coordinate 18,409,736, forward strand.
GGACCCAGTCTCATCAGGATACCCTGCTCTCGAACCTCAGGTAAATCCTGCCACAGAAGGCTGCCCTTCTCCTGGTGGAACGAGCGAGGAACAGGAGGTGACGACGTCGTTGGGGCACTGTGCTTCAGGAGGCCGGGCAGGCTAATGGCGGCCGCCAGAGCACACAGGCCACTGCCCTGAACCCTGTGCATCTCTGCCTGTACGCACTGCAAGCAGTACTCCTGGTACAGGGGTGCTGTCCATCAGCAAACAGGAAGGGGGGGGGGGGGGGGGGGATTTCAAGTTGTTCAGAATTGCACTGCATGGGACAAGTTATAAAAGACAACAGTAAAATACATCAAATAATGCTGGAATAACAGAATATCTGAAGAATATCTGTTTAGCAGTACGCTGAAAAAATAAAATAAAATCTAAGCAAGGATAATTCTTATATTTAGATAAAATTCTACATTTTATTAAACTAACATCTTATGAAGAGTAATTTGCTTGTATTTAGGTGTATTGTCTTATTTTAGGGAATCTTACAAAGTACAATTTTCTTACTGCACCAGAAGATAAGGCCTAAAACTAGCAAAATTGTCTCAAAACATAAAGCAGTTTCTTAAATTTGAAAGGCCATTTTTTTTGCAGTGTAACCAGATTTTTTTAGGATTTCAAATTCCCCATTTAGAAGCCCATTGTTCATTTCTGGAATGTTGTACACCCAATACCAGAATTACACCCTTTTGTGGTTCAGTGCATTTTGTACAAGATCATAGCTACTGTACTTATATTACATTAGTTACAAACTTGCTGTCAAAATATAACATCAATAAAGACTGAAAATCTATACAAAACAGAATAAAATGCAATGAAAATTTACGTGAAAGGGAATTTCTTACAGGATTGACAATACTTTGATGCACTTGTGATTTCAGTAACATCCTTATCGCTCTCCTTGAGACTGATCTCATATCTGAAGATAAAAAAAAAAAAAAAGTTTCAGCCAGTTTCATTCCCACTAAGATGGTTTTACATGCGATTTAATAAACACAAACCCTCTTTTTCCTGAGACCTCTGTATGGGGGGAGGCCATTGGAGACGGCACATCCCGAGGCTCGTCCTGTCCGGGGAAGGTGAACCGAGGACCGGGGGAGAGTGTGGCTGGACTATGGTTCCACGTGTTCCAGGATGCGACAGACCTCAACGCAGCCGCAATACCTCCAGCGGGGCTATAAAGAGCCTCTAAAAAAACAGGGATGCAAGAAGGGACAACTTACTGCATTACAGCAAAGACAATCCAGAAAACCACTAGTTTTCAAAACACTTCACTTTCCATAACCTGGTAGTTTTCTGTTCAGTTGTTGTAATCACTTGGTAGTCTGTCCAAACCAGATGACATTTTCAGATGTCAAACACTGACATATATAAAATCCGACTGAATCATAACCTCCCCTGTTGTTATCGCACACCTACCTAAAAGATCTTCACATTTTTGGTCATCTTGTTGCTTGGTAATACCCCACAATCTGCCGGTTTCCAGGCCATGCAGTTCATCTGAAGCAGCAGACATCGTCCTCTAAGGGTGGTTTGGCCTCTTGCTGTGGTGGTTCCAGGTAAAAAACACTTTTTCTGGGAAAAAAAAAAATCAATAGATAAGCTAGTATAGGTGCAGATACGTAATCAAACTACAATATGAATGACACAACATGCAACATTCTCGTACTACTGAGGCACAATATTTTACGTGCTTAGTTCTGCCACGTTAACAATATTTTATATTCTATATTATGCAAAATGAACGCAGCGTTCATCCACACGAATTAACAACGGTATTATACAGATTGCAAAAGTATTTCTTTCTGTAGGTAATTTTACACTTACCTTCAAACCTATACTTTCATTTGGCTTCTCTGAGCTAGTATGAAAACGAACACGTCAAATCACGTGCATTTGTAATAACATGACCCTAATCGGGTTTTAATCAATTTCACGTGGCGTTCAGCAGGTGTTTTCAAACGTAGTTCGTATATGACTCGTAATTCAGCGCATGTGATATTATTCGCTAATTAAATATTAATATATTTAACGTAAAATTAAGTATGTGCATGATCGAATTTGGTAATACCTTACAAAATGTCATTATAGTAAGACCTGTTGCGTATACCTGTTGAGTATTCTGTGAATGTGACTCTTTATACTCAGCTGGTTGGTTGAAACAAACCTTGGTCTGGATTAGTACTTTCTGGATCTGACACCCCCCCCCCCCCGTCTTTATTTGATTACTTTTGTGAGTAACTTCCCCAACACTGCCGCTAGGTGGAGCCATCTCAGCGGCGCTACAATACTATTAACTTTCTGTGATATGTACTGAAGACCCTTCAACGCATACTCCATATTTTTCAAATATATTGTTTTACCAATGCACTAATCGACATCGTCCTTAATACAGAGATTTTTCGCAAAGATAGTGTTTTCACTTGAAGCATGTAACAAATGCTTATTTTTCACTATCTATAGTTTCGTTAATGATGTTTTGAAATTAATATGCAGATATGAATTATGAGTAGGCGTTATCGTACTACCGGCGACCACCGATTAATGTAGGTCCCGCTTGCCGCTACGCACGCGTGCTTTCGGGAACTATCTGGAATTTTTTTTTATCTGGTTGCATTTACAGATGAATTTAATGTGCCTGGAAGACGATCAGTTTCCGAACTGGCCGGCGGCCCCGCTGTGCTGCGCCTTTCGGGCTACCTGTGACCCGGCCGTGGCCGAGGACAGCAGGGCGCTGAATAACCTGCTGGCCCTGGAGAAGCGGCACTGGCCCGCCGGCACCGGGTCCTACTTCGGCCGCGTCCAGACTGACGTTCAGCCGCACATGCGGAGGACGCTGACGGCGTGGATGTTCCAGGTGGGAGGATTGCAGTGACCGCGCACAAGACGGGGTGGGGGGGGGGTTCTACTAAACGGGCCAGTTATTGTCAGGTTTGCCAAGTCTGGTCAGCTGGCTTCATACACATGCACACATTTACATGTACGTAAGATTTCTTGCGTGAGAGTCTCAAAGCGTACCTGTCACGCCAGATACGTGTGATTTGGCAGCCCTGAATCTATTAAGTTAAGATGTCAAAAATTTCACCTTGATGGATCATAGCTGTAGCCCGCGCTATAGTCCTTCGACTATCCTGCACACATACACTTCCCTTTAAACGTCCATCCATCCATTATCGTAAACGCTTAATCCCCACTGGGGTGGCGGGGGGCCCGGAGCCTGTCCCGGAAAAAAACGGGTTCAAGCAGCCCTTTAAACGTATTTAATGTTTTGTTGGCACCCAAGTTTGTGGAGCTAACATAAAATCCTTACTTTTCAGCTGCTGAAAAGATTATAACGCAGTTAAGATGCTGCACTGTCTGGAGTTATTTGTCTATTAGCTGAAATGTTTTGAACGTTGCCCAGATATAAGCAGCCACCAGCTAATCCGAGCCACGAAAGAGTATTTCATTGATCCATATGAATGCAAACTACATGCGAATTTACCGAGAACGAAGACTGACTGTGCGGATCACAAAATGTCAGGTGTTTAAGTTCAGGGTTTTTTGGTCCTTGTATAAAATCTCATAACGTTACAGTTAGCCTGTATATTTTAAAGAAAATGTGCAAAAATGTTTTCTAAAAATGTTCTTTTTGTCTATAGTTTAAATTTGTAGGTGAACAACATTTCACTGACATAATACAAGTAATAATTGATGGACTGTAAGTACCAGTTCACTGGAGCTTGGTGTTGTAATCATCGCGCTCTGTCTGCCACAGGTTTGTGAGGAGCAGAAGTGCGAAGATGAGGTGTTTCCATTGTCAGTCAATTTCCTGGATCGGTACTTGGCTGGTTTTCCACTAAAGAAGACTCACCTGCAGCTCCTGGGCACAGTTTGTCTGTTTCTGGCTTCCAAGCTTCGTGAGACCGTCCCCCTGACTGCTACCAAGCTGTGCATCTACACCGACTACAGCATCAAGGTGTCGGACATTCTGGTATGTCATCACTTCAAAAATCTGTCCCCATTTAACACTTGTGTATAATAACTATGTTACTAAAATGGTGGTAATAAAAACTCTAAACATACAGGGCCTGAAAATAGCAGAAACACCTACAAATACATAATAATATCATTGACTTGTTGAGTTGGGCCTTTGGCTCTTCTTGGAATGGTGTCACATAAGTAAATCAGGAAATAAAACCTCCATTCCCTGAGGGATGAAGTTGATGGAAATCCACCCGCACTGCAGAACATCTCAAGGTTCAGCAATCTGATGATGGAAGGCATCTGATTGCATCCTAGTGTTCATGAATAAAGTCTCTAATTCCTTTATCAATGTGTATATGTATCTTGGACTGTTTGAACCTTAGGGTCCACCTGGTTTTGCATTTCTTGGCATCATGTGACCTTACAGGGAAATCATTGGTTACAAGGACTCCCGCAAGATATCTGCTGACACCAATAGACATTGTGGCCTGAAAGCATCCATCGGTTTCGAACACACAAACCCATCTGGATGTGTTTTTGTGCACCGACCGAGCGACAACCCTGCCATAAATCCTACCTTTGAAGTCCATAACGTACAGTTTTTTGAGATTGGATCACAGAAGTGTTGATTTTGAATTCTGAATTCTGTGGTAAATGAATACAGTGAGTGGCCACTTTATAAGGTACCCCTACATATTAACAGTTAGGATTTGTGCATTCGGAGATGCCTTTCAGTACTCCACCGTTGGACCAAGCTGTTAATTTTGCAGTTTTCCCATTAGTTTAAATTAATCTGGCCATTCTCCTCTTATTGGTTGATCAGTTTTTGCCAACAGGTCAATCAGATCAGTGACCCACAATCATACTGTGTTTAAAATCACTTACATCATGTGTCTTAGCCATTCTGATGGCAGTTGAACCTCTTACTGCTGCCTGCATGCTGTACATATTCAGTTGCAGCCACATAATTTACTATTTGGGGGAGCAGATTAATAGTTAATAAAGAGTATATATCTTGAATGTAAAATGCTTAAAAAACACCTGTTTATTTATGAAATGTATAGTTTTATTAAATGAAACAGAAATTTAACTTCAAAACATAACAGATTGCATTTAGTCACGCATGAAATGGATAAAAATGTTTGAGGTTGTGTGAATCAGAAGGGTATTGATCGGTAATGTCTTCTTGGAGTGAGCGTTAGATCGGTAATGTCTTCTTGGAGCGAGCGTTAGATCGGTAAAGTCTTCTTGGAGCGAGCGTTAGATCGGTAATGTCTTGGAGCGAGTGTTAGATCGGTAAAGTCTTCTTGGAGCGAGCGTTAGATCGGTAAAGTCTTCTTGGAGCGAGTGTTAGATCGGTAAAGTCTTCTTGGAGCGAGTGTTAGATCGGTAATGTCTTCTTGGAGCGAGCGTTAGATCGGTAAAGTCTTCTTGGAGCTAGCGTTAGATCGGTAAAGTCTTCTTGGAGCGAGCGTTAGATCGGTAAGGTCTTCTTGGAGCGAGCGTTAGATCGGTAATGTCTTCTTGGAGCGAGCGTTAGATCGGTAAGGTCTTCTTGGAGTGAGCGTTAGATCGGTAATGTCTTCTTGGACCGAGCGCTCGGCCTATATGCTGTGTTGTCCAACACCACTGGCTGGAAAAGTGGTATGTTGAGGTGGGTGACTGTATATTTAATGTACATAGTATATTTAGTGAATCTCAACAAGGCCATGTGGTAGAAATTTAGTTTCAGTTTGTTTTGTTTGCTGGCACAGAAATGGGAGCTCATAGTCGTATCCCGGCTGAACTGGGACCTCGCCTCTGTGCTGCCCTCTGACTTCCTGGAGCAGATTCTACACCAATTATCGGCCGTTCCTCTCAACAGCAGCATTCTACATAAACACATCCATTCTTACATCGCTCTGACAACTATTGGTAAGTACTCATGTCTGGGGTCCTGTACTGGATAGACAGTTACGGAAGATGGATGGGGTGCATAAGTGAAAATCCCACCTAAATGTCAGTAACTATCTTGGGAAGTACAATCAAAGGACATTATGAAATAGGCCTTGTAAATCTGTTTTGGTACTTTTTAGATAAATGGTCTTTTGAACGGAATTTTCAGAGAGTGCACGCGCAGAATCATTATGTCTTCCTCCCTGTTATCTCGAGATCATGACTTATTTTCTTGCAATTTCATGATAACGAAGTTCTCTCATGTTAATTTTCTTATGATCTTGCGATAACTTATATTTACCCCCTTGATCTTGCAACGGGTTTAGTAGCTTAGTTGGTTTTGCGTCATCATGGAACAACGCGTTACATTTCGCTTTGATAATGGACCATCAAAGTAGAAATAGCAGGATGTCTGTCAGTGCCAGACAGTTGTCATATTAGTGTTTGTCACTTGACAAACAGAAGAGCACTAAATCACAATTTTGAATTTATTTTACAATAAATGGGAACATTGCAGTGAGATAATGTTGAGCTGTTAAAGCATTCTAACTTCACATCTGTAATCGAGAAGACATAATTACAAACTGCAAGGTATAGTGATCACTGCTCACTAGACCGTTAATGAAATTAAGGGACAGAAACAGTACATTTTGAGTAAGATTGACCTGTCCTGTATCCTGATGCTGTGGCACAGTAACACAGGCAGTTCTGGCAATCATCTACCTCACCATGTCAGAAAAACAAAAAATAAAAGTTGTGATTACAAACAACTTGTTATCTTAAGAAAACACGCTAAACAAAAAGATTAAATTCATGAGCTTAGGTGTTATGTCAAGATCACAAGAAAAATATCTTTTGTACTTTTTGTTCTCTCAAGATCATGAGGAAAATAAGTCATGATCCTGAAACAACGGGAAGAAAAAAATGATGATGAGCATCTTCTCTGGACTTCCGTACTTCTGATAAATACGAGTGTAGGTATTTTCAGAAATATGTTGAAGCAATTTGGGAGGCAAATTGTGTGATTTGTTGGCCATTTTCCCCCCTAAAAATGATTTGTTCTAGCAATGTTTACAGAATGTTACGGTTAATGTATGCAAACCTTGTCCAGTTTTCCTGGTGTCCTGAAATGTTCCCAAAACATTATCCCATTACTTCAGCTACTAATACAACTAAGATTAATAATATGAAAGCCAATGAAGGGCAGGGTATCACAACAGGTAGCACTGTTGTGATACCCTGTTGTGATTTATAAAATAATATTTTATTTGAAAACCATATTTTTCAAGTTCTGGGAACATTCCCTGCTAGCTGGGTTATTCAACGCTGACCATTCGTCCCTGTATCTTCTAACAGCTTTTTCAGTACAGGGATGCAGGTTGGAGGCCGTGCAGCTTATGTTAGCTTGAATAGTGCAGAATGCAGGGGAAACATCTGGACAGAATAGCAGTGAATCACAGGGCAAACACACAGAGTCGCCTACAATGGGCAATGTAGAAGTACCCTATCACTTCACCTAAATGTACATCTTCGAATACTGAAGTACTCTCATTAATAATTATTCTTAAAATAAATTTTTTTTCGCTTACAGAGTACACATTTTCCAAATACCTGCCATCAACAATTGCGGGTGCCAGCATAATGGCTGCTTTTCACCGGGTAAAGTTTCTAGAAGAATCTTTCACTTGGGATTGGCTTATAGGACGGCTCAGCAGTGTCTTGTGCAGTGACCTGGTAAGATGTGGCTTATTCGTTATTATCTGTCTGGATTTTGCAGTTTCTTTTCCAGATGAGTGTAATCCGTTTGTTTTGCATTTATTGTTCTATCCTGTTTTTTTTTTATATAAATAGTTTTTGTACTTCCTGTTACTTACTATTTCATACAAACTTTTAACAAAAACATCACATGGAATAGGACTTTAACACTGAAGTATTCACAATTACAAACCCAGCTACAAATATGAGTTATACTCCACTGAATGGCGATAAATCGTTTCAGCATTGTAATTGCGATGTGCCTAGTAATTTGTCGGCACTGCTTTGTGTCCGTTAACACAACTCGCACAGCACCACCAATTTACTTGGCACATGCTATCTTTAGATAAGTTCTATTTGGCAATATAGATGCTCCTCTACTGGTGAACGAGATATGCTCCGAACGGCCGTATGTAATTTGAAATGTTCGTAAGTCGTTATTCAACATCATTTCAAGGCTATACGCAAGTACAAAGAACTAGGATGCTGGGAGTACGCACGCTACGCTGCTGCGCGGCGGGAGTAGCGGCCAGAAGTCGTACTAGGCGGAATTGGTGCGCAGAAAAAAAACTTGATGTTGCGGACAGGAAACGGGAGCCCAATGAACACAATTTGGACTTACAGTTCCCTTTGTTCGTATGTCTGAAAGTTCGTAAGTTAAGAGTTTGTAAGTAGAGGAGCGTCTGTACTTTATTTTGGGTAATTTCATCTCCTTTTTGGTTTTATAAATATTGCGATATTACTTGATGTGATATTGCAATGTCATAATCAGTAGCCCTAAACAACATCCTCTCCAATCATAACATACTCATGAACAGAGAAGTACGTAAAACGTACTCTCAGAACTAAATTTTCAAAGCAACTGACATTATACAATGCACCTTATTTACATGGTGACTTCATTTTCTGCCATCGATGACATAGTCACCTGTATCGTAGCTTCTAACTACAGCTTGAGAGCCTTAATTCGAACTACACAATTTAACGACAGTGTTTGCGAACGTTCGTTTGAACTATGGTTTTGGGAAACACCTATCATTTAACGATGGTTTGTACTGTGTAAGTTAGCAACGTAGTTACTGCCATAGTTCCAACTGTGGTTTCAGGAAACACTTGCAATACATTACATAGGTCCAATTACATATGAAAATATTAAATGGAAAATCCCAAAAATAATTCATAAGTTTGAAATTACACACCATTCTGAGTAGTGTGATGAAATCTCCCGCCGTCTCGCCTGGGACATGAACCATCCATTTGTCCGGCGAATCCGTGCTGTATACACTACTCGCTCGTTAGTCACTTAGTATGCATGGAGGTTGGTACTATCTGTGAGTTCATGCAGCTGGGGGCATTGGAACACATCCTATGTTTTGTAACTTCCATGTTTGGGTTCCAGGTAGCCTACTGGTTTTACACATGGAGTTGTAACATGATTGATGGGGACCTGTGGCCTGTACTACGAAGTGGGGTTACTGGCTTATCGGGGTAACTTGTTGGATTTAAGGTACCACAGTTTAAATGGA
>JABJVO010000126.1:18428412-18439175 GCA_026770805.1 Boulengeromyrus knoepffleri
TCCGGTTGTAGCTCATTGTCTACCTTACCACTGTTAAATAGACCCGTATATTGTGTTGTAAGAACGTTTTGTTTAAGGTTTATTGAGCCGCGAAGTTCGAATCTGCCAATGTCTTTCCAACTTTACCGAACTCCAGCAGTTTACATGTCGCGTGTACATCTAGTCATGCAAACCACGCCGGTTTGACAGTTTATTACCAGGTGCAATGCGAAAAAGGCAAAGTAAAAGACAGTCTTAAGGTGAAAGTTAGTCTAAAGATAAATCAGGACACCGATACATTTAAGGTAATATTAATTATACTGCACTGACATATTTCATGAATCGAATTTTGTTATATAGGATATATAACATTTAGACTATAAGTTCAGGTGCTGAAGAATGCCGAGTCTGCAACTGCCTAATCTCAGCGCGCACTCTGTGTCCTACGGACTGAGCCCTCACTCATGCAGCTGGCCAAGACCAGTGTAGTATCTAAGTCTGCCCAGGACCTTATTAAATAACTAGCCCAGTGTGTCCATTTTTCCATTATAGACGTAAAATTAGCCATATCAAACGCGTTGGGTTAGTATGCAAACCCTTCAGGCGCGCGCACGTTATGTCTCACTCCAGCCAGTCCTGCTTGTATGGCGCTTTGCACAAAGGGGTCTGTTAAGTTTAATAAGTGATATTTGGAAATATCTCATGTAATTTAAGAACCAAACCTTTCCTGTTTTATATATCAGGCAATAGAAATTGTGAATGAAGCGACTGAATCTCCTATAGTTTTCGCGTTTTCACCGCCACCTCCCATTACCTTCTCAGTCATTCTCCAAGGCGTTTCTGCTTTTCTGCTCATTCAGATGAAAAATAATCTCAAACGTACTCAGACGACTTTCTGAAAAGTATCATCCTTTGCTGTCTGGAAGGGTGAGTCTCATTTCCCAGATAGCATCATGTTATTGTTTCAACGTTGAATTATAGTTAAATGCGTTGAATTGTGGTCAGTGTTAAATTATCAACGTTGAAACTGAATAGATTTTAATTAATATTGATTGGTGGCAAAACCTTGATTGATAAAGTGAAAGACTGAAGATCAGCGTTATTTCAACCTTTTTGTCTGATATGGAATCAATGTAATTTCAACATATGTGTGCTATCTGGGCAATTAGCTCTGTGGCACGGTTTTATATTCACCCTACACAATTCTGTTATTTCCCTATTTGATTTATATACCACATCGAGATATATTTAAGATTTGTTATGTAGGCCTAGCATTATTTCACTTCATTTAACAATAATACATCCTATTACTAAATTAGATTGTGCATGTAGACAATTCACTATTTTTCAGATATTATTCACTTGTAATATGTCGTGCACTAATTCAAAATCCAAAAACACATGGTAAAAAATGAATATTAAAAGGTATCGGGGAATGATTTGACTTCACACTTGAATGTACCAGCGTGTTGAATTAAAAATGGTCCTTAAGCGAATGATTCGTGGTTTCGCAACAACATCTTTACATATATATTTAGCGTGCAATGCATTGTACGTGTTGGTGGCTTTTTGCAGGAGGGCACAGAAATGTTACCGTTTAATGTCTCGTTCACTCTTCACATTGTTTTTGTAAATTAAACATCTATGCAGATTGTTTAACGCAGAGGAGTTTCTAGCTATTGAAAAGATCCAGGGCTAAGTCAAGTTTACCTGGGGCTTGAATTTTGGTGTATTTTGACTCGCTATGAGTTGAAGTGTAGGCACACTGGGTTTACAGCAACACTGTGAAAACCATACATATAGCAGAGTAAAAAATACAGTTAGCCATTTAACAATCTTGAGTTCAGTTATTCAAAATACACTATATTTCAGTTTAGGCAGTTATACAGGAAACGATCTACTGCCGTTTATAGGGTTTCTGTATTTTGTGAGATGAAAAAGAGGACACTGTCGCGCATATATATCGTAATGAACCTAGAATAGCATCAGAGGCTGTAATTAAGGGAAGAATAGATCACCATAAGACGTCAGCTACAATTACAAAAATAAATTTATTCAATACAACTCATGCAGCGACCCCTTGGGTCGGGTCTGGGTTCACAAAGGGTCCTGCCCTGCTATCTCCCCGTAGCAAAAAACTAAAGATGCAAAAACTCTTGTATTTTGTTAGGTTACTTATGGTTATGGTTAGGGCTGGGTAGGGGTTCAGGTTGTCATAGTTAGCGTTACATGTTACTTTTTCCATATTTTCTTGGTCGGTGCAGTGGTCAGCTACCTGCCTACCTCATTCCCTTGTAGGCTTTCTCCCCCAAATCTGTAGCCTGAGATCCATCACCCATCTTCTGCATGTGCAATGTCAGCCACCTACTTCTTTTCATACTCTGGGCTACAGATTTCATTCTGCTGCATAAAACAGTAGGAGGGAAGCGAGAGAACAGGTCAGGCAGTTCCAGGAGTAGTTGTGGTTAAGAGGATTGCTGAAGGGCCCAATGGTGACATCAATCACTGACATTAAATCAGCCACAGGAATTGAACCAGCAACCTTCCAATTAGTAGCACAGAGCTACACCCTGCCTGGGACACCTTACTTTACCTGGGGCACCACTAGGAAGATTCTAGATGTTAAGTTTGATAGTGTTGGGAAAGACAGAGAGCGGCATGCGGTGCATTTGAATAACGTTTCATTTACTGTGGTGGACTAAATTCATCTTTGACAGTTGGAAGCACTGGATGAAATATTTGTCATATTGGACACATGCACCCAGATTCGGCGTCAAAGATCACAGCCGCAGGTTAAATTCATATTCCAGTTTACAATGGTAATATGGGTACATGGTCTTTAATTGCTTGAAATTGACAAATAGTTCTTAGAAATTGTTTTTTCTTGCAGGAGTGAAAATGGCTTATGGGGAGCAAATATTCTCTGGAGAAGAATTAAACGGTTTGTGGGACTATGGAAACTACAACTACCAGATCTTTGATGATGATACCAGTGACCCATGCTGTCTTGGCCCAGTGTGCGGCGCAGAGAATATGATGCGTTTTTACTCTGTGTTCCTCCCGGTGATTTACACACTGACTCTGGTCGTGGGTCTGGTGGGGAATGGCTTAGTTCTGGCCATTCTCTGCCGGATGCAAGGCACCTGGAGCATCACCAACATCTTCATGCTGCACCGGTCTGTGGCTGACCTTCTCCTGCTCATCACACTGCCTTTCTGGGCTGCTGAAGCTGTCCAGGGCTGGACCTTTGGAACTCCTCTCTGCAAGCTGATGGGAGCCATTTTCAAGGTTGTGGGTGATCCTCCCACCTAGATTATGGGCAAAATATATCACAAATATATTCTGATGCAGATCAGATGTTCCTCAAAACATTTACTTCAATATCAAACTACATCAGCAATACAGTAATCAGGACTTGCAAGAGCGACACGCGAGCGTCTCGGAGGCTGTGGAATTGATCTGACAGTCTTTCGACCGCCTTATGCTGGCTAGCGTGAGTGAAACACCGCCGCTAATTCTGGAAAGTGTGGATCTGAATATCAGTCGAATATCCAACCTAAAACTAATCTCATCTCGATCTTTAGGATATATTTCCAGGTGGGATTTTTAAAGATTAAGAAATTTTGAAGTCATGTGATGGTCATTTTAATTAATTATCAAACTATTGATTTTTATTGCCAATGAAATAGTTACTAACCACTATATTTCTCATAGCACTGGTATCCTGCAGTTTGTGTTAAATTGTACTGGGAGGATTACTGAAACTGAATATGGCACAAACAGCCCCACCCTGGGATATTTTTCACCAGCCGTCACTGATAAGGATTTGACCTTGTATAATTTCACTTTCGGTTTGAAGAAAAGCTTCTGCACGATCATACAAAGGTGAGCAACTGGAATGAAAGATAAATTTAAGAAAGTGAGATTTAACGAGAACTTTTAAAACAGTGAATTACTCGCATGATTTACTGATCAGTGTAACATTCGCTTTTCTGAATTTTGTATTAGTTTATTCAAACAGCATGTACCATCTCATGTAGAAAGGTATACACGGTTTAAACATGTTTAAAATCTATATATAATGACTAAAATTCGATTATAACTCACAGAAGAAATTGTATGTTTTTTTAAATACGGACATCTTAAGTTTATATGATATGCAAAATTACATTTTATAACTTTATATAAACACGATTTATTTCGTTTTACAGCTTTATTTTAGTGATTTGCATAGTTTGAAACTTTGACGAGTAGGTAGGCTATTTATGAGAAATGGTTAAAAACATAACTTACTAATCTTAAAAGAACATGCAGTTCTTTCCCCCATAACTCATGAGACAGCATTAAGAAATACAAATAAGGTCACGTACTGAAAAACTCAAATGCCTATACCTTGAAAAAGTTAAAATAATTGTTACAGAAATTGTTGCGTAGAGGATTCATGCGTGTGAACTGGACTCTAACGTTCATTTCCATGCCTCACGAGTCAGCCCTGCTACCGTTGTGCATGTCACACGTACAAATCTTCATGGAAATCACACCCACACCATGTTCGGCAGTATATCACCGGGTGCATGCAAATGGAAAATGAAAGTGACTTGTGTTTAAAGGTGACTTGAGACTCCGATACATTTCAGTAGCCTAAATATTACGTCTACTGCACTCATATATTAAATGAAGTGACTATCGATTGTTATAGAGTATATAACCTTTAGACTATGAGTATAGTGTAAAATCAAAGACTGATTAAATATTTATGTGTATAATATGGTTTCGTATTTGCCATACGAGAAAATGTGATAAGAAAATCACAAGGTTATTAATCCTCTGCAATATTTGTAATAATTTCATAAGATGACATAAAGCTCTACCAATTACTTGCCCCCCCGCCCCCCTCCAATTATTTAGACTACACATATTTTTTCTTCCTCGAATGTCTGCTGTATGTATGAAATGTGCTATGTAATGTGGGATCATTATTGTTATTTAACATTTGATGGGGCACAAATATAGTAGTATGCTATTACTTGTGTATTAATTAATCACAAACTAAGTGTTAGTTGCTCACTGATTTCATGTTAATTCATTAATCAATCATGAGCATGTTCAATTTGTTACTATATCTATTCTGTTAACCTTCATGAATGGAAGTGTTGCAGCACGGCATGGCAGAAGCAGGGAAAAAGAGTAACAGTCCACTTATAGTTCCAGACAAAGGGGTTTATTAAACAAGCTGAATGCATGAGGGAAAACACAAAATAAAAATGACTACGAGGGGTCAAAAGGTGAAACGAGTGTATACACCACTGGTGATCCCTAGTTCCTTGCTTAAGTACATTGTTTTCCCATTTGTATGTTCTTTTACCAGTGTGCTTACCATGCCATTTTTGTTTCACGTGTGAAAGCTCCACCTCTGCCTATCTCATAGTTTGGTCCTGCAGCTTTAGTTGTTCGGACTGACGAGCAACCTGCACAACTTTCTCAAGAGTTAACTGGGGCTTCATTTGTAACTTCTGTGAAACATCCCGGTCTGCTATCCCTATGACCGCTCAGTTGCTGATCTATTCCTCTTTGTTTGCCCCAAACTCACACAGCTCATACAAGCTATATACAAATGCCTCAAGAGTCTGTCCCATCCCTTGAGAATGATTTATTTGAGAAAACACAAACAGTAAAAACTAAAAAAAACTGTTACGACAGGGCATGACACATAGTAGCGATCCACAGTGCGGCTCACCTCAAACAGAAGAACACAAAGGGGCAAACCACAAAATGAAGGAGCCATGAGGGGTCATAAATAAAACTAGGAAACATTAACAAACACAGATGGCAAACTACACTAGGAAAGACTAGGAACATAAGCAGAACATAATTCAACCAGGCACGGACCAGGAAGACTATAAACTGGAACACAGAGCAAAGACAAAGAAAAAACCAGAAGCTAAGGATAAAACAGCCCAATAAATTAAACCAATAGAATCAACGACTGGAGTGGTGTTAGCTTTTGAGCTGCTCATTGAGCTATGCGGCAGCCCAAGGAGCAGGGAAACACACTAGGGACTTAGGGCTACAATACAGAGAAGGGAACAGGATAGCCAGGAACACCTGATGGCCAAACGGTGACAAAAAGAAGGGTACTGACCCTGACAAAGGGCCATAAAAGTTAAATAGAAAGAAGAAAAGGAATACTATTAAAGAAATAACATCAACCAAACATCTTGTCTCTGTCTATCATTTTCAGGAAATTCTGGACCCCCTGATAAAATGTCATCTTGCCACCTCGCCAAGTTTCACATATAATTTTCCATATTCAAAAGCCCCTGTCAAGTGCTGGGCCCCCTTAATCTGTCAAGGTATCCATGCACCTCCAACACCCCTAATTATTTCAGTAAAATGAAGTATGAACTACTCAGTGTCAGTTCTTATCAGATTAAATTCAGCATCACTGGACTTCAGGCAATGCCTTTTCTGCAAAGATACTATAGTCAACCCTTCTGTATTGCAACTATCCCCAAGAATTTTACATGGTTCTTCTAGATCATGGGGTATCACTACCCTGTTAAACTTGTCTCATAGTCTTGGATATGTTCCAAAACTTTTTAAAATCACTATTTTTAGACCTGTTCCCAAGTAACCAAATCTTGACTCTAGCGATCTTGGAAATTATAGATCTGTGTGAAATCTCCCTTTAATTTCAAAGATCCTGGAAAAAGTTGTTCATCAGCTATCATCCTTACAACAGAAAAATAATGCTAATGAACTATATCAGTCTGGTTTCAGACCAAACCATAGCACAGAAATAGCCCTAGAAAAAGTAATGAATGATTTGCTTATGGCTTCTGATCAGGGCTGTATATCTTTGTTGATGCTACTAAATCTAGCTGCATAATTCAATACTGTGGACCATAATATTCTCTTGGACTGGCTAGAATCTGTGGTTAGCATTAAGGGGACAGCTATCTCTTAGATATGCTCCTTTATAACTGATCGTTCATGTGAACAATGAATGTTCCAAGCCCACCAAAGTCAAATATGGTGTCCCACAGGGATCAGTGCTGGGCCCACTACTGTTCACTTTAAATGTGCTCCCACTTGGTAACATTATTAGAAATCATGGTGTTGGGTTTCATTGTTATGCTGATGAGACACAGTTTATATATATATATATATATATACACACACACACACACACACACCAAATGAAACATCTCTCTGGGTTAGAAGACTCCTGACATCGGTGTTGGTTGGCAAAATATTAATATTATATTATGTTTATATTATTTATATTATGTTAAACAGAGAAAACTAGAAGTACTGCTAGTTGGTCCTAAGGCTGCTTGAAATAAATTTGATGACCTAAACCTCGGTGGTCTTCCTATTCAGCTTAATCCAGTGGTCAAAGACCTTGGTGTCAGATCGATATTTTGATGTTCATATAAGAAGTATTCTTAGAACTAGGAGTAGGATGGATATCGCTAGCTAGAGCAAGAAGAGCTACAGCAGATTTCAGAGCATTCTCTTACAGAGCTCTGCAGCTGTGGAATAGTCTTCCAGTGGATGTGTGAGAACAGAAGTCATGTCACAATGTTTTATCTTGACTGAATTTTTAAACTTGTAAATAGCATCTGTAACTGGAAGTAGGCACCAGAATAATCTACAAACAGCTAATAACATCAAATCTGTTTAGTTTTGTGTTGTTTTGCATAATAAATAATGTTCGATTTTAAAGCAGATTTTATTTTGCTAAACTTAACTGAGGTCTCACTCATGTTTTGCAGCCCCCTGATGGAGAGATCAGAGTCACCTGCACCCAGCTGTCTGTCCATGAAGAGCGATGGCTCAATGAGACCCCCAATTGAATTTAGAGGAGAGAGTCCATTTGACACAAGGTGACTTATCAGTTTCAGAATAGTGTTGATACACTTGAGTTACTATCATCAACCTTGTTCACTTTAATTAAGCTGCAGAGTTTTAACTGATTTTTACTGGTGCATAGTAAAAAATAATATACAATGTATTATAAAAATATTACTTATAAATAGTGATGAGCCAAAACATTATGACCACTCCTATGTTAATCGTATAATGTTACCTGTCTCATAAATACGGTGGATATGTGAAATCTGCGGAACATAGCCAAGCTTTGGAGGATACTCTGCTTTCATGATGCAGAAAAACTAATTTCATGCCTTTATAACTTCCAGACTGGGCTATTGTAATGCCCTCCTTTCTGGTTGTCCATCTGGATCCTTATACACTTCAGCTGGTACGAAATACAGTTGTCAGAGTTTTTAGAAAAACTAAAAAATGTGATCATGTTAACCCTGTTCTATGCTCCCTTCATTGGCTTCCAGTTAAGTCTTGGATTGATTGCAAAATACTGCTATTAACTTATAAAGCACTGAATGGTCTTGCAGCAGAATACCTTAGAGATCTACTGGTCTCTTACAACCCTCCTCATCTGCTTCAATCTCAAGGAGCAGGATGGATATCGCTACCTAGAGCAGGAAGAGCTACAGCAGATTGCAGAGCATTCTCTTACAGAGCTCCCCTGCTGTGGAATAGTCTTCCAGTGGATGTGCGAGATTCAGGCTCACTCTCAATATTAATAAAACAAATTGAATTAAACTATATACCTACACTAAATACTTTAGCCGCTATCATGTAATATATAATATTTTTAGGTTATATTCAAAAACGTTTAGATTTTTAATTCCTTAACTCATGTAATCTATCAAATATAAATGCTTGTGTATATTTCATTTAAACAGTGGAAATCTTGTAACAAAAGTACAAATTGCCTTGAGATCTGGGTAACAGGTTAGAAATCATGTCACAATATTTTGTTTATTTTTTTTGGATTTTTTGTATTGTAAATAGGATTTATAACTGGAAGTAGGCATCAAAATAATCTATGAACAACTGACACTATTTTTAATAGCATCTGATGTCGTTAATTTTTCGTTGTTGAGTTTTGCCTAATAAACAGTGGTCTGTAATTGATAAGTCTCACTCATGCTTTTGCAGCCTCCAGATGGAGAGATCAGAGTCACCCAGCTGTCTCTCCATGAAGAGCGATGGCTCAATGAGACCCCCAATTGAATTCAAAGCAGAGGATCCATTTGATGCAAGGTGACTTTTTGGTTCAGTATTGGCTTTCATGACATGTTTAAAATTCATACTTATTGGCTATAACTGAAAGGAGTCATTGAATTAAACTACATACAGTAAATAATAGAACCAATATCACGTAATATGTAACATTTTTAGTTTATATTTAAACATGCTTTAGATTTTTGATTTCTTAAATCATGTAGTCTATAAACAATAAATAGTTTTGCATATTTCATTTAAATAGTTGTACTTTCAGTAACACACCAAGTAGGAATTACCTCACATTCACATCTTAGTAAGAGAACAGAAGTCATGTCACAATGTTTTATCTTGACTGAATTTTTAAACTTGTAAATAGCATCTGTAACTGGAAGTAGGCACCAGAATAATCTACAAACAGCTAATAACATCAAATCTGTTTAGTTTTGTGTTGTTTTGCATAATAAATAATGTTCGATTTTAAAGCAGATTTTATTTTGCTAAACTTAACTGAGGTCTCACTCATGTTTTGCAGCCCCCTGATGGAGAGATCAGAGTCACCTGCACCCAGCTGTCTGTCCATGAAGAGCGATGGCTCAATGAGACCCCCAATTGAATTTAGAGGAGAGAGTCCATTTGACACAAGGTGACTTATCAGTTTCAGAATAGTGTTGATACACTTGAGTTACTATCATCAACCTTGTTCACTTTAATTAAGCTGCACTTTAGTTATGATCACTCCCACATTAAGCAGATAATGTTAACTGTCTCGTAAAAATGGTGCATATGTAAGAATGGTGTAACCTAAGACATGTAACTGTTAAGGAGACTATCTGCTGCCGTGATATCGAACTGCTGGCGGTGACCCTCCATCCATATTACTCTAGTCCTGGGGGGCCGGAGCCCTGCACATTTTTGGGTTTCCCTTCGTTTTAACACACCTGATTCAACCTCTTGTGCTAATTACCACACAGCTGTTGAGCTGAATCATTTGTGGTGGAACAGGGAAAGAACTAAGCTACATAGGGCTGCGGCCCCCCAGGACTGCAGTTTGACACCCCTGAAATAGATGATGTATAGTAGAAGCTATTATTATCCATGCACATAGTCACTTTGACCTGTACATCTATCCTATCTATCTATCTATTCTATCTATTCTATCTAATATTAGACAGTAACCTAATGTTTGGTACACATAGTCGATGTGTTGAATACCGAAGAAATGGACAGGGGTAAAGACCTGGGTAACTTTGATAAGGGTCAAATCATTATGGCCAGGTCACTGGGTCAGAGCATCTCCGAAACAGCAAGGCTTGTGGTCAGCCGTGTGAGAACCTACTGAGAGCGATATGAGGAAAGAAAACTATGATCTGGAAACAAGCTGTTGAGCAGCCAAGACTCATTGATGTGAGATGTGCTATCCTGTCTGATACACACCAATAGAAGCGCTACAAACCAACAGAAGGGTTGCTGTATAAAAATAATTTTGATAATGGTCACAGGAGTAATGTGTCATTAGTGCGTATGGGGCTATATATGTACCGTATATAGTCAAAGGGCACCAAGCCCTACTGCGTATGGGGCTGCATGTGTACCGTATATAGTCACAGGGCACCAAGCCCTACTGCGTATGGGGCTGCATATGTACCGTATATAGTCACAGGACACCAAGCCCTACTGCGTATGGGGCT
>JABJVO010000126.1:18439524-18462097 GCA_026770805.1 Boulengeromyrus knoepffleri
CTACTGCGTATGGGGCTACATATGTACCGTATATAGTCACAGGGCACCAAGCCCTACTGCGTATGGGGCTGCATATGTACCGTATATAGTCACAGGGCACCAAGCCCTACTGCGTATGGGGCTACATATGTACCGTATATAGTCACAGGGCACAAAGCCCTACTGCGTATGGGGCTGCATATGCACTGTATATAGTCACAGGGCACTCACACTGAGGCACAGACAAGGGGAGAAGCTTAAGTGTGGTTTTATTTATTGGAAACCATGGCAAGCCTTGCAAAACAAACAAAAAAAAATGAGAGAATGAGAGAAATTTTCATTGGTCAGAGCTAAGAGGAGCGGAGTTTAGGCCCGTAGCTAGAAATGAACTTGTGGGGGTAAATCGATAGGAGCAGGGGGTATCCATCTTGGTAGATTTTACTAACTGGAAGGTGGGAGCAAATTTCGAGGGGGGTTCAAAGAGTGGTACTATTTTATGGGGGGGTCAAACCTCTTATTTTACTGCGTGGCTGCATGCATGCCAGGATGACATCTGGTCTGTGATTATGTCCTTTTATTAGCTGCCAGATGGAGCAGTCTGAGTCACCTGTTCCAGGCAGTCTGTACATGAAAAAATACCTGAATGTGGACACTGACCAGAAGGGGAAACTCATCCAACCAGAGCTGCAAGACAGTAGAAGTAAGAATATTTACAGCTGAACGGTTTTCAGTCTAGACCCAGATTCATGTCATTGATTGGAGTGATTTAAGAATTTTTTATTCTGAAATGAAATGTTAAGCTTTTTTATTATTAACACATTTCTTTGGACTACTTCATTTTAATTGCCATTATTTAGACTTTCATACACTTCATCTTTATTTTCAGAATTGCTGAAGATACAGCAGACACTAAAAGAAACCCTGAAAAGGAAGTATGAACACATATTTGAAGGGACAGCAAACCAGGGGGATGCTGCATTTGTCAGTGATATCTACACTGACCTGTACATCACAGAAGCTGGGAATGAATGGGTCAATGAACATGAGATGAGGAAGATCGAGACAAGATTTAGGAATCAAGTTAGACCGGAGAGAGCCATACACTGCAGTGCCATCTTTAAACCCTTTCCTGGTCAAGAGCATCCCATCAGGACTGTAATGACAATGGGAATAGCTGGAATTGGAAAAACAGTCTCTGTGCAGAAGTTCATCCTTGACTGGGCAGAAGGAAAAGCAAATCAGGATGTTCATTTCATGTTTCCTCTTCAGTTCCGCGATCTTAATCTTGAAGAGGGTAAAATGTTCAGTCTTATGGGACTTCTTCATCACTACTTTCCAGAACTAAAGAAAATGAAACAGTTTGAATTTGATGAATTCAAAGTTTTGTTCATCCTTGATGGTCTGGATGAGTGTCGATTTTTTCTAGATTTCCAGAACTGTAATGACTGTAGTGATATAAGAGAAGTAACAGAACTGCGTGTCTTACTGACAAGTCTCATTAAGGGAAGCCTCCTTCCTTCTGCTCACCTCTGGATCACCTCCCGGCCAGCAGCAGCCAGTCAGGTTCCGCCTGAATGTGTCCATCGGGTGACTGAGATACGAGGGTTTAATGATCCACAGAAGGATGAGTATTTCAGAAAGAAAATCAGTAATAAGACCATGGCAAAGAAAGTCATCTCCTACCTGCAGAAGTCAAAGAGCCTCTATATCATGTGTCACATTCCAGTCTTCTGCTGGATTTCAGCAACGGTTCTTAAAGAGATGTTAGATGAAGACGAACTTATCCCTACTTCTGTAACACAGATGTACATTCATTTCTTGATCATTCAGAAAAACATTATTAAAAAGAAGTATCAAAGAAAAAAGAAAAAGAAGTCTTTACAATCCAACAGAGAGATCATTTACAAACTGAGTCAGCTGGCTTTCCAGGAGCTGGAGAAGGGACAACTATTGTTTTACGAAGAGAACTTGAAAGAGTGTGGTATTGATCAAGAGGAAGCTTCAGTCTACTCTGGATTGTGTACAGAAATCTTTAAAAAGGAATATGTGATGTCTCAGAAGAAAGTGTACAGCTTTGTGCATCTGAGTGTTCAGGAGTTTCTGGCGGCATTATATGTCTTTTATTTACACAGAACCAGCATCTGCAATCTTCCTTTGCTTGACAAAACCCATGCTGACACAATGACAAGCCAAATCATTTTGAACCTACACATGAGTGCAGTGGATCAGGCCTTAGCCAGTGAAAACGGTCACCTGGATCTTTTCCTACGCTTCCTTCTCGGCATTTCGCTAGATGCCAATCAGAAACTCCTACATGACTTACTGCCAGAGAGCATCTCACTGAATGTTGAGGGAATCAATCAATACATTAGGAAGAAGATTGAGGAGAATTTATCAACAGAGAAATCCATGAATCTGTTCTACTGTCTGAGTGAACTGAATGATACCGGCTTAATTAAGAAAGTCCAAAATTTTCTCACATCTGGAAATCTAACAGACCAACGTCTTTCACTGGTACATTGGTCTGCTCTGGTTTTTGTGTTGCTGACATCAAAGGAGGTAAAACATGTATTTGACCTGAAGAAATACATCAGATCAGATGAAGCACTAGAGAAACTGTTACCAGTCGTCAAGTATTCCAGAACAGCCCTGTAAGTATTCCAGGAAGACTAATATTATAAATCATTCAGCAATTCAGGACAGGTGTTCATTCTTTACAGAGTAATGAGGTTATGCAGTGTGACACAGTGGTATAGTAAGGCTGACCTTATATAGCTGGACAGCTCTTCTGGGAAGTATACTTTATAATTATAAATTAAATTGAATTTGAATATTCTCTGACTAACTGCATGGCACAGTTGCATACAGATATCTTTGGGTCCATCCAGTTAGCAAATCAGTCTCCTTTTATGTTTAATAATTTCATTTATGTGATTACTACTGGAAGGCAGTGCATGACCTTAAATAGGATATAATACGTTTTGTATGGTTTCTAGGTTTCTAGAAATAAACCAGGATATTAAATCATACGGGTACTTAGCCTTCATGATATAGTTTGTATAATAAACTATCAACACGTCTCTGTTAATGTATTTAACATTGTTTAACTTTTGACATCCTTTTCAGGCTTGACAAGTGTAAGTTAACCGAGCAAGGCTGTGAATCTTTGACTACAGTTCTCAGCTCTGAATACTCACTCCTGAGAAAGCTGGACCTGAGTGACAATGACCTGCAGGATTCAGGGGTGAAGCTGCTCTCTATTGGACTGGGGGATTCACACTGTAAACTGGAGATTCTAAGGTCAGTGTTTCTGGGGAATCTGTAGCATAGAGATTGCAAGTCTCTGATGGGTGTTGTTATGGAACAGCTTGAGGATAATTTCAAAGACGTATAAAATAGCTGCATGAATAGCTTTAAGCAGATGTATTGGGTTTGAGAGAGACAAACACTGTGACGGCATAGAAGGAAAAGCAAAAACATACTGAAGAATGTCCCCCCCCCCCCCCATTCCTCTGCACATTAACATAGGATGTAGATAAATGTTTCCCAGACAGAAGATAGAACGTGCTGGGCAAATGTCATCTATATTGTCTCTAGACATCATCAATTTGATGTCATCTAATAATAAAAACTGCTGCATATTCAGCTGTTTAAGCAGTAGTATCCTATACAATGTTTTCAAAAGTGCTATAAGCTGGATAATAGCATCAATAATAATAATGAGCATTTGATCAGCATATAACCAGCAGACAAACAACATAATCATGACATAAAGTACTTGTCTTCAGACTGGACAGGTGTATCCTCTCAGAAAAATGCTGCGAATGGCTGACCTCAGCTCTCAGCTCAAACTCCTCACACCTGAAGGAACTGAACCTCAATGACAATGACCTGCAGGATTCAGGAGTGAAGCAGCTCTCTGATGGACTGGGGAATCCACACTGCAAACTGGAGATTCTGAGGTCAGTATTGCTAAAGTATTTTCACATGAAACTGGAGATACTGAGGTCAGTATTTACTGGGGAATTCAAAATGTAACACTGGAGATATGAAGGTCGATGCCTCTAAATTTAAGTTTTACCTGAAGAGCCTGTGTCATTAGACAATGTACCCAAATATTAACCTGAAATTCAGTGATTGGGATATGTGCCTATATCCATTAGAATTAGCAGATGGATATACAAAAAAGCAAGGTTAGCTCAGTGAGTCACTGCAGCCACCCACCAGGCCTGTAGCCAGAAACAAAATTCTGGGGGGGGGGGGGCTCTCAGAACTGAGCCTGACGGGGGAGTGAAGCAAATTTCGAGGGGGGTTCAGACTCATAATTCTTGTAACTGGCTGTGTGTCTCTTCTGTCTGCTCAGTAGAAAACTTTTTTTTGGGGGGATGGGGGGGGGGGGGGGGCTAAACCATTATTTTAGTTTGTAGCTACACGCCTGCCTCACTCCTCCTCAGTGGGGGTTACAAACCTTCCCCTCTGTCTGAGCCTTACACGCCCTGCCTGTTTGTTTGGGGAATTCCTTCCCCAGTCCAAAACGATGCAGTGAAGTGAATTATTGTGTCAGTGCACTTATGTGCTTATGCTGCACTGGCATCCTGTACTGGGATGGAAGCTCACATGTTAGCACTCATAGAGTCGGGAGATCATTCTGATCTATTTATCGATAAGGCTTAATGCTTGCTAGTAAAAATAGCATTCTAACTAGTAAGATTTGCATTGTCGGTATCTTGTACTCATATTCTTGCTAGGGAAAAATGCATTTTTACTAGTAAGAATGTTATTTTTACTAGTGAGAAGTAAGTTATGACAAGTAGCCTTGTACTGCTAAATGACTTCATAGACTTGGGAGATCATTCTGATCAATTTATCGATAAATTTCCTAGCATTTTTTTTTACATTTGAAATTATTGCACAAAACCCAACTAGTAAATTGCAACCACTCCTCCTTTAGCAGCTGAGTTCCCTTCAAACTACCAGGTCATTAAGCAATATGGTCACTAAATGAATCTCATAATAGCAAAGGCGTGTCTCTGGCTGTGCTTATGACTTTATCCTTCCATACTCAGTTTCTTTTATTCTTCATGAAGTGGACATTTTAACAACATTTTGTATATTCTACTTAAATGATCCTGCTCACTTCAGTGTGCATTGTTGTCGAGTGTCCAAAATTTGGTCATAAATATGCACATTTGTCAGAAAATATATATTTTTTATTACCGTTGTGTTTACGAATGGTATTTGTTAAAATCAGGAGTGGTTTTATCTGCTCTCATTGGCCCTGAAATGACTGTTTCACATATTTGTGGTCTAATTGAAAAAATTGAAATGTGTGACCCCACTGTTTGCTTTGGACCTACGTCACACTTTAAAAACCATTGTACAGATTCTTTGGAAGACCCATCCTGGGAGAATGTTTGGTAAACAGGTATGATCTGTGTTTTGCTTCAATCTCTGCAGGCTGTCACTGTGTCAGATTTCAGAGGAGGGCTGCACCTCACTGGCTTCAGCTCTGCGTTCAAACCCCTCACACCTGAGAGAGCTGGATCTGAGCTACAATCACCCAGGAGAGTCAGGAGTTAGGCTGCTCTCTGCCTGCCTGGAGGACCCCAGTTTTAAGCTGAAGAAGCTGAAGTAAGTGTGGAGATTTTTTGTGTAATTTCTATTTTCAGTTTTGTGCCATATAAACATGCACACCATCCGAAAATGGTCTATAGTGTGAATAGCGAAGTTACCTGTATGTTCCTTCTCATTCTTCAACAGTGTGGACCATAGTGCAGAATGCCGGATTTTACCCGTGCCAAGAAAGTGTATGTCTGCTTTCATTGCATCTAATATCTCATCTCTTGGAAGGGATAGGTTATTTGTTTCAAACATTTGCCAAGATCTTTTTATTTTCTGTGACATGCTTAAGATTCTGATTCCAAAAATTGACAGATCATTGTAGGATCTTGCATCTTTACAGAAAACTATTTGAAGTACATCAGAATTACCATGCACAAAAGATAACTGGTTTTACCATAGAGATGATCATAAAGATAATTACTGTATCAGTGATGCTGTCTTGCGTCTGCAGATTCTCATCGGCTCACGTTGGACCCCAACACGGTGAACTTAAACCTGGTTCTGAGTGATGAGAACAGGAAAGTGGCTTGGAAGATGGAAGAGCAGCCATATCCTGATCACCCAGATAGGTTTGACTGCTGGGAACAAGTGCTGTGCAGCGAGGGTCTGTCTGATCGCTGCTACTGGGAAGCTGAGTGGGGTGGGATTTATGGAGTTACGATAGGGATGTCTTATAAAGGAATCGGCAGGAAAGGGCTAGGTGATGACTGCAGGCTTGGCTACAATGATAAATCCTGGGTTCTGTGCTGCACTGATAAGAACTACATTGCTATTCACAATAAGAAGGACACAGAAATAGCTATACAAGACATCACACAGAGAATAGCAGTGTACCTGGACTGGCCGGCCAGCACTCTGTCCTTTTATAGCGTTTCCTCAGAAAAACTGACCCTTCTGCACAGGTTCCAGTCCGATTTCACTGAGCCCCTCTATCCCGGCTTTTGGGTTTCTAACACAGGCTCCACTGTGTCCCTTTGCCATTTGGAATAGCTACCTGTGCAGGGGAGTTTAGTGTGTGCATGTACATGTCTGTATACATTTACACATATGTAATCTTTAGCATGACACTGAAAGGGATGTAACCCATAGAGAATGTAACCGTGGAAAACAGCATTTAGTCAGTGTAGTTTGTAGTGGAACATAAACTGGCTTCTTACTGAAATGATTTGTTCAACATGCTATGCTGCCGTTTTTCAGGTATAAAACCAATCTGGGTCGGGCTAGTTTCAGCGTGTCCTTACAGTAACATACCTGCTCTGCACTATACACTTCATATTTGTTTGACCCAAGATGAATAAGACCTCCAGAGTTCTATTGCAAATGTGGCTTTTACTTAAAGTCAGTGTGTCCACTTGCTCACCATGCCCTGCTGCCATTTTATTGTTACAAAAGAAAAATCACACTAAGCCTGGAGATTTGTGAAATTCATATATATGCTACAGCTTAAACATTTTGTTCATGTATTATCTTGTATTTAGTACGTATAGCCTGAAATCACCAAATCACGTATTGTTTGTATGTGTTAGCCTCCGCACTGCTAGTGTGTTCATGTGTCTTAACATCAACTGTGATAAACAGTGGGCAATAAAAAAAAAAAAAAAACTGTGATAAACAGGTGTGTGTGTTTTTGTGCTTCCTCAAAGGTGTAAGGCGTAAAATTAGCATATGTTTACTAAAAAGAAGAGTTAATCACTGCCAAAAATTCCAGTTTATACCCCTCGCTAGATAAGCTCTACTTGCCTGGAATGATGAAGCACACAAACGAAGATTCAATAACTGTGTTTATTATAACAAATGAATTCAGACAAGACAACACTCTGGTGCGAACCTCCACAATATCTTCGACCACTATTCCCTCTTTACTGATAGAATCTAGATATTAGACATAACTTTCAATAAAAAAAAACCTACTGCTCACCAACTCCAGTCTCCAGGACCCGGCTGAAATTGGTTATTTGCCAGCTTTTTATTCACAGGATACCTGCCTCGTTTAAATAGATGTTGTTACGACAGACACCTGTAGAGGGCACTGTGTATGCAAAATCGAAGGCTCGAACAATGTTTTCACTATTTCATTTTACTAAGAAAATAGTAATAATTCAAATATGTTTGGTCACACAGCCATTGGCTCTGAAATTAACCTGTTCTTTTAAACAAAATTCATTACATTCGCAATCTAAGTTATATGCTATGTTTGATTTCTTAGATATTATTAATAGGCTCTGTGCAGGCAATGTATGTGGCGTATAAATATAGTTTCATTTCCACACATGACACATGTTTAATACTGTGTAGGGGGTTTAGTATACATCAGGGGTCTTCAAATCTGGACCTCGATTCCAAATCCAGGTCTTTTTCAGTTCTTCCAGGTAGTTAGTTTAATAAATATGATTTTGACTGGCCAAAGGCTCCACAACTGGCTCAGAGGTAAAAGAACGCTGGAAAATCGGCAGGATTCCCCCCTAGAGGACCGCGATTTTAAAAGCCCTGACCTAGATCCTAAATGAGACCTTAGTCACTTTTCCTCCTTTAGGTTGTTCTTTGAGGAGATCTTTCGTATACATTTTTAGGACCGCAGGGCCAGTTCACGTTTATGGGAACTATATATACTCCCTTGATGTCTGAGTCCATGAGCGATCTTGTGTTAATAAAAGAAATCTAATAAATCAAGACTTATCATCTGTATAGTACAACTTTGCTTCAAACACATGTGCTGTTTATGGACACTAGTAGTCAGTGAGGCTGTATAACTTTGCACACTCAGATAAATAGATCAAATGACTCAGATCATTTCTGTTGCTACCCGTTACTGAATGAGCAGGCAAAAGTGAGGTCAGAAAAAAGGCATAGGTCAAAACAAGGCAATCTGCAAGCAGATCCAAATCGCAAGGCAGAATTTAAAAAAAAAATGTGAATGAAGCAAGAATCAAAACCAAGACAACACTGGGGACCACTCAAAGGCTGACAAAGTAACAACCCCAGAAAGAACTGAACAGGCAGGTAAATTTAAGGTTTTTGGGAACATAGCCCTCGATGAAGGATCCTGTGTTTAATACAAAGACAATAAATTAAACATATAATAAGGCTAATCTTTTTTTATGTCTGGCTTTTAAAGGAAATGAAATCAATTAACTTACCTGGTGTCTTTGGGAATTCACACTCCAGAGCAAAATACTAAAAAGATCTTAAAACGTACTCAAAAATGTAAATTTTGCTCTTAAACATAAACATTACACATTTTACAGATTTTATTTATAACCCTGAATTCAAACTCCCTGATGCTGCTTTATTTTTCCCCCCCAATACATTAGCAGCAGCAGCAGAACCAATTTCATATTTTCTTATAAGGCAACAGCGCCACCCAGTGAGCCAGGGCACCACACGCAGCTGGTTACTGAGCTTCCTTACCGTTTGAAGATATACAGCAAAGTACAGTGAAGCACACACTGCAGTGCAGTGCAGTGGTAAAAACACCCCAGGAAAACGTAACCAGCAAATGTGGTTTATTTCAGTTGAGTCGGATCACGGCAAAAACAAACTGAGGAAAATCAAACCTTATTTCTCAGTTTGGGGTCGTGACTCTCTAACATTCCAATTCTAGAGTAAATCTCAATGTATTTTCTTTCTTTCTTTGAGATGTTAATTGAAGCTTCATCTTGGAACAACATGCTAAAGATGCTGTTTCATGGGGAATCATGTCTTATACAATCTCTTGTTCTGATGATCTTTCTCGTCGTTCTTCCAGGCAGGAAACTCATGTTTAGATAGATCAAGTGAATGTCCAGGGTCCATGGACTCAAAATTAACCATTCAGGGGATACTGAGAACTAGTACCTCAGCTAGAATCCTTATGAAAAAAATAACCCTAAATTAACAGTGGGATGAAGTTTAATGGCCATGATTTACTGTAGCTGCATATCTCCAGGGATCTGGATTGAGTTGTTTTTGGCAGAGATGGGGGGGGGTGTCAGGCTGTGATAGGAGGAGCAACTGGTCAGATTTTAGAGGTCAAGGAACTCCAGAAATCAATGACCCAAAAGTCTTCTCCTCCACTCAGTCCAGCACCATCATGGGCGCGACACCAACCTCCTCGTCCCTGGACTGCGAATGCTGCAGCTCCCGCCTGACCTCAGCGGAGATCTGGGCATGTGTCTGGAACTTGAGCAGCTCCAACAGCGCCCCCTTCTGCTCGGAGGCCAGGTCCGCCTTGTAGCGCTGCACCAATGTGAGCAGGCTCTGGTGCCACAGCACAGGAAGGGTGCGCTTCTCCGTACGGAAGCGCAGGAAGTGGGCCACGAGCCCGTCCAGCACCCGGAAGGGCAGGGCGTACTTTTTGTCCAGCAATACCCGCAGGAAGATGCTGTTGGCGCCATTGTACTCCATCTCGGCCAGCTTGAGCATGGCGGCACTGGGGGCACGAGGGTTGGGTCATGTGATTTAGGAACACAAAAACACACGCCTGTCTCCACCCCCCCACAAATCCTCCACATACCTGGAGTACAGCACAGGCACAGAGCACTTGGTTAAGACGCTGCCGATGATGACGGCCTCCCGCAGTGTGCAGGTTCCCGACTCGCACAGCGGAACCAGGATTCCTGGGGGGGGGCATGATGGTCACAGCCAGGCAGGGAAAGCCAACGATACCAGAAAGGCAATCTGAACCTCATGGTAATTGATAAATTATAAAATTATACAAAAATCGGTCTCGCCAATGTGAGACCAAAAGACAGCTATACATCCACAGGATCGTTCATAAAGCAGTGGACAGATTCCCCCCCATAACGGAGAATATACACAATCCACAGGAGGAGTAGGCAGCCCTGATCCTGGAGAGCCGGTGTCCAGCGGGTTTTCCATCCTACTTGGTCTCTGATGAACCACAGCTGACCTCAGGCAGATAGTGACTCATCAGGTAGGATAGAAAACCCGCTGGATACCGGCACTCTGGGATCAGGATTCCCTACCCCTGGTCTACAGGCCTCTGTTCACATTAGCTTACGTGAATGACGCTGCCCTATGACATCTTTATGGATGCCCGTTTCAAGGAACCACGATGAAATCAAATACATAAAAACGGTTTAAACTTATATTAAAAGTGTGCAGATCTGAAGCTGGAGGAAGACCAGAAACACAGCTTCAGTTACAGGGGAAATATTTTTAAAATAAAAAATTATACTGCCCCGCATCCATGTTCCCACCACAGGAGTTCTGGGCAGAGAGCTTCTTGTGCGGCAAACGCAAACCTAAACACTCAGTTACTGCTCACCCTTAAACCAGGCCCCGGGCTTAAAGAACGCTTTCTTCAGCGCGCTGTACAGGTGGAAGTTGAGGCGCTTGTACTCAGCAATGTCGTCACGGATCCTTGGAAGCAGAACCAGGTTGTAGAAGCGCTGGGCCATCCGCTCCTTCAGGTTGGAGGAGAAGATCCTGCGCAGAGTTCAGGGCTGGCTTAGTGTTACATGCTATAATCACACATTTCAGTTTCCCTGAAGCTCCAAGCCTATTTTACATTACATACTATTCATAACCAAGTCATTGATGCATTAGATAAAAGTTTATTTAATGTAGGGGCACTGAGAGATTGGAGCCTGACCCAAGAAGCAAAGGGAACAAGGCAGGAGATACTCTGAATGGGGTGATAGTTCTTACAGGGTGCAAACACACACACACACACACACACACACACACACACAGCACACAGACCACGTGTGCACACATGCACAGAGCACCCGGTTAGAGCATTTCCGCGCACACACACATGCACACACATACATTCTTGGCCATATGAATAGATAAACAAGACACAGACAGAGCCAGAACAGGAATCGAACCTGCAATGCTGGGGATGTGAAGCCGTAATGCTCCCCACCAATGACCCCTCCCATAACCAAGCCTTTCTAGATAACGACAAGCATGTCACCTTGTGGCCTGGTACATCGCGGCGGCAGTCCAGGTCTCCGGCTCGGTCAGGTACAGAACCTGCTCCCAGTTGGACAGAGCTGGGATGATCTTGAAAGCCTTGGGGAGCTTCCCACTCCGATATTTGGACAGGACCTTCACAAGCAGACAATAAATCACACCGAAGCTTGCAGAGTCCAGATACCACATGCTCCTTATCCAGTAGTTAAACAAAAATGCAAGGAATTGTTCTGAGTCATCCATTCTAGCAGGAAGTTCAGTTGTCGTATGCTACATTAGAAGACACCAAAGATGCCAACCACCTAAGTTCACAATGTTAATTTTTTTTACATTTATTTATTTAGCAGACTTTTATCCAAAGCGGCGTACAGTTCAGACAGCAGCGTCAGACAGTCCCCAGAGCACCTATAGGCCCTTGCTCAAGGGCCCAACGGTGACATCACTCCGCCAGCCATGGGATTTGAACCAACATACTGTCTGATCACAGACAGTCCTAACTTAGAGAGCCACATCACCCTACATTTTTAAGAGATTTGGAAATAGCTTTGTAAGAGAGCACAAAAAGAAAACTCGTCCATGTGGAAAACCTGGTGAGCAGCTTAGGCCGACAGAGCGTTCTTCACAGCAGGACCACAGCAAACGACACACACACTGTGGGTTTCAGCTCACCTTGCTGACGCCTTTGTAAACCTCGATGACCCTGGCATCCATCTGTGGGAGGGGACGGCCCGAAATCTCAGACATCACAGTGCCCACCTCAGTCTGCTTCTCGGTAATCTTCTCCATGATAATGTCGGCTAGCGTTCGTCTGCATGGGAATTATAATAATTTCTCAGAGAAGCTGACTGCAAATCATATAGCTGAGCTTGTAAACATCTACATCAGGTCTTTTCATAGGCAAACTATGCATAAAAAATTTGGAATCTTATGAAAAGAAAACATGAATGCTTTATTTCATAAAGAACAATTTATACTAACAGAAAAAAGTTAGAAATTATTTCTAAAATAATTTCTATTTTACAAAAATGTGGCAGTCTTCTAAACGGACCTTACCTGACTGGTGGGTTCTTGTTCATAAACATCTGGATAGCTTTCTCATCCTCAGGGTCCACCTCAACTACAGACCCAAACTCCATGTCTTCACATTGCCCTTCTGCACCCAAAGATGGCCACTCTTCATCAGAATCCGGATCTTGAGACCCAGAGCCTGCGGAGATATATACATGTACACAGATGTATGTATGTGTGTAAATGATAGTAAGGGAAATAGCATTTAATGCACGTTAAGGCTGGAAAAAGAAAACAATGCAGGTCTGGATGATACTTTCTAGTAAAACATGGGAGAAAAATCCAGCTGAAATACTGTCGGGACAAACGAGTGCGCTGTTGTATAGAGAGGTCACTCCTGTATGCAGAAGTGCAACTGTTACCGTTGTATTTATTAAAGTGTGCGGGGTGTCACCGACGGCTAGGATAAAGCTGTACTTTCATTAATGTTAGGATACATAATAATCGCGTGGCCACATCAAAATATCAGTTAACATAAGCAATCAAGGAACGATGCTAGGCCTCGCAGTTTTTCAGCTCACCTAAAACGGTGGAGGGTTGTTTCTTGGTCACCGAAGATGTACCAAGTCCATACTCGCTCTCAAGTTCTTCTTGCTGTATCCGCGCCTGCTGTAAAATCTTTCGCGACAGACGCTCATCCACGTACTCGTCCTCATCCTCCTGCCTGCGATCCCTGTTCTTTACCCGGTTAGTAGCCTTTACCGCATCTCCCTCAAGTATCTGATCAGCAAGAGCCAACGTCGGTACTTTTTTCTCCCCTCCGCCGCCTTTGGATTTCTTCACTTTCGGCATTTCTGCAACCAACGTCACTTGTTTTAATATAATTAGCACTAGACTGAATCAACGCATAAAAGCTTCAAGTATACGCGTGCATTTAGCTGCCGTAAGGTACCAGGCACGTGCGCTGAGAGTCACAACCCAAAACTCAGTGCAGTTACCGTCATCATGGCGTCGCAATAACTGTCGTCATTACAATGTCTCAGGATTTGTTCGTCATCAAGATGTTGAACCATATATGATGCGAGGACAAACCGAAAACAAGATTATTCTGTTGAATTTATGGAAAAGGGTAAAGTGAAATTTAAAACTACAATCTGTCATCGGTAACAACGACGGGGAGATGTTTTTCTTTTATTTTTAAATAAAATTATATATTGGAAGAACCTCTGGATATCTTAATTACATAGCTTACCTGGTTGAATTTTTACATATTACATATTTACAATATGCCTGTTATATAACCATTAAAATAAACATGAGATGGAAAATGTATGTTCCCTACTCAGAAACTTGTTTTATCTCCTCAAAATGAACTACAAATGTCGCATCGCCGCTCACCGGCGTCTTTGGACCTTCCGGTCGCGGAGTACGTAACTTCCTGCCGCAGAAGAGCTGCTCGCCTTTGAACTGGTGAAACATTAGTGGAGCTTAGAAGTCGTTATATCATAGGGATATGGGGGTGACTTGGTAAGTTTTGGAAATCAAAACTCGAATTTACATGCCGCTCTTAAAAAATCCATTATCTGTAACTAGGAGAGGGCTAGGAAAGAAAGAAGACTACATTCATATGTATCGACGTTTTGAATCTGGATTCCTTCATGGCATGAAAAGATTAATGTTGCATAACTATGAACATGTCAGAAAGCAGTTGGGTTGTGGAAATAATGACACTTCGTACAAGGACAGTTATTTTCTTGCTAACCTAGCAGGTCATCCATAGCACGCTACGTGTGATTTTTTTCGAGTCTGTTGCGATCGTTCTGTATATGTGAAGCTTGTGCATGCGCGTGAATGTGTATATGAGGCTTTAACTGTCGATCTCCACATATTTCCTCCTCACGTTGCTTTGCACATTAATAAGCTTTTATATAATCTACCATTTTTTAATTACGCGTATGTGTGTATATTTCCGCTTTTATGTTCCTGTTTTACATATACGCATACAGTTTTTGACAGTGCATGTATAATAATTGTGTATAACTATTATATTATTAAATTGGTTGTGCTTCTTTGTTTCCTCATAGCAGCATTTTTTCCTTTCAGTGTCTCCCAGGTTCCGGTGGCAGAGGGGAAGAGCGTACAGCAGACAGTGGACATTCTCCACAGGAAGCTGGAGCAGCTGGGTGCAGTGAAGCAGGGCAACTTCTGTGTGGACTGTGAGACCTACCATGCTGCGGGCACTACCAGCGGTAAATGCAGGGCTGGGGGTGGGGGCAGGAGGTACACTATACCAAAAGCCGTCCTTCTGGGTGTAATTCATGTTGTTATGTATTTCACTTGGAAAGATTACTGCCCATTCTTCTAAGATTCTTTTGGCAACAAGTTGCTGACCTGTGTAGGTAGTGAGAGGTGCAGATCTTTGGATGGCCACAGCTTTTGTACCTTGAGGCATATTTCCTAGATGGGTTCAGTGAATGGAGCCTTCTTTGTACAATCACTGAAATAACTGTATGCTTTATTGGTGCATTTCTAATATTCATCATATTTATTAATTGGTTTCGAAAAAGCTTTTGATGGGTCATATCAATTCACTCATTAAAATCAAAATAAATGGAATCAAGAAAATGAAGCTTAGAAATACGAAAAATCGATTATG
This sequence comes from Boulengeromyrus knoepffleri, assembly GCA_026770805.1. Classification (NCBI taxonomy): domain Eukaryota; kingdom Metazoa; phylum Chordata; class Actinopteri; order Osteoglossiformes; family Mormyridae; genus Boulengeromyrus; species Boulengeromyrus knoepffleri. Next base: position 18,454,709 of record JABJVO010000126.1, read on the forward strand.
ATCAGTTATTGGTTCCCGTTGGGTTACACTGACTGTTGAATGACTAAATTCCTCTCCACCCTAAAGAACAGCACTGCTTGCTTTACCCCTGATTATTTTTCATTCTAGTTTTGTCCTTCCCAGCTGTTATCAGGCTCTGCAGCCTTCAGCATCCCCCCCCCCCCCCCCATGACTGTGTGCTCTGAAAGCCGGGGGGGAGGGGAGGTGGCTGAGCAGTATATCCTCTGCCAAACCAATTACCTGCTTTACACACTGCAGGCCATTTATAAACTGGCAAGTATGCTGGTACTGATTGGTGGAGCAAAGCAGCTATGAAATATGAAAGATGCGAGGGGATGTTTTTTCCTCCATTAGCCTTCATCCATGCTTATGCTGCCCTTCTTATGCTTCATGCAGGTCAGCCGCCCAAGTTTCTCTATGTGATGCACAACTCGGAGACGCCGCTCAGCTGCATGGCCATGTTCGAGGGCGGCCCCTGCCTCATCGCCGACGGCAACTTCGACGTGCTGATGGTGAAGCTCAAGAGCCACTTCCAGAACGCCAAGGGCCACAAGGTGGAGACGCGCGGGGCCCGCTACCAGTACTGCGACTTCCTGGTGAAGGTGGGGACCGTCACCATGAGCTCCAGCGCTCGTGGGATCTCCGTAGAGGTGAGCAAAGCCAAAGAAGAACAAATGATAGAAATATAAAGTAGGACACGATATCACATTACGATATAATTGCAATTACATACTATATACGCAATAATCACCTGGTTTTTAAATGACGGACGTAAACATTTGTCTGGACGCCGCCTTTTCAGCACCATATGGACATTTACTTACATCCATAATTTGGTAAGCAGATTAACTGTAAAATATTAATGAAAGGCATATTGTGACACCCAACATTTAAACAGTTAGTAATCTGTATAAATTTAGTGTATCCTTATGATTATTAAATTCTGCTAGCACTGCATGCCGCATGCTTCTGTTTTGGTATATCAGGAAAGCGATAAGTACTGAAGAGGCGGTGAGGAAAGGGACAGTTCAGCAGCCACAACATCTTTTAAAAGAGGAGATATTGTGGATAAACAAGGTAAAAAAGACATTGGAGGTCCAGCACATTTATTAACGCACAATACGCCGAATTTATACAGATTGCTAACTTTTGGGCTTCACAACGCGCCTCAATATTTTAGGCAGACTACTAATCAGTTTACTAAATTGTGGGTGTAAGTAAACGTCCATATAGTAACAAAAAAACCGGCGTCCAGGCAAATGTTTCTGCCGTCTTCTGAAGCCATGATGATTATTGCACACGTGCCATATAATCATGACAGCCCTAGAATGAGATAAAAATACTTTATTGATCCCAGAGGTAAATGATTTTGCAGACATCAGCGAGGTACAGAGTGTGCAGATACAAACATGTAGTGCAAAGCAAGCATAGTGCAAACGGCACTTGGGATATAAACAGAACATCATGAAGGAAATGTATAATTTATAGTGTGATGTATGTACAATTAAAAGCATACAGACTTTTGCTTTGTTAAAGATGAAATGCTGGCCTGACGTGTTCTGGCTGGGAATGAGGGCTGGAACACTGGGGGCGGCTCTTGTCGTGTCTGATGGCAGGAAGCACAAAAGATCCCCATCCATGCCTCTTCCATTGTTGCAATGAACTGGAATTGTTTTCCACCTGGAATTGGTGCCTGTAGACTGTAGAGGGTGCAGACACGAGTTTCAAAGAAAAGTGCGACCGTGTTGTTTCTCCTTAGGTGCAGGCTGATATGGATGGATGGAAAGTAGATTTGTTAAGAAACTTAGGGTCAGGGGTGACGCTGGTGCGAGTGCCTGTGTGTTCTGGAGATGGGGTATAATTTCTGCTGATGTTCCCCCATGCAGGTGGAGTACTGCCCATGTGTCGTGCCGGGGGACTGCTGGAACCTGATGAAGGAGTTCATGCAAAGCTTTCTGGGCTCAAATGTCCCAGAGATGCCCTCTGTGTTCGCTGCCAAGGCAGAGGGACTCTATGCTCCTGCTGACTGCACTGACACTATGACTCAGTACTTAGAGCTGTTCAACAAGGTCCGCAAGCAGCAGGCTGTGCCAGGGAGTGGCGTGCGGTGAGAGGAGTCAGACCCGGACAGGGAGGCGTGGATATCCCACCAGAAAGAGCGACGGAAGGAGATCCAGCAGTAACAGCTGAACGGGAAGTCTGAAGCTTTGGATGGTGTAACTGGCTTTGCAAGCTCTACCAAACTAAATTTGGTGATGGCACAGTCAACAGATTTCATATTTCTAAAACAGCACTTTTTAAAAAAAATTGGTGATCAGATGATATTATTGTGACATCATGAAAGTGTTTGCAGGTGTTGTGCATTTTCATATGTATTAAGGGGATTCAAAGAGTGTGAAATCTTGCAGTGTACTGTTGTTTACTGGCTGTTTCTTTTTCACGTTTTTTTCAGGTTATTAAATCATAGTAAAATATCCAGCAGCTTAGATGGTCACTGCTGTGTCGGTAGATTACACTTTGTGTAAGACTTATTTTCACTGAATAAATTTTTTTACAATTCCTTCAGTATCTCTATGGTGTCATGTATAACTTTAAAAACAAGCATTTTGCATTAAGCATAATATTTTAAACAAGTATGCATTTAGACTAAATTAAATGTTCCCAGGGGTGTGACAATTTTTTTTTACTCAAATCACTAAATTGGTACAAAGACATTGAGCACGTAATTTTAGATATTACATATACTTAGCAAAATGTGTATATGTAATGTCAAAAGTGTTTATAAATTGTTGCAATATTTGATTTGGTGTAAAACTGAATTGGACTGCAAAGAAAAAGCACTCATGTAAATAAACAAGGGAGGAATTTATAAGTTTCATAAGAAAATGACGTTTTGTTTGTGTTAAGGATAACGTGGTATAAAAACGTGAATTTCTGTACCTGGCAGCAATATTTTACATAAGAGTATTGTCTCGTCTGGGTTAATAATTTCCCCACACGTGCTTAATTGTTCCCATTGTTTGGCTTGCAGCCATTTTAACCATATTCATCTGAACCATCTGAACACCCATAAGAAGAATGGAATATACCTACGGGTACTGAGAATGCCGGTAGCTGGAAAGTGAGGCATTTACTTTTCCTAGCAATGGATTTTCGTGTTTTATTTTCCCGGCACAGTTGTGTATCGTTAACTTCCCCGTGCGAAGTTGCTCCGTTGCCTGGGCAGGGCCCTCGTGCCGGACACCTCCAGCCAATCGCAAGCGAGCTGAGGCGCCGCGGGATCCACCCACCGAGCAGGTCCGCCGCGCGAGCCGCAGCTGAGGCTCTAAAACGCAGTTATCCATTTCCCCGTAGCTGCATTCCCTCCTCCTTCCTTCCCCTCCCTTCGTCCCCCCCAGAGATGAAAGCGTTGTTTCACGACGCGACCAGATCCTCTCAAACGGGTCTTACATACTCGGCGTCCTGTACGCTGAACTCTGGTAACCGAGGACTTATAAATGACAAAAATATATTAAAAAGTACGAGAGTGCAAAGCGACTTGTCGCAGCGACACGTTTATTACAGAGCCGGCATAATTATAACCGCTAATACAGTAAGCTCAGTGCGGCCCGAGCTCGTTTGAACCCTTTTAACCTCTCCCGTAATCAATAGGATGATCGACACTGCGCCGACCAATGGGAGCCGGCCTTTTCCGGAAGATTGATTACTTCGGAGCCAATCAGAGCGACTTGTTACCGTCTCCACAACTAGTTCGGTTGTCTCGGGGACTGTGACAGCTCGCGCGTGCAGATGATGGCGGTAAATAAAACCCTACACAAAACCATAAAAGACGCATATGTGTTTAAATAAAAAAGAAAGGGGCAGAAACTCCAAATGCGTAGTGCATGCCCATTAGTTTTGTTTGATGTCTTACCAGTGTTGTAAATGGAAAGAGTGAAATCTTTTAAAGTTCTGAGTTGCATTCTCTGCCCCCCTGTCTCTTTGAGAATCAATTACTTTAATCCGCGCGGATCTTCTGTTGTTTTGTTTAAAGACTGACATAAAAGTTGACTCTGAATAACATTTCTAGAGACGGCCGGGGCGCCCGGCGGACGCGCGTTTTCCTTCGCCCGCTTGCCCGGGCCGGACCGCTGGAAGTTGACGACCGTCTCTCGCCGGGGGAGAGTTCAGCCGCAGACTGAGAGTGGTCTTTGTTCTGGTAAGTGGCTAACTAGCCATCGAGGCTGCACGCATTGTCAGGTAAACGAGGCAGCCGGCTGGTCTCGTCTTGGGACGGGTGTTGCATGAGTGAGGTTCGTTATTTATTTCATTATTTGCATTTGCTTTACTGATGGCCGTCAACAAAGGCGCAAGCTAAGATCATCGGGGAGGGAAGCTTGGAAAGGAAAAAAAAAAAAATTGAGGTGCCGGTAATGAAAACAGGGTAAAGCGACATGGGGGTGGTAGTCAGCAGCAGTGATTTTTTTCGGGGGGAAGTTTTTTTTTAATGGCATGCAGAGGCTGCTACACGCTAACCCTCTATGTTACAGGGCGAACCGGCAGCAAACGCCTTTTGCGTGGCTTCGCTCCCTCTTTACTTCGCTAACACTCGCTGTTTTGTTTGTGACGAGTTTCGCCGGTCGGTCATTTTTCTCTGTTGCTTGTTCGTTTTGTAGTTTGTGGAGTGACTGTGGCTGCACGTAGGTAGCAGCTGGCCGGCAGAAAAGGCGTTTTTAAAGAGAGAATCGCACTGAGTCGGGAGTATGGATAAGGTGACCCAAACGCACGTTGTCTTTTGCAAGCATCGTGCGAAAGCAGCCGGAGACCTTTTCATGGCCTTATTGCCATCGCATAGTTCGGTTAGTTCGCCTGGACTGGCCGCCTGGTCCCTCGTTCTTGCGCCGGGATTCCCGTGAACGACACTGTTGTCCACTGCATGTCCACCATGTGTCCGGTGTTTCGCCTTCTAAACGTGCTTTTCTCATCCTGCAGCTGAGTAAATGTGTTTTCTGGGACGTGAAGGTGTCGTGACAGATGGACAGCGAGGTCTTCTGAAGGTTTTCCGAAGTTGCAATGTTTTTGGAGCACGCCTCTGTTTTAAAGCACAAGCAAACCTCTTTATACTGTAAGCGGGCTTCCTTCGCATTTGCCTATTTTACACTTTAACTCAATTCTTGATATTTCTGCACATTTGAACAGCAGTTGAACCCCTCGGTTTGGGACCAGTAATGCTTTGGTCTCAGATTCAGCAAGATATCCACTCTACTTTCGATCAAGACCTGAGTGCAGATTATCCACTATTATATTTTATTATTTAACATTGCCCAGCTAAAATATTGAAACGTGAATATAGTCTGTACCCTGTCATGGATTGGCTTCTCCTACCTTGTGCCCTATCCTTCCTGGGATCGACTCCCAGGATTACACCAATTCTGCAGCAGAGACGAATCTACGAAGACTGATAAATGAATGGAAAAGAATTATAGTCTGCCTTGCCCACTTTGGCTGATTTTACATGTAACTGTTTTTCTTAATGACTCGCTCCTGCTTCTGTCTTTCTGCAGTATGAACCTTAGCAAGGCGCAGGGGCGTGCGTCCTGAGAGAGATCGCATGTGCATGTGCAGCGATGGACCGCTGTAAGCACGTGGGGCGTCTCCGGCTGGCGCAGGACCACTCCATCCTGAACCCGCAGAAATGGCGCTGCGTGGACTGCGGCACCACCGAGTCGGTGTGGGCGTGCCTGAAGTGCTCGCACGTGGCCTGCGGCCGCTACATGGAGGAGCATGCCCTCAACCACTTCCAGGCGTCCCGCCACCCGCTGGCCATGGAGGTGCGGGAGCTGGACGTTTTCTGCCACGCCTGCGGCGACTACGTGCTGAACGACAATGCGGAGGGTGACCTCAAGCTGCTGCGGGCAGCCCTGTCCACGGTGCGAGGCGGGTCCACCCGGCGCGCCCTGCGCTCGCAGACGTCCGCCGGTGACTCCCCGCTGCGTGGGGCCGAGGGCGGGAAGGGCGACGCCGGGGCCCGGCCTTCCATGCAGGCGGCGCTGCTGCACAGGAGGCGCGTGTTGCTGGCCAGGGTCCTGCATGCCTGGCAGAGCCGGCGGCGGGACAGGCAGCGGCAGCGGGAGCAGGAGCTGGAGCAGCACAAGGAGGAGCTGCGGCGTCGCCGGCAGGAGGTGAAGAGGAGGGTCCTGGAGGAGCTGGCCAGCGTCCCCCCCAGGAAGAGCGCACGGCTGCTGACCCAGCTGCCCCGGCGTACGGCCCTCATCCCCCGCAAGTTCCGCGACCCCCCGGAGCGGGTGCCCGCGGCGCGGCCACACCCGGGTCCCCTTCTGAGCTTCCGGCAGAAGCCTCTCGACGGAGCCAGTTCTAGAAGGTTCCGCAAGCACTCCTCCACCAGCACGGTGGCCCGTCGGAAGGTGGCGCCGGGTGTCACCGGGCTGCGCAACCTGGGGAACACGTGCTACATGAACTCCATCCTGCAGGTGCTGAGCCACCTACAGAAGTTCCGCGAGTGCTTTCTCACGCTGGACCTGTGCGAGACCGAGGAGCTCCTGGCCAAGACGAGACGCTCGCAGGGCACACGGGTGGTGTCGGGCGGCCTGGTGAACAGCGCCCCGGTGTCAAGGGGGACTCTCGGCCGCGTGGACAAACCGGGGAGTGGGGGGTGCCTCACCGTAGGCGGCAAGCAGGGCCCGAGGCCCAGCCTGAATGCCGCCGAGCTGGTCCAGCCCAAGGAGCCGCGGTCCTCCACCCGGCACCAGATGTCGCTGTGCCATGAGCTGCACACCCTGTTCCGGGTCATGTGGTCGGGCCGCTGGTCACTGGTGTCCCCGTTCGCCATGTTGCACTCCGTGTGGAACCTGATCCCGTCCTTCCGGGGCTACGACCAGCAGGACGCGCAGGAGTTCTTGTGCGAGCTGCTGGACAAGGTGCAGCAGGAGCTGGAGTCGGAGGGCACCAGGCGAAAGATTGTCATCCCCATTTCCCAGCGGAGGCTCACCAAGCAGGTGCTCAAGGTACTCAACACTATCTTCCACGGACAGCTGTTGAGCCAGGTGAGTATTCGCCGTTTCTCGCCCCCCGTTCGATGTGTGACTGATAACGCACCTAGATCAGTAATGCCATCTGCGCATTGCTCTGCATGACATCGACATAAGCAGGCAAGTTGCAAGGCTCTGAAAGCTTCCATGGAGACCATCGGCCTTCTAAAGGCTCTGCACGACTTTCTGTGTGCTATCCTTGTGCTTTGAGAGCACTTGTAACGTACTGAAGAGTTTCCCTTTGAGTGATTCCTTTACATCAAGGGTAACCAGTGTTATCCGCGAAAGGGCCGGTGTGTATGCAGGTTTTTGGGATAACCTTTAGGTCAGCTGTTCAAACCCAGGTGTGAGGACTCTTCAG
>JABJVO010000126.1:18484472-18497348 GCA_026770805.1 Boulengeromyrus knoepffleri
AGCTCTGCCCAATCCCCAGCCACCCCCGCACCGTATATTTTACTCTACATGCCCAGCGGCACCTATCAAGACGGCCCCACAATCATTTTTTCCACCCATTCACTTTTCCCCAGAAAAATAATTAAATCAGATGCTGCCTAAATAATTGCTCAGAAATTCTTAAAATAGCCAACAGAGAAAGCTCATTTCTAAAACCCATTCATGCAATTTGATAGTAATCCATCCCTCCATTCATTTTCCATAACCCCAGATGTCATGGAGAGCTGTGGTGAACCAGGACCGTAGGCCAGATAGCACAGGACACGAGGAAGGGAACAGCTAGGAGGGAATGCTAGTCTGTCACAGGGAACACGCTCACACGCTATGGGCCATTCAGAGGCACCCGCATCCAGTTACAGCAAAGCTATTCTCAAATATAAATGTATGCGATACAGAAAGGGGAAAATTATTAAGATGGTGCACGGAACATCAGTGGAAATTATGATATTACAATCTGATATTACATTTTGATTTCTGCATATATGAAACATTTATAACTGCATTAGAATTCAAAAATGCAGACCTTTATAGAAAGAGCTGTGTGTAGCTCTGTGTCTGTGCCTAACCGGCTGCAGGTTCGAATGTTCTGGCTGGCAGAGTAATCACATACCCACCTGGGTCTTGGAAGGCTTCCGGAATGCAGCCCGGCCCTGCAGCACGACCCTGCTCTCTGACCCCAGGCTTTCCTCACCTGTGTGTGACTTTGGCCAAAAGCAGCAGCTGCATAAATAACCAGAGCAGAGAAGGTGCTTCATCCAGCCGTGTGATAACCCGCAAAGTGCTTTGCATTACATACTGTAAATAAAATGTTGTCTTGGACTAATAACCAGGTTACCAATCAGATGTTGACAGCATGGAAAATTTTGACTGACATTGTGATCAAACTGTTATTTTTACCACAGACGTGGCATTTAAAAATGTAGCCTACATAGATTTTTTTACCACGGAAACTTTTGTCCGTATTTGAACAAGTTGACACTTCCTGGCGCCAGTAACTGGTTTACACTGCTTAAGTTTTTACTCCTTGTATATGAGCAGTTAGCTTAGCGAGTTAGCGCAGCACGGAAATATTCACAATCCACTTTGAATCTCGGCCGAGGTTTCAAAATTAAAACTACAAGCATTTCAACGAGACTCACTGATCTATCAGGTGAAGGTGATTCACTTTTAAATGGGTAAATCCATGAAATCAATATTTACATATAGCATGAATAGCTGTGGTAACTGGTTATGTAAGGGTTAATTTACGCCAAGCTATGCATTATACATTTTTAATTGCACGACTGCAGAGGCAAAAAAACACCTGCTGAGCAAAGGAATGCATTTAAAAATGCACAATGCATGGTTTGGAGTGCATTATCCCACTTATACCATGCTTACCATGCGCTTGACTTACATTTTTGTATCTAAAGACATTAATTGCACATTTACGAGCCGAAAACACATTTATTAGAAGAACTGCATCAGTGGCCAAGATTGTGGAAACGCTTCCAATTTTTAGGGATCGCAGAACTTTATTCCAGTTACTCCAGTTACTTATTAGATCATCCAATGTATGATATTTGTAAGCATTCTCTGTTTATAAACATTACCGCCAATATTCGTGTAATCATTTTTTAAACGTAATGCCAAAAATGCAAGGTGTCTCCACAATTACGGCCAGTGGTGTCGTTCCTCTGGCCAGTGGTTGGTGGGCGGCTCAGTGGCTTAGGCTTCTGCGTATGTGACTGGAGTCACTGGTTTGAATCCAGTACTCAGCAGAATTGCCTTGTGCCTTTGAGATGCTCTGAGGATACTGACCAAATGAGGAGAGCAAAATGGAAGCATTCTGTACTCACGCAAATATGAAACAAGTCCACATTTCATTAAAAAATTATCTTAGATATGACCCAAGCCACCATCGTTAATTTGAACATGGTTGATCGTTATGACCATAAGCCAGTCGTTAGTTCAATATTACCTGTTGATTTGCCCAATGGCTAGTAGCACATTGATTTACTGCTGTCATTTACCTGACTGGCACTACATGTGTGGTTAGAGAAAATTAATCAACACATTTCTGATCAATCAGATGTGACAATTCAATTACATACAGCATGAATAGATTTACTGTTAAATTCACCAATGATTTGAATGGCAGGTGCACTGTAATATTAAATGAACTCCAGTCATATCTGATGTGCAGAGCACATACTCAGACTGTATTGTAGACACTCCTGATGCATATTTTGTTTTCCCGTTTCTATTATGCTGAAGCAAAATCACTGGCGTTTGTGTTCATTCTGCCCCACTTTAAACCCATATCCACTGAACAAACTGCTTGTTCTATCCTCCCAAGCAGCTTAGTTTTTGCAGAACCTGACAAAGTCTTTAGGGTTCCTCCGTGGGTGAGGCAGGGGGGGGAAGCAGGCTCAGAACTTGTTTGGGGTTTGTCATCACCTCACAATGCGCTGCTCTCTCATTTTTCTGTGTTTTTCAAATTGTCTTCCGATAAACTTCACACTTCTAATATACTCATGACCACATTTACATCACGTGTCAGCATGTAATGATACTGTAACAGCAGGGAAACACCAATGGAAACCTTTAGAAGATCTGGTAAAATTCAGAACTTGAAGAACTGAAAATAAAACCAGCATGACTCAACCCTATATTTGAGCGTCGACATTTATAGCTATTCGCACTTAAACAAGGAATGAAACATATTAAAAGGCCTTGTGATGTTATTAACGTACATTGATTATTTATCAGTTTAATCTCTTCCATGCAGCGCACTGGGCCTGTGCCCCCGGCCTTGGAGGGGGGGCTGCTGGGCTGAGCAGCCAAGCAGAGATACTACAGCCAAGATCAGAGGGAGAATAGAAATGCTTCCTTGCCCTTCTCATGATTCCATGTATCAGCAGAGCATTTAAAATAGTTCATTAAGTATTACATTCAAATATAGCACAAGATATGAAACTGAAGTCTTGACACTGAGTTTTGAACGACTGTGGGCAAAATAGGGGCCTGGGACCTGCAGTGTTGTCAGGGTCGATTCCAGTTCAGTTAAAGGGCAGAAAATGATTTATGATTTATGGAGAAATTCCAGTTTGCCCCCACAGTCCAGGGACATTCTGTTCCGGACAATTGGTCCCTGTAGCTTGTCCTTAGTCAGGGATTGTCTGCGTGTACTGGGGATGGGTGAGATCACTGATTTTCTTTACAATCCAATACTAAGTAAAACCAAGATTGATAAATGGTGCCGGCTCAACCTGAAGGATAAATTTTGCTGACCGGGAGTGGGGAGATATGCCAGGGGATCAATCGTTCTCACGAGTCTCACGAGTGTCTGGGCTGCTGAAATCCCTCCCCGCTCGCTGTCCTTATGTACCCCTCCTGCCTGGGACAACTTCATGCAATCTAATCCTCAAAGGGCCGGTGTGTATGCAGGTTTTTGGGATAACCTTTAGGTCAGCTGTTCAAACCCAGGTATGAGGACTCTTCAGCTAATCAGTCTTCTAATCGGTAATCTAATTATGGAGTTGCAGCAAATACCCGCACACACAACAGTCCTTTCTGGATAAGATTGTCCACCCCTGTTCTAAATGATTAAATTAGCAGGTAAAAAAAATCAACAATGTAAGAATCAATTTAAAAAAAAATTACAATTTGAAAGAATCGATACTTCAGTATGACTGTGCATTTCCTTGGTGTGCTCCATGTCATGGACTGGCATCATAAGAACAATGAAGTAACTTATCAGGTCACTTCAGCTTGTGAAGCATGTGCTGGCACAACGCATAGCCACGCCCACCACACGAAGGAACACCGCGGCTGGTGACCGTCCAGTCTCACATGCAGTCCAGTCTCAACTTGTATTTGTACATGTCTTTAAATATTTACACTTGTCTACAACTGGTGCATGATCATCCATAAACACAAAAGGTGTCCTTATGTGGGATAAAGAAATGAAGTAACCAACTTATTATATAGGGTTCAATCAGACAGACAAGGTAGCAATGACAAATTACCCCCTCTCGCGATCTCACACGTGACATTATTACAAAAGAAAAATTAACCTGCAAGGGATATTTATTCATTTACACATCAGACAACAAAAATGCACCAATTTAACAATAAATAAAGGACATATATGCATTTAAGGGCATTTACTATGACGTCAAAGGGAATTTTGTGAAAACACGTAACGCTGAACACACTGCATGACGTCCATCATTCATTATATGGATGGATCCAGTCTGTGCAAATGAATTTAACTTAAATTTTTAAAAAGCTGTTAGGGAATATCCTTGTAATATAGTCTTACAGTCATGCTAATACATTATGTGCAATCTACCTCATTTGTTTGTAACTTCTGACGAAAACATTTGCTAAACATATTAATATCGCAGATATTTGGCTTTCGGCTTTATTGGTCTGTATTGCAGATACTCTCAGTTGCACAGAGTTCTGTGCAGTCCTGTCAGCATCATCATTAATAATGGAAGTTCAGGAGATTCCTCAAGTTCAGCCAAAGAAGCAGTACTATGGGGTATGTAAAACCCCGGGTTTCACCACCTCTTTTTTGAGGTCTCAAAAAAAGTGCCAGTTTCCCATTTTGCCCCCAGTCCGCTACCCTCCTAAGAACATCCAGTGCATCATCACCAATGCAGCTTCTCCTCCCAAATCTCACCGTGCATTAACATCGCAGGAGGTTTAAAGGAGATGCAACTACCCCAGGATGGGGTACAAGTATCCATTTATATGCTGTGCCTACCTCACTGTACAAGTAGGAAAACTCTTCGAGAATAGCTTGGAAAAGGAGCACAGTTTCTAATTATAAGGGTCAGGAAATCCATACTAAGGTCAAAAAACTGAATAACATAAAATCACATTCTGTAGTGTTATTCAAATTTTCTTGGAAACTATTGAATCTACTAAATTTCACCTCCTACACCCCTCTTAATAATAATAATAACAATAATAATAATAATATCATCTGAATTTGACAAATAAATATAAATTAGGAGTCACAGATACTCAAATTTGCCAGAAATTACACTCATGATTAACTCATTAATTGTCACTCTTGATTGTTGCTACAACAGCTGAGCTGTGAAAGGTCCACCAGTTTCTGGCAGAATTTGTCAATGCTAAGGAATCCAGGCTTTGCGGTTTGGGGTTTGGCTCCTGCGTTTCCAAGAGGTCTTTAAACAAAGTATTCAATGTCCCCCTCCTGGCAAACTGCATGCATGTGTATGTGTCGCCTCCTGTCTGCCGTCCTGGCAGAAACCCTGCCTTTCTGCAGTTCCATGGCACTTGGCTAAGCAGTGATGTTCACTGGCCTGACTTGCGTGGCGTTTTCACTGCCCTTCGCTTGGCCTGGTAATAATCTGGTGGAGAAGCAAGGGGACAGATGCAATTAACATTGATTATGCTTCACTAGGTCCTGTATATTGCTACTTCCAGTAGCAAACAGTTAAGAATAACATCTATCTTTCAGCTAGCCAGCTGTATGTCATGTCTAAGTCCACTTATTAAGCTACATAATCACAGGAACAAACACAAAAACGTTACACTATTCTTTGCAAATTATTCCACAGAAAAAGTATAATGAAACAAGATTATAATGGATGGCAGTTGTGTGCGTTAACTTTGTTGCATTTAAGAATATAACAGATAAAAGCAGAGCATTCTTCTCACCCTACACACCTGTGATATTGGTCTGCTTCCTCTTCACCGCATACTTCTGCTTTGTCTCCGGCATCCTCTCTACGTTCTTGGCTGTAGCGCTGCACTTTTCCGAAGTACTGGAGGTGCTCTCAAACTCATCCTCAGCTTCCTCTTCCAGATTGTCCATCACCGCGCCAAGCTTCCGTGCCATGCCTTGACGGACCACAGAGGGGCGGTAGAGAGCTGGGACCTGATCCTCGGGCAGCGCCACCCACTGGAAGTCGTGGTTTTCCAGTGGCACATCCTCCACAAAGTCGAAGCCCCAGCGGCATGTCTTGTCCTTCAGGTCGTCCTGCAGGAGATCCTCGTGATCTTTCTTCATCTGCTCGTGATCGACCTGGCCAAAGAGGTTCCGGCGGACTGGGCCAGTGCGCAGTGCTTCCAGGACTGGTTTGTGGATGGGCATGATCCTGCACTGTGGGTGACATTACACATAGCAGCAGGTGAGACTCATCACCGGCCCGCCCGCTTTGCTAACTCAGGCGAGTGACTCAACCTCCAGCCCCTCTAACGAAGTACAGGCACAACACCAACCGCTTCATTCACATGTCCGGACTTGTCTGCAAAGCATCACTGTAACCAAACACTTACCAATTGTGTCAAAACAAACTTTCAAAACAAAATCAGTGAAAGGAACGGCTTTCTCAAATTAACTAACCCGCGATAGCCACATCTAAACTGAAATTAACTTGCTTTTGGCACCAGTTCAGTAATTGTCATATAAATGTCAGAACATCTATAAAACAACATTGGTCACGAACTGAATATGTGGCAACAAAATTGAATCTGTATAAGTTAGAGTTTAAACTTGGTCCTCGATTAATTTACTCCGTGAAGTGCCGGCCTGCAACATTTTCTTAAGTCAAGTCGATGTTGATCCGGAAACGCTACTTTGTGTCTTTAAATTTAAATTAATTTGAGCTGCATAATGTCATGCCATCAAATCGAGGCAAAACCCGCATTAGTCTTATTTAATGCTATAACAACCGTTTTTATGCACAGTCCTATTAATTATTTCAGTAAAATTAAAGAACGGATAACGAGGCGTTATTCTAAATAATTAAATAAAAACCCTTCTTGAGAAAACAAACGCAGCATATATTTAAATAATTAGTGGATATTTTATCATATGTGGATCGCTGAATTTAAAGCTTACCATGGTAACAGCCGAGCCCTGGTTTCGCCCGAATGTTGCCCTCCGAGGTGACAGCAGCAGGTCGGCGCGGCTATTTAAGCGAGAAGCCCCGGCTACTTAGCGCCTTTCCTGGGCTGGTCCCGCACGGCCGTCCAGTCACGGCTAAGCGCGATCGGAGGGCATGTCTGGGCTAATCCTGCAGGGCGGCCTGACATGCACAGGCAAATCCGCCTAAAAATACAGCGTCACCGACTCGGAAAAAAGTCACGTCAATACGCCCTGCGGGGGGAAAATAGCGACTTTTCCGCCCCCCTTAGCGACTCCCCAAGCCCCTCAAAAAGAATCCAGCGACAAAAAGCACCGCTTTTGTCTCTGTCAGGAGTTTATATTTAAGGCTAACAGCTGATGGCTGCGCGACTCGATAGAGAACAGCGTGTATGAATCACAGATGGTTGCATGGTCTTGACCCTCTCCATCTAAATAAAATAGTTATCAGACATGTCCCTGCTAGATCTCCCATCATCAAACAATCTGAGCTGAAATCTGGCTGAGTGAGGGGTAACTTTTTAGTTAATATAACCCCAAGCTCTATGTAAAGTCTTGGCAGACATTAATAAACCTTTAATGCCGGTGTTGTTTTTCTTACACTATTTACTTTACTGTGTCTTCATTTCCCTCCAATTTTAAATACATTTTGATAGCGAAAACTTTTCAGCATTCGATTGGTAACACTGGCCGTCAGTATACATGTGCACAGGTCAGTACCTGGGTATATATAGGTATCTATCCAGTGACAAGTACACGGTTTTCAGGGAAATCAACCCCGCGCGCGCGCACACACACACACAGACGCACACACACAGACACACAGACGCACACACACACACAGACAGACTCACACACACAGACAGACATTCACTGATACACACACACACACACACACACAGACTCACACACACAGACGCACACACACACACACACACACTCACACACACAGACACACATTCACTGATACACACAGACACAGACACACACGAGTTCGACACAAACCACGCCCTGCGGGTTTCACGAACTCCCTAAATCTCAAAATGATCACCTGAGGAAAATCCAAGCTTTAAGTATTCAATATTTATGAATGTTTGTTGGGGCTGTCAATTTTAGAAAAATAACTAGTTACTCGTGATTTTCTGTCGGTCTAATTAATCACGATTTCTCTCACGTTCAAGTTTGTTTCAGGTTGTACGATGCACACGCACGCATTTCAAGGTTTATTTGATAACTTAAACATAAATTTCCTTTTACATAGAATCAATGTACTTCAATTAAGGGTTAGATGTCTTCCAGTATGCGATTTAGTTTATTAACCACAAAGTCGTGTTCTGCTGTTATGTTTAAATAAGTCTTAATGTACTACATGGTAAAAAAAAATAACGTGAGTCAGACTGATATCACTGGATCTGGGGGTAAGAGAAGCAGCCAAATGAAATAGATCCTGAAACTTCATCTCCATACGAGATGCTGGAAAAGCGATAATGAAAGACGAAGGAACTGAAGGATCGTTTTCTTTATAACTTACAGATCTATGAATTACAGCGAAAAACGTCGTTATTTGGAAATATTAAAAGGAAGCGAAACTTCCAGACAAGACAGGGCAAACTGACGTCAGGAAACTGGGGGTCAGCAATGACAAGACGATTCAACAGGCAGGCGGGAAATATAACAGGCGCCGTGACAGTGAGACGCTGGTGGATTTTCCCTGCTGTTTAAGATCCAAAGTTATGTTTCCGTGTATTGAATGCCGGGGAGGCTATACGATTACTTTATAATAGGATGACATATGCTGGAATACGTGCACACACAGACAAATACCGACAAATACCTGAAAACCTGTCGTTACATTCATTGTATATAATATAAAATTACAGACTTTGTCTTACTGTAGTAGGCCTATATTCATAACACGCTTTGTCAAATAATCATCGAAATTGTTAAAGTTTATTAGGAAATCACAGTCCAGTATTGCTGTCAAGCTGAAACGTTTTTCCAATATTTCAATGAATGATGCGACGACGTTGTTATAACATTTGATACTTTGTTATAAATGAGTAAAGAGGCGCTTTTATTTGTCTGAAATGACTTTGTTTTTCATTGAAGGTTAAAACGTTCATATTTCACTTTAGTCATGAAGGAAATGAATTAGGACTCACGGCAGTAGTTTCGATGTTTGTCCGAAGTTCTTATAAATATGCCTGAGCGATAAAAGGTGGGAATTAAGTAAGACTTCGGTAAATCCGAAAACCAGTTTCAAAATACAAATCTTGTGACGTTCTTTTAGCAGCTACTATGAAATGACTTCATCCAGTTTCTTGCCAGAAGTATAAATAACTTGGGTGGGCGTGATTATAGAGAAGGTGGGGTCGGCTCTGCACGTGATACTGGGGCGATCGATTTACTTAAACCACTGCGTTGTAGTAAAACTGTTTTATTTTAATATTTAAAGTGGAAACACAGACTCATACGCCGACAGAAAGCGGGGCCAGTGCTGGCGCGTCTAAAGACTTGCGTCTCAAATCACCCGGTGAGAAAATATTTGCTCTGATCAGTTCTGAAGGTTTCTAATCGTCTGCCAAATACTTTGTATTTTGTACACATTTCCAATTAAAATGACAATCAGTAGGCTACACTTTTACATAAAATGAATATATTTCAGTTGTTAAAACATTGGAAAACTGTTCTATCTGAGGTTTATGTTTAATAATATATTTGAATAATGAATATCAATGAATGCAAGTTGAAAGTGCCTAAAGGCTATTATTAGCTAGTATTTGGGCCAACAAATGTATCTCCTGTTTGACTCTGATGTATCATTTAAAATTTGGAAGCAGCAGAAAATGTATTAAAATGTGAAAAGTTTAAGTTCTGTAACCAACTACATTATTAATGCACATTTACTTAATTCACTTTATTAATTTAATTATTAAAGTAATTCAACTAATTCACTGCATAAACCAATCACGGGAATAAAAATGTCCTTTATACAGTAACTTTACACAGAAAAGAACCTGAAACCCATGACAGGAAACACGAGGGAGCCGCTTTGGACAGGATATCGATTCATCTCAGATTGCATACCATCAGAATTCAAATACCAGACCTGAACTCCATCCATCCATTCATCCATGGGTGCAACAAGAACCGCAACAGTTGCAACATTTTTATTTTGAAACATCATTGTGATTTTGTAACTTCTGACATAAAAGAGACAAACGTTTACAGTTCAGAATACAAGATAAAATTCAGTGTATTATGATATTAACTGAAGTACTTATTTGGGATCTCGAACTAGTTTAGCTAACCATCCTACAACAATAGCCAAATAAAACAACCTCATACATAGGACATACTGTACAATCAATATTGAACTCTTTAACATGTTTTGGGGTAGGCCCAAGAAATATTTTTGTCAACTATATCACTTCAGCATGACCCGATTCAGGATACTTCTCTAATAACAATAACTGATTTAATTAATTTTATAAAGCATACATCCATAATGCATTTGACACTCATCACAACCCTGATCCTAGAAGTTTATCAGACAGATACGTATTACGGTAACACAGCGGCAAAGCGGGAATCCCCGTCTTCCGGGCAGGAACACGGACACGCTGATTGTTACGTAACGTCACTGGCGGAAAAGCTTGTTCGAAGGCCGGGGCTTTTGTCTCGTTTTTTTTTTATTTATTTTTTTGTCACGTTGTTTCAGAAGATGCCGAGTCACGCCAGCCGGTGCGGACAGCGCGAGAAACCGCGTAACAGTATGCGCATGCGCACGCCCAGCGGAGTGTGTGTTGCTGCTTGTGTGAATACTAAAGGGAAATGGAATTAGACATCTGTATTGAATGAGCCCCAGTTGTATAATTTAGGTACGGGCAAGTCTTGCACAAAATGTAGATTATAGGCGCCTGCCTGCATATTGAAGTCCCACATTTTTTTTCCAGGATTGCTTTTTGAATAAAAATTCATCTGTGGTGTGTGAGAACTTGTATCTCTCCGTGAATATTTTGTCTGACGAAGAAAGCCGATCTGGCATGCCCGTAGTGAAGTAAAACACAAGCGTGTTACTTACTGGCATGATGAACATTTTAATTAGACAGCATGTACGAAAAGCCCATTGGCGGTCAATTATTGGTTAACAGTACTATAGAGGTGATACATTTTGCAAAGTAGCGGGTTGATGAAACATTTTATACACTTTAGTTGGATAATGGCCATTCTTTTAAGCAAGTTACAACTCCTGTTTCCTAATTAAATGCACAGAGATAACTCCATTCCGAAAGCTATGAATACAGGAAATATGAAGGAATTATTACCGTTATAACCCTATATTGTTATGCTATTATATGTTTTCTAAATGGTCATAATATGTAAGTAGCACATAGGCCTATCGAAGAAAAGTTAAGTAAAATTTTGAGGGAATTTAGCGACCTCTGGCGAAATTTTATGTAACTATAAATTAAATTGTAAAACTAGGTGATGTTTGTAATAGCGATTTACTCCCCAGACGGCTTCACGCCCCAGCCCCCCCACGCCGAACCACTACAATCTCTAGCCCCGCCCTCTTTACATATAATGACAGATGCACCATACATTTCAGAAAGCATGGTCAGATAATCCATTGAAGGTCTTGTTCAAGGGCCGAACGGCGGCAGTATTCTACAGACCCTGGGATCTAAACTGGCGACCTTCTGATCAGACACGACACATATAAACCCACTGAGCGACAGACCACTCTCCAAAAAATCTTTATTAAAAGGCCTTTTTTTTTTTTTTTTACTCGTCTCAGTGTAATTAGGTCTGCATCTGACTGTTCTTTCATGTGTTACACCTGTGGAATTCTGATGCAAATTGTTGTAAATAAAACCATATAGAAAAACGTTTTTGTGAAATTGTAAAAAAATAAAATCCAGCTATTAGTTAACATTAAATCACAATAAATGTTATCTTGCGTTTTTCTTCCCTTTTCCATCGCTAGGTGAAGCTGTTCAGCGTTCCCTTTCTTTGCTGCCATCTAACTCTGCTTCTAGAATTTCCGAGTTTTCAAAATGAAACCAGGCACAGCTCTTCATCCGTTTTTAATAAAAACAGCACAACACCCTGACTTATCACACTAATGAGATCAAGTGTGTGAGGCTACCCTTGGGTGACATCACTTTGTAGCACTACCTTGGTGCAATGTATCTCAAAATTATATCAGTTCCAGATCTTTCCCCACACTGCCTGCGAAGTTTGAAAAGAGATCCATCAAATACTTCTGAGTTCATTACAAACCTGTGCTTATTTGTGGTGGATGTGTGTACCTGTTTTGGCATGCAGCGGGCACATAGGCTAATTCAGTGTTGTGCTGCAAAGGGGAACGACCCGCACCTAGATACGATTTGAGCGAGAAACACCTGGCTGAGAAGCAAAAGAAGAAAATAGGGGCCTGAAGAGCCATGTCCCCATGTGATTGTGTGTGTGTGTGTGAAGGTACCAGGCTCCAGCTCAGCCTAGATGATGCACTATAATGTTAGGTTCTGGGTTTGCCTAGCACACTAGGTCATAGACGTCTCCCCCTCTTGTATCTGTTACCCCCTTTGAGGGCAGATGGCCAGGGTTTTGTTTCCTTAAATTGCCTAGGTAGCTTTGGGGGGGGTGGGGTTGGGGTTATGGGTAGAGGAGGGTTTTCATTTCATTTGGGCTGACTGTGTACCCCGGGCCTCGGTAGACCAAACAAATAATTGGTCAAAGCGTTTTGAAACTCAGTCTTATGTGTAATAAGTTTCACGTAACAAAGCACACTGCACCAGGAATCTTTTGGTTAACAGTACAAGTTGGGTGTCCTCAAATCGAGGTCATAACAGTGGTACTCTAACAGTGTCCTGGGGCCTGTTTCACAAAGCAGGATTTCTTGCTTAGCCAGATAACTTGCCAGATTTAAGGTAGTCTGG
>JABJVO010000126.1:18521811-18547709 GCA_026770805.1 Boulengeromyrus knoepffleri
ACACACACACACACACACACACACACACACACACACACACACACACACACACACACACACACACACACACACAAATTCTGTGGGTGTAATGGTTTCGAAACTGAGACCAAAACCACGACACAAACATTCACAGTCTCGTATCGTGATTCCGGAAGATGGAACCACAAAATCCCTCCATTTCCCCCGCCAACCGCGACCAGCTGCCGCAGCTGCAGCCTGTTGAGCTCTCCTTACGTTACTAATGTTACAAAAGTTATTTTTCATTTCAGTTAACACTATAACAGGTAAATCACAAAATTACTATTTTATTTAAAGTTCAGGTAAGAGGTATATTTTGTAAATATTACACATTACTAGGGCTGTAATGTTGCACATATTCGTCATATCAAATTTCAAGTCACTTCTGTTTTAATAAAATACCTTTTCTCTAACCAGTGTTTTGTATTTTATGTTGTTAAATTTGATGAACAATCGCCTTGCGCCCATAGCCTCCGGGATAGACCCCCCGCGACCCTGAATAGGACAAGTGGTTTCAGAAAATGGATGGATGGATGGATGATGGGCAAGTATTTCTCATTTATAACAAGATGTTTTTGATGTATTTGTGCCCATCTTTGATCACACGATAGTCAGTGCAGCAATTAGCTGCACGCATTACCTGGGTCACTGATACATTTTTTTGATCAAAAAGTCGTCGGGCCAGACCTGAGATGCGTGTATGAAGTCTTGTATTTATGTTTCGACTGTAAGATTGTGTTTGTTATAATAAGTTTGTATTCTAAGAGAGAGACACACACAGACTATTGGTGTTCATTATTGCCTGGGCTCCCAGTTGCCCTGTTCCATTGCCAGAGGGCCTGTACATTGGAACCCATAATCCTGAGCTACATGAGGATTTAATGTGGAGAAGGCGGCGTGCAAATCCTTCCACCACGGACTTATCCACAACAACCAATGTTCCAGTGTCAAGTGGCTTCTCTCAAGGCGACTTTCAGAAGAGTGAGGTTACACAGAGCTTCCCTGTATTTCAAATGTTACATGTACCTACAAACCTATGTTTGGATTGTGCTTAGCCTGGTACCTCCCCCTAGTCCTTACTGCCCACGGTGGCCCAACCTGGAGCTTTTCCACCACCATAAGGTGAAGATCCTCATCACAACCTACCGCATTACAACATTACAGTGCTCTTCCAAAATAACACCATCCCTGCTAAACTAGTTATTTTTAAAGTTAACAGATTACCGATCCTGAAGAGTTCTTCACAAAGGATGTGGAAATGGATCTCCTTAGACGACCATGGGGCTGCTCACCATTTACTGACGGATGCTGTTGAATTCGCCGTTGTGTTTGAGGACAACATTGAGACCATCAGTGACCTACCAAATGCATTGTTTCTCCTCATCGGCCTTCTACATGCTCTGAACATTTACTATCCCAAACGATGAAAAATACCTTTGAGGTAAACCTATACCTTTTTGCGGGACTGTCAACAATTACTCAGCAAAGGCCCTGTCTTTCAAACACTTCTTTCAAACAATCTCCTCGGAGACCTGACCTACTTTGGAAAGAAATTGTGGGTGACATTTTGGTTCTGTGTCCCCCAGATTTAGGCGTTTCTCTTACTCTCTGGATGACCTAATTGCTAGCACTTGTACTATAGTTTATGCCATTCCTAAGGCAGTGCCCCCTCAGAAGATGGTGCCCTAGCAGTGGTCACTCATGATGCCTAATGGGTCGACACTGGTCCACACAGTAGTTGTTTCCTTGATTCATCTCCAGTGTCATATATTGCTGGAGTCTCGCTTGCATTACCTTCCCAGACCAGTTGTTACTATTGTGTTTTCCAGATTAGCCTGAAAATTGTGAGCAGCACTTTAACAGCACCATCTTGCATTCTGCTGGAATTTCACACTTTCTCTTCAGGCTTTCCACAACCTCTTTAAGATGATTTTTGAGCTCTAGCTCAGTTAGAACATTATATTCCAACCACCTCCTTCTAATATCTTTTGCTTCTGTCAAGTCCCTGCCTCCTTACTTTTTTAACCAGGCTCATCTTCCATAGACAGTTGGTGTCCTTGATATTTCTAATCTTCCTGAAGAATTTTCTCATCTCTCCCATGTTTAGTATTGCCAGGTTAAGATTAAAAATCGGGTTAGAAGGAAATTTGGTTTATCTTTAAACTGTTTGGAAGTGAAACAGCAGAAAGAAAGGTTTAACTGGAAATGCTTTGTGTCACGCATGTATATTCTGTTAGAAACTTTTAGTGGATGCCGATGCATCTTGTAACACTTTGGATTGGAACCATAAATGTCATTGTGCTTAATATATATTTCCTTCTGCTTAGACAGGAGAAGAGCCCAGAACCGAAGTACCACACACCTGTAATTTTCATAGTCAAACGGAAAAAATAAAAATGTCCGCATCTTTAACATTATAGCCGTGACTGTCATTGGGTGTGAAACTTTCATTTCAAAATGTTTTCACGTTTGCTAGGTTTGTTTTGACCAAACGGAAGTAATTTACGCGGAAACAAGACGTGCGGCGAGATAAGCAAATGCGGAAAAGGACGCCATCGCTACGGAGGTGCACTTTACACAGCCTCCGGCAGATGGCAGCCGGAACATGCTGCCTAAAGTTCGCTACTGATTCTACAGTTTGTTGAATCACACTTAGATATCACTGGTTTAAAACTACAGCTAATGTTTCATTATAATTGTTGCTTGTTTGGTTCATTAAAAAATTGTATTTTGTGTTAATGTTGTGTGAGTGTCCTTGCGATGGGGGGCCCCCGTAGCTTCCCGGATAGGCCCTGAATATGATAAGCCGTTACAGAAAATGGATGGATGGGTGGATGGGTGGGTGGAGTTCTGCTATGTATAGATTCTAAGAATAAGTAACGAATATCAATTTTATATGTTAATTTTTACTGAAAACAGTATGCATAAACAAGTTAAGTTGTTTTTAAGGCATGCAAGAATGGAAAGTGAGCGATTAAGATTTAGAAATGGATGCCGAAGGTTTTTGCGGTAAACCAAGAAACATAGAGAATGCAAAAGGAGTGGGAGGTGTTCTGCCAAGTCTCTTGGGCGTTGGCTGGGACTGGCAAGGACGCGGTGTATCACACTCGGCTCATTTGAGTGTAAGTGTGAGAAGTGGGAAGTAGATTGCGGATGACAGACAGGATCGTTCACTTTCAAAAGGAGAAAAACGGTTTGAAACAGAATAAAATGAAGAATTTAGTCGTGTCGCATGAGCCGTTGCGCTCGTTTGTACCACTTCATCAAGTGCAGGAGACGTCCCTCGCAGTCCCGTCCGATGACAAGCTGAGGACGGGGCAGCAGCGCGTCATGGATCAGGTCTACACCATGAGGCGCAGGTCGAAGTCCAGCATGAGCGGCTCTGGGTCACTGTCTCCTTCCAGTAAGATTGCGTTACTTTCTTTGCTAAAAAAAAAAATCACGTTGTGGTGTATATTGTGCAGCTGACTGTATATTTGTGATATATGTAATATGTATGGTTTTCTTCAGATTAATTTATACCACAAAGCTTTGAAAAGTTCAGTTATTTGTTTTATTATTCTGCAAACACCAGCTTCTTTAAAACTGAATAATGTCATTACTTAAAGTTTCGTGTGCTGGTGGTTTGTTTGCATATCTACATATCGAGACAGAAAATAATAAAAGGCCTGTAACCAAATGTTGAGTAAAATTGAATTAACACCCGGCCAGCAGAGACCGTAGTTATTGCATGTAGACCTGTAATCAACTATACGTACTCCCTGCTAATGCATTTTTTTTTTGCACTAAGCAATTAATTTTCCGAAGTACAGCAGCATTTTTATTGTAGATATACTAGTTTTGTTGTTTTTTTTTTCTTTTTGAGGAGGATTTTTTGTGTCTTTTGTAATGATTATATATAATTATATAATTAGATATATTAAAATTCCACTGATTGCAATATATATAAAGGACACTGACTTTCACAGAGGTGCTATAAAAAAAACTAATTAATACAGTAATTGGTTTTTGTTGAAATTATGGAATATGTAGTGGTTGGTAAGTAATTCGTCTTGAAAGCCAAATAAAGAGAATTTTTCTTATTCCTACCCTGGGGTGCTGTTAAGGAGTTCGTCCCCCTTGAAAGCAGACTGATTGGGCCCCAGTCACTCAGGGACCCACCCCCCTCTTTAAGGGGCCCCTGTTCCTACATACAGCATTTTTTAAAAAGACAAGTTTCAATAGTCAGTAATTTTATAAATGCTAACATAAGCAATATTTTTCATTTTTGTCTACAAAAACATGTCTTTATATGACAAAAAAAAAACCCTAAAAAGGAAGGCAGTATGTTAAATTAGTTATGTCTAAGAAATATGTGGTATTCTTTCTTGCAGTAATTTCAAGTTTTCTTAAAGCTATTGTGAGTTCTTCTACAGTCTTGTTGTCAGGACAAAATTGTAAGAGTTTATAGATTTAACCCCAAAATACTGCAGTATTTCAAAAAGATTTGCAAAATCTTCCACATTTATAGAGATATTGTTAATATTTATAACATGCTTATTAAGTTCTTTAGTATTCTGTCTAAATGAATTAAAACCAATACCGTTCAACAGCAAAGATCCTTTTTAATGTGCTGCCACCATCTTCTAATCTGTGTGATAATTTTCTCTTTATGTATCATGCAGGTCCAGTAAGCTTCTCTTTCAATAAAAACATCTCATCAAAAATCAATTTAAGCAGCCTAACTGGATCCCTGAAAGGAATGAAGGTGCGTCTTCTGGAAATTGTTCTCTCTAGATGTCTTTTTAATGTTGTAATTGTAGTGATTGCCCATTTTCTCCATTGTAGTAATTGTAGTGGTTGCCCATTTTCCCCATTGTAGTAATTGTAGTGATTGCCCATTTCCTCCGTTGTAGTAATTGTAGTGATTGCCCATTTCCCCCGCTGTAGTAATTGTAGTGATTGCCCATTTTCCCCATTGTAGTAATTGTAGTGATTGCCCATTTTCCCCATTGTAGTAATTGTAGTGATTGCCCATTTTCCCCGTTGTAATAATTGTGGGAATTGGCCAGGTCTTATGAAGACAGAGGTTTGCTAGCTCCTATGGGTTTATTTTCCCCACCTATTTCAATGGCCATCATTGATGAATCACAGACTATTAGTTGTTTTTTTTCCCCTCTTTTTTTGTCATTTATTATATATTCCCACAAATTCTGTTGTACCTAAAACCATTGCTCATTTAATGTCAGAAAATCCTAGTCAGGGGTTACCTTTCCTACAACATTGTGATTGATATGTGGTGAGCATTGAGCATATCAGACATAGATATTAGATATTTGATCTAATTATCCACCCATCTTCCAACTACTGGTCGATCTTCAGGGGATAATAATAATAATAATAATAATAATAATAATAATAATAATAATAATAATAATCACTGATGCAGTAACTGCATTACAATTTCAAGAAAAAAACAGCAACCATGTCCTGCATTTCTGATTGGACGGCTTAAGCATGAACAGAATGTATCACCAGTGTGAGCCAATAGCTGCCCTCCAGCTGCTCCCTTTAACGATGCGTCACGCTGTTGTTGAACGCGGCCGTGTTGAGGTGCCAGGATGGCATGTAGGCTGACGCCGATGCCAACAGAGAGGTCAAGAAGATCAGCAAATAGCGGATGTATTCCTTCTGTGAAGGGAGCTATGAATTTGCATACATATGTCCGTAGATGAGGAGGCCAGGTTGTAGGTAGAAAATGGTGATGCACCGGCAAAGTACGGAGATGCTCACAACTGCAAACTATTTTCACCTGCTAGTGTGAAATTCATAGCATTTTTATACTGTGCTGTATTTGCTAGTGTAGAGTGCAATTACAGTCCAAGAGAATGACTGCCTCTCTCATAAGATCCCATAGACGGTTACTGAAAAATAATCCAGATACTTTTAATGTAATTTAATTTAATAATGTGCAGGATTCTGTGACGCTATCCTGTATAGTGGAGTGAAGATGGATGAATAGATAATGTGCTGGGCATTGGTCCACACAAATGCACAAACGAATAAGTAAAGAATTCAACTGCTTTACGAATAAGCAGCAATTAATATTTGCTTTTCAGTCAGCACTTTTGAACTAAATTTCTTGTCTTGAGGTCCTTAGGGGTAAGGATCTGGGTTACTGTTTTGAGAAAGGCTTCGATGTCACCCCTGATGCATTACGCTGATGTCATCCACCTAGCAGATGTCGGTAGATTCTCATACCTCCGCCCATCTCGTTCTGAAGGGCGTCGCCTCGCTTCCAGTTCATAACATTCGGCTCGGTGTTACCCCGAGTCACCTCCGCTGGGTGGGGGGGGGGGGGATCTTCCCAGGACTGTGCGCAAGCGATTAAAAAAAATAACTAAGAAGAGAAGCTTAATGCTCAGTTGCCATTGTTTTGGTGAGCTTCCGAGAATCATGCTGCGTGCCGCTTTCTTTGGGACGTGTTTCTGTTTGGCTATTAAAGGCAGCAAAATGCTTTGGGATCCAGTTCTTCTTTGCTTTCCAGTTATCGGAACATTGTAAATGTTTATCGCACTGGCCTTTCATATGGTTTCTGTTGGTGTCTCGTCAGAATACGGCGTTTGTTAGGGGTCATTCAGGCTGCAAGGTGATTCTTTGGGTGAGCGGTTCTCTGAGCAGTGGTACCGACAGGGCTGAAAATGCGCTTTCTCTGAAGAGCAGGTGATGGGGAAGCAGAGGATCAGCTCCGCCCAGTACACCAAGGCGAACCACGGTTTCAGCACCATGGACGGCCGTGGAACGGCCCGGAATATGATGCTGAAACCTACTCGCAGCAACCCAGAGCTTGCTCCCCCCCCACAGCTTGTGAGCCCCCGATACCCACCCACCCGGCCAATCCTCAGCCAGACCACCTTCACCAAAGCCGAGTCCAACTCCAAAGCCAAGAGTAGGTGAGTGGGGTTAGCCTCCCCAACAAAGCCGGGTTCTCTCTCGGTTCCTGTGGATTCAGTGGCACCCAGACAACAAGATTTTGTTGACGAAGAAAGATCATGTTTGGTATAGTATAGTAACCTGGGGGGCGTTCCACAAAGCAGGATTTCTTGCTTAGTTGGATAACTTAATTTAAGGTAGTCTGGGCTAAATGTAAGTGAATGAAGTCCATTTAGCCCAAACTAAAGTTATCCGGCTAAACAAGAAATCCTGCTTCATGGAACACCCCCTTGATTCGAATCTGATAACAACATAAATATTTACATGTAGCTATATTCTGATTCACAGTTCAGTTATACTTTATTCTTAGGCAATTGGCTTGTTTTAAATCCATTTCACAAACAACACTTCATCAGTTTGATTTTTCTGTGCATTTAGCTTTAGGGAGGAGAACGACATCAGTGTGAAGGACGCCGTGGAGTTCCTCACCAGCCCGGATGAGAAGTTCCAGCTCTATGGGGCCTCATTCATCCAGCACAACACTTACAGTGATCCAAAAGCCAAGCAGGAGGTGAGATGTGGACTAGATGTGGTCCTGGTGAATCACTAGGATAGTGTCACTCATCTGGCCCTGGGGCGGTGGTTCCCAGTCCAGTCCTCAGGTACTCAGGTATGTTTTTGCTCCCACCCAGATCCCTGAAAGACAGTCCAAATTTTGACGTACATTGTCTGGATGGTGTGCACCGGATTGGGAATCACTGCCCCAGGGGACAGACTGACAGTCAGATCCCACACACTTGTTTGTTAAACTGTATAAAAAATGACCTCATCTATAGTTAATTAATGGTTTTCACCCTGGATGTTTCACCAAGCTAACTGAAGGTTCAGTACTTTGATCAAGCATCTCAGCAACCTCAAACTAGGGATTTTAGGACACAAACTAGCAGACCAATGTGTCAAACCAATACCCCACCTGCTGTCTGATAGCTACTGTATATGCAGTAATCAATGTAAATTATGTCTTTTTTGTAACAGTATTCACTTCCACTCTCGTCCTTTTAACATTTCTGATAGACTCGAATTGGCACTGACTTGCCCCTGAATGCTTATCTGCGGATCCAGCAGAGGCTTCATGCCTCCTTATAGTAAGCGTGTGCCTGTGGTGCTCCCTCAGGTGCTGCAGCTGAAGGGGATTCCCTCCCTGGTGTCGCTGCTTCAGAGTTCCAGCCCCCCAGTTCAGGAGGCGGCTTCCAGCGCCCTGCGCAACCTGGTCTTCAAGGACAACGCGAACAAGCTGGAGGTGCAGCGGTGTGGCGGCATCGGCAAGGCCCTGGCGCTGCTGAAGAGCACCGACTCCGACGAGACCAAGAAGCAGCTGACAGGTAGGGGGCGGTAGAGAGGCGGAGCCGGCGCAGGGTGGGCCTGTAAACTGGAGCCTGAGAAATCAGTCCGTTTAGCGTCACGGATGCTAGTGGTACAAGGCAAACTCAAAGGTGTAGGAAAGTAATACAAATGAAATGTGTGACTTTATGAGCCTGGAATGATGCAGAATATTTACGATGCAAATGTATTTTAAACCGTCAATGCTCATTTGTTAATTATTAATTTCTAATGAAAATATATATTGATTTGGCAATATCTGTAGATAAGTCAATAATAACGGCTAGTACTGAAAATATTCGCCATTTAATAATTTACTCTTTGACATTTATTCTCATTTACAAACCTTGCTTTGATTTAATTATTAATGAAATGAAGGAAGTGGAATTATGAGCAAAGTAATAGAAGGTTACCTTTTTCGTTCTATACAAATAAACAGCACAGAAGATTCTGGAAGCTGAACATATGAGAAGAGAAACCGTTGAGGGAAATTAAATTTGTATTTGAAATTGTAATGAAGTGGAAGACGCATGAAGGGAATCAGTATCGGAGTCTGTGAACCAGGCCTGTCAAATATGAATGACTGTTAGGCTGGTTCAGAAGCCCTCAAAGATGCTAAAGAAAAATTAGGGCTAATGCTAAAGAACAAAATTGTGATGGTCAAATATTTGCAGTCGTCATCTAGACACTGAGTGAATAGTGTTTGCAGTGGATACATTCAGCCGCTGTGTATTTACATCCTGGGTCTTGAAGAGGAATTTGGAGGTGGGATGTTGTCTCATGACACGGCGTTACCGGACCTTCCTAGGTCTCCTGTGGAACCTGTCTTCATCGGACGATCTGAAGTCGGATCTGATCCAGACCGCCATGCCTGTCCTGACGGATACTGTGGTGGTGCCATACGCGGGCATGTCGGAGCAGAACACCAGCGACAACATGGACCCTGAGATTTTTTACAACACAACAGCTTGTCTGAGGTGAGGCCCCTGTTTGGTGTTTTGCAGCCATTTTCCATCAGAAGACCTTCTTTACAGGGTACAGCGTTGTCTGACCTTTCTTGTCGTGTAGCTAAAGATAATACATGAATGCAGTTTAAAATCATAGTGAAAGGGTTACCTAATGGAAAATGTTATGTAAAAAGGGTAGATATAATAATGTAAAGCCTCAGCATAAACGTTTTCGGTCAATATGTATGCATGCATGTGCGTGTATGTATGTAACTGAATAAAAATTTAAATTCAAAATTCAATACATGCATATTGCATATGCAACGTAAATGACAAAATGGGTATTAAAAACTCTTGTGTTAATGTCAAAATTAATAAACAAGAACAGTCCAACAGCAACCCAGAAACTGGTGAACAGCAGCTGCTGAATATATACAGGCCCTAGTTTAAACAGGTGTACAAGAACAATGAAAAAGAGCAGTTTCTCATAACCAGAAACAAGGCTACACAGTTTATATTACATGTATACTAAAGGACTGATATAACAGGTGTGTATTGTTCTTAGTCTAAAGGTTGATTTGCGTGTTATTTTCTTGTTATAACAGCAGAAATTAACATCTGTGGCCTTATTACCACACAGTTTAACCTTTAAACCGCAAAAATATACATGCATACAAGTTATGTCAGTCTCTGTCTGTAATGCTGTTTAAATTATAAAAGATGCCTCTTAATTTTAATGTCAGTTTTTTTCTTTTACAAGCATTCTGCAGTTAGAGGAATATGTTTTTTCTGCTAATGTGTTGTCAAGTGGTTGAACAAACACGTCTCGGTCTTTTCAAAGTTGTTGTTTTTATGAAAAAGGAAGCCAGATCAAGTCACGGCACCAGCCTCTTTAAACACGACAAAGCAGGTTGGAGTCAAATATCGGTGACACAGATTTCACTCTGTGCTGCACACTGACTAACTGAATGGGTCGCTTTCTGATTAAGGAACCTGAGCTCTGACAAGCAGAAGAACCGGCAGGCAATGAGGAACTGCCATGGGCTGATCGATTCCCTCATAAGCTACGTTCAGGCGTGTGCAGACGCCGACAGGTCGGACGACAAGGTGGGTAACAGAAAAGGTGTTTGTGTGTCAAACAGCTTCTCTCAAAGGGGATTGGCAGTGTTTTAAAATGATGCAAAGCATTGCATATTATAACATATAATCTAAAACATGAAATATATATTTTTACTAATGTAGTTGACATCTGTGCCTGAATTATACAACCAAGTACATTTTGTCTGTGTAATTTGGGGTCATTGGGATCAAATGTCAAAAGATCAATTAGGCTACAGTAGCATGGCAACACCAGCAAATGCAGAATCTGATGGTTCTTTGGTATTTTGGGAAGTAATTTCACAAAGAACTTAGATGCTCAGTCAAATTGTTAATTTCTTTTCTTTATTCATTATATGTTAATGATGAATT
Organism: Boulengeromyrus knoepffleri; assembly: GCA_026770805.1. NCBI lineage: Eukaryota > Metazoa > Chordata > Actinopteri > Osteoglossiformes > Mormyridae > Boulengeromyrus > Boulengeromyrus knoepffleri. Next base: position 18,532,539 of record JABJVO010000126.1, read on the forward strand.
TTGTCCTATTTTGAAAGACCCAGTAAAAAATACATCATCTCTTAAAACCTTTGTTGTCCTTAAATTTTAGCCTTGCTTCTTAATCTTCACTGAATTCCATTGATAAACTTCTTAAGACACACCAGTTATTTCTGTAATAACTAGGTGATTGAAAAAACGTTCGCTGTAGGAAGACAATGGGGGGGGGGGGGGGGAATGTTTTTTACAATTTTCTAGTATGGCAAAGGCATTAAATCAATATCAAAATAAGAAAAAGTATTGCTGCAGAAAAATAATTGCAAATGCCGTAGTTGCACTAATGTACATCAGTGTCCTATAAAAGGATACAAATGTGGCAAATCACTGTTATCTATTCATAAGAAGTCTGACAAAAATAAAGTCAGACCACCATGTCCAGCATTTGGAGCCTTCCTGTGTCCCTTTGAGGTTTCCGTCCTCTTTGCCCCTGTTGGAAGCTCGAAACCTCTCCAGCTTGAATCTGCCCGCTGACTTTCTGTGTTCCCGACAGTCGGTGGAGAATTGCGTCTGCATCCTGCACAACCTAACGTACCAGCTGGAGAAAGAGGCACCGGGGCTCTTCAGTAAGATCACGGCTCTGGCCACACCCCCCGCCAGAAGCACTGCCCAGAAGGACACCTCATCTGTGAACTGCTTCAGCCAGCCGGGCAGCAAGACTGAGCAGGAGGTACGTCAGACTTACGGGCGAGACAGTAAGAGCATTTTACATTTAGGGTATAAAATATTTCCATTTGGGTCATCTTCGTATTTGGACATTATTTGCATAGATTATAATTAATACATTTTTTGACATCAGGAGGCTTAATTTTAGCGCTGGAGTGGCCCATCAAATACATACGGGGGGGTTCCAGATCCACCCTCTTTCCTTTAATAATAAACCTGAAAGACCCTTTAGTCATATATGCATTTCTAGAAAATATGTGACACTTTAGCAAAACAAAACTAAATCCATTTAGTTACAAAAAGCAGATTTTGCCGTTATCGAAGGAATCACTTGATGTCAAGTATAAATATAACTGTTTAGTCTCTAAGTCAGTCCACGTTATTCCTTTGATAATAACAGCAGGTCTGCGCACACAGAGCCCACACAACTTCACAGAAGTAACTTTGTTACCTTTGCATTTAACCATAGAGCTACTTTGACTACCCGGTAATGGAGGACAACAATCCCAAAGGGGCAGGCCGGCTCTTCCACTCCTCGACCATGCAGACCTACCTGAACCTCCTGGGGAGCAGCCAGAACGAGTCAACACTGGAGGCCTGCATGGGGACTCTGCAGAACCTGACAGCTCAGACGGGAACTGTAAGCAATGGCCTCATTTTCCATTCAGACGTAGCATTGGAGAAGGCAGGGTCAGCCAGTCCCTGGGGCAACTGGGAGTAAGGGCGGTGCTCAAGGGCTCAGTGGTGACCTCATTCTGCCAACCAGGGGATTTTCCCTGCTTCAGGTGAGGCATAAGTGAAGTCAGCTTAGATGTGTTGGCTCTTGTCTTCCCCAGGCATCATCCAGCAGTTGCACGCTTGTTTTTTTGGCATCATGAGGCTTGTCGTGCAGAAGAGGACGGTGGCGACCCAAGTACTCTCAACCTGGTCCGCTTCCTCAGCCTTAACACAGGTCCCTATGTCCGTAGGTGTCCAACGTGATGAGCCAGACCATAATCCAGAAGCTGAACGGCCTGCAGAGTTTCGCGCCACTGCTGCAGTCCTCAAACCCCAAATTGCAGAAGACAGCCACGGCGCTGCTGGGAAACCTCTCAAGGTCTCCGCGCATCCAAAGCACTCTGGGTAAGGGCCGCCACCACCTCCTCTGCTAATAGACCCTGATTGTGGCATCGGCAGTATATCGTAAAAGGCCACTGTGCATTTGCGGCATTAAGACTTGATATGGACGTGTTGGAAGGACAAAGGGATGATCCACATAGCGACTGAGCACACTTGTTCTTGCTTGACGTAGGCAGGTTCATTATTCAAGAACTTCAACAGGCTAGGAAAAAACACAAGGAGAATCTAACACCAAATAGGTTCAAGGAGCATAAGCAGGAAAGACATACAGGAACAAAGTGGGGAACAAAGTGGGGAACAAATGCAGGGCAGCAACAGCTACAAACACCATGACCAACTGAGGATCAAGGGCAAAGGCAGGCACATATATACACAGATATCAAGGGTAAGATTCCGGAAAGGTGTGGACCAATTACAATTACACGCAGGTGAAGCTAGTCACAATCAAACACTAGGGGCTGGGACTTCACTGGAGACAAACAGATATCAGGTGAACTAGGACATATTTACAAACCTAGATACAAACAAGTCAACTGACCAAGGTACAAAACAAGGAATCATACAAGAACACAAGGAACTATAATAAACAAGGATAGACAACCGAATCTAGGGGCAAGGAACATAAAAATGTTTAGCAAGTTGACGGAGGAGGCGTGTCATTTTGCAGCCACTCGCTTAGCTCGTTCAGCCACGCAGGGACTCACTCCCTGCATGACAGTCCACATTTTTGCTCCTTACTGGGAGCTGAGTGGGAGCAAATATGTGGGCTGTCTGTGAGTCCCTAAGCACTGGATTTGGGAAAGACTGGTCTAGAGCATCTATTATGGTTCACTGCACAACCAATTTTGGGAAATAAAGTCTTCAGCATCTTCACAATGTGTGTCTATGATTACATTAAAAAGTACATAAAAAACAAGTGAAAAGAACACTACTAATGACTACAGAACAGAGAATGTGTGCTGAATTATCAAATCGAGACCTCTCTATTATAAAATCCATATCAGTGACAGCATATTGTATGAAGCAAGACGTGATGCATAACTACAATGTGAGGTTACTGATATGGATTTTATAATCATTGATATGCACTTTATTACTATATGGACTTTTAAGATGTGATGTATACTCTGATGTCACTGATATAGACCTATTATTCACTGAGATGCACTTTAAAGACGAGATGCAATTCTCATTTTATTAGCTCTCTTTCTTACCTCACTATTGTTAAATTATTTATTTATATAATTTTAAACTACTAAGTTCTATGGTTTGCTTCAAACTGAATTTCATTATATACTAATATGCAATGACAATAAAAGGATCTAATCTAATCTTATGATTAAATTATTTGTCTCGGCATTCTTCGTTAAAGTAAGGAGCCATGCCACGGTTTTGTTGATTACTTTTCTACTCCAGAACAGCTGCCTGTGGTGGAGGTTTGTGGTGAAGTCAAAGCCACGAAAACCACTCCAAAGCACTCCAAAGTGCTCCAAATCCACTCCAAATCCACTCAGCGCGCTAACATAAATGCTAATGCTGAATTATTCAAATAAGGGATGTAAAAGTGGTGAAACTGCTGGGTTACAACAGCACAGTTTCTTTAGGCTGGGATATATGGCTTGGGGGAAGGGAGGAAAGTCAAACAGTATAAGGACAGAAAAAAAAAGTAAAAGAAAAACGAAAATGGGCTGTATTACCTATCAAATACCAGACTCTTAGGCAGAAGCTAAATGCACTGAACTACCATTGTAATGCTGTCATACAATATTAAGAGCTGGTTTCATTACTCATTTTTGCCAGCTATTTAGTGAGCGACATTTTGTCAGATTGTGTTTCTTTGCTGGCTTTAAAAAAAGGGTCGACAGTTTGATCCAGTCAGTGAATGAGGAGATCAGGGCCTGATTGTCGTCATCTCTCCTCGACAGCTCGGCAAGCCCTACCACGACTGGCCAGTGTGCTCACTTCCGGGGCGACTGACCCGGCTAACACCGATGACACGATGATGGTTGCCTGCCACACCATCCGCAACCTGCTGAAGGTCGAGCCTGAAATGGGGAAGAAGCTGCTGAACAACACTCTGATCAACTCTCTGGTGGACCTGAGCAAAAACAGGTGCACTCAGTTGTTGGGTTAATGCATGTGTGCATGGAGGTGTTGAAGTGGATTCTCTGCAGATCTCAAGATTATACTATGTAACTTTCAAAGCTGCTAAAAGTAATCCTGCAGTCTTTGGCAGCTAACAGGGAATACAAGGATGCCCTTGTAATGCCAGCACAACTTGATGATTAAGATTAAGGATTTAGCGCTGACTAGGCCTTATCCGTTAACGTGTTGTTTGTATGATTCTTTTCCTTTCCTTCTCAGATACTTCCCAAACTCTAGCCAGGCTGCAGCCCTCCTACTTCATAGTCTCTGGGCAGAAAAGGATACCCAGAGCATCCTAAAAAAGGTATTGGTCCTGGCTAAGTTATATTTAAGCTCTCTGGCCAATGGGAGCTTCCAGAGATTAAGTAGGTTAGACAAAATTGGAGAGGGGGCTATATTAGAAGGGCCAGCACTATGATTAACACCTTTGCCTCACATCTCTGGGCTCAGTGTTTGAGTCTCTGGCGTGGCTCCATGTGTGTGCAGTTGGCATGTTCTCCCCGTGTCATTGTTGGGTATCCGACGGGTACTCCAGTTACCCCCCACAGTCCAAGAACATGGTGAAATTAACTGGAGTTTTGCCCATAGGTGTGCATGTGTGACCGAACGATGTGTGACTCTGTGCCCTGTGACAGGCTCGCACCCCATCCTGGGTTGTTCCCTGCCTTGCACTTATAGGCTTCAGACCCCTGCAATAAGACATGGTTACAGAAAATGGATGCTTGGATAGATGGATGGATGGATGGACTGACTGTATTATGAGATTATTATTTTTCCTACCTCATGCAAACTATAAACATTTTCCTGTAAAGACACCAGCCGTTAATGGCTGCTTGATATTTTGGCGTCACTGGCTGGGCTGCTCTGTGAAGTGTCTCACTTAATTATAGCTGAAAATACTTGACACCAGTTGGGTGAATCATTATCAAGCCCTAATTGATGTATTGCATGGCATGGCCCTTAGACTGCCAACTGCACGGGTGAAAAGCAGCTGAAATCTAAGACAAGATCTTGGGAGTGGCAGTATTATTTTGGGCTTGAGCTGCTCATGTCTCAACATGGCATTTAGATGAATGAAGGGAGGGGACCTAAACTGAGGTGGAGGCTGGGAAATTTGGATGTAGCTTTTTTTTTTTTAAAGAACACGTTTGTATTCGTATTGGGTGGTGCTGAAACCTAAGATCTGAGCGATGTGGTAAAACCAGCTCTGACCACATCAGCTGGGATGTATCCCACAGATTTTTGTTAAGAATCAGGCAGGATGCCTTACACGTCAAGCCCGCCGTATTTTACGAAGCTTCAGACTTCAAAATTAGGCATTTCAGCGGAGTCTTTTGGGCAGAATTATTGGTCGGTTGTAGAAACTTTTCCACTGATGTGAAAATAAATTCCAAACAGACCAATTTGGGCTATTAAACAGAGCATGATAAGCTCACAGGATTTGAGTTGCCAATTTTGCCACCGCTGTACCTGGTGATCCTGGGGTGGGCGCGGTGGCGTGAGTAAAGAGTGACTTATCTCTACTGGGCGAGATGAAGCTCTCTGTGAGGTTAACAGCCTTCTTGATCATGAGACTGCAGGACACCAGCTAATTTTAACCTATTTTGTCTTGCAGCAAGGAATGAACAAGGGCTCCTTTATAAATGACATCACCACGATGGCCTTTAAGTCTGCAGCTCAGTCCATTCTGACATAGGTATGTAGGTGTGAACAGAAGATGCGCTGCTACATTTTTAACGAGCACAGCTCCTTGTTTTTGACTTTTAACCTGGTCTAAGTTGTTTTCTGTTTCACAGGTAACCTATAACTTTTCTGCAGATGCTGTTACAAATGGCACACGGTCCTACATTCTACACCAGCTAGACAGTTGTGATTGTATTACTATACATGATATGAACATTTTTATGGTTTGGTGATATTCAACTCTTCCTGTTGCTGTGCTTTGGTAGTAGAGATTATATTTATCAATGGATGGCTTAATTTTCTAAAATTAATATAATATTAGTTATACTTTGACAAGCAATTGTCATTAATAGGTAAGGCACGTGGATTCAAGGTTATGCATTAATATCACAGGCACATGATTAAACATTTACAGTGATCATATATGAACAAAACTCTGTGTTGCTAACATGTTCTAAATGGTGGAAGCGTAAACACTGCTGGATATCTCTCTTTATTTACTTTGAGGAATTTGCTTGAGGGGTCATATTCACCTTAAAATTTGTTCCAAGTTTTGAGGAGGGTGAATCAAAATTCTCATACGAGTGAAATTCTATAATTCTGTATCGGTCTCTAATCTTAAGACTCCTAGTTCTTTTTATCTTTGTGCAAGTAATGTATATGTTGGCTCAATAAAAAATGTTGCACGTAGCTTGGCTTAGGTATGTGTGAGATTTTAGCTGTAGTATAGTACTTTGTTCATCACCTGGCATTTCTGTGTATTGCTTACACACTGCCTTAATAGTACTTGTACTGTTGTTCCTTTTTATTTGAATATAAATCAATTCAGAAGAACACAGTTTGGATATATTTCACTACATGTACATTACGTAATATATACAGCTGCAGAGAAAAATGAGACCATTTTTTGTTTCATTCATTTCTCAATTTATGGGCGAGTATCTGTCAGTAATGTTTTTTTTTTATTTTATTTTTGCAAACTGCAGCCTGGTTCTTCTCTCCCATTGATGAAGGGCTTCTTCCTTGCTATATGGGACTTTATGGGTCTAGGAGCCTGATACACACTGTCCTAGCAGTACACTTCACACCTGCACTGAATGTTTCCCTTTCCCATGAGAGTGGTCTCACTTTCTTCTGCGGCTTCTGCAGATTTATATATATATATACACACACACACACACGCACACACACACACACACACAAATACACTCAGTGGCGATCAGAATTAGAGAACAAGTAATATACAAAGTCACAGCTTATCCGAATTCAAAGTTATTCTAACATGAATGGAGGAGATGTATTTTAATCAATTTCTGTTTTGTTTTATTTTCAAGGCGTGTGATCAAAATTAGAGAACGATTTGGTATACTTCACAGTTTTTGGATCTAATCTGAAATTTCTCTGAATATCTGGCAACCCCAATCTACTTGAAAACATTGGTAGGCATTTTGCAAGATAGTGAAACTCTCCAAGGTGACAGAAATCCTGTGGCATCAGGTCATTCAGATGAAGGCCGATGGGACGACCCTCTTAGTCACTGGAAGAGGAGCTAGTTATTCCAAGAGCTTAATTTCTCAAATATTGAAGCTCTACAATAAAGCGAAGTCATTCGAGTCCAGAAAAAGGCTGGCTGCCCACATACGACCAGCGCACAAGTGGACAAGGAGACTTATAATATGGACTGAAAGCCCAATCGGTGGTGACTAAGCCACACATCAGCAAGAAGAATGAACAGGCAAGACCAGCCCTTTGCTGAGAAGCATGTTTCGCGGACAGTGGAGAACTGGTCTAATTAATTTCAGTGATGAAAGCAAGTTTAATTTAGTTGGTTCCGGTGGGAAACATTATTTGTGGTGTTGAGTTGTGGAAAGACTCCACCAAAAACGTGTGAAGATGTCAGAAAAGGGGTAAGTGTCATGGGTGGGGTATGTTCTCTGCAGGAGTCAGGTCTCTCATACGGCTACATGGTCAAGTGAATGCTAATGAGAACCAGAACCACTTTCAGCAACATCCGGTTCCTTCCCTACGAGCATCAGCCAGTCAGCCAGCCATTTTTATACAGTGACCCTTACCACACTGCAAAAAAGACAGTGCCCCTTACCACACTGCAAAGTGGGTGAAGCAACTCCTCAAAGCTGAGGACATGCAGGTGATGAAATGGCCTGATCTGAACCTTATCAGGAATCTCTGGAAGGTAACTGATAAACCCACTACAGTTACCAAATTGTGGAAGAAACTGGAATACGAGAGGAACCAAAATCAAGTCAAAGCAGTGTGAGAAGGTGGTTGTGTCCCATGAGCGCCGATATGCCAGTCACTGAACGCAAGGGCCTCTATTCTTCCTATTAATTTCCTAAAGATGTAACCATCAAAAAAGGTTATAGAATTGATCTGTAGACTTCTTGTACAAAAAAATAACTGTCTCCTAATTTTGATCGCATGCCTTCTTCAAATTTCCTGTTTAAACCATTTTTTTTTAACGTGGCATAGCTTTCACTGATACAATATTATTAAAATACATCTTCTCTATTCATGTTAGAAAAACTGTGAATTCAGGTAAGCTGTGACATTATATATTACAAAAACGTCTCTTGTTCTCTAAATTTTATTGCCACCGTCTATGTATATATATATTTTTGTGCGTGCGTGTGTGTGTGTGTATATATGCGTGCACACACACACACACAGACACACACACTAATCTGTGCTGTCAAACTCTTTGTTTTGCCTAAATATTTTTGATTTAATTCATTTCTTAGTGAGTGGAGACTTTTATGGTGGTTAATTGACCCTGTTTACCAGTTGACTATCTAAAGCATGTGTTCCTGAGTACACTTTCTGTAAAATAACTTCATTAATCCTTATTGCCAAACACATAAATAAATAACACTGGAACAAAGCAGCAACTTTTACTGTTTACTAACATGTGAGCGTATTGTTTGGTGATGAACTGAAGAAACAAAGACATTAAATTGAAATTGATTCCATTCCTGTATTGTAGCCTGTTTATTGCGTGGCTCAAAGCATGATATTCCAATAGCAATTCACCAGTTAGGCATCCATTAATTTAAATATTTTTATTTATTACATGTCCACACCTTTTGGGATGGGTAGAAAGTGATGTGTCAGCTTCTCCTACCAAGTCCTGTATTTTTTTTTTTGGTACTTCATGCCACACTTTACAGTCCCAAATAATTAGCATTAGCCATTTGGGGGCTGTCATAGCTACATGATAAAGAAAAAGTCTTTTTTTATTACCAGACCTCTTGCTGTCCTCACGTTAAACAGACAGCTGCTCTTGTAATTTTGGAGTAAAAATGACTCGTCGGCTAATATATTTTCTGATGCGCAGTGGAATTATTAGACCTGTCGTTCATTTGTTCATTTGCAACTACAGTCTGGCATCAGTGTCATAATCGGTTTTATGCATCTGTGGTTATCTTCTAACATGATATCTTTTACGCCAACCTTTTTGTTCAACCACGGCATGACGATTACATTACAACCCCCCCCCCCCCCTTTTCCCTTTGGCATTGAGAAATGAAGCATAGAATGTGATATAAAAACAGCATAAAATCCACTGGCGAAAAAAAAAATCACAATAAACATTCACTTTCATAAGTGAACAATCCAAATGATGTCACATATGAACAAGAGTGAATAATATATCAAATCGTCTATAGCTAAAGGTGTCTTTGAACTCCACCATATATTTTTATATAGTTGCTTGCTCAGGAGAGGGTTGTGTTGAGTCATGAGCCTGTCCTGCTAGGCCCAGGGAGGAGGGCAAGACACACCCTGGACAGATGTCAGTCCATCCTAGGACACTGACACATACTCCAGGCAACCGAGATACCATAGTGCTTAACTGTCAGTTTTTAGACTAAGAGAAAGTGCTCAGAGTAAATCCACACAAATGTGTGTGGGTAATGCATGTAGTATTTTGTGTAATAACCTGCTTTTTTGATGTCGTGGGAACTATTGTTTCAGGGAAGGTGTATGCTTAGGGAACAGTGCTTTTTTCAGCCTTACAGTATTTCATCATTGAGTTGAAATATCTAACCAATCAAAAAAATCCTCTCTAAGCTAAAAAATGTATGCTAACATGGATGTGAAAAACCTCCCAAATATTCTTTTCTTCAGACATTATAATTTAGTGCTGTTACACAGGACCATTGTACAGTATAGTCATCTCCTGGTATGTGGCTGTCTCTGGTCTCCAGCCACATTCCCCCAGCTCTGTGCACAGAGTTTTCACACCGTGGTCCTATAACTTCTTCCTTTTTTGAGAGCAGAGCAATTCTTTTGTTTCCAAGGCAAAACTTTGAATCAATTATTTACTTTTGTTTTTGAGACCAGCAGCCCAAATGTGATTACTAATTACAGATCTTTCTGTACAAAGATTATAAAAAGTTATTGTTAACTAGCAGCAAGAAAAAAAGCTTGTAAACTCCTAGAAATCTGCAAACGTATAACGTCTGTAAGGAGGATGGACTATGCTTTTCCCATGTTCTTGCTGGAAGTAGATGTAGCTCATAAATAAATAAAAGGGGAAATACATTTCACTCCCATTTACTTCATCCCTTAGTTTGTTAATGTGTATTTTACATATCTGTTAAAATAGAGTTCTGTTTATTTCCCATCATTAACTGAAGAATAATTAATACTGATCAGTAGATACACATTTTACCTGACAGAATCAGAATGTGAATATTTCCAGCCTGTCTGCACTCTGTGACATGCATCTCTGAAGCATTCATGAGTAACACTGTTGATTGAAGTTCCACTTTATTAAAATTGTGTTACTCTGGATCAGAAGCAAAGATCTAGCAATGAGATGAGACAAAATCGTTACTATCTTGTAATGCTGCCTTTTTAAAATGCTAAGTAATTAATAAAACACCTAATAAAATGTAAACAACAGGCATTTCTGTAGGGCGTTGACAGCTAAACATGTCATCACCTACTGCAAAATTTCTACCTTGTCAGTTCCTTGTGCTTTTCAATCATATATAATGTAATTAGTAAGTGTGCCTGCGAGCATTTGCGGCATTTCAGAAAACCGTAACTGACGCAATTATGGGGTGGCGTGTTGCTCAATGGGAAAGGGATCTTTGCCTGTGTCCATTCTGTGCACAAATGCTTAGTAGTGACTGAGTTCAAATCAAGAAACAAGTATAGTAGTTACTTGGGTCACACTTTACTTGGGGACACAAATGTAGTAGTACATGCTTACTTAATGCATTAATTAACCAGTAACTAAATGTTAGTTACATACTTATCCCATGTTCATTCATTATTAATAAATCATGACAATTCATGTATTCCATTCAGGAACTATTAGTTAACAGTTAATAAATTAGCTAAGTGCTAACTAATTCCTGCATGGAAAACATGAACTGTAATAATTTATTAATGGTTAACGGTTAGATAACGGTTAATGCATTATTAGTTACTGGTTAATTAATGCATTGTGTACTACTACATTATTCATGTCCCCTCAATAAGGTGTTACTGCTACTTGAGATAAGATGCATTGTGATTCATTAATAATGATCAAACATGAGATCAGTATTTCATTTGTGTTATTCATGACCTGTTCCGTCATTAGATCCTTCAGTAGTTCACAACGGTTTACAGAATTAACAGATATAGTAACAAATATAGTAACTGCTTGGGATAAAACATGTATCATAATTCATTGGTGATTAATGAACATGAGATCAGTATGTAACTAAAATTTAGTTTGTGGTTAATTAATACATAAGTAAGACCTTAATAATATTATACTTAATACTTATACTATTATTTGTGCCCCATCGAGTAACGTGCTACCTAGCATGGTAATCATATTCCAGTCAGACCCTTACGGAAGGTCCTTAACCTCACCTGTTCCAGGGCTGCTGGATGCTGGCTGACCCAGCTCTGTAACACCAAGCTTTTTCCATTTGTATGTTAATTTGGGTACAAGGGTCTCTTTTTTTTACGAACCTGACATGCTATTGTCAGCCATGCCTGTCAATAGCTCATCACTTGTCACCCACGGTGACCAAAACATACACCATGGTAAACCACAAGCAGTCAGCGCCACTGCCCTCCTGACCTCATTCGGCTGGAACCAGCTCTGGCTGGAAAGATCACCCACCTTAACCACCCCAATTGCTCCTCACTAACAGACCCACTAGGTATCCCATAAACCCTTTTGATTATGTCACTTGTCCCTTCATTCTCTCTCCTTATTGGCCCCCATATTGTGTCCTTGGTCTATTGGGGCTCTTAAAGTAATGTCACCTTCCTACATTGATTCTTCATCAAGACCTATATTCTGTAATTTATGCAATTTTATTTTTTAATGCATTACATTTACCTAAGTTGGCTCCTTGACAGCTATACGCTTGTGCTTTGCTTTTTAAATTTAACATAACATATTTCAAATTACATTTCAATAAATGTAAATGTTATGTAAATGCTAAGGAAATGTGTATGTGTCACTGACCCTAATCAAGACAAGCAGTTAGACCAGTGGTAGGAAACCCTGTTCTGGGAGTCCTAGGATCCAGCGTGTTTTCTATCCTGCCTGGGCCTGTATTCACACAGCATTTTATCTTACCCCTAAGCATACTCCTAAATCAGACTAAAGGTTTTTAACTAAGATTTTTTTCCTAAAACCTATTCACAACGTGGCTGAGAGCAACCTTTATTAGGAAAAGGGCCAACTCCCAAGACTCCGTCGCTATGACTAACGTCAGATCTCATGCATGAGCTTGTCTGCAGTAAGCACAGGGATTGGAGGGTTAGAGGCCAGTATGTGGTGATGAAAATGCACATGCAGCATCCCATAAACACAAATACAGTGGAAACCACTTATAGTGATAATGGTTACAATGATCAACCACTTATATGGATCAAAACGACTGGTACAGAATCATTCCTAAACAAATACTGTTTAAAAAATTCCCTTATAGTAATCAAGTAGTCCGCTTACAGTGTTAATTTCTGGTATTTTTAAACATTTTTTTTTTTAACTTTACTTTCATAAGCCTACTTTGCCTTGCCGTAACCCGTCTGCTTCTGTCTAACTACCTGAGGCTAATGCTGCATGCACAGAAAACATGACAGGAAAAACAAAAGACGTTTTCTCTCAATGACAAATACAGACTCATCAAAGCTTATGATAAACTGCCAAAAATGAGCCACCGAGATGCCAGAGCAAACCTACAACAAGGTTTATGTACAGTACTGTATAATAGTGTTTTATACACGGTTCAGTAATATGAAATGCGTTTGAAACAGCTGTACTGTATTCTGAATGAGTCAATAAAATTCAGTAAATAGCGACGCCGCCCATTTTATTACCTTATATTCATGTTATAAATATACAAATGTCAGTTAGATGACTATCTGCCTGAGACAGAAAGAAAAACATAATTATCAGTTATGATGATCACTATAAGCTGTTTCCACTGTATATCATTGGGTTGTTTCTGTTTGTTGGAGATGTTATTGCATCCCTCACAAGCTCCAGAACAGTCATTATTCTTTCCTTTAAGTAATTCAGCGTTCGGTTAATGCTTCCTTGACGTTGCAACGTAGATTGACAGCGGTCATTTTGCACCTGTTTGTGAATCGGTCTTGGTGACTTAGGAGTCCTTGTGACCACCCTTTAGTTCTCCTAGACTTAGGTGCTACTTTTAGTGCTAAGGGGCTTTGTGAATTGCTCTAAGTCAAAAAAATTCCTACATTCAAATTGACATGTTAGGAGTTTCTCCTAAATAGGCAAGTCAGGAGCTACTTTTATCCTTAAGATGCTTTGTGAATACGGACCCTGGTCTCTGATGAACCACACTTGATCTCCAGCAGATAGTAACTCATCAGGTAGGACAGGAAACATGCTGGATACCGACAATCTAGGACCACGGTTGCCTACCCCTGAGTTAGACGATGGATGGATGGATATCAATGTATCTGATTAGTCAGACTCTTTAGTGCTGTATTTAGATTGAAGTTTTGGTTTGTAAGCTATGATAATGACGTGAAAATGCTGTAAAACCCTAACTAGACCATGTGATATTCAGCAGAGCTTTGTTAATTTTTTTTTTGTTCACTTATAGATTTGTACATGTTTTTATTTTTTCGTGTGACTTGAGTGAAACTTCAAAGCACATGTGGAAAACCATGCCAGATCAGAACAAGGGCAAAGAACAAGTGGCATGAGTCAGCTGTGACAGATTCAGACCTGAGTGGCGAGCAGGTGGCATTCGCTGTGTTTCTTACAGCAATCGCTAACCCAGGTGTCATCTTTGATTCTTCGCTGTCTTTTGATTCCCACATAAAACCTGTCTCCACAATGGCTTATTTGCATCTCAAAACCATCTCCAAAATCCGCCCCTCACTCAACTTTGCTACTGCTGAGACCCTCATTCATGCCTCCAGACTCGATTACTGTAATTCCCTCCTTTCTGGTCTCCCAACAAAATCATTAGACAGACTATAACATATCCAAAACTCTGCAGCAAGACTTCTTATCCATATAAGACCATGGCAACATATCACTCCCATCCTCCAACAGTTACACTGGCTTCCAGTACAATCTCAGATTCAATTCAAAATCCTTCTGCTCATCTACAAAGCCCAGAACAACCTAGCGCCCATCTACATCGTGGATCTTCTCACTTTATACATACCCACCCGCACCTTACGCTCTACCAATGCACATCTTCTATCCACCCTTTTCTTTTCTTTTCTTTTTCTTTTCTTTTATGTTTATTTTATGTTTGTTTTGATTGATGTCAATCTGGCGCTGGTGTGTCTTTTAACAATGTGTCCTTGTCTCTACATGCTACCTGTTTGTTGTTTATAGCCTAACTACTTTTATATTTTATGTTCTGCTTTTACTGTACAGTGTCCTTGGGTACCTTGAAAGGCGCTTCGAATAAAATGTATTATTATTATTATTATTGTTATTATTAGTATTATTATTATTATTATTGTTATTATTATTATCCCCGGTGATCTAACCCAGCTGCTTTGTTTGTTGTGCACTAACATGGGTCCCGTTGGAGCCTGTTGGAGTTGCCAGCCTACAAAAACGTTAATAGCCTTGCAGCAGAAAAGCTGGAATTGGGGGGGGGGGCAACCCTTCCGTTTAGGGTATAATTAGCATAATTTTAAATACTGCCTTGCTGTCCCATCCTGCTTTCCTGGGTTCCTATTGCCCAACTGATTAGACTGGCTGGCACCTGGCAAAAGCAGAAAACATGCCCACACTGCCACGCCCTGGGGTGTTATTGCTGGCATATTGATGAATTCGCCCCACCCTCACATTAGGGACAAATGAAACCTTTGGTTGCTGTGTAGTTTCAGAGTTGTTTTGATCAGGATTTTCCCAGCCTAAGTGGACAGACGCTATCTGTTTGCAGTTTGCTACTTCTGATCATTGCCTCTCTACCCGCCCCCGCCCCCGCCCCCCCCCACCCCCCGCCACCCCAACCCCCGAACAAAAAACACAACACAAAAAGACACAATAACAAACACAAGCAACAC
>JABJVO010000126.1:18547719-18557740 GCA_026770805.1 Boulengeromyrus knoepffleri
GGTCATCGGCCCCGCCCCCCCCCCCCCCCCCCCATAAATATATTTGACATCTAAAAAGCCCAATCAAAGCCAAGACAGCTAAGAACATTTCACAAATGCCAAATTCCTGTATGCAGTTTCAAATATGGCGCTTCAACATGATAATTTTATTTTCTATTTATTTAGTCAATTACTTATTTTTTAGTTAAAACAAGTGGTAATCATCGGAGTAAGTTTACTCCCAAATGGCATTAAGGGGCAGTGTGCAGCCCTGTGGGTCAGAACTCTGTGCTTTGTGTTTGGAAATTTGCCGTCTCATATCTCCTGGTCGGTAGAGTAGTTACATTCCCATTAAGACCTTAAGCAAGGCCTTTAACCCACACTTCTCTGAGGGCACCAGAAAAATGACTGACTCTGTGCTCTGGGTTTCACACTCGCCTGTATACCTGTGCGTCTCGCACCTGCGCCCTGCACAGTCATAACAAAGGCATTGGATAGGTTTTGCTTATGTTAATCAGACAACTGCTGTAACAGTTACTGCTCTGTGAATCATGTTTTTATACTGCAGGAACTATATGATGATAAGTCTGGAACAAATATTATCCCTTTTACTGGTAAATACTTCTGTTGCATTGACAATTAAGTCGTAACTGCATTCATTGATAACTTTTGATATTAATTTTTATACTTAAATGACCCATATGTATGTAGAAAGGAGAAAATTGGCTGTCATGGGATGGAATTGAACCCAAGTGTTTCTCATTCATTAGTTCCACTTGTTTGTCAGTAAGATTATTAGTAGTGTGTTGTCTTCTGTTCAAAGCAACATGCACATGAGGCGCAGATGCTACACAACAGCATGCTGTTGGCAAGGAGTCATCTGGTATACGAGTAGCGATAGGCTAAGTTTCCGATAAGTGTAATATAACCACTGCAAAATAGTTGTGGGAACAATAACTGCTTACAACCTAATATCACAAAAGTTATTCAATACATATCACCCAAGAGAATCTCGGAACTTAGACTGTGTGAAATGCAGGAACAGAGGATCCAGTGGTGCCAAATGAAACGATTTCAACGGACCAGATAATGAAGACAGTGAGCTGCTGAGGGTCAGATGTAGGGTATGTATGGGTCTTAACGTGTTTCCTTAAGGTGAGAGACTTTGAAGTTAATGCAGTTAGGTAGCTTGTTCCACCAGTGATGATCCTTGCAGGAAGAACACCAAATAACAGACTTGTTTTCAAACAGCAGGTGAATCACCAGGTGAGGTTCGCTTGCTGACCACAGAGCGTGGGATGGAACATAAATCGTGATGAAAGTCTTGATGAATGCAGGAACCAGAACTTCAGACTTGCTGTGAGCACCGATAAGAAGTCAATGGGGAGAAATAAGAAGATATGTCCATAGCACATGCTAGTAGCCGTAGCCGTAGCAGTAGCCTACTGATAATGGTAATGGTACCTAACCCTAACCCTATTGTCAGGAGTGAACAGAAGGACCCCAGAAGTGAAGACCCTGATGCAGCTCTTTCAGATAGCGGGCCGTCCACAGCAGTCAGGGGGAGACTCTCCGCGGAATGTCCAGCTCTGAATCCTACTTATGGGGTACCATAGATTATTTTAATCCTATTTATGGGGTACCATAGATTATTTTAATCCTACTTATGGGGTACCATAGATTATTTTGTGTGAGAAAGTCAGAAACTTGACTGAGGACAGTATGGTTGAGTCTTTGAGAGAAATGAGATGAGAGTAAGTGGTCTGTAAATTTCTGTTCGTGATGAGATGAGATGAGATGATTTCTGACGTTTCCTCAAGCCTATTTAAATGCAATGGAGTGATGTGTTGGAAGCTTGAAGGAGATGAGAAGGGATGATTTCCAGGGGGCAAGCAGTGACTCTGGTAGAATGTCAGATCATTATTCTGCATGATAATACCCATTTAGAGACTGCAGAGGTTGATGCACTTATACAGCAAAGGACACTAAGTGAAGATGTTGGGAGAAACACGCAGACTTGCTGCTTCATAAGGCCTGACACCGATTCCTGGCAGCATGAGGAACAATCTAGACACACCCTGGATTGCAATTCCCATTCATCATAGGGCACATTCACACAGATACTTTCACATGCTTCCGGCACTTTAGAGACGCCAATGCAAGCTTGGCACTTCTGAGTCAGAAATCTGTTATGACTGGTGGTCCTTACAGAGGGTATCTCACGCAGCAGGAATTACAGTATGTTGAGGCTGGAGAAAATATAACAAGAGATACTTCTTTTGCACTGACATAATCTTCTGATGGACCTTCTGATGCCTTTTGATATTTGTCTTTTTTACTTTAAATGGTCTTAGGTTTGCTCAAACATACAGTTCAATAAGCATACAGCCAGGTATATCGATGTCTCTAAATTACCCATATTCTTTGTGACGTATGATGGACTGGAACCCTATCCATGCAAGGTTGAGGCACTGTGCAGTTATTGAAGGGAAACAAATGGGTTAAACTCCGCAGAAGACACACCCATTTGACATGATTTAAACACAGAGTTTTTCTATGTGAAACAGGGTGTGGGTAACAGTCAAATGGGCGGAGTTTGCAAAAGAACTCATCACTCCCTGCTAAAATAAAGCCAGCAATGATGACTGGATTTTTGTTGTTGTCTTCAATATTTTTTATTATATTTTCTCTGTTTTTCCTGGGACCACAAGGCTGCAGCACTCTTGTACTGATGATTGTTTCTGATAGATACATCACATGTATTAGAATTGCAGAAAATAAAAAATGAAATAAAAAAAACAATTTGAGCTGGAATCCCATAAAAACCTCAATCCATCACAAATTTAGAAGGAAATTGTGCAAATCTAATAAAACAAACACAAATCTACACACCCATCATATCAGTATTACTGCAAGCTGTGGTATTTTTTCATGTTAAGATCTTATGATCAACTTACTTATGTTAGATAGTTACTGCAGTTTAATACAGTGTATTATTAAATATTGCATTTTTTAGGTTTTTACTTCAAAAGGACACTGAACATGTTAATTTGATCTAAATTGTATCCATTTAGAGTTGAAGAGAATCTAATCGTATCCAACTGTATTTTATCATGTCAAATTATATTCAGTCGGATTGCAGCCAAGACCACTAGACCTTAGGTTTCCACGACCCTCAGCACAGTACAAGGCCACAGGGGAAGGGCTGTGATAGGCAGTGCAGCACCCAGGGTATCAGAGATCCTGAACAGAATGCCAGTCCACCTTAGTGGGCTCACACCAGATGGTGAGACACACCAGTTAGCCTCACTGCATCTCCTAGGACGGTGGGACGGCAGAAACTGGAATACATGAAGAGATGCTTCTCTGTGACAGGAGGACCTGCAAGCTTCCAGCCGGCAGGGGTTAGGGTTCAAACCCCCAACTTTAGATGTGGGCAGGGATGGTGCTGAGCCACGGCACCCCCTGTGACTGTACACAGTAATTACATTCGTATATTAACTACTAAAGATAAGGATACTGTTGTAATTGCATTATAATATTTGTACTGAGATGACCTAGAGCTGTCATTCCTCATAGCTCACTTAGATTTAACAGGTTTTGTTGTTGTGTCTCCTCCACTTAACAATTAAACTACGCCAGCTGCTTGTCCTACACCAGGGACATACAATGACTCGCGTGTGAGTAGCATGTGTTTTGTGTTTACTCTGTGGATAGGGGTGGGGTTCGTCCTGTTTGTTATGCTTGTGGACACTCTGATCTTTTCAAATGTGTACATGCTGACACAACTATTCGCTTAAAACAAAAGCAGAGTATTTCTTACCTCATAAGATTATAAAAAAAAATATTTAGCGATTCAGTAGTCAGTGTGTTCTTTGATGAGGGACTGGCCAAAGCTATTGTCACTCAGACATATTATGATTGACACCACAGAGAATTAGCAAGTCTCTAACTTAGCTGCTGAAGCTGCACAGGTGTTTTGTTGTGCTACCAATGCAAAGGCTGTAGGTTCGAATCCCTTGGAGCACATATAAACTGTAATCTTTCCCTCAACTACAGCTCACTCTGGGTAAAGGTGTCAAAAAAATGTACTACATTCCAACCATCTCCCAAGTTTAGGTATCATATTGCATTAACTGCAAATTTGAGATCTTCGGTTTGACATCCTGATTCTTTCTGGAATTCCTTCTAGAATTTCCATTCAGCCGGTGTATCTTAATGGGAGATTGCCTAGAATTGAAAATGATGAATTTGAAATAACATGATTAATAGAGAAACTAGTCAAACAGGTGAGCAGATTGGTCTTAACAGAATAGAATATTAAATGAATGGTTTTAAATGGCAGAAAAGGTGATGATAGATACAGTAGCCAAGTTATATATTTCTGTTAAACAGCTATGGCACAAAACAGGACTCAAACCTGCATCATTGGAATCAGCCTGACTCGCTGGGTGAGAGCATTAGCCTGCTAAACTAAAGACCAGAGCCTACAGGCTCCATCTCAATGTCTTCCCGTGACTCCTGGGTGTGACCCTGTTATAGTGGTAGACTTGTGCCACTACAGCCATCTCTATCACAAGTCCCATTACATGTAAAACCAGGAATGTCCCAGCAATAGAGCTGGTGTTTGGCTCTGTGCCTGTGACTGTATGATCTTCAGTTCAAATCCCATGGCCTGCAGAGTGATTTTAACGTTGATCCCCTGAGCGAGGCCCTTAACCCTTAACCCCAATCAGCGTGGTGGCTTGATCCCAACACAATGTGCCATATGATGAGTGTTGATTCTTTGCTGGCATTTGAAGATCAGTTTCAAGATATTGTCATCGTTTGTACCTAATCTGTCCTCTGTGCGTTTTGCTGCTTCCCATGAAGAGATGGTAGCCTTCCTGAACTGAGACTCAATGGACGCCTAATTCCAGGAAAGACACTGATTACAGAGCTCATAATAATGTCATTTACACACTCTGTTATACACAGCTTAAACAATTTCTTAGAAGACTTATCTTATGGCTGATGTACAACTGAAAAGTTCTGTTTAGATCTGTTATCTGAAAATGTCATATGTTGTTTTGTGATTATGAGAAAAAAACCTATTTTATGTTATTGTTTTGTCAGTACAAACACAAACACAATTTCAAATAAATCTACTATAGATTCCACCAGCTGAAACAAGGCCAGAGATCCAAAGAAGATAATTTGTTTTACATAATTATTCAAGGCTGTCTGTCAGCAACTCAGAATGACAGCTGATGACAGATACTTGATTGAAAAACATTTTTTGTTCTTTTTACTTTATTGAGGTTCCTTTGTTCTGTATTTGCCTGACAGTTACGGTTCAGGTCAAAAACATTGAGTAACCACGTTTTCGTAAATGTGAAGTAATCCCACTGAATGCTACTCACCTGGTGCAAAAAACATGTATTGTTTATTTTGTTTGATAAAGATGCTAATGGCAGGGAGGATTTTTCATCCTTCCATCTTACAAACTGTCTATCCATTAAGCTTGAATCAAAATGTTGTTTTGAAAGCATGCAGATTTCAGTTGCTTTGATATGTATTTATGGACACAGTATGTATGTAAAGTATAAAAAGTCAATTTTATATTCTGACTTTTTGGTCAAATGTCCACTTTGTAGACTGTTAATCTAGAATATAATAAAAACACACTACTTAGCGTTCTCTTCATTTTGTAGAATACTTTGCAAACACATTACCTAATAGATGGTTAATACTCTGAGTATTCTATACTGTGTAACTGGCAATACTGTAGTACACAAGCAGGATTAATTTTTATAAAATGAACTGTTTGGCATATGTGTGAAATAAACCAATCAACCTTCCCTATTGGCCAGTTGCGCATATCAGACCATAGTGAAGGACATAAATGTGTTACACAATAGCGGGATGGATAATTGGCTATTTGGCCATCCTCTCTTTGTCTTCTTGCTTGCTGTTGTTGGCCATCCTCTCTTTGTCTTCTTGCTTGCTGTTGTTGCACCCTGCAAAGTAATTTATTCAGGTCAGGGTTAGGTCATGTTGGGCAGCATGCGCTGATGCAGCGCTTTGCTACACCCACCACACGGCAAAACTCCTCAGGATCCCGGCCGGCGACCCCCCAGGCAGACACACGGTCCAGCCCCACCCTCCAGAAATACCCATCTATCTGCCGCAGCCAGGTGTTATGTGGGTGTCCCCTCGGCCTGGTCCAGCCGCTCGGGTCCTCAGGGAAACGCGCCACATGGCCGTAGTAACTGACACTCCCTCACAATGCAGGTAATGTTCCTCATTCAGGACTCCCTGAGCAACCGCTCATTCCACACAAAGTCAAACCAGCGGTACCCAAGGATTCTCCGCAGAGACACAGTACCGAAGGAGTGCAGTCTTCATCTCAGCTCACTGGATAGGGTCCATGTCTCACAGCCATACAGCAAGACAGGGAGCAAAGTAATTTACTGCAGTCATAAAATAAGCCTAGGCACTCATTTATATTCTCTTGCAACCTGGATAAGTGGTTAAGAGGATGGATGGATGGATGGAAGATTTATTCTGCAATGCACGGGCTGTTTACAGGTGTCTATGTTAACATTATGAGGTGAATACCTAGCTAATTAAAAAGCTAAATAATTTTTTCAGCGCAAAATGCAACACATGATCAGCTACAGTGACAAAAAAGTTAAGCACCCAGAAGTAATGGTCCGATTTGGATGGGATTTGCTACACGTGGGTGCATTAGACAGCATTACCAGCACTTGACGGAGTTTGATAGGGGTCACATTGTGGGTTTGCATGAGGTCACGTCGTGCAATTTCCCGGCATGTGGGGCATGCAGATGTCACAGTTGCCCGATGTTGGAACCAATGGGCACATGAGGGCACCCGCACACGTCGTGAAGGTTTCAGTCGCCCAAGACAGACCACACTAAGGGAGGATCGTCTTACTGTGCGCCAAGCATTACAGAACCCCATGACATCTGCGCCTGCCATCCAGACACAGGTATTGGACTCTATGCAGCACTCAAAGTCATCCCACATGGTGTCTCGATGACTGGCATCAGCCAGACTATGGGTTCACCGTCCCATGCGTAGGCTGCCATTAACACCAGCACAGAGACGGCTGCGTTTGGAGTGGTGCCATAACTGGGAGGCATGGAATGATAATGAGTGGCGTCGTACCATGTTCAGTGATGAATCTCGGTTCTGCATTACCACAGATGACCATTGTGTGTGCATATGGCAGAGCAGAGGGGAGAGGACCATTCCTGCCGATGTTGTGGAGAGACACACCGGTTTTACTCCTGGCATCATGGTGTGGGGAGCCATAGGGTATGACATCATGGTGTGGGGAACCATAGGGTATGACATCATGGTGTGGGGAACCATAGGGTATGACATCATGGTGTGGGGAACCATAGGGTATGACATCATGGAGTGGGGAGCCATAGGGTATGACATCATGGAGTGGGGAGCCATAGGGTATGACATCATGGTGTGGGGAGCCATAGGGTATGAGTTCAGGTCATCTCTGGTAGTGATTCGGGGGACCCTGATGGCACAGCGCTACATCAGTGACATACTGCGTCCACATGTCTTACCCCTCCTGAGACAGCACCCTGGTACAGTCTTTCAACAAGACAGCACCCTTCCACACACAGCATATGTGTCTATGGACTGCCTGCATCATGTTGAGGTCCTCCCATGACCAGCCAGGTCCCCCGATCTTTCCTCTATCCAAGATGTGTGGGATCAGCTCGGCTGTCAATTCAGACCCTGTGTCAATCTGCAGGATCACGAAGGCCAGTTACCACAGCTGTGGGCCGACTTGCCACAGGAGAGGATACAATGGCTGTACGACTCCCTTCCGCACTGTATCGCCACATG
The DNA here is from genome assembly GCA_026770805.1 of Boulengeromyrus knoepffleri. Lineage (NCBI taxonomy): Eukaryota > Metazoa > Chordata > Actinopteri > Osteoglossiformes > Mormyridae > Boulengeromyrus > Boulengeromyrus knoepffleri. The sequence continues at coordinate 18,555,576 of JABJVO010000126.1, forward strand.
TATCTAGGCCCGGGAGGGTGCCAAACCCTACTGGCATGGGACCAGCAGTGTGTCCATACTGCCCACTCTGTTGTCCATTTGATCTGATATTATAATCATTGTGATACAGTCACATGACCTTTCACCATGTGCAGATTCATTTCATTTCCACCATTCCGCCAAAGTGCTTAACTTCTTTATCACTGAATGCATAACTATAAGTAAAACATTGTCATAGTTACATGATTACCACCGAAGCCGTCAAGATCCCAATTTCCTTAAGCAGCACCTGAGATTCTGGCCGACTTTGACACAAGCTGTAACCCCACAAGATGAGGAGGAATTGCAAAAGCCAGTTCTCTGTTGGCACACAACACTGAACAGTTGTTTTATTTTACCAAATGTCAATAGTTTCAACACACTTGAGGAGCAGTTGCAACAGGAGTGGGATTGCTCACCCCACTTATAATCAAAGAGCTGAAGACTTGGGCCTCATTCACCAACTGTTCTAAAAATGAAATGTCTTAAAACCCCTTTGTGCTCGACCAATGTTTTCTTATTTGGGACATTCTATATGCACTTAAGAGCACACTTACATTAGAATAATTGCTTGTTGTGTTGTGTTCAAGTTTACAGTTGTATAATATTATATGATTTAAGTTACAATAATATAAAAAAATTACAAAAATAATGAATAATTATAATTCCAGTTATCAATAATTATTTAAACAGTTATTTAATAATCATTATTATTAAGTCACTGTTATTGCTCTCGATGTAGTGTGCGTGCAGATAAAGGTAAGTGTATCCATTTACATAATGCCCATTAGTTATCTGTTACTTGTTTTTGTGAGACTTGCTGTTTCTTAGTGCGATAGTAATGTGTCCGTACCTCGACGGTAATGGTAATATGCTACATCAAAAGCGTCTGGATAGTTTGCAAACCCTACAGACTATTTACGGGGTAATAAAACTGTTATATACATGCAAATCCGTGTGCATGTGCGTGCAGGCTTGTATCGAATTGAAAATCTCACTCCAGCTACCTGACCAAAGTTGGTAACCCTGTGTGGGGGCTGCAGTAGATTTATATTACATTTTGGGGACCAAATGTCCCCCACTATGTCATATAAACCTGTTTTTTGACGTTGTGGGGATCATTTTTAAGGTCCCCACAAAGATCTGTGAATGCAGTCAAAAAAGTTAAAATGCCAAAAGTCTCGTATTTTTTTGGTTACTCGTGGTTAAGGTTAGGGCTGGGTAGGGTCATGTTGTGATTAGAGTTTTCCCCATATAAGTGAATGAAGAGTCCGCATAAAGATATAATTATAAACCTGTGTGTGTGTGTATTTATTCTATTGATGTTGTTTGTAACACACCGTATAAAACCCTTACGTGAAATGTTATCAGTATCAATCGAAATTTAGTCTTTACTTCCTTGACAAATAGTTATCCTTAGTGTTGGCCTAGCCTTATGTTAAAAGTATGTACTGGCAGGTCAGTGCATTGACGGGAGAAAACTGCAAACACTATCCCAAAATATATCGGATTCAACTAATCACTTCTCTATGTCCAGAAATTTCAGATTATAATATTTTTTTCTACACTTCAGTATGTACACTTGGCCCAGTTTCTCAATTTTCATGTCTCGATCCAAAATATTGGTCGGTTGTACATTTTCAGTTCCTCGGGAAATTCGTAGCAAAACGTCACAACCTCTATGGATCTCATCAGCTGAGGCTATAAGTATCCTTAGGTTTTCTGGCCTTACTTAGTATCAAAATAAAACATTCTGACTCATTAAATCTGACCTGAGGTATCTTATGACGTTTACCTGCTGGTAGGCCATCCTATTATAACTGAGTGGTATTACAGTAAGTAATTGGTACTGCTGTCAGATATGGGTGGGATGCAGTTTTAGCACTGTGGTTACAGGCTGGTGCAGATTTAAAAAAACAGGACATGTGCAGGTCTCTGGTATGGAGGAGATTCTGGTCCACCATCCGGCGGCTCAGGGCAGGAAAGCGGTGCAACATCAACACTGTTTATGGTGGGGATGGGGTGCTGCTGACCTCAACTTGGGACGTTTGGGGCTGGTGGAGGGAGTACTTCAAAGACCTCCTCAATCCCACCGACACGCCTTCCAATGTGGAAGCAGAGTATGGGGACTTGGGTGTGGACTCCCC
>JABJVO010000126.1:18559526-18579343 GCA_026770805.1 Boulengeromyrus knoepffleri
CTGGATCATGTCCCCCCTCAGTCTCCTTTGCTTGAGGCTGAACAGATTTAGCTCAACTAACCTTTCCTCGTATGACACCCGTTAATTAACCAGTAACTAAGTGCCAGTTACATACTGATCCCATGTTTGTTCATAATTAATGATGGTTCAAGTATTTGATGCAGAAACTCTGATAGTTCATGATTTGTTCTTGAGTAGTAGCTGAGTAACTAGGTTATTTATGCCCCCTCGAGTAAAGTGTTACCCGTGTCTTTGGGCTGTGGGGTGAAACCAGGAATACCCAGAGGAATGCCAACCAGCATGGAGAGAAAATGCAAACTCCATACATGCAAAGCGGAACTCTAGCCTGGGGTGTCAGAGATCCCAGTCCCTTTCCAGAGAGAGATCCATATATCATGTACCTTCAAATGTGCCTTTGAGGAATGTCTGCATCCCCACCTCAGCTGAGATGGTTGACCCTCTTCCTCTAAAACAGTGTTTAATGCAGTGTTCTATCCGGTCCTTGGGGACCCATAGATGGTCCACGCTTTTGCTCGGGGAGCTGGGATGGAGCAAAAATGTAGACCGTCTATGGGTCCCCAAGGACTGTGTTGGGAAACACTGCGCTAAAGAAATGCTTTCTAATGCTAAGCTAAAAATGGCTGACAGATTTTACCCTGAGGTTGCGTAGTGGTGCAGTGGTTAGCAGTGTTGCCTCTCATCTCTGGGACCAGGGCCTGGCTCTGAGTGCGTGGAGTTTGCATGTTCTCTGTCATGGGGTTTCCTCTGGGTCCTCCAGTATCCCCCCCCCCCCCAGGTCCGACAACATGTTGAGGTCAATTGGAGTTACCAAATTGCCTGTGTGTGTGAGTGTGCCCTGTTATGGGTTGACACCTCATCCTGGGTTGTTCCCTGCCTTATGCCCATAGGATTCAGACCCCCCACTACCCTGCATAGGGCAAGCAGTTACAGAAAATAGCATGATAAATTCAGGGCAGCACTTCTGGATGCATAGATTGGTTGCATTATTTGTCAGAATGATTTATTGTATAACACTGATGGTTTTTCTTATTATTTTGCATAAATGTTGTGTAAAAGTAATTCAACACTGGATTATTTGAAATCCAGGATTAGGGTAAAATACATTACCTTCTGACAGGTCTTAGCTTAAATTCTTAGCAGAACAAACACTGTCATATCATAAGAGGTAGTGATTGTGTTTCTATTGTACCTCTCTGGTGTTGTGTAGCACTTTGGCTTCAATATCATATCTCTCTTCATCCACCACATCGATCTTGGCATGCAGCTCGCGACAGAGTTCCTAAAAAGAGGCAGAAAAAGAGCCAGAGGCAGCTGTGAAAGTGGCCCAAAGGTGCTTTTAAAAGGCAATTTAGTGGATCAGAAAGTGTTGTGCTGCTGTTATGCAGGAAGGGTTACAAAGACGTCATTGTGTATCATTGGCAGAGAGACTGAGGATGGGTTGGAAGTGCAAAGACGTGATACACACCCAAAATGGAAAGTGGGAAGTTTGTATCCTTTATTGAGGGTAGGTGTCATTAAGTGTGTAAGTTAGGGGCTGTGAAAAATGTTCCTGTCAGGAAAAACTTTGTAAACATAGAGTGGAGAGGAAGAATTAACACTGGTCAACTAATTTTTAATTTCTTTTTGTCACATCAATCAAAATAGGTGAATCTTAGAGTATGTTTGTTCAGAATTCAAAAATTGAATCAGAATTTCCGTATCACGCAAGGATTTTGAGTGACATACAATTACATTTTACGCTATAATTTACATTTACGATATATGTACATGGTGGAAGTGACTCATCTAAAAGGTAGATGTTGATGATTTTCTACTGCACTTGGCCTCAGGAACATCCCTCCTGAGGGTCCAACAACTGATCACCAGCTGAGATTCAGACAAAGATCATGATCCTGTCTCACTGCGTTCAAACCCGTTACAGCCCGTAGACAGTTTTACAGCACTGTGTGCCATTCTGTGAAGTCTGAAAAATGTTCACGAACAGGAATAAAAATTTCTTAAATTAAACTTTAATATAGCCATACATTCTTAATAAGGAATTATAATTCTAATATATCCTAAAAATGACTCAAAAACTATGGATGATTATGAATGCCTTTCTGAAAACAGAATAAAAAGTACCTAAAATACACCCCTGAGTTGTCTTTGTTGACCAGTGTTATTTGTTATGAGTTTGGGGTTAGGGTTAGGTTAGGGGATCATCGATTTAATTCAGAGCATTTTCACTGAAATATTTCGCAGTGATATTGCCATCGAATTTCTTTGTTGTCTTAAAGGCATTGTGTGGAATTTTGAATTTTCTTGGTCTCTGACTACAGCACTTTCTATTGTCAATTTTAACAATGCTTAATAATTTACAAGCCTAACAATGTGTGTTTTGTTAGAGGAAATTTTTCGACAGTAAGCAAGAAGGCATTCACCAAAATCAAATGATTCACCAGGTGCATTGTTGTGTGAAATATTTTTGTCAAACAAGAAGTGCATTTTCAGTCACATGCAGCACTTTCTACGCCTTTAAATGCATCCTTTGCGAAGCGGTAGCAAAGTGGCCGCAACAGAGAGGTGCAAAAATGTCACCTGTAACTCGGCAAGGGGCAAGCCACTTGATCTTGGTGGAGGTATATTCTCTGCAAGGTACCTCTCCTTCTCCTCTTCCTTTTCCACCAACTCCTGGTCAAGCTCCTCCTTCGCCCTGGCCACCATCAGGCTCTGAGCACACGGTCAGGCATGCACGCACGCAGTCATGTCCAATACGCCAAGAAATGCACATAGACACAAACCAGTGCAAGATTTTTTTTGCCCCTTACTTCAAATTTCCAGTTCCAAGAGAAGGTACAAAACGATCCTGAATTTCATACCAGGAGGGGAAACTGGCATGATAAGATGTATGCATGATGCCCTCAAATGGCAAAAAAGAGTAACTGCTTTATTTCTGCAACTCCCAGAAAGGGATACAGCTGGGACCTATTACTTGTCCACAAGGGGGCAGTAATCAGTATCACCCACACAAAAAAGTGGATTCTTCTTTAAATATGTAACCAATAGAAACTGAACTGTCTTAAGTACTTTAATTAGCAACATTATGCATATAGAAAAGAATTGGAGGCTAGCAGATGTGTGAAGGGCTCATTTTCTGCTGAATGTGTTTTCTGTCAAATGCTTAAATTCTGATTCATGCACGAGGTGTGACAGATAATTGACACTTTTAAGCCTGAAACTTTGAAATACTGGAACTCACCTTCAGCATCAGCTTCCGGGAGGCGGATATCTTAGACTTTTTCTGGAAAAGCCAGAACGCTGGGTTATGCCTTGTGTTACATTTGGCTTTAAGCCATTTTTTTTTGTTTAATTTGCCCTAATGTGACCTTTAAGAAACACCCAGTATGTGTCGATAACATTGCCCCCAGTGTGTGTCGATAGCATTGCCCCCAGTGTGTGTCGATAGCATTGCCCCCAGTGTGTGTCGATAACATTGCCCCCAGTGTGTGTCGATAGCATTGCCCCCAGTGTGTGTCGATAACATTGCCCCCAGGGTGTGTCGATAACATTGCCCCTTACCTCTGGCCTGCAAAAGGAATAGAGAACAATAAAACATCATTTTCTGACATTATACATCTTTTCATGGTTTTAATGTTTAATAGGGCAGTCTCATAATAATATATTTTTAAAAAATATATACTTTTACGTTTTATTTACTCTTAGGGACATTTGTTTACCACTTGTTCCCAGATTGACCTTTTGTAGTGAAACATAATTTCTATTTGACTTTCAGATTATCTTGAGGCGAGTCTTCCATGGTGGATTTGAGGCAGAAGTATCAGGCCGACATACTTACACATGCTCTGGCATTGTGACAGCGTCCGGAAAATCTAGAGGGCAGATAATGGTGTTTGTTATGCTGTCATTTCAGGACCCAGAACAGCTGTTTATTACCAGGTTCATATTACAGCCATGCGGCGTACTGAGGTGGCGGAACGACGGCTTAGATGGCATCTATGTGTGGAATCTGCATGCCCCCCCTCTGCTATGTCAGTCCTCCTGCTACTATGGAAATACCTGCAGTTAGGCTAATTGGCGCCTCCGAATTGGCCAGAGTGTATGATTCCGTTTGTGTGCCCAGCACTGGGCTGGCATCCCATTCAGGGTCTCCTACCACCTTGCACCCTGTGGAAAGTGTTCCAGGCCCCTTGTGACCCTGATCAGGATAACCAATAGGAAGATGGACGGATGTTTAGTGTTCAATCACATGCAGAAGGTAGCTTGCCACAGTCTCCTGACATTTGTCATCGCCTAAGCATGTGCCTGTTCACGTGATCAATCTATTCATCCATTTATGCATTTTCCAACTGCTTTTCAGATTCCTGGTTGTTTTAATCTGCAGCCTGGGGCAAAAGACAGGGGGCAGCAGTGTAGTCAATTAATGACAGATGCCAATTAATGTAATTGTGTGGGAAAACCCAGGTAATTGGGAAAGAAGGGCTTGGAATTGGGCATGGATGGTAGGGAGATGCCCATATGTCTGCGTGGCGGGAGTCCCGTGTGTGTTTAGGGGGCAGAGGGGTGCACAGCAAACCTACGCCCTTGCAGGGGAAGAACACGCAAACGGCACACAGGCAGAGGCGCACTGGGACACCAAACCCTGGAGGTGTGAGGCAACAGCTCCCCCTACTGGGACGCCGTGCCGCTGCAGTCTAACCATGCCTCTCCATGTTCAGGGCTTCCCTTTCTCAAGCATAGTTCAGTTGTAAAGTTAACAGTGAAGGTGGTAATTACCCAAATGTCCTGACAGTCATCCACACAATTACATTTTCCCCCACTTTCAAAATAGACCTGGAACGTTTATTATTATTATTATTATTATTATTGATAATTGATAATGCACTTCAAATGTTTCTCCCATTTATACTTATAAATACAGGGGAAGATGAAAAACATCAAAGCCTTAAAACTATACTAAGCATCTAATCTCCTGTAACTGGTGCAGCAGTACAGTGTTACAGGGAATCCCAGGTTTGTCCCTGTAAAGCTCTGACATGAATGTACTGCTGTAGTGCTGCTGGATCATGCCAGTGTCCTGCTTGCACAGGCTATTAATGGTCATTTGCTATCAGTGCCTGGTGTGGCTGAGTGACTGTGATAGCGCAGGCTTCAGCACTGCACACCGCTGACAGCACTGGCTTCAGCACTGCACACCGCTGACAGCACTGGCTCTGATAGAACCCACAGCCTCTACTGTTTCTTATCCACAGCTCTGGCCACGTCCAGGCAGAGAAACAGAGACCGGCACAGGGTATTCACTGGAGGCACAGACCATCTTGCAAAATCAGGATTGTAAAACCATTCTTTGCATTTGATACCAGCAAAATCAAATCACACAATCCCAGGTTATTATCAAGAAAGTGTCCTCCGAATACGGAGAAGATCAAGACCTTTTGATGGAATTATATTAATTTAAGATACCTGTGAAGCAAAGCATGAAGTCTGATATCACTGATGGACAATTATGAGCGTAACCTTAATTATTATGACACGTAAATTAATACAAAACGACAAACGACAAAAACAATCATAATAATTATCATCATCACACAAAGAAAAACATTTATGTCCTACATTTAATGAAATGTGCTTGATTATCATTAACATATTATATGTATTTGCATTTTAGCCAATCACATTTGCCAGCCCTTCCTGTAGCTTCTGTAACGGATCTCGAGTTTGCATTTCACGCTTAACCTCAGATTCTACAGTTATTACACACCCAAATTTTAGGTTTCTGGTAATTTATAGTTCTGTAATCGATGCCCTCTTTGAAAAACACACACCCACAGAACCAGTATTCCTGCGCCTACCTTTGTTTGGTCGGGAGAGGACAGCACAGGAGACAGGTTCAGTAGAGATGCAGGGACGAGGTGCACAAGGCTATTTAACCCAGCCTCCCCATTGTCTCCCCCTGTCTCTCTCCAGCAGTTAATAATAGACCCCCCTCCCCAAACACACATGCCCACACATACACGCAATCACTCCAAGAAGTCGTTGTTATCCTGCACTTAAAATACTGGACATTCCATCAGTGCCAGTTGGCCAAAGTTGAGCGCTTCTCACTTTCCTGTGTCAGCTTGATGCATCTGCTCAGCAGATAATAAAAACAGGGCCCCCGTCTGCCTTTCCCACCATTACAGATCATTCCTCTCTCCATTAAAACTGCAGATTACCACTTTAAATTAAGGAGACTTAAAGTGTAACCTGTGATTGACTTTTGGTGAAATGACTTTTCTTCTCCACTGGTGCAGCGACACAAGTGTGGGAATCAAGCAACCTGATCTTTCAGGACTTTTAAAACTTGACTTCCTCTGCTGCCCCCTGGAGGACGGGCTCCCCCTTTGGGTCTGGTTAGGTTTAGGGCTTCCTCTGCTGCCCCCTAACCCTAACCCTTCCTTCTAGGGAGTTTTTCCTTGCCACTGTCGCCTCTGGCTTGCTCACTGGGGGCTTTGGTCATGGATAATGTAAAGCATTGAAATGCAATGAAAATGCACTATACAAAGAAATCAGAATTGAATTTAATTCACTTGAATCTACAGCAAATCTGAGATGTTAAACAAGCAACTGGGTGTGGAAAAATAGCCAAGTAGTTACCTTCTCCTCCTCCTAAAATGGGGAGCCTCAGTCAGTCCTGTGGATGATAAGCTGCTGGAATGTGGAGAGAGCCACTGATCCTGCATCCTGACAGGACGCCTTGCCACACCATAGTGGGTCCTGCTCTGGCCCAGTGTTGATTCTGCAACACTTCACATTATATTTCAAATTCTCTTGTATGCAATGACAGATTCTGGATAATGTAGACAGAAATTCACTTACATATTTTTTGGCCAAAGGAAACAGACCAATGTGAACAGGCAAAGTAAATAGAAAACAATTTATTTTGTTTAATCTGCTTTGCCAAATAAAAAGGAAACCTTGGAGTAATTTCATGGTTTCCTGCTGGTAACTCCAAATCAGTGTTATTAATGTTTTAATGTTTTTATATTTAGTTTTTATTTTTATATTGTCAATTTTTGTTTGAAATCCTGTTTAATTTTAGTTGGTTTTCAGTGTGTGTTTTTTTTTAGTTTCCATTTAAAAATATATTTCCATTAAGTTTGATTTCAGTTTTGTCTGAAGTTTTATTAATTTTATTTCTAGAGATAGAATAAATAGATTTTATTTCAGCTTATGAAAATGTTTTCTTATAGTTCTAAGTTAATGGTAATAACCGTCCTCCAAATCTGATAGCAAATCAAGTTCTTTTAATTTTGTTACATGTAAGTTTTCACACAAATCCTATGGGACACGTCCCAAGAGAAAGGGAGTGTCAAGACTCCTCCAATGGAAAATATTTAAATTGTCGACCCTTGAAATTGTGAAGACATATTGTTATAAACAGTACATGTAATATAATGCTTTGCTAGATTTTCGGTCAACTCGGAAACAAAATTTATGAGTCAATGTCTGAGTTGTCAACTTGCTTATAGGGAAATAACAGTGTTGAGTGTAGGTTCAGTTAGGGGGGCAGTGATGTGATGGTGTACCCCCCCTTTGGCTGCCAGCTGCTTCTGCTTGAAATCCTGAACTCATCAAGAAGAGGAACATGGCTATGAAAATGACCAGCCCCCTCTCACCCTGGTCACTCCTGTCCAAGTGTCTCCATTCTTACCAAAAGCTGAGAGTAAGATCTCTGACTCGCCACCAGAACAGCCTCTTGCCCCAGACCACTGCCCTCCTAAACCGGGTCCCAGGAGAAGCTCGCTGGTACCCATGTGACCTTTAGTCACCCACTGTACTCTATACTCCTGAGGACCACATGCTGACTTGGACACACGACACGCTGTTTATACACCACATGTTGTCTCACCCTTGTTTATATGCCCTAGTTAGATACACATTGACAGGTGGCACAGCGTTGCGGTGGTTACTACTGTTACCTTGTATCTTTGGGACCAGGATTCAAGTCTCTGCCATGGCCCCACGTGTGTGCAGTTGGCGTGTTCCCCCCACTCTATGTCAATGTCGGGTTTCCTCCAGATACTCCGGTCTCCCCCCACAGTCCAAAGACATGCTGAGATCAATTGTCTCAGTGGTGTTGGTGCCCCATCCTAGGTCATTCCCTGCCTTGTGCCCATAGGTTCCAGACCCACAAGACCCTGAAGAAGGCAAGCAGTTACAGAGGATGGATGGATGGATTTATTTATTAATAGCACATTTTCTTATCCTCTATCTTTCTCTTCATCGATGTTATTTTTTGTTTGTCCATTTTTTTGTCATAATAGTATACTTTTGTAAGTACCAAAACAGTAATGTTGCTGTGTTTTAGCTTTTGCTGTTGTGTTTTGCACTTACAGGGCATCGTACGTTATTTAGGGCATCGTACGTTATTTAGGGCATCGTATGTTATTTATTGAGTGGCAGGGACTGTGTTGTTGCAGCCCTACAGTTTCAATACCACTGGCTGGCAAGCTTACAGTATGTAAATATTAGGAATGTGTATCCTACCTGTACATCATAAATCCTGTATGTTTACTCTGTGGAATAACTGCCCCTCCCCCCCTAGCACCATAAGCTACCCCTGAGACCACCAAGAGCTGGGCTTGGAGTGTATGTACACCTGCTGTCCATACTACGGCTTGTGTCTGCTATTGTGAGGGATCCAGCCAGGGATTATGGCTGAAGACAAGGTTGTGTCTGGGGGGGGGCAGGGGGGGAGCAGACAGTGACGATGACCAGCTGTCTCTGACAGGGTCTGTCAGTTAGTTAATTACGGGGAGTCAGCGTGGACTGAATTCTCGACATTTCCCACACTCCCTGCGGGGGTGACTTTAATGAAAACGACGACCTGTATTTCTCAGGCTCTCCCTACCCCCACGCCACAGACCCGCGTCTGTCCACATTTCTTAATTATATAACAATTGTTAATTAACAAAAGCTGTAGCAAGGCCAGATTCCTGTCTGGCCTAAAAATGGTTTTCGCTGAGATCCCTGCCAGCTGTCGCCATTGTCTTTGGGAAGAGAGGATGCGAGATGGTCGTTGGCCTTTACTGCTGTACGGTGGCACATGTCGAGAAAAATAAACCTTCGTGTGCCTGCTGTTTTTTTGCTAAAGGATCTAAAAATTCCAACACAGTTTTTTCGTTTTGGGTGTGAATAGAGGAACACAGGAAAGTACACTATGTGTGTGTGTGGGTTATGTATATATTACACCATGGGGCCCAAATGTCCCCACAATGTAATAAAAAAACAGTTATTTTGACGTTGTGTGGGAAATTTTTTTGGTCCCTACAAAGCGAAACTCAGTTTAATAAAAATTTGTGACTGCAATCAAAAAACTAATGTTGGGATTACGAGTTTTCCCCATAGAAATGAATGGAGAGTCCCCACAAAGATATAATACAAACCTGTGTGTGTGTGTGTGTGTGTGTGTGTGTGTGTTTGTTCGTCCGTGCGTGTGTGTGCTTGATTCTTAGAAATTTCTTTGTTACCTGTCATTGTGACTGAATCTGAGTTTTACCTGAAGCAAAAAAGCATTGAATACCGTGTTTGTGGATAATGTTACAAATATGTCAACCTAGCACTCCCTAAATCCCTGGTCCCTTTGCAATTTCCCTGGGGGAGAAGTGCATTCAGGAGTAAAAGCCTTTCCGCAATTTACCAGAAGGCAAAACGACCCCCGTTAGAGAGCCCCATAACATGCACCATCTCCACAATGTGTCCAGGGAGACATTCATGCATAGAAAGCAGAACTGCATGTGACTGAACGTGCGCACATGTATATAAATGAGACAGAAGACTAATTATTCAGATATCCTGGTAGCTGCCAAACCACACCTTTAAGGCGCCCCACCCTCCAGGTTACTATCAACCTCTCCCATAAATAATTTGGGCAGCGTCACTGGGAATTAATGTGAAGCAACACCGAGAACAGTGAGGATAAACTGTACACTTAGAGGGGACTGAATGCTGATATATATTAGGCTGCTGCGGTCTTAGTGCAATTTTTTTCATTTGGTTAGCTGGTCTAGAATTGACCCAAGTCACTGGGAAAGGAGGCAAGCATCTGTACATCTCACTGAACACTGATAACTGCATATCTTACTGAACGCTGATCACTGCATATCTTACTGAACACTGATCACTGCATGTCTCACTCAACACCAATCATTACTGTTCTCACTGTACACCAATCACTGCACATCTCACTGAACACCTTTTAATTTTTCTTGTGACTTGGTGACAGGGGGTTTTCACTGTTTTCTTCCCAAAAAGTTACTTCCATCTATCCATCCATGTCAAGCAGCAATATCTCACATCATCTGAAGTTTGGATCCGATTAAGCTAAACTAAGTTATTCCTGGAGATGCAGATTCAAGCAAACATGCAACAAGTTGGAAACCTCCAAGAGCTCCATGCCACTCCACAGAATGTTTCCACAGATGTTCTCGAAATCCAGCTGGACCTCAGGCAGTGAAGTATTTGAAAGTTAGCACCTGTCCCACAGCCTAGAAATTACATTTAGGGACAAGTATGCAATGCTGGCCCATAAATAAAAAAAAAAAGAAAGAAAAAAACATTTTGTATGTAGGGTGTGATGGCAAAATCTCCCAGCCAAAATCTTATTTTGTAAGCAATTCTTCCATTGTGATCATGCAAAGCACTGAGGGAGAACATGTGTATAATAAAATGTATTAATTCTGGAATGATGAAACCTGGGTCCTCAATTCCTATGATTGTTTCATGAATGTAATTATCTATTAATCATCCGTAACACAGGCCCAAAATGAGCCTTGAGGAGACATAGGAGAAAATGCTTTATTGAAAATGCAGATTCCAGGGGGTCAACAACCCTGTTCTCTAGTGACGGACAAAATGAGGCTTCATGAACCTTTTGCTGTATTTTTTGACCCCAATAGATGGTGCTGTCTGTTCAAAAAAGGACACAAAAAGTCCAAAAAGCCAGCCAAGAGCACCATCTAGTGGATTACATAAGGGGCATGGAAGACAATAATATTCTAAAGAATGAAGTTAAATTTAGAGGATATGCGTTTTACATGTATGTTGAGAACTTTAGTGTCATCATTCAGTCCTGAGAAGTGGGAAATGCAAAGTTTGCATATTGTGCATTTGTAGCTGTGACAAAAAAACAGCAGAAGCCCAATATGGCACATTATATGTAACTGTGTATGGTTATATGTAACTGTGGTTATATGTAACCGTGTGTGGTTATATGTAACTGTGTATGGTTATATGTAATTGTGATTATATGTAACTGTGGTTATATGTAACTGTGTATGGTTATATGTAATTGTGGTTATATGTAACTGTGGTTATATGTAACTGTGTATGGTTATATGTAACTGTGGTTATATGTAACTGTGGTTATATGTAACTGTGTGTGGTTATATGTAACTGTGTGTGGTTATATGTAACTGCTGCAGCATACAGGCTGGGCAGCTTCAGAACCAAACATAGACGGTCCAGTGCAGCTATTTATATAATGAGCTCTGTGATAATAGGTGATAATATGGCCTTGTCTGGGACTCCTGGTTTCACTGTGACAGATATCTGCTCTTCAAGTAAACAAGACTAGAAAACTACTACAAGATTTGTCTCCTGAACCTGGCTGTGTCCAGCCAGCCGCCTTTCTGACCTGTCGCCCCCCATCCTGTCTATCATGAATCCTTTCCAATGCTCTCTGGCAGGAGTCAGAATGTATTTGGGTGGTGGGACTCAACGTGACAAGTATTCCTGTAAGAAGAGCTACTCTGTGCTGTCCGATGAGGTGAGAAGCATGGAACATGGAACATCTCTACAGTGGCACAGTTGTGTTTGAAAACATGGTGAGTTACTGCAGATTTCAGAAGACCTAGTAACTTTTGGGTTAGGAGCTCTGCATGGATTTTGCTCTCAAAAATATAGCAGACAGATGGGGATGGGATCAGGCTAATTCCCTCAAGTAAAAGCATGAATCTTTGTGACTGGACCTTGGAAACTGAGATATCTCCCCCTAGTGTTGTGTTAGTAGCATTGTATGTGTGTATGTCTGTGAGAGGGAGAGTGTGTGTGCACGTGTGTGTGTGGTTATGTATAAATTACATTGTGGGGACATTTGATCCTCACAATGTGCTAAAAATATGTTATTTTGACATTGTGAGGGGTATTTTTGGGTCCTTACAAGGATAACCTCAATTTTAGAAAAATCTGTGACTGCAATCAAAAATCTAAAAATCTTGTATTTTGTTTGGTTACTCATGGTTAAGGTTAGGGCTGGGTAGGAGTTAAGATTGTCATTGTTGAGATTAGGGTTATGTGTGTTCTATGTGTGTCTGTGTGTATTTTAGTCTGTCTTCATTTGAATTTATCTCTCAGACAGGATGAGCAGCTGACATTCTTAATATAACATACATGTATTTGTTTCTCTCAGTTAATCATCAGACATATCTCACCCAGGAAGAACAAGTGTGAAATCCTGCTTAAAGAAGAGAATGCAGAGCTACATTCGGTAGCAAAGCTGCGCCCTCTGGTGGTAATATGGTCACATTGATTTGACATGAAATACACTCTTCCCACAAAATCCAATGTAAAAGTGTGCTTATAATAGAAAAATTAGTACTTGCCAAACAAAGGACACATAATTTATATTTCCTATATTATTTTCATAATATCAAGTATTCAGAACACTGGAGAAAGGGAAAATGATGTTACATAACAAATGGTTTAGGGAATTTTTTTGTCAATGCCTGGTGTTACCAAATAGTAGACAAGAAAGTAACAGTCAGTGCCTAGAGCAGCTTCTGAGGGGGTGAAGGGAGTGAACGAGCTGATCGGACAGCAGGGGGCGCCGGCGGAGAAGCTGGCGTAGGACTCCACACAGGCTTCAGCCGGTACTGCTAACAGCTCAGGAGAGTCTCACCCATGGTGGGGGGTCAGATGACTGGCCTCTTCTATCATTCCCATTTACCACTCAAAGGCCAACTTCCTCGGATATGGAAGGGGGTGGGCAATTTTTCATACATGTAGCAGCTGTCTGGAACACGGGCTGGAGGGCATCCATTCCTGAGTTCTGGCAACTGCAGACACAACAGGGGCGTCGACTCGCTTGGATGCTCCATCGCTCAGGGTGGGGCCGATGCCTGCTCTTGTTTGTGGTGGGGGCACAGGACCAGGGACATTCTAACCCAGTCTAATCCTCTGTGGTTCTGGTTTTTGTGGATCATAAGTTTTCCCATCCATCCATCCATCCATCCAATCCCAGGAAGCACAGGTTACAAGGCAGAGGACACCCTGTGCAAACGCTCAGCCCATTATAAGTAATATATAAGCTCACAAAGTTGTGCGTAATTTACAGACACAAATTAGTAGTAGTAGCAGATGTAGTAGCAATTCTGGTACTTTATTGATCCCAAAGGAAACTGCTAAAGTTACAGGGACACTGTACATATGCAAAAACATAGGACACAATAATACACAAAAGACATAATACAAAACTACTAGATTACAATGTGCAAAATCACATGTGCAAACATTTAAATACAATACTATTCTAGAGCACTGGCGATTGAGTAGGGGAGAGGGGGTCAGGGGGGTCCTTTTAGTAGTTTTTGATGGACGCTGGGAGAAAAGGCCTTAGACGGCGCTCACTGGAGCAGTGCGGCTGTGTGAGTCTGACGCTGAATGTGCTGCTCTGTTTGACCAGGGTGCGATGCAGGGGGTGTCAGGCATTGTCCAAATCTTCTTGAGGGTTCTCTTTGAGGCAGTTGATTCAAAGGAATCCAGGTGGATTCCCAGAACAGAGGCAGCCATCTTAATCAGTTTACTGAGTTTGTTTGAGTCCTTTCTTGTAGCGTCGTTCCCCCAATTCACCACAACACAGAAGATTGCCCCGGCAACCACCGACTGGTAGAGCGGCTGTAACAGAGACCCACAGACTCCAAAAGACTGGAGTCTCCACCATCTCTTTGGTCTTCCCAGTGCTGAGCTGCAGCTGGTTTCTATCTCACCACTCAGCAGAGTCCTTCACCAGCTTCCTCTATTCCTCCGCCTGCCCGTCCCTAATACAACCAGCTATGGCCGCGGCAAGTGACAGTTCACCATGTTGTACTTAAAGCCAGCCGTATGGAGGGTGAACAGGATGATCCTGTTCCACATCACCCACTCCAATGTTGTCTTATTGGCAAACTGCAGGGGGTCCAGCGATGTCTTGACCATCGGTTTGAGGTGAGTCAGGACGAGTCTTTCTAAGGTCTTCATGACGTGTGACGTCAGAGCTACAGGTCGATAGTCATTAACGGCCGAGGGTTGTCCCTTCCTGGGGACAGGGACCAGGCATGACGTCTTCCACACCACTGGGACTCTCCTGGCTCAGGTTGAATAAACATTGGAGAACTCCACAGAGCTGCCTAGCGCACAGCTTCAGCACCTTAGCACTGATGCAATCTGGCCCTGCTGCCTTCCCTTGATGAAGTCTCCTCAGCGCTCTCAACACCTGGTGGTTGTTGAAAACCAGTGCATGATGGCTGGTTGATGGTGCCAGAGGATGGGGTGAGGGTGAAGAAATATTTGTGATGATTTTTAAAGGTGTTCTAGCCTGAGTCATTATGGGGCAGGGAGGATGGCTGAGATGTTTGGAATGTAGGGATACAGAATGGAGGGAGGGGGGGTGGACAGACTATTCAGAAGATGGTGGAGACGTTTATGACCTGACGAGACAGACTGACACTAACGGGCAAACATAAAGAACAGAAAACATACTTCTCATGTAACCTCTGGCAGAATAAAATCCATCAGAAAGGAGAGCTGGAGTAATTGCATGGTAACTTTTCTTGCTGTTAACGCCCAATTCGATATTGAATTTGCATTTATAGTTTTTGATGTATAACATGTTGCAATGAAGTCATTTGCCCTGGCATCCAAATAATTCTTTTTCATAAATGACTCACAGTCAGAGTCAAACAGCGAGGATGTTTACGTTTCAGTCTAGGTCTTTCCTTTGTTTGTGTATTCAGCTTTAAAGTTTGAAATAAACCACTCAGAACAGTAACATGCCAGGTTTTATTTATCAAATCCTTTTCCAGTCCATGTTTCATTCATGTTTTTATTTTTTAATTTGTTACATGTAACTTTTCACACAAATCCTATTGGATGCTTCTCAAGAGCAAGGGAGTGCCGAGATTCCTCCGGTAGAAAATATTTAAGTTGTCCACCCATTAAGTTGTAAAAACTAATTATTCTAAACAGTACAGGCAATATAAAAGTTTGCTGAGTCTATAGTACTATAGATATTTTGAGAAAAGAGCTTTCTGTCAGGGAACCAGGAAACAAGAATCTAAAAACTATTTAAAAAGTGAAATAGGGTAAAATACATGTCTGTTGGGTACCATGGAGACAGAGGGACATACCATGGACAGTTACCATGGAGACAGAGGGACATTCCATGGACAGTTACCATGGAGACAGAGGGACATTCCATGGACACATTTAGATTTTGACCAGCCTTCTTTTTAAGATGCGTGATGTACAACAGTCATAGGCAGGAACGGACCACGCCTGAGTCCATTCTGCGAAGAATAGGACAGGTGCACTGATGGGTTACTGCCAAAGTGACTGTTCAGTATTTTCCTTTGCAAATGCTTCCGGAACGCTTTTGATTAAAAGGGCAATGGAGATGAATCATTGTTTGAAAGAGTTTATTGTTGAATAATATGTAATGATTTGGAATATTAAAAACTGAAAAAATTTATGTATGAATTTTGACTTTTAGTCTATAACTTTAAAACTTGGTCACAGATGCACGACATTAAATATTTGGACACTTTGCTTGACAACATAAAGGAAGATCTTGAGACATGAGAATGGCGGGGGTGTGGCTGTCTGAGGGGTCAGATGACTCTGCTCGGTCGCAGGGGTCAGGTGACTCTGCTCGGTCGCAGGGGTCAGGTGACTCTGCTCGGTCGCAGGGGTCAGGTGACTCTGCTCGGTCATGATGCTCTTTCTCGGCTGATATAAAAGTATACTTTTCTGCTCTTTCTGGTCCCCAGCAGGCCAGTTCTGCTAATGACACCAGTTCCCGCTTCCCAAAATCCCTGTGCCTGTATCCTATATTTAATTTATTTTCCTCTTACCAAAACTATTCTTTTGGTTTTTATTCTTCTCTTTTACCTTCTTCACTCCATCCTTGCCCTGCAGAGACGAACAGCAAACCACACAAACACGTCCCATCCCAGTGACTCAGGGTTATCTTCACTCTTCTGGTTAAGCTGATTCACACTGAACTTGTTTTCGCAATATTGAAAGAACTTTAATTAACTGTAACCATAGGGCCATAGTGCTTAAATAAAACAAATACCTGATTTATAAATAATTTCACTGCAGTTGCTCAGATCACATACGTGACGATATCTTTCAGTTTAATTTCAGCTAGACTGTCCACGCAAAGCACGAGTGTGAGAAAGAACCCGGGGACAGACGCCAGCATTCACAAATACATGTGAATGTATTTGAAATACATGTGAAATAGTACCGGGCTATTCAGGTCCGTTTACGGGATGGAATACCACCTACCCACAATGCACCAGGAGAAATGCTCCATGCCTCTGGCTTTTAAAGGCATCCATAGCAGTTCAATGTTCAAATCCTCTTTTCCTCTTTGTCACTTAATAAAGCAAACACAAGCTGTGAAACTGGAGGGCTAAGGAGAGCAATGGCATTAAATGTGCCCAGCAGGGGGTGCCAAATAAAAGAAAATGCAGGGCTTTGCCCAGTTATGTCAGCAGTCATGGGGCTTCAAGGTGCCATTACTAGGAAAGATACGTGAACTTTTGTGTTGTGTTTTGTTTGATCTTAGTTCATTGTTTCTTTGGGTGTCAGCTGTACCAATGTCACTGGTTAGCTAAACACACCTTCTGCTGTGACACTGAGGCCTGACCCAGGGCATGTGTCTGAGGGTTTGCATGCAAAGGCTTCACACGCTCTCTGTGTTGTAGGGCGACGGCTCTCGATCCGTTTCCTACCCCCCGGCGGAATGTCTTCATTCCGCTTTCAACCTGCCATTCATTATTAGCCCATTAAGGACCATAGAAGCCTGATTAAGGCAGGGATTGTATGCAAACGCCCTGGCAGAAGGTCCTCCAGGACCAGGACTGTTCTCAGAGTTTTCCAGAGATGTACCAGTCAGGTGACTCTGGGCGCAGCAGCTCACGGTCTGATCTGTGCTGTAAACCAGCCCTTCACTACAGACCGCCACAACGCACCACGAACGGATGGTAACCAAAGATAAAGGAGGACACTTAGCTGATGGACCCGTCTGACTATGTCACATTCCCTCTGAATCTAAAACGAACCTCGCTGGTGGAATCTGGCATCCCAAAGAACCAATGAAGTATCACAGCGTGCTTCAAGGAGAAGCGAGTGGCCAGGGATTACGACGCAACTGGGAAGCCTAAAAGATGGCGCTTCTGCGGCTGACCTCCATGAAAGGCGAAGGGGGGAATTTCCGGACCGACGGAGATGAGGTGGAAGGTGGATGCTGGCCAGCGAGGGGATGCAGCCAGAGGAGGCGGCAAAGGCAGGCTTTGAAGTTCGTTCATTTCCCCGGGGGATGAGCACAGTGCCCTCCAAAGTGCACAGGGGTGTGCACAGGGGTGTGCACAATTCACAATTCACCTTGGTGGGTGAACCCAAATATTTTTTTTAAGAGGAGGCCATTGTCTTTTAAATGTAATGGACCTGTGCATGTAGGCTGATACGTGTCACATGTAAGGTGTGCAAATGCGTCTGAACACGTGTGTGACTGAATGTGCACATGTGTGTGTGTGTGTGGATAGAAAAGAGTTCTGTCCCATTTTTGGGAAGGAGAAACAGATGACTGACTTTCACGGATGATTTTAGTGCCAAATTTCTCATTTTCTACGCGTAAACCATACAATTCCCCACTTCCCTTCACCCTCTTTTTCACTTTTTAAATTTGATTGCTTTGTACAGTGTTTCCCAATCTGGTCCTCAGGGCCCCACAGAGAGGCCATGTTTCTGCTCCCTCCCAGCTCCCTGCCAGACTTTCCACGTTTTTGCTTGGGAGCTGGGAGGGAGCAAAAACACGGACTGCCTGTGGATCCCTAAGGAGGGGATTGGGAAACACCGGCTTCATACACACACATGACCTCATGCGTAGGTCTGCGGCCGCGGCCGGACCGTCTGGCAGGCGGCCAGATGCACGAGCGGGGGTGAGGAGCGAGCAACAGCTGGGATGTGGGCGGCCCACGTTCCCCCCCCCCCCCGGCTGTCAGTCCGTCACAGACATCCCACCGTATTCCCGCCCCCCCCCCAATCCCCATCCCATCCCAGAGGGGGAACTGTTGACTCCTCCTCGACTCTCGTCTCTCTTTCACAAGCGTGCGGCACCCTGTCACTGACAAGCTGACTGCCCTGCTGTTTATCCGCTTTCAGTTTCCCCAGTTTAAGTCAGGATTAAAGAGACCATTATCGTTGCATTATCGTTTTTTGTGAATCAAAGGATTCGTGCATTTTTCTGCCAAGTCTTAAATGTTGAAATGTTGTTCATTTTGTATATTATTGTTTTATACTTTTTAAGAACATACCTACGCATTCCCTAGGGATATTGGGAATGGTTCTCCTAAAAAACCAAGTCAGACAAATCTTGTTTTTCACATCAGCTGTTACAAGCATTAAGATGTACAAAAAGATGAGTGACATTGAGCTACAGTCAGTCACCGACTGGATTTGCCAGCTTCCCAGTTAGTGCTGTTATCAGTTAAACCAGGCACTGATGGACATCTCCTGGTCTTGCTACTCAGATCCCTGCCCTTCCTATTTCAGAGCCGTGCAGGGTTATTTTAAACCGCCTCCATTTCCTCTATCGCAGAGGTGCAGCCCACCGTGAATTACTCGTCCCCCAGCTCGTCTCACTCATTGGCTGGCTTTCGAGGCCTGATGTCCAGACTTCCTGGCGCTGTATTTTCCCATGACGGCACTCTGTCGACCCATACATTAAAGCTCAGTGGCCCACCGCAGGCTCGGAGCGTAAGGTCAGATTGGGGTGAGCAAAGGGGGGGCGGGGGGGGGTCACCGCCCACATCCTGAAAAACACAGCCAGGACACACCTTTTCTCCTCACCTCTCTTCACTATCATTTGGTTTATTCTCCCTCAATTTTAAGTCCTTACGCACCAAAAATCCCACATTACACCGTTTTGTCCACAGGAGTCTATGGTTGACGACACAGACTAAACACTGTGGCTCTTTTCAACACTGCCTCTGCTTACAAATTCTCACGATCGGCCTTTTAAACTCCCAAGCGGGAGTGTAGAGAAGGACAACAAAACAAAAATGGATGAAGAGTAGGCGATCGCGGGATGTATTCATCAGGAGAGGAACTTAATCATCTGATTGGTTCACAAATATAGTGCAAGGCCAGCCAACCAGGGCAGACTTGCTCAGCCTTAAGAATTCAACCATTGCATTTTTACTTTAAGGCTTGATTTAAATTTTTGAAAACAAGCCCGAAAAGGGGTGAGGAAGAAGGTCAGAACGCTGTGGTTGGGTTTCCCCACCAGGGCACATGCTATAGTTCTGGAAGCTTCCATGAAACGGTCAAGTGTTATTGAAACAGGATGTTCCCACCTACACCCACGCAGCCCGTGAGGGAATGGGTGCTTACATTCCCAGCGAGTTCCCCCCCCCACCCCCCCCCCCCCCCCCCCCCCCCCCCCCCCCTCCCCTTTCCGTCCCTCCGCCCCGTCCCCCCCCCCGCCCCCC
>JABJVO010000126.1:18583985-18596922 GCA_026770805.1 Boulengeromyrus knoepffleri
CCAGTAAAGACTCACCCCCCTTATCCATTCAACTCTAACTACGCCCCTGATGCCGTCTCCAGGCAAACGACACACACGCCCCCGGCCGTCCACATGATGTAACAGTCATGTGACTCATCCGACCAGGCCGCCTTCTTCCATTGCTCCATGGTCCACTCTGACACTCACATGCCCATTGTAGTTGCCTTTCACAATGGACAGGGGTCAGCATGGGGACTGTGGTCTGCAGCTACGCTCCTCCACATGCAGCAAGCTGTGATGCATTGTGTCTTCTGACGCCTGTCTATCACAGCCAACATTCACCTCCTCAGCAATCTGTGTCTTGTGGGATCAGACCAGGCCAGCCTTCGCTCCCCACGTGCATCAGTGGGCCTTGGGCGTTCATGACGCCTGTTACCGGTTCTCTGGTTGTCCTTCCTTGGACCACTTTTGGTCGGTACTGACCTCTGCATCTCGGGAACACCCCACAAGACCTGCCGTTTTGGAGATGCTCTGACCCGGTCACCTAGCCATCACAATTCGGCTCTTGTCAAAATCATTCATTGTGCTTCCCCATTTTTCCTGCTTCCACCACATCAGGTTCAAGAACCAACAGTTCCCTTGCCTAATATATAATGGCACCCTTGACAGGTGCCATAGTAACAAGATAATCACCGTTATTCATTTTTTACCTGTCTGTGGTTTTAATATTATGGCTGATCGGTGTATAGGGGTGTCAAATGGGCCCCCCAGTACATCAAATGACAATTAATACATGCGGGGACAAAAAAAGACTAACATGGGACCCATTTAAACCGGGGGCTGCCA
Organism: Boulengeromyrus knoepffleri; assembly: GCA_026770805.1. NCBI lineage: Eukaryota > Metazoa > Chordata > Actinopteri > Osteoglossiformes > Mormyridae > Boulengeromyrus > Boulengeromyrus knoepffleri. The sequence continues at coordinate 18,584,793 of JABJVO010000126.1, forward strand.
CAGAAGCAGTTTTCAGGGTTAGATTCCTTGCTCAGGGGCCCCACCAGGGTAGGATGATATAATTACCAGTCACGTAATTCTAAGGAGCACAGAGTCCTGACCTCAGAGCCACACAATTCCTCTGAGGCAAGTAAGCTAATTTAGCTGCGTGACGTATGTTAAATAGCAGGTATCCAATCCTAGCTGTACACTTCATACAAATGTAAGCAGATTATCTTTGACAATGTCACATGTTAATGGCAATAACGTTTTATTAACTTGAGGTTGTTTTAACTTTCTGAAATCTGATATTGATTAAAATATATTTATTATTATATATATAAATATTTTTTTTTTTTTTTTTTTTTTTTTTTTTTTTTTTTCTGTTTTGTGGAATATAATGGGAAGAAACACAAGGTCATTTGTTTTGCCGGCTGTTTTTTTTTTTGTTTGTTAGTTTTGTTGTTTTTTTTTGTTTTGTTTTAGTCTTGTTGCGGTTTGGTGGTTTTCTTCAAGTAAAAAAGTAAAATGAGCAGCACAACTCTTCACTTAGCACCATTGTGCCACAAGCAGAGCTAATATAATTTTTAGCTGCCATACTGACATACATTCTCTTTTTCCCCAAACTTCTTTGGGACCCAAAATGGCTGAAATGCCTGGTATTTCACCTTGTTTCATGTTGTCATTTGCTGTCTACAGTCAGAATACTTTCTGTGTGCGTATCTGTGTCGCTCTGACGCCGCAGCTGTCCTCTCCTTTGCAGGCAAAAAACTGTCACCCTACACAGTGTCCTAGCTGAGCATTGACCAAACCGCTTATTAAATGAGACCGTATCAAATTTAAGTACTTAAGAAAGACTTCTTTTGCCACCGACTTTTGTGCAGTCGGTAATGGGTGAATGAGTTTTCCTTTTCAGCTGTTACTTCATCCTTGCGTAGCATATTTGACCATTAGGTCCTAGTTAACCCATGAAATTAAAAGGCCGTAAAAGGTAATAAATTTTGGTGGAGAACTCAGAGATTGTTAACCGCTTAGGAATGTAGTTGTTTCAGGGTAAAGTGAGCTTCAAAATTCAGCATATGAGTGCAGACAGTAATCTCAACCTCCGTGGGTGTAGAATCCGGTGAGGCGGCTGAGGCCACAAGCAATGCATAACCGTATCTCGTCCACTAGAGGGTGAACAAGAAACAACGACTTTTAACTCAATCCAGTTTGGAAGCATAAGAGGTCGTAATTCGAGGAGGGTGCTCCAGAATAACACTGCGGCTAAGGGCACGAGTTTGTTTACTTTCCACAAGTGGGCAGCTTTGACGTTTTCGTGGTTCTCATAAAATAATTTAATAGAAGGCATGACTGCAGTGCTTTATATGCAAACAGAAATACTTTCCTTTTATCCCACACAAAGTAAGGGTGGCCATGATTTATTTTTTAATTTTTGCCTTTTAAGTGTTTCTACACATTTCCATTTTAATATCCATCCATCCATCCACCTACCTTCCAAACGTTGATCCTTGTCATGGGAAATATATTTTTAAAAGTTTGATGAATAGACTGCATGGCCCGTAAAATGTTTTTCTTCTGATATAGAAATTCATTTAAAAAAAAAAAACGATTTTGCATGATGGTTTTAGGTGATTTTCTTTGTCAGTGCTGTGTCGGGTTTTGTTAAATTTAAGCAATGGACCAGGGGGAGATTTCACAAAAGTGAAAGATTATACATGAGTGATTATAAGATTATCTTTTTTACGCATGCAGTCCAATTTGCCCCGAGTCATATACTCAGATTCCTGAAACGATGACAAAGTTAATAAATCCCCTGTTATTTTCACACACAGCTCCTTAAAACGCTTCACCCCCTTCTGTGATTCTTGCCCCCCAGCCCCACTCCTACTCTTTGGCACACACACACACACGCACACACACACACACACACACACACACACACAGAGCTCAGTGTCAGATACGGTCCACTGTTCTCTTCAGCTTAGCTCCTCCTCATCCTACCACCAAGGCGGATCTTGGCTTTGATCCCGCCTCTGTCTATCGCCTCCTACGCGGTGGCAGGGTTTGTCGGGACGCCGTCCAAGCGCAGGCGGGTTTGGATGCCCAGATGTGCGCAGGGCGTGCAAGTCTCCGAGCCCCGCTGAGAAGGGGATTGGGGGCGGGGTGTGAGGGGGGGGGCGTTCGGCTGCCTTCCCGTTATTCACAGCCCTGCGTTAGAATTGCCGGGAGGACAAGCCTCTGTTGTTTGGTGAAAGGGGATGATTTTTTTTGTTACTCAAGTGCTATTTACGCTTTAACCGAGATGAGGACTTGCAATCAGCTTGCTCTGCTTTTGGGCCTGAAACAACGATTCACTAATTCGCCACTAGTTTTATTCGAGTGAACGGTATGGGCAGGCCCTGTGTTAAATTAACATTAAGGATATTTTGTTTATGTAAGACCTTAAGTAAGTCGCTACAGAACAACCACATTGTCTGCAGTGTGCGATGTGTGATCTAAGTTTTATACAAACACAACGGTTAGTGACAGTTCATGATACACCTGGGATTAATGCATTTTCCATTGTTTTAAATTTATTATAGAAGTAAAACCATGACAGTTTTTACACTTTGTCGACCATAAAGTGAAAGCACATACTGTTAAAAGTGCTTTATGGCAACGGATCATTTTAACAACGTGATCGAAATGAAACAAAAACACCAGCAGAGTGCTTAATAATTTAATTATTCGGTGTGTGTGTAGCATGTCAACGCATTTCGTACACCAGCACCCTCATAACTGGATTCCAGTGCTATAGTGCAGCACGTAACTGCAATATAACTGCATTGAGGGTGTTTAACGTTAATTTTTTTCTTTGGTTACACTACACTGAATATTGCGTGATGTATTTGCGTGACAATGTTATTTAAATGATTGGAGACTCCATATAAAGATTATAAGAGTGACGTGCAGAGTGTAAATGAACCCTGCTGGAAAAAACAGCTAAAAACCCGCTTAAGCTGGTAGCTTAAAGAAGTCTAAGAAGATGGTCTAAGACACAGGTGTCAGACTCCAGTCCTGGAGGGCCGGAGCCCTGCACATTTTTGGGTTTCCCCTCGTTTAACACACCTGATTCAACTCCTTGTGCTAATTACCACATAACTGTTGAGCTGAATCGTTTGTGGTGGAACAGGGAAACAACTAAGCTACACAGGGCTCCAGCCCCCCAGGACTGCAGTTTGACACCCCTGGTCTAAGAAGATGGTCTAAGAAGATGATCTAAGAAGATGGTGTAAGAAGATGATCTAAGAAGATGGTGTAAGAAGATGGTCTAAGAAGATGATCTAAGAAGATGGTATAAGAAGATGATCTAAGAAGATGGTGTAAGAAGATGGTCTAAGAAGATTATCTAAGAAGATGGTCTAAGAAGATGGTGTAAGAAGATTATCTAAGAAGATGGTCTAAGAAGATGATCTAAGAAGATGGTCTAAGAAGATGGTCTAAGAAGCTTTTAGGTAGTCAGGTTACAGCTCCTGCTGCTCTTTAATGGAATAGCTGGTTGGGCTACCAGTTGGTCATATTGGTGTGGCCATCCTGGCATGATGGGCTAAACCAGCTAGAATGACCATCATTAACTGGTATGACCACCAAAACCATTCAACCAACATGAAGAAACATCCCTTAAGATGGTCAGCTATCAAACTGGTCAACCAGCTTAAGCTTAAGCTGTTTTTTTCAGAAGGGAAGTGTTAAAATGACACATAAGACACCTGGAAAGCCCCGGGAAGTGAATCGAATGTGAAAACGCTCACTGCATCAGGTACAGTAGCCAGTCACAGAAAAACCTCCAGATTCCTGAAGAGCGCAGTTAGGCTTGGGTCTCTGTTAAGGCTGCAGTGTGCGCTGTGACACACATCCCCGTTACCTCCCGCCCGGCACAGCCAGGCACCTCTCATCATGCCAAACAACCAATTTATCTTACAGCCAGTTAAGATTAATATTTGCAAGACTAAAAGTTTCTCAGTTTGCAAACAGCAAATTAGATTCTCTACATTTGCAGTTACCTGTATTCTGTCATCTATCGGGCAAAGTAATGTACACTGAAAAAATAAAACAAAGCTGTTGTTCATTCAGTATGTTTCATCTCATTCCAACAGTTGAAAATAATTAGTTTGTTCTTTTAAATGTAACTTTCTAATTTATGTTTATGGTTGAACTGATTTTTTTTCCCAGGATTAACGGAATATATTATTTACATTGAGGCAACTTCAAATATTTTGTGTGATCAGTTACTTGAAATATTTTAAGCTGATCCAACATTTCCGGCATTTTATTTTTTCAGTGTAGGTCCCTCAGAGTGGTTTGGCCTTAAATGAAGCCTGAAATGTAAATAACGATGCCTCCTCCAGAATAGGCTGCATACTGGAGCATTTCAGGCCCCTTGGTTAATTCTGATGACAAAAATCAACAACTAAGCAATGAACAGTTATATTTCAGCACTGGAGATGTTCCTGTGCAGCCTCTTTAGTGCCCACAACTGAAAACAAAAGCTGGTAAATTCAGAGCTTTTGTGCCTTTAGCTAGTGTGATATTGTGTAGTGCAGAAGGATGATAGGTGTGACCTAAGAAGCCAATAGGGGGCAGTAGCGAGCTGGGGCAGGGGGTGGCTTCTTCGGTCGTCCATGAACACGGTGTCTACTGGGAATGAGCCAGTGCCCCAGCCCCTTGTCCAAATCCGAAGCCTTTGGGGCCGAAATTCTTGGCGTAACACCCTGTGGGGACATAATCGATGTTCAGTTTAGTAAACATGTCGTTACATGGAAAAAAAGTTTACTGATGGATGTTTACATGTGGAGAAGCACACGGGGAATGTGCCCTGCTAGTGCTACTAGTTCACTTCTGTGCTCGAATGCGTATCGAGGCACTAGGTTCCGAATGCTTCCCTCTGCTATCTGCTTCCTTGTGATTATAAAGACAGCAAAGCTGAGACCTTTGCAGTAGATTTCTCCATCCTTGTCCGCCAGAGTGGTCGACTCCAATCCCTTCCCACATTTGGCACAGCGGAAGCAGCTCTTGTGCCAGGACTGGGTGGGATGAAGAGGCGAGAGTTACAAAAACGGAGACAGGAAAAATGTTATGTGTTCATTTCAGCGTAACCTATGGATTTAAGGTCTAACTGGAGACCATTTATAAAGGAGTGAATCAGGTTTAGTGTCTGTTCTCGTTTATGAGCAGGTATTAAGTCCACTTTGGGAGAGAGTCTGGCTGTGCGGGTTAGGCGTTTGCAGCCGGAAGGTTGTGGGTTCAATATGTCAGGCATATTAAACATATCACTTTTAGGCACATGAGCAGGGTCTGTAACACCACCAGGGCTACTGGAGAGCAAGATGGGGTGTGTGAATATTGAATTTTGTTGTACTTGCAACTCGTACAGTGAAAATAAAGGCATTCAGTTCTTCTAGATCAGTGTTTTCCAATCCAGTCCTCAGGGACCTATGGACGGTTCACATTTTTGATCCCTCCCAGCTCCCTGCCAGAGAGTCTGTGGGTCGCCAAGGACTGGATTGGGAAACTCTGGTCGAGACCATCACAGCTGCATCTACCCAGTCTGCCAGGAGAAATATCTCCCACTTACGTTTCCGCCCCCGATCACTTTCTCCGCAGCGTAGACCGCGGTGCCACAGCGAGGGCACACGTCAGAGCCGCCCGTCTTCTGGGCAAACTTGGATGGGTTGGGGTTATTAGTGGGCCGGTGAGGTGCCTGTCTGAAAAGGCAGCGCGATTGGGGAACGTCTTCAGTAATAAAATATAGGGTTGCACTTCAATTTTGTGATAGATATTTTAAGCTGTTCAACTTGGATGTTAAAGTATTTTGAGTTGAAGGAAAAGCATAAACGAATTACAGTTCAACATGAATTATGGTTAAACTATTTTCTCCTAAAAAAGTCTTCATATCCAGTCTGAGCTACCAGTGACATATGCCATCATTTATCATGCACATAACGTTTACCTACATGGGGCTCACAAAAAATGTCACGTGTTATTTCTTACTGGTCAGGTTTAATTCCCAGAGCATCGCCTGTGTCCATGCTCAAAGTTCCCGCTCCTCCACCGAATCCATAGCCTTTTGGCCCATACTTCTTGCCGTAGCAGGACTTGCAGTAGATTTCGTCAACATGGACTGCGACTGTCGTACTGTCCAGGTTCTTCTTACAAGCCACTGGAACAGGGCAGGGAGAGTAACACAAATTTCAGCCGGTTCCCATACATGTCCTTCAGTCCCCTAAGCTTTTCTGTGCCAGGGACAGCATGAAAAGTACACTAACACACACACACACAGGTTTGTAAGTATATCATTGTGGGGACTCTCCATTCATTTGTATGGGGAAAACTCTAATCCTAACATGAGGACCTTAACCCCTACCCAGGCCTAACCTTAACCATAAGTAACTAAACTAAATATGAGAGATTTTAGTTTTTCAATTGCATTCACAGTCTTGTGGGGACCTGAAAAACATCAAAATAACAGGTTTTTATCACATTGTGGGGGACATTTGGTGAATGAATATATGAATACAAACGTGTGTGCGTGTGTGTGTGTGTATTATTCCACAGAAGATGTGCCCCAGAAACCAGGAAAACGGATGAGCTGAAACTGGTGGTGTGGAAAATTTTAGGAAGTTCTGAAGAAGGGATTTATCCCGGGCATTTCCCGTGTATCCCGTGTGTCCATTGTGTGTCCCACGTGTGTCCCATGTGTTCTGTGTGTCCCGTATGTGTCCCATGTGTGTACCTTGTGTGTCCCACGTGTGTCCCATGTATCCTGTGTGTCTCCCGCGTGTGTCCCATATGTCCCATGTGTGTCCCAGGTGTGTTCCATGAGTGTCCTTGGTTTTCCAGGTTGTCAGTATGACAGTGAGGTTAAACAGACTGTGAGGTAGCTTATCTCCTAAGGTTCTTGGTGCCTAACAGCATTCCTGCAAGCTGCTAACACACTGGCCGCTGTCCTCCCACTGCGGGAAGATGGGCTGGTGTCATTAGTGCCTCTCCTAATATGGGCACTGTTGTTTAAACACGCATAGCAAAGACATTTCAGAAGCCACATATTCCACATTCCTTCTTTGTGATGAGAGGCAGCCATAATTATTTTTCCAGAATGAGTTGCATTGCACAGAGACACTGGAGCAAGCATATACATTAAAATTAAAATGAACGTTTAAATGCTAAATGTGCATATACGTATAAAATAAGCAGAAAATTCCATTTTAAATGCTACATGTGAGCCTGAAAAGGGGAAGTTTACTCTTGTTCCAGATTCCAGAGAGACGTGTTGAGGGATTGACGTGCAGCCATATGGGTACGGATAAGGAACGCATCATAGATCCTGAGCAGACCCACGGGTCCTGGTTAGGGGAAGGGCCGGCTGGTCAGACCCGCTCACTTACTGCAGAGGAAGCAGGACTTGTGGAAGCTCTTGCCTTCGCACTGCACTTCTTCGGCGAAGTAGACCGTCTTCTGGCAGCAGCCACACTTGTTGCCTCCTCCGAAGGGCATCTCGACGGGACTCGAAGGCTGCTTGCAGAGCACTTCTGAGCTGGCAAATGGGGAGTCCAGCAGGCTGGCGCTGGAGGGAACACAATCACAATCGCAGTGCATCAGACTTCAGTAAATCACTCTCAGGTTGTGAGAATTGTACTAGGCCCAAGTAATTGTTAGATTGTAAACATTAGACTGCACCTCAGCTATTTGTCAGGCTGTGGGCATTATAGCAGGCCCAAGTAATTTTTAGATTTTGAATATTAGACTGGGCCCCAGTTATTTGTCAGGCTTTGGACATTAAACTAGGCCCTAGAGAAGAGATTTTCTCTTCCTCTACTGTTATTTGAATTTTACTTGTTTTACTTGTCTGTTGTTATTGTGTCAAATGAAATCTGTGGTTTGTTCGATACTGTCCGCAGGCTGCTGCAACATGCCTGATCACCAAAAAGGAGTCATTCATAACAGCAACTGGATTTTGGCAAGAGGAGTTGCCAGCCAGTAATACTTGTTTTGCAGTAGTAAGAAGCTGTCAGGTCTGTGTTTCCTGTCTCAATGGCATAGCGTACGACCCTGTGCTTATTTAACAAATAAACTTGCCTTTGAAGGAGTGTTATCATTACGGTCAGTGACCTGCATATGTAGCACCTGTTCCACTACCCTTCTGCTCCCTCCCTGTCCTCTCCTTTCCCATCATCCTTTCTCCTTCTTCCAAGGAACCTCGCTGTACTTCACAGCCATGGCCTTATATGGCATAGGCAGTCGGCGCCCCGGGAATGCGTTAGGGGTCTGCTGGCAGATGCAGCTTTGGCTTCCTCCACGGCTGATGGATTGGCCGAATGGATTTTCCACAGCTGATGGATTGGCTGAATCCTTTCTCCACGGCGGATGCAAATTATCCTGGTCATTCCAGCTCCGACAGAATTTTGCAGCAGATGGTACCACTGTCACTGTGGTTATTAGCCGACACCGTGGTCCACACCAGCAGAAGCTCCATCGGTGCATTCAGGAGTGTGTTCCCCCTGAAATCCTTCAGGTGTTTTGCCAAGAGGAACAATTGCAAGGCCGGTCTGGGTCCAACGTTCTACCAGCAGCATTGGTCATATACTCAGTGACCCAGCACCCGAGGATGCGCTTGTTCATACGCTTGTATGCAAAAGGGCACATTGCTCGTTTGCTTAATCCCTCAATTACTATGGTAGCACACCTTTGGCAGGACCTCAAACATAAAGTTTTTACACTTCTTTATCTGCAATATCTTTTTTTCATTTTGCATACAGCTGCAGTATTCTTTTCCTGCCTTTCCAATCTTGGACTGTTTTGTAGAGCCGTATTTATCTGATCTCATTTTCTTTGTACTTATAATATTGATAGTGCGACAGCATGAAGACCAGTAAGAGCGTTTGTAAATTTGCATTCTTAAAATCGTATATAAACGTGGTGCTCGTTCAAGGAGAGGTGTGTTACTTTAGAAAGCTGCAGTGATTAATGAATTGTGCTTCAAAATGCATTCTGGCATGAGGGACAGACCCGTCTGGATAGAGGGAAATGATACATTGTTTTTTTTTATCATGTCTCTGTGGTTTGTGAAGCAGGAAAGTTGGATGAAGTGATACACATATCAAAGCAGAATCTCCAGCCAAAGATACTGTTTAATTACCGTTCAGGTGGCCAGCTGAGAGGACTGTGATGATGGAAGCTGTAAACCCTGTGATTTGCATACAGGAAGAAAACAACTCATTTTTCCAGAGCTGTGAGCCCCAATGCAGATGTGACAGATGTTCCTGCAGACGTTGCTATGAGGTGCGCCGTGACTTAACTGGTAAGTTTTTTGTGCCCTGGAGATCCACTCGATCTCAAAACTGTGTTTTGAATTCCCAAAGGTAAACTGCTGCAATTAGGAAGGCAGTCAGTCACTCTCACAAATGAGCTTCACCATTCAGAGAAGCTCCTCATTTAAACTGCAAGTAAATCCATGCATTTTTAATGAGTAACATAATGTAAAAAAAATGAGCTGAATACTTTTTTATACTCTTAACTTGCCCGTCTTGCATCACCCGAGTGTATATGTCAGTAACAAAGAAGGTGCATCTCAAAAAGATAAGTCTCTGTTCTAGAAAGAGCAAAGATCTTCCTCCTGGTGTATCTGGATGGGAACACTGGAGATGAGTTACACGCTTTGAAGACAATGTGAAAGCTCTCTAATAAAGTGTTTGAGGCTTCAGGCCATTCATGCAACTGTTGTAGTCCTCGATTTAATTCTAGTTGGAGTATTTCTGGTCTGTGTTATTCTTCGGGCTACCAACCAACAATAAAAGAATCAAACTAAGGAATGTTTCCTAAAACTGACGGGCAAGGCAGCCCAGAGGGGATGCTGACAAACTTTGGGGCTTTTATGCTACGTTGCCTCAACACAGAGAAAACTGAAGAGAGGGTGTCCTGATCTCTTTGTCTGAGCACCATGGCAGCGACTGAACCTCATCCTCCTGAACATGGCCATGTTTTAAACATCTGTGCCCAAGATGGCCCTGCCACCCGCCTGCCGCTGACCTGCCCGTCCTGTCGACGGCACAGGAAAGTGACAGATTTACTTCTGTGTCCTGTCCAGCTGCTATCAATTTAAGATAAATGAGAAACAAACAAGATCCGCGGTTTAACAATATCTCAGAAAATGAATCCTTTATTGCATTTTTATAACAAATGCTGTAGTAACACTTTTTATGAATGCCATGTCTTTAAGAATCTTTGAACACATTCATAACACATTAAAATGCATCCATAAAGCATTATAAACACGGCTATGACTATTTATAAAAAATCTAAATTCAGAGCTTTATGAAGCTTTCATCTATAATGCACTATAGACACCCTCATAGTGCAGTACAAAGCATCCTTAATTCTTATACCAACCATTATAATACATTATGAAGGCATCTATAGTGCATTATAGATGCGAGCTTCACTGGAGCTTATGAAGTATTATAATCAACACTGAAATGCCTTATGACTGTCAATGGAAGATGATGTAATACTTTACTAATTCTTACACTGAACATTATACAGCATTATGAAGGTATCTATAGTGCATGACAGATGACGGCTTTAAGCAGTGTATTACCAATTCAGTTTTGTTCTTTACGCATATAACAGCGGCACAATTTGTTACACCAGAGTCATAAAACTCAACGCTATTCCAGCTGTGTGGACCGAGAGATACAGACGAGGTGGGGTCTTGGCCCCCAGTGCCACCCACCACCTACCTGCTCTGTCGGCGCTGGGGCTCTGGGCCTTGGGTGGGGAGAGAGGATCTCCGCCTTTGCTGTGCACTCCTCTGGGCTGCGGGTCTCCTGTGTTTGCCCTGGAGTGACACTGAGGAGAGGAGGGTGCTCCACATCAGGACTCAGGGAGGGGCTCAGAGTGTGTCGAGAGGGGGGAGGGAGGGAGAGAAGAAGGGGAGGGGGAGAGAGGGAGGGAGGGAGAGAGAGGGGCAGATAAAATGCGAGGGAGAGTGAAAAAAGGGATTGAGAGAGGGAGAGAGAGTGGGAAAGAGAGGGAGAGGGACAGGAAGGGGAGGGAAAGAGAGAAGGATACAAAGAGAGGGATGAAAAGAAGGTGGAAGAGGGAGAAAAATAGAAGGGGAAAACAGAGGGTGTATAGGGAGAAATAAAAATAGAGGCAGATGGGGGAAAGCAGGCAGAGAATGAGTTGAAGTCGTGTGCTTTGTGGTTTCATTGATATGTGGACTTTTATCTTTAAAAGAGGTGGTACAGCATAAAGCGCACTGGATGCATTTAAATAACAGCGACTTTGGAAGGAAATAAAGGAACAAGAGAATGAGAAGGGAAATAAACAGAGAGTAGAAGAGATGGTTATTTTAATGTGCTTTTTTTTGACAGTGTAATTGCTTTTAATTATTACCACACTGTTGCGTTTTATTGAGGAGAGAATGCTCTGGCAGTGTCAATGAACCACTTACATGCTAATAAATCCGACTCAGCTGAGACAAAGAGATGATAAAAGTAGCAGATGGGGAAACGAATCGCCATCCATCACCGCGAGGAATAAATTGTAAAACAATAGTAAATATACAGTGAAAAAGCAGTTGAAATAGTCAAGCTTGCATTGTGATTTGCTGGCAGACAGACTGCCGTTTCCCCTGGTTTCTGATTGCTGTGTCTGAGGCACAAAGCCATCATGTTGTTTTTTAATACAAAAGCAATGCCAAGACAATAACCGGGAGGCGTCCCGGAGGGGGCTCGAACCCGAGTCAGAAAGCTGGACTCTGTGTGTCAGGGATGAAAGATGCATTCGCAATGAGCCCCTGCACTGTAAGACACCCATCACTGCCCTTAATTGTAGGTCTTTGCGTTATTGTTTGTACTTGATCAAATCCAGTTGACCTAATCATCAAATGATTTAAGAACGCGGGGTGGACATGTGACTGCATTCCTGACATCTTTCCACTTTCTCTAACCATTAAAAGCTACAGGCATAAGGCAGGGAACAACCCAGGATGGGGTGCCAACCCATCACAGGGCACAAGGCAGGGAACAATGCAGGATGGGGTGCCAACCCATCACAGGGCACAAGGCAGGGAACAACCCAGGATGGGGTGCCAACCCATCACAGGGCA
>JABJVO010000126.1:18597022-18626598 GCA_026770805.1 Boulengeromyrus knoepffleri
GGATGGGGCGCCAACCCATCACAGGGCACAAGGCAGGGAACAACCCAGGATGGGGCGCCAACCCATCACAGGGCACAGTCACACAGCAGTCACTCACACATGCACACCTATGGGCAATTTGGCAACTCCAGTTCACCTCAGTGTGTTTTTGGATGTTGGGGGGGCCTGGAGTTCCCAGAGTAAATCCCACGACGACACGGGGAGAACATGCAAACTGCACACACAGAGATGAGAGACTCGAACCCTGATCCCAGAGGTGTGAGGCCACAGTACTAGCCACTGCACTGCTCCTTTTTAATGTTTCTCAGGAAGCAAAAGAAATCGAAATGACTACTGCCCTCTGCAGAGTGTAAAAAAGGAGAAAAGCCGCTATTGTCAGTGAGGTGACTTACACTTAGGGACAGCAGAAATGGTGACAGTTTAGGGCCCAGGTCATGTGACCAGGAGGCTGGCCCATTCGCCCATAGTGGCTCCCTGGAGAATCGGCTTTGCAGAGACATTTCAACAAGTAAAATTCCCTTTTTAGCTCTTCAGTGTGCTGAAGTCAATATGACGTCCCTATGATGATGATACGTCAGTACATGTGCACATATAAGTGTGAGTTTGGGTGTGAGAATGGAGCAGTGCATCGGTGTCCATTTTGGGATGCATCTCTCTTTGTGCAGTGTGCTTCCCAGGACAACTGGCTCGGGACATGTGGTTACAGTTAACGGACAGGAGAGCCGATCCTGTCCATTAACTCCAGAATCGGCAACATTGTTGGACCTGCATAAGCTTAACGGTGCTATTTACGTCGTACCACATTACTCAGATTTCCACAACCAGTGTTCTTTAAAATGCAGCTTGTATAATGTTTTTTTAATTATTATTATTTTTATGAGAAATCTGCAGTCCATTATGTGTGTGACAGCCTGTAATTAATTTTGTACCCTTAAATGTACGAAATTCTGCAAACGGCTATATATATTTTTTATACTTTGTCCCAGTTAGGCCTATTTTAGGTGGGCTTTATCCCCCCTCAAATGTTTTTTCGCCTCCCCCCCAAATAAATGTACACTAACTAGTTTAAATAACGTGGGCCATTTCCATCAGCCCCCCCTTTCATAAATTTCTAGTGACGCTCTTGGTGGTCATGGATAATTTTGGATTAGCACAGCATCCTGGACTTCTGCTGCAGCTCGGGGTGTGATGGCTGGAGATGGGAGGGTGGTCTGCACACGACCTTACAAGGTGTTTGTTATGGTGAGAAACCCCTTTCCTCTCCCAAGAGATTACTCATGTTCTCCAGCCCGAATGACACCATGCTGGAGTGAACACGGCAAGCTATATACAGCAGCCGCTGCCACAAAGGGATGCGATGCCTCATTAAATTCTTTACTATTTTGATTTCTTTGCATTGTGAGCGGAGAAAGACATTAAGAGGTTAGAGTAAAACTTCAGCCCGTTCAGTGCTGCCGTTGCGGCCATTTTGAAACAGTAGGCATGGGTTTACAGGGTTCATTTCACCCGTGGGGGGGGGGTCACATTGGCACCTACATTCCACCTCTGTCTTATTTATTGTTCGTCTAATCAGACTAAACACAAAACCGGTGTATTCTGTTCCACATGGAGCCCTCAGCAGCCGTAACTCAAGGCAGAGAGCAGCCAAGAGCAGCCAAGTGCAGGATGTTCGTTTTCTTCTTATTGTTTGTTTGTTTTTTATCGGCTGATTTGTAAACCTGCAAATGTGCAACATGTATCCATGAATTTTTGGATGTGGAGTAAAAAAATAAATGTTTACATGCAGCTGTTCGCCTGAGGTCAAAAAAGGAAACATTTTGTGTGGTTTATTCAGAAGTTACGTTCAACATGTGCAGAAACTCATTTCCGTTTTGCCTTATTTTATCTGGTCATAATGGACATGAAATGAAATTAATTTAATAGCTTCACAAAACTATCATTGCACCTTTATAAAATTAGGCATGCTAATTACTTTAATGTCTTCTGTGGATATGTATCAGAAATATCAGTTTCATCCATCTTGCATAACTGTTTATCCAGTACACTGAGTACAGCGTAGTGGTGAGCCAAAAACCTCCATCACAAGGCACAGTAAATTAGGAAAGGGACACCCTGGACAGGACACCACAGTGAAGGGGACTCCCTGTATGCAACACCACAGCGAAGGGGACACCCTGGATGGGACACTACAGCGAAGGGGACACCTTAGAAAGCACGCCACTGCAAAGGGGACACCCTGGACAGGACACCACAGTGAAATGGACACCCTGTATGCGACACCACAGTGAAGGGGACACCCTGGATGGGACACCACAATGAAGGGGACACCCTGGATGGGACACCACAGTGAAGGGGACACCCTGGATGGGACGCCAGAGTGAAATGGACACCCTGTATGCAACACCACAGTGAAGGGGACACCCTGGATGGGACACCACAGTGAAGGGGACACCCTGGACGGGACACCACAGTGAAGGGGACACCCTGGATGGGACACCACAGTGAAGGGGACACCCTGGACGGGACACCACAGTGAAGGGGACACCCTAGAAAGCATGCCACTGTGAAGGGGACACCCTGATCGGGATTACAAAGTGAAGGGAACACTGGAAGAAATTCCAGTCCATTGCAGAACACATACAAGCACACACCCAGTCACACATTATGGGCTAATTAGTTTTGAACCGCTTGAGGAAACTGGAGTGTCCAGAGAAAGCTTGCCTGAACAGGTTTGTTTAGATCTCAGTTTCCAGTGAAACTTCAGTGCTATGAAAGGATCTGGATGATGGCAAAATTCTCTCTGGGAATTATGTGAAGTGGCCAGTCGTGTTTCACATGCTACAAACCGATACTGAAATATGTAAATTAATTGAGCTGAATCGAAACTTTATTCCATATCTGCACAGGCACAGAAGTACAGGTACACTGAACTACACTGAATTTCAAACACCAAACAAGATCATTCATGTTTTACTATAAAATTAAATTGTTAAATATATGAAAGTGATAAACAAAGTGCTTGAATTACAGATAGATACGGTGCCTTGAGAGTCAGAGGTAGTTGGGCTGTGGTAGGGGTGATTTAAGAGTCTGGGTCCAGTTTGAGTATGATGTCGGAGTGGGAGGGACTGAATGTTATTAGCAACCAATCTGATTACAGCTGGAAAGAAGCCATTCTGAAAATGTGTCTTGTGCGTTATAATGGGACTGAGGTCAAACCCAGAATCCCTCCGCTTGACCAGTGAGTGTCCTGCATGATGGGCGTCTCTGATGACCCTTCCTGCAGTGGTAGGTTTGCAGAGTCTCCAAAGCGGATGGGTGTGAACCTGTAATCCTCTCTGCAGTCATTATGACTCTAGAGCTTTCCCTTCATACTGTTGTGCACCTCTGGTCAAGATGCTCACTATGAGGTCTCTGTGAACCTGGAAATATTGTACTCCTGATGTTATGATGAAAATGGAAAAGATGGCGCTCTCTTGTGGGCAATGTTGCAGCACTCTCTCAGTCAAATATACGAAGATTTTGCAAATGTTTAAAGTTACGTTTCCACACCGCAATGAAACATTACCACAAAACATACATTTGTCCTGCAATTAATGCTGGTAAATAAAAAGACATAACAAAAGTATTTGCGAGGATTATGGTTACGTATAATAGGGTTAGGGTTAGGTATAAAGTTATGGTTACGGTTAGGTATAATACGGTTATGGTTAGGTATAATATGGTTATGGTTAGGTATAATACGGTTATGGTTAGGTATAATACGGTTAGGGTTAGGGTTAGGTATTATATGGTTATAGTTAGGTATAATACGGTTACGGTTAGGGTTAGGTATAATAGGCATTGGATACATACTCAGATTATGATATTATTTGCAGCACATTTTGAGCTTTGTGTTTATTTGTTGTATTTGCTTTTTTATTAATCTTGAACCATCGAAGCCTGTTGTGCTGAGCCTAGAGCAGAACCGTTACTTCGATTGTCAGAAAATGACATTTAGACAGAGGTGGATAATTCAGGTGCGGAAAGAAAAATCCAGACCAAGATTCTGTTTCAGCCAGCGAAATGAGCACTCTGTGACTCTTTATACTCATCTGGTTGGGAAACTCTGTTCTAATTTAGATGTTTAGCTCTCCTCCAAGAGAGAAGAACCTAAACCGGTGTCAAACCAGACTACAGCTCTGGAAAAGGTTAAAAGACCATAGCATAATTTTTGTTTCACTCATTTCTCAGTTTATGGGTTTGCGTCTGTGAATAATATATATTTATATATATATATTTTTGAAAACTACAGCCTGGTTCTTCTCTGTTTCTCATTGATGAAGGGTTTCTTCCTTGTTTCATGGGACTTCAATCCTGCTTCTATGTTATGAACTTGTCCTAGCAGTGCACTTCACACCTGTACTTCATGTTTCCGATTCCTTCTAACTGGTCACTTGATATCATCCTACAATTCATGAGAAACTCTGAGATAAGCTAATGGTCATCTCTGACATTAGAAAGTCAATTCTACCCTTTACCCGACTGGGTTTTGGTTGTTCCCAATGTCTCCTGCTTCTCCTTATTCTTGTGTACTGCTGTCTTAGAAATTT
Source organism: Boulengeromyrus knoepffleri (assembly GCA_026770805.1). Lineage (NCBI taxonomy): Eukaryota > Metazoa > Chordata > Actinopteri > Osteoglossiformes > Mormyridae > Boulengeromyrus > Boulengeromyrus knoepffleri. The sequence goes on from JABJVO010000126.1 coordinate 18,601,615, forward strand.
TGAACCAGGAAGCAACCTGCTGCTCAGCGTAGCCTCCTGCCAGCAGAACCAAGATTAAAGCAGGATTCAAAAAAATGCAGATTTGTTTAAAAATATATAGTGGTCCCTTAATTTTTTCCAAAGCTGTATATTTCTAACTCCTCTTTTTTATTACTAAGAGATGGAGGATATCCTTTCTTGCGTCTTCCAAACTTCTTCTACAGTGTTTAGCTAGATGCTTATGTCTTCCAAGAAGTAAGACATCTATTCCTGGGGAAACGGCACAGGATTGTAACCGTAAATGAGGAGTGACGTACAAACAGAACTTGGCTATCAGGTATGGCAGTGAAATGCTACCATAGGTATTTCCGGTGCTTTCTGGCTACAATCTACCGGCTGGTCAGCAGGCTGAACGTCTCCAGGACTGTGGTGAAAACAGACTAAAAATCCACCTCCTTTTGGAGAAGAAATTGTGAGAGTTTCTCAAAAAAACAGTAAAGCTGAATCCAGATAAAATTTCACAAACGGGAGATTAGCTGAGGAAGTTACCTGTGCCTTACCTCTGCCTCAATCAGTTCCTGCTCCATGGAGACCAGATGGTACAACTTTCTCCATAGATCAAAATAATATCCTTCTGTCATTACTGCACTTAATGCAGTTAATTAATAAATTTTTAGATTACACTTTAATAGGGTAATCTTTTTTTAGCATCATTGGGTGATTATTTTTGGGGGGCACTGGCAATCATTGGGGGGAGGGGGGGTGGGAGGCAGCTAGGCCTCTCTGGTGTCCCCCCTCCAGTAGCGTCAACACTGAGCGTAACATAATGGAACAAAGCAGTGACTATTTACCACACAGCCATTGAACGGGGGTGCTCTTGCTAGCGTCCAGATCGCAGTAGGACCCGTATTACGTAACCTTCCTGGCTACCAGCTGCAGACACAAAAGACAAACACTGGTTTTTCACTTATCTCACAAGCTCAATAAGTGCTAGAAAGTCCTGTTGTATACAGGGGAAGCCCTGGAGAACCAAAAAAGGAGTGAGGTGCAAAGCGAATAGGCGGGGTGGGTTTTTGTGTAAGATTCAAAGAGCATGGAGGAGAAAACACTCACATCTCTGGGATTCATCACCCAGAGCAGAACTTCATGTCCAGAGGTGATGGTGTTATGCTGCATTGAGGCTTCAAAAACCTACAAACAGATAACAGACACATCTCTGATTTTGGTCAGTGTAGTGTCATTAGCTCAGTGTAGTGTCATTAGGTCAGTGTAGTGTCATTAGGTCAGTGTAGTGTCATTAGCTCAGTGTAGTTTGTATGTCACAGCCTCTCCCCTCATGGCAAAGAAGGTCGTTATCCTTGAAATTAAGTAACACATTTGGTGAAAATTCTAGCTACTGTTAAGATGGGGAACAAGAGAAAGTAATTATTGAATCTTTGAGTTTTTAAACTAGCCACAGAACAGAATCCTTGTTGACAGGACATGAACCTGATGTCAAGGCAGCCATAGAGACTCAGATTTCACTTCCATTTGAAGTGAAAGAACTTTACAACACTGCCCTCTGTTGGTCATAGTTATGATAAAATGTGAACATAGCTGGCTGTAATACTGAGAAGTGACTGAAGGATTATCTGTATCGGGTGTGTTAAATTAGGGCTGCACTGAAACTCTGCAGGTTGGTAGTAGCAGGAATGAGCAGCCCAGTCCTACAGTAACGCCCATGCTAGCTCTACAGTAAAGCAGATTGGTTAGATCCAACCTTTTTCTTTCTGGATTTACTTATACAAAATGGTTGTAGGTAGGTAGGTTTATTTGTCATTTCAGCCATATACACAGTATACAGTGGAATGAAATGTTGTTTCTACAGGGCCAAGATACAGAAACAGAGGACAGAAGGACAAGACAATGTACTGTTCAGTCAACAGTAGTAACCGTGCTGGTCTGAAATGGATATTTGAATAAAATTTATGAATTATGCTGCATTTTAGCAGCAAGATGTCAGTGAGTAGTAAATAAAATTGCAAACAGCAAACAATGGGAGCAGCAGGACAGAGAGTGTGCAGTGTATAATAAATTCAGTTGTATAAGAAATAGTTCGCAATTCAGTTTTGATTCAAGAGTCTGACACGCCTGAGGGAAGGAATTGTTTCCCATCCTGCCAGTGAAGGCCCGTATGTCAGTGAAGGCCCGTATGTCAGTGAAGGCCCGTATGCCGTGAAGGCCCGTATGTCAGTGAAGGCCCGTATGCCAGTGAAGGCCCGTATGCCAGTGAAGGCCCGTATGCCAGTGAAGGCCCGTATGTCAGTGAAGGCCGGTATGCCGTGAAGGCCCATATGTCAGTGAAGGCCCGTATGCCGTGAAGTCCCGTATGTCAGTGAAGGCCCGTATGCCGTGAAGGCCCATATGCCGTGAAGGCCCGTATGTCAGTGAAGGCCCGTATGCCGTGAAGGCCCGTATGTCAGTGAAGGCCGGTATGCCGTGAAGGCCCGTATGCCGTGAAGTCCCGTATGTCAGTGAAGGCCCGTATGCCGAGAAGGCCCGTATGCCGTGAAGGCCCGTATGCCAGTGAAGTCCCGTATGTCAGTGAAGGCCCATATGCCGAGAAGGCCCGTATGCCGTGAAGGCCGGTATGCCGTGAAGGCCCGTATGTCAGTGAAGGCCCGTATGCCGTGAAGTCCCGTATGTCAGTGAAGGCCCGTATGCCGAGAAGGCCCGTATGCCGTGAAGGCCCGTATGCCAGTGAAGGCCCGTATGCCAGTGAAGGCCTGTATGCCACGCTACGGAACCTTTGCCAGATGGAAGGAGGGAGAAGAGGGTGTGGGAGGAGTGTGTGGGGTCATCCACAGTGCGGGGGGCTTTGCAGGTGCAGCGTGACGTGTAGACCTTGTGGTCCTGGAGCATGGAGTGTAGGACCTGTCAATCTCGCATTCATTAGAGTTACACATCCAGCACAAGGTGTTCATTAGGGTGGGGTGAAAAAAATCTAAATTTCCAATAGCAATTTCCAATAGTGTGGAAAAGTTGTCACTGGACCTCGTTATTAAACGTGCAAAATATCTTTGAAATAGGTTAATATTTTCAGGTTCCACAACGCGATCGAAGTTTTTCACCCCACCCTAGTGTTCAGGCATAGCCATAGGAAATCATCAACTCTCACAAAAACAAGTAAGCAAGGAGGTAAATCAGCACAGGAGCTGGGTTTGATTTCCAGATTTCTTGGATGTGACAGGCGAATGCCTTCCCTTTGGGCCAGTGTTGTTTTGTTTTAAAAGCACTGAAGAATTTCATTTGTTAAAGGTGTCATTAATTTACAAAAAAAAAATCCTAGTGGATTTGCATTACTGGTGGTCAGTTTCACTTGAGGTTATTTATTCTACTTAATTGATATCGTAATCCACTATAAGCTCTATTTTATGTTTTCATGAGTTACAGGTGGCCAGGCAATGCTGTTTCAGCAATAAAGGCTACGAAATATAAACTAAATCATGTCTGCTATATCGGTGCTTTCCAACTAATGAATTGCTGGGAATGTGGCTGCAAGGCCAAATGGAAGCTTAAGATGAAGATGAGCAGACATTGCGTCGAGGCACAATGCAATAAATAGCACCTAATGGTCTTAAGTCTAGCTGATACTATAGAACTCTGCACTGATATTATTTTTGAAGCCCTAACTTATTATGTAACAATTGCGATTTATACCAAGTGGGCAGAGATGGGAGATTGAGTCATAAAAATAGCTCCTATTAGCTTATAGTGGATTTTGCCAATAGATAGTGCTGTTATCCAGTCATCAAGATTGCATTATAAAGGAGCAGTTCCTACATCAGCTGCAGTCAAAATGTAACTGCAGTAAACAGCCTACTGAGCACTGAATCAGCCATATATTTTATGTTATATTTGAGAAAATGTTGAGAGTGAGTATGAGGTGAATAACATAAAGCTAAAAGCTAAAATAAAGATAAATGGATTAAAAGCAGGTGCACTTGGACGGTTGACTGGTACTGTATAATTAATCATTCAACAGAAAATTCAAGCAAATAAAAAAAGACCTAAAGTAATAGTGTACTCTGAGCATGTTAATGCTAGCAAGTCAAGTAGGGTTTTATTACCACACATGTACTATAGGAGGGTTACACGTGATGCTGCACAGTACCATCGACACCAAGACTATTATCCGCCATATTGGTGCATAGTTTCCTGTCTGGTGCGATACTCCAGAGTACGGAGAGGAGAGATGTTTTACCAAGTGAGCACCGCAAACAGCATCTCAAGAGCGGAACATACAGAGAAGACCCATAAAAAGCATCAGAATTGGCAGAAGTCACAGTAGGGATAATGGTAAAATTACTAGTATTTCTACGTGTTCGGTTCCCTAGAACAGAGTACTGACCTTCATTATGTAGTGATCATCGGCTTGGTCTTTGCTACCATGCTTAATGCAACTGTATCTCACAGTCTCTACTGCCAGTGCAAGTACTTGGAGGAGGATAGCTGTTCTGTGCCAGCACTGCAGAGGGTGTGAGTACTTCTAGGGGCGCCGTACATCACATAGCTGTTCTGTGATGGTACTGCAGAGGGTGTGAGTACTTCTAGGAGCGCCCTATATCACATAGCTGTTCTGTGATGGTACTGCAGAGGGTGTGAGTACTTCTAGGTGCGCTGTACATCACATAGCTGTTCTGTGATGGTACTGCAGAGGGTGTGAGTACTTCTAGGAGCGCCCTACATCACATAGCTGTTCTGTGATGGTACTGCAGAGGGTGTGAGTACTTCTAGGGGCACAGACATAGACAGTCAATTTGACTTTGTCTCGGACAGTATAACAGCACGGCACGCATCATTCAAGACCAAAGGGAACTCAGTTGGCTCAGGTGCTGCCCCCTCAGAAGCTGGGGCCCTAGGTGGCCGCCTATGTCACCTGTAGGATTTACCGGCCCTGACTGTAGAGCCATCAGTCAGTGTTGGATTGTCAATCTCGCGTCCATTAGAGTTACAAGTCCAGCACAAGGTGTTCATGCATAGCCACAGGAAACCATCAACTCTCACCAAAACCAGTAAGCAAGGAGGTAAATCAGCACAAGAGGGCCCCACTATATAAAATCTTTTTTATGGTGATATATATTTTACTTTTCAGTGCTCATGGTTCTCTAGACAAATATCTTCATGGTATAATGGGGACGCTGTCTGCAGAGTTTCTAAAGCAAGAAGAAACAACCAGTAGGTTGGATTTATAGTGAAACAGTGAAGTGAATAAAATCCCACAGACAGATACAATGAGCAACAGCAGAATATGTAAAATAGCTCCTCAAAGTGTGTGAACCCCATACTCTCCATAATTTTTATTATAAAATCCAAACAATACCTTACTTTTCTTAGGGGAAGGGTTATAATCACCATTTAAATATTTTCAATACAGGAAATGATGCATGTAATATGCTGGTAATACATTTTATGTAACAGAATGAAAATATGTAAATAAGGTATTATAATTTGGGGCCTAGATAATTTGGATTCAATTTAACTTTCCAAAGTCCACATTACAAGGGCAAATTCTGGGTATTTCTCTCAGATACGAAGGTAAGAAACTCGGATAGGTCGGTCTTAATATGCAGCATGAAAATACGTAGCATGACAACACTCAGAAAGGACTGCAAAAGACATCAGATGGCACGTGGTCAGTAAAAGGTCCTAAAGAAGTTCAGAGGGTTAAAAACATCGTCTATAGCAAAACAAATGGTCCATAAGTGGAAATAATTTAAGAGCACAGTGACTGCAGCTCGATGTGGTTGTCCTTCAAAATCATACCGGAGAGTAAAATGAAAAGTAATTCAGGATGTTTACAAGGGGCCAGGGACCACAACCATGGGCTGGTCCATGTTTCTACCTCAAAAATACAATGCAACACGAACAGCAATGGCTCATGGGAGAGGAAGCAGGAAGAGATTTATGTTATAGCTGTGCTGCATGTCTTTATTTAGTGAAAAAACTTCTTTCATGATCTGGCAGATAATTGATAGAAGGTTCACTTTATCAAAAGTTTTAGCTGAAGCTAAAAATATTACATTCAAGAAAAACAAAACAGCATTTGCACGCTGTCACACTTGGCACTAAACATGTCCTGGTTTGTGGCCGATTTATTTACAGTTGCCCATAGAAACTAGAATAGTATTCAAAATTCTAGTTCTCACTTTCAAATGCATTTACAAGCTCGCCCCTATGTGTATGGCCTGATTCACATTGCCACCCCATCCCGAACTCTCAGATCTTCATCTTCCACCCATCTTATTGTTCCGTCTGCCCGCCTTATCACCATGGGACACAGAGCTTTTAGTTGCTCTGCTCCCCGTCTTTGGAACTCACTTCCACTGGATATCAGAAATATCGATTCTCTTCACTTGTTTAGGTCAAACCTCAAAACTCATCTGTTTAAGTTGGCTTATTCGCTTTAGACCTTTTGTTGTCTGATTATGTACAGTAAATAACTTTTTTAATTATTTGTTTTTTATTTGTTTTATTGTTTGTCTTTTATGGACTATGTAAGGTGACCTTGGGTTTTAGAAAGGCAGGCACAAATAAAATGCATTATTATTATTATTATTATTATTATTATTATTACAGTTGCCATGACAGAGGCCCCTAAATCAGGCCCAGCATCTAAATGACTGTTACACTAAAAATGGGCGCGATGACAATGAAAACTCTACCAACAAATTAAGGAAGAGCTCTGTTACCTTGTGGAATGTGGGAGTCCTGGTCCATACCTCAATCTAATGGAAATATTTTGGCGCGACCTTAAGTGACCTGAAGTCTGTTCATGCAAGAAAGTCCCCCCATATTGAAATGTAAAAACCACACATGCCGTGTAACTATTGGATATCTTTGTTTCACGGTATGCTGCAGTTTATGTTCACCCTCCAATCTGCACACAATGGAATTTTGTTATACAAATATATTTTCATTAATAAATAATGGAGAGAAAAAAACAAGCTTCAGCAGTTCTGTGCATTACCAAGTTTAATTTAGCTCTTTGTGTCACGAGTGAGATTCATTTGCCTGAGGTGTTTTATTGCACTTGCGTAACTGATGAGGAGAAACCGAAGGGGCTGCAGTGTGACCCTGGGCTGACCTTGGCAGTGTGAGGACCGGGCTGGGAAGGAGCCCCAGCAGGAGGGCACTCGCCGGGAAGCTGACAGCCACCCGAGCCGCTGACAAAGCCGCCTCTCACAAGCGAACAGGAAGTGCGGGCCAGCATTTCTGAAAGAACCTCTAAGGAGGCAAAGATGATAACTGGCTAATCTGCGTCAATGAATCTATCAAATCCTAGATGAATGGAGCTTAATGGATATATTGGCATTTCTATAAAAGGCTACTTAACAGTGATTCTGCAAGTCATTCCGGTTCCATGTTTTTGACAAAATGTGGATTTAAAAATTCATGTTCCTTCACTCCCCCAGCCAGCAACTCACCATTTGGCCACTAAATTCACTCTGTGACGTCCACACTAATTAGTAGAGAAGTATGAGGAGCCATGTCTTACTGCAATCCTGTCTGAGGATCAGCTAGAGATTTACGGCCCCTAATCAATATAGAGCTCTCAAGGGGCTTCTATGGCAGTAGATCTGGGTATTAAAGAAGCTGCATCCACTTTGCCGTGATGGAGAATCCGTTCATTTCCAGTGATTGCTGAAGATTTAAGAAATTGACTCACTATGTGGAGTTTGGAGTTGAAGTAAGAGCAGGAATTTAGCCACTGGGCAGCGTGCGTTACACCCTGCGTGTAGCAGTTCCTCGTAGACGCAGTAGGTATCTCGTCACCCTTCCACCAAGCCATTTGCCGGACAGTGGCATCAGCCTGAAAAGAATCCCCCAGTGATCGAACAATGCTGGAGACAGCGATACTGATACGGAGACCTGAGACGGGGGGTAACTTTTTTCGTCCGTGGATGCGGTACAGGTCTCACCAGCCACCCTACTGATGAGTCTCTGGCATCGGCCTACCGGGAACCCGAGTCACCAGAGATTGTGGTCGAGCAGCACCAGCACTGCAGAGGTTCTGTCAGAAAAAAACTGGACTCTTTAAGTGGTGCATCAGTATATGGGGTGTGTCCTCAGCCTCCACACCACCCTGCTGCCCCACCCACAGCCTCGCAATGCCCATCAAGGGAGAAGCATCCCTATTTATAGACTGCAGGGGCCTCGCTCGCTAGCGGTTGATCGCGGACGTCCGCTCCACCTACTCACCACGGGGACCCGGAGTCAGGAAGAGAGAAAACTCGCTCTCCATGTGCGTTTCCACTGGCTCGCTCACATGCAGAACAAGCTCTAGCAGTTTATTATTTTTTTCTCATACTGGACTATCTGGGCAGTATCTGGACACTCTTGGACCGATGGTGGAATCCAATTAGTAAGTTTCTGTCACCGCTGGCTGTTGTAACGTTTTGCTGCCGATGCCCTCGTAATGAACAGAGAGATACATCCAGAGATACAGATGCAGAACTGGGGTACGGAACACTCCTTTTTCTCGGTCCTTGATGTTTGCATGCCGGCCTATGAGATCTGCGTTTGTGCATAATTACAGTTTGCATTAGTAACGGTGGTCAGTGTGGTCAGTCTTTGCCTGGGTTAATCCAATGAAACTCACTGGAGTGATTCGGAAAATATCTATGCCATTGCGTGTGCTCATTCAATGATTATACTTTCTCTTTTTGAAGTGCCAATCCGCAATCTTATCCGCAAAGGGCCGGTGTGTATGTGGGTTTTCGCTACAACTCCCTAATTAGATTACTAATTAGAGGACAATCCTAACCCTAACCCTAACCCTAACCTCACACATGGGTTTGAACAGTTGACCTAAAGGTTATCCCAAAAACCTGCATACACACCGGCCCTTTGCGGGTAAGATTGGCCACCGCTGCCGTAAGGAGTCTTTCTTCATGTTTTCGGGAATCAGTCAGTGTCTGCATGCCTAAGGATGTATCTGATTACTTATAAAAACCTTTTCGCTAGAAAAAATACCATCTTGGGTCATTTGTTCATGTGACTCACAGCTAGTCATGTTTTGATATATGTGCCTTTTTCTTTCGGTGCTTTAAACTTATCTGTGTTTTGTTCTGCTAATGCACTAGACGAGGAATGATCAGCCCCAGGATATTCCCCTCTTTTACCCTAAACTGCCCCTATATCCATCCATCTACTAATCGCTTATTCTGGTTTGGAGGCAAGATCAGCCCCAGGGGAGATCAGCCCCAGGTGAGACCAGCCCCAGGCAGCACAGGAGATTTGACAGTGATGTCCAAATTTTAGTGAGCAAACAAATAAACAAACAAACTTTTTTGTCTGTACGTTTTGTGCATTTCTTAATCCACCCAGTATCACCCCCCATTAAAAATTAATTGGAAATTGCCCTTACACTGCACAACTCGTTATGTCGTTATTACGTAGCAATGACCATACCCAAACACTTCTTGCTTGTCTAAGTTTGTTGGGTTTCCAAGCACAAACTGGTTGTTTCAGCTCATTGCGTAATCTAGTGTCGTCTTACTGACGTTTTGAACTTTTGAAACGGCTAAGCTAACACACTTTGACAGACATAATATCATAGCTTTACTCTAACATGAAGATATTTTAAACTGTCAGCCTTTGACTTCTGCACAGCGCTGTTTAACCGGATGTGACACTCTTTTTTTTCCGTCTTGAAACATTTTGTAAAAGTCCAGTTTCAGTTATAGTGACTAAATAACATGACATGGATCTTGACGTTTGATGCCGGCATAATGTCCTCCAAGCCTTCAGACTTTAATTTAGAATTGAAGAGCAAATTTCTAAAACCCAAGTCCATGGATATTTCCTCGAAAATGTATCCCACGGACTGAGTGGCTTTTGGAAGTGAAATTTGCTTTGTCATTTGTCTCAGAACTGAGGAACTATTTTGAAAATATTTTTCCAACACCGTCCAGCTTTAAGATGACGTTCCATGTGTCTTTGGCATCAGCCCAAAAATACTCTTTAGTAACTGCTAGATAACCCTCAGCTTCGCCTCCCATCCAATGGAATATTTAGCTACTTATACTTAGCAAAAACTTTTCTAGCAATAGCCGGGTTTCTCTGAAAGTCCACCAAGGGTGAGGGAATAATGCAACTAGCGCTAGTTTTACCTTAAATAGCTCCAGTCCAGCTATTTGGACAGCAGAGCACATTCTCCTTCCTTCTTTTTCCAGAACACTGGCATCAGCCATGATGCAATAAAACAAAACATAATTTGTATGCTTGTCAGCCTTTAGCAAAGTACACTGTAAGGGGTGAACATAGTCACATGGTAACGACAAAAACCACATCGGTAAAATGCTAGCATGCACAGGAGCCTTTGCCATACTCATTCTTGCCACAGAAGGCCTACATCTGTTTTAACCAGCCAGCAACCAAAGCATTAGCATTAGCTTGGCCTGCTTTTCATAGCCGTCACTCAGATGTGCCTTCTAAAAGCACAAGCTTCAGGCTTCCAGTACATTGCTCTTTGATGACATAAAATTCATGTTGATGTCCATGGACAATATACATCCTGACCCTGTGAACTTTCTACAGAGAGAACTGAATACAAAACAATCATATCTTTTGCAGGGAATATTTGAGTATTTGATGGACGTTGACCCACGACCCTGAAAAGGACAAGCAGTTAGAGAAAATGGATGGATGGATAATAGACAGTGGTTTCTTTTTTCCTGGGATGTTATATGGAGGTAGACTTTATTGATCCCAGGGGGAAACTGTTAACAAGCTTACAGTCAGTCTCCAATTCAAGTACTAACCAGGGCAGACGCTGCGTAACATCCAAGATGGGAAGAAACTATAGGTGTATTTGGGGTGATGCAGCCATAAGCACTGGCATTGGCTGTCAGCGGCTACTTTGCTAGAGCTAGTTGTCATATATTACTTGTTCATACTAAATGTAAGACTGCGCCACATTGCACTTCGGCTGTGCCTTTGCTTTTTCAATACGACTGCAAAGGAAGCGCTGACTGAGCAGAATGTAAACAGCCCGCAGGGGGAGCTCTGTAGCCAGCTTCAGAAGCCTGACAAACCACAGTGGCACAGCCCTCTTTGTCTGAGTGACACAGACACGCTCACACACACACGCACACACACCATCCTTCTGGTCTCCCCTTATCTGGCATTAACACACGCAGAGCCACTAGACGAATGGAATAGGGGTCTGGTCTGTGTGTGGAAGTACAGCCCCTCCCTATTGTGATGCTTTCGGAGCTAAACAGTGATGCACAGTGACCTGATGCACAGTGATGTGATGCACAGTGACCTGATGCACAGTGATGTGATGCACAGTGACCTGATGTGCAGTGACCTGATGTGCAGTGACGTGATGTGCAGTGACCTGATGCACAGTGACGTGATGCACAGTGACGTTGATGCACAGTGACGTTGATGCACAGTGACGTGGTGCACAGTGACCTGATGCACAGTGACCTGATGCGCAGTGACCTGATGTGCAGTGACCTGATGTGCAGTGACGTGATGTGCAGCTACATGCGACACATCCAGTGTCCCAAATGGTGGGCTCAGGCGTGACTAGAATGATTTATGTAGCAATGAGTGCACGGCAGATCAGTGAAAGATTCCCGTTCGCCCCCTGTTCATTCCTTGCTGTGCAGCTCTGTGTACGACATCAGCCTGACTTCTCAAAGTCAACTGAATGATAAACAAATGCAAATGGCTGTATCACCTACGGCAAGTTATTTTTAATTCGGGTTGCGCTGAATTAATCTGTTTACCCTCACCCCCTCTTATACTGGGCAAAGGGAACAGGCAAAAACGTGAGCAAAAGTTTGTAGTTCCTTTCAAATGATCTGGATTGTGGGATCATCCTGTTCAATTATAGTCATTATGTGATCGAGTCACGATCCTTGGGGTTGACATGCTGTGTCTAGCGTAGACCATCAATGTTTAAACAGTGGTTTTGAAATAAACATGGAAAAAGTACAATTGTTTATGTGTTATTTATGTATGATTTATGTTTGATTGGGGTTTAGATGAAGATCCAACCACTTTTCAGGAGCAATTAATGCCAAGCTTTGAAATGCACCTGTTGTATAGAGTAACGATCACTTCACAAGAGATTCAAGCACAGCGTTGCCAGTAACTTTGGACTCGGACCTGATCCGCACAAAATCATTGGCCTCCACAGGCTCGTGTGTCTATTATGGTCCAAATGCTTCTCTGAATCGTAACAGCTGTGATCATAGAAAAGCTGCATTTCATTCCATCAGCCACATCCATCTGCGATAGGAATAATTTCCTGAGCAAAAATGTCTTATAAATGAACCTGTAATGCTGGTGTCTCGCCTTCCCAGACTGCAGACCCTCCTACACGGAATGTCCAGCAAACCCCCAGACCTGAATACTAACAGATTGTTCCGGTCCCTGATTAGTGAAAATCGAAGTCTTTATTTATCATATGCAACTTTTCTGGATTAGCTGTGAGTGTTTAAAACCCTCTGCATACAAACTTCATTGTGAAGTTTCAACCCTCATTTTCAAGTTACGGTCTGAGTAATAGTTTTGTTTTTCTCTTATTATTGATCTCCTGAACTCAATCTGAACAAGTTTGGCATTTGCCCTAAAACCTGCAGTTTGCTATAGCTGGAATACATGGTTTTCAAATAGCAGTGTCTCGTAGCCGTATGATTTTGAAATCCTACTAGGGGTAGGAAAAAATATTGATTCTCTGATTTACAAAATTAACAAAATGTATCAGGACAAAAAAAAAATGCCACATCAGTGAATGTGTCTTAAACAAAATGTTGACAGGGTTGCCAACTCTCACACATCTGGCGTGACACAATATCAGACTCACATTCATGCAAGAAATCTTACAGCAAATCTATATTATTCCATTATAAACCTAAAATTAGCTGCATCAAAAGTGTGGGGGTAGTTTGCAAACCCTACAGACTATTTCCAAGGGAATAAAAGTTACATACGTGTAAATGTGTATGTTGACTTGGAAACCCTGGATTGAATGAAGTCGCAATGGAATGCAACTTGGCACTTGTGTATCAAAATCGAATTGTGAGGTCAGGGCCCATTCCCAGCCCTAAATGTTCCTCAAATAAACAGATTCCAGTTTATGTCTTGGCGCATGTCTTTAAGTTATAGTCCTTCTGAAACATGGCATGTGAGTTTTAAACTTGTCCATTTTTATTTTCAGCTATTCTTTTCAGTCAGAAGTAATTTTTTGTGCTTTGAAAGAGACAGTTTTTTTTAAAAGGAAGTATACCCATATGTTTCTCAGATAAAAAGATTTTGGTATACAAGCCTTTGGCCTTTTCTTTAGTGGTTTTCATAATTTGTTTCCAGTGGTCTACATTTGTAAACTTGTGTTCCATTTAGAGCTTTTTAAACATCTCTTGTCTGAGCTTGAGAGCCTCTCATGGTGTTTGCTCTCTTCTCTCATTACAGCCCATTGTCAGCATCCACATGGTAAAGTGTCTCTACTCTATCAGTGTCATCTGAAGGCTTGAATGAAAAGGTGCCCCGCGGTTGTGCCATGGTGGAGTTCCACAGACTGTGTGACGTCTCAGTCAGCACCCCCCACCCCTCATTAGCAGAGCTCAGCTTTTAGCCACTTGGTGGTGCTGTGATCTGATCATTGCAATGCAACTGCAAAATTGAAAAAAAAGAAAGAAAAAAAAACGCCCCCTACTGGTCACCATTAACAAACAATGTATTACCTTATTCCTGCTAATATGATGCCCTTAGTCATTCTCTGGAATATCCCTTTTCCTGAAGAACCACCACATTCCATGCTGAATTTCTTATTTTGAAACTGAAAAATAATATTCTAACCACTTTTAGTCTGGAGTCTATGCCATGAAGAATAGGCCGGGGTACAAGCAAGATGGATGGCATCCAAAACAGCATCAATAATTTAGAGTCACCGACTACCAAAGTACCCAACCAAAACTGACACGACACGGGGTGAACATGCAAACTCCACACACATTTTGCTACAGGAAAAATGGGTAACACTTTACATGAACTACACCTTCATAATGCCGTTGTAATGCATTCATAGAACATTCAGTGCACCTTCATAATGCATTCATAGAACTTTCATAAGCAGCATGTAAGTACTGTATACTAACATCCTAACATACAACAACAGCTTTAACATAAATTAATAATAAGCATTATGTGATAATAACAGGCATAATCCTATAATCATATATGGTTTTTTATTAATGTATATTAAAGTGATTAAGGTATGTGAGAATGTCAAGGTATACTTACATACCGCTTATGAATGTTCTATGAATGCATTATAACGGCATTATGAAGGTGCAGTTAATGTAAAGTGTTACCGAAAAATGCATAAAAAATTCATACATAGCTGTGGGTCAGGGATGAAGTCCCTTATCACTCATTAAATCTCAGCAGAGGTTTTATTTGATTATCCCTTTGCTTCAAGTCTAACTGTCATGCCCGTCTAAGGAACGTGTTTCCAACTCTTCATATTTTGAATAATGGAATGTCGTTCCAAGTCGTTGGCTTGTTTTGAACAGTAGTGACTGTTCACAGTCTGTGTAGCAGTTCCGCTCATTGTGGCGTCCCCTCAAAGCCGCCCCCTCCACCCCCCCAGCACAGACTGCATGAGAGCCACAGCAAGACGCATGCTCTGCTAATGGCCTAGGAAGACGCTGCATCATGGTGGGAACAGAGCCAGCCGGTCCATTTATCCGAGAGGCAATCTAAGCCGCATGCTGAATGCCGATAGAAGCGACATTCCTGTTGATCTGCACAACAGGCAGCTACGCCCCTGCACCAGTGACGCTAATTAGCTACAGTGGGGGTCTGGGGCGGGGGGCGTATCTATTGCCATCACCTTGTTCATAAGTTTCTCCACTGGGGCAAGACATTCAAATCTCATCAGCTTTTAATAACCTTGAGCTGGCGGAGTGGGTCCTGTTTCCCAGCCGCGTCTCGCCGCTCCACAGGATGGCTGGTTCGCCGGAGGACTTGGAAACGCTGCGTGCGAGACTTCCAGCTTAAACAGCCGGAGCACTGGGTGGCCCACGCAACTCGTACACGATCCAGTGAGTACCGTAATTCTCTGGCGATGATATCGGTCGGCGCTGGCAGGGATGCGAATGTTTTCACATACAGCTGGAATGAAACATACACTTGAAAAAGATGGCCTGTATTTCTGGATTTCACAATTAATAGATAACTGAATAATTAAAGTCATGAAAGTAAACTTGTTCTTTGTCAGTGCGGAAGTAGCAAGTGTGTCCTTCATTATATTTTTATTGTATTTTTTAATTTTATTTTGATATCAGCTGCACCACAAAATCAAAATCACAAAAGAGACATTGAATTGTTGTTGTTGGCCCAAATTGTGAAATTAAATGACTCATAATTACAGACCGTAAGAGAGAGAAACGAGGTAGAATTGGCCAGTGTGGGCTTCATTAGATTAACTGTGAAACCTTTACAATTAATGCACTCGTGAAAAACTGCATAATGCCATTGTTCTTTGAGGGCGCCGGTTTCCATTAGCTATGCGTCATCTGTCTCGTTGCATTATTACGTATCCAGCGGAATGGCATGACGGTCATGTGAAAATATGCAGTTCATTAATCACTTAAATAACCATTAGTCTTTTCAGCAGATGTGTCAGGCTATTCAGTGACTCATACTTGAGCTTAGTGGGGACAGTTGGTAATTAAGGTGTCTTTCTATAAGGTGTGTGTTTTTAAATCTTAATTACAAATGCATACACCTCTCTATGACATAATAATTTATTTAGTAAAATGAGAAAGAACATACAATAATGGGGTTGAGCAACACACTGACCTACAGACATTGTCAAGGGAAGAGATGAGGTCGCTTTCTCAGCTGCATCAGCAACCTTGAGATGGAAGAGGAGGGTGCGGGGGGTGGGGGGCAAATATTTCGGAATGGCTGCACAGCAGCGACCTCGTCTGAGGACACCCATCCTGGCATCGACATGCATCATCTACCCATATGTCGCTAATGATGATAGACCCAATTACACACGCTTTCACAAAAACATCAATTAAAAGCCCACCTTACATAACAATAGATAAAGGCTGCCGTTAACCGTGATATTCACTTTGGTTGCTAATGGCAGTAGGTAGTGCATAAAGAAAATGGTGCACATGTTCACGAGGACGCATCTGACCTGAGACTGCAGTCGCAGTAGGTTTTTAGTCCACTGTGAAGGGCAAGGCTGCCTTAAATTTGAGCGCAACATCTGCTGCAAGTCTTTGAACAAACATAATTCTGTTTTAGAACTCTGTGTCGTACACAGAAACGGAGCAGAGACAACAGGATAAATGTAATGCCGATGTGTTTCGGTTTTTAGCTGCCTTTCTCACATGCAAACACTATCAGTGTCAATGTTATGCTGCTGGGTCTGCATGATCGAACAGACATTTCAAAGAGGAAAGGCAAGGTCACATGGGCCTCAGATTAGCATCAGCATCACGATGCACCGGGTCTGGTTTCTGACTGGCGGGGGGTGTGGGTGCAGCAGAGTGAGGCCAACTCCACCCCTGCAAGTATGAGTCTGATCACTGGGAGGCAGCATTAAGCGTGTTGGGGGCCAGATGTTGGGATGGGGGCCACAGCTTGGGAGGTGAAGACTCAGCGGTTTCACTGTTCTGCAGAAAAGCATCCTGGCAAAAATGGGAGTCACCTAGCGGATGAACACATTTCACTCGTAAGGTTATTTCAAGCAAAAAATCATGCTTATTTTAAGCTGCACTAATAGACTTATTGATCTCTTTTCCTAAATTTGTAAGTCGTTTTTTCATGATGCCGCATGTCTTTATACTTTTGCTTACAGACTAGCAAGCAATGTAGTACTTCATGACAGGGATCATAAGTTAATGGTCCTCAGGTCCCCAGAGGCCTTCCTGCTTAGTGTTCTTCAGCTGAACACTCAATGTGATGTATGTATGAGCAAAAATATCCAGCTGAAAAAATGAGTAAAATATTCTCTGGATAAATGGGGCAGCTAAGTGATAAGATGCTGTATAGTCACAGTGACAAAGAGGAGATGTGTTTACTCAATGCGGAGTCACCACTGATTCAGTGAAGTGTCCATTTAATGATTGTCACTTGCACTTATGCAGACCCAACAGCAGATGGCAGAATCCAGCAGAAAGATAAAGCTTTGCGACGTGGGAGCAGAGCATCCTGTGTCTCCTCTTCAAACATGCCGCCACGCTGCCTGAGGCCTTTTAGAAGCTAAACCTTCTGAAGCCATGCATTATTGTCCCCCCCCCACAGTGAAAACAGAGCTCACAGAGAGATTACAAGCACAGCCCAGGGAATAGCTAGATAGCAAGCAGCGGGAAGTGAGATTCGGGATTAGACTCAAGAAAGATGATGCTGGGAGTTAAGGTGGGCTGAAATGTGCCACACCTGTAAAACAGGACCGCACCTCGAGTTCGGGGACATAATTAGCAGAGTGTCCTTAATGTGGAGGGGGCCTTCAAAGGCCAAAAGGGAGGCAGGCAAGCCTTGCTTAGCATCACTGTTTATCTTGCAGTGCAACACCTGACACAACTGGTGAATTGTCTGTTGCAAATGCTTATGGGTAATGATTTTTTTTTTTTAATGACACTCAGTTTCAGTGTTAACATTAACATTTTGATGCTGTCTGGCAACATTTTCATGGTACAGCTTTGTTCTGTGAACATTTAAAGTATTTGACTCTAATGCATTTCACATTTCAAGGTCAACTTGAATACAACGACTTGACTCTTGTACCTTAAGGTTTTTTTGTGGAATTAGGCAGGGTGAACCCATAACGGTGCACCAGTATGTCGCCATGACGATATCGTCTGCACATGAGTCCAACCTGTAGCGTGTCCTGGGAATGGGAGGCAAAGACACCATCCACTGAATCAGAGCCCCCCACCCCCCCCCGGGCTTAAAAGAAATCTCAGAGATGTTCTTCAATTATATAACGCTTATGTAAGATCTTATGTGAATAAATAAATTGGGTCATTAAACCAGAAGCATACTTTTCATAATCCCTAAAATGTCCGCCATCCATCTATCCATCCATCTTTCAGCCGTTGCCCTTTGCTTTCCATGTTGGTATGGAATTTCTTCATTGTAAGATGATAAATAAGAATCAGTTTTATAATAATAACCACAGGAATTAATGTTATATTTAAATAGCACTTTTCAAGGCACCCAAAGCGCTTTACATGTCTTGCTCAAAGTTGACCTCCTCTTTCTCACTTCACATGAGGATGAAGAAAAGTCTCGCAGTGAAAGGTTGGGTTGTGTGCAGTAAGAAAGTACCATGAATCACCAGATTTATATTGTGGTCCCAGGGTGGAACAGGAGCTATTTTCTGTCACGGAAGGAAGCCGCCACTGTAAAGGAGAGATCTCATTACACCAGCAGTGTTTTCCGTTTCAACAACAATCCTGCAACCGGGTCGTAAAAGTTCTCATAGACAAGATGGTATTTGATCCTCTGGTTGAGCTGTGGATTGACAGATTGACAGTTTGCCCTCAGTATGTTCTTTAGCAGATTCACCTCCTTGGGGAATTTCAGCACCTGAGAAATACAGAAGCGTTCCCTCAAAAAGTCAGGTGAGAGACATATCTGTGGTTCTGGGTGAAGGCCTAGTCGTTATCTAGGAAGGCTTTGATGCAGATGAATCTAAAATTAAAAATTTAAGACGGTTACTAACACAGTTCACATCATGCAAAAGCAAATATTTGGCAACTGAATTAAACTGAAGTTTAATCAACATGGCAGCATTTTCAGACATCAGTGATAAATATGCAGAGCTATTTTGGAAGCTGCAAGACAAAGCCTGGACCGTGAGCTCTCCTGGAGACTGTAGGCCAGCAGAAATACATGTTTTAATTTTCGTCATTGTAAGATGATAAATAATAATCGGTATTATAATAATATACACAAATTAATGTTATATTTATACAGCACTTTTCAAGACCCCCAAAGCGCTTTACAGAACCAATGGGGAGCCACTCCAGCCACCCCCACTGTGCAGCCCCCACCTGGATGATGCCAATCAGCCATCCTGCACCAGTACGCTCACCACACAGTAGCTAAGGTGGTGAAGGGGCAGGAGGGAATTCACCAGTTAGATATAGGGGATGATTAGGGGGCCTGATTTGATAGGGCCACAGTGGGCAGTGTTAGCCAGGACATCGGGGTACCACTCTTACACTTTCCACAGATGCCCAGGGATCTTTTATGACCTCAGAGAGTCAGGAACTCGGTTTTACGTCTCATCTGAAGGACGGTGCCAGTTTTACAGCACAGTGTCCCGGTCACTGCACTGGGGCACTGCGATCCACACAGTCCACAAAATGCACCAACCTGCTGGCTACACTAACACCTCACCCAGCAGCATCACTGGTTTTTTAAGTTGGTCTCCCATCCAAGTTACAGGCAAGGCCAAAACCTGCTTAACGTCAGACGGAGCTCCAAGGGTGAACGGCAGGTGGTATGTGTGCTGATATTTTGAGATGCCAATTATCCTAACTGCATGTTTTTTTATTGTGGTGGGAAATCAGAGCAGCTAAGTACGATGGAGAGAGTTTGTAAGCTCCACACACACAGCAGGAGTAGAAGTTCAATCCCCAACCTTGGATATGAGAGACCACCATGACAGAATCATACCTAATAGACGTTATGTCATGGATTGAGCCATGGATTTAGGTTATGTATCTTACCTCTTATTTGGTTTTCACCTAGGATTAGGTCCAACCTTTTTAACGTGCAATTCATGTGTCCAGGGGTGCCGTATAGGGGGGGAAGTTACTCAGGGGCCCTAAAAAATTTGGAGCACCATTGAATTAGTCTCAGCTGGGGGCCCAATATGACACGCTTTCATGCAGCCCAGAATCTCTAGCGGCAGCCCTGCATGTGTCTATTTTACATGCCTTTCCTGACTGTTGACAAAATCACAGCATGAGTCTCCATTCCAGGGATACCCAACTATTTTCCCCAAATGCCAAATTCCATCAGCAACACAAAACCAAGGTCCACTACATCTGAAAAAAAAACATGGACTGGAAAAAAATTGCTGAGCGTTGTGGGGCGGGGGGGGGGAATCTATGAGGCAGTCTGCATTCAATTGTATTTCAACCCGGAGTTCACTGGTTGGTGACCACTGAGCTAATAAAAATGCAGTGAATCACCATGACCAATGGCTTGTTATTGAATTAATCATTTCTGGACTTGGGAATACTGCCGAAAAAATCAATTTCGTCCAGCTTTTTGTAACAGAATAATATATGTATTCACCAACATACAGACCAAGAAGAACATGCAAATTCCACACGTCTGACAGGATTTGATTGAAGAATGGGTAGAAAATACAGAGTTGTTTTCTTTGACTCGTTGCTTTGGGATAACCTGCATTTAGGCTTGACTCTGCATCCTGTTGACCCACATCCAGAGTCAAAGCCAGCTGCTTCCCATCCCCTGCTGCCTGGTGCGGTCGCTGCTTTCATCCTGTTTCCAAACTGTGTGCCAACTCAGGTTTCCCACGCAGATGGTAATACTGACTGTATGCTGAGGGAGGTATACACTTTAGTCTACTAACATCATTTTTGAAAGGTGCATTTGAAAAATAGTAGAGCAAATATCCAAAACACAATCCACAGAATACATTTTCGAGTAAAATTCTGTTGACTTACTGATTTTTTGGAATTTAAGGAAAGTCCTTCTGTGGATCGCATGAGGACTTGAGTGAGTTTTGGTTCCCAACACTGTAACATATGATGAGGAAGCCTGACTTTTAGGTCACTGACCTTCTCATCTGATAAACAGCAGAAAAATGGATGGTGTGAGTTCTTGAAATTTGCTCTTCAGTTATTTGTAAGTTTTCGTGTCTTTTACATAGGTGCAGAAAAGTCCATTTGCACGGGCATTTTCATTTTTCTGCATAATTTTGATTATTTTTTCAGTGGTCTCTTAGGATAACATACAGTACTTGTCTTTTACTTTATTCTCCTGTTACATAAGTAAGTGAATAAAAATCGCCCATCGTATTTTAACTAAAGCTGCTTTGGTTTCAAATAAAAGTGTATAGTGAAGTAATATGAATACTGATGAATTATATAACAAGGGAAATGCATCTGTTGATCATTTATGACAAGTAATACATTGTGAAAACTGTAAAAGTCTCTGGTTTTTAATGAGTGTATGTACTGCTATAACTGTGATTTCTCACCAGTGTATTTCAAGTCAGTTAAACTGAGGATTCTGTGACTTTGCGCGCAGATTTAGGGATGTTATTGCTTAAAGATGCCTGCAGAGCAATATGTATAAGAATCTGTCTCCTCCACCTACCCGTCATGTGATCTGGACTTTGGCAGCCCCTATGAACCTGTCCTGAATCCGGCACCGACCCTGACTCCTGATACACTTAGCGTTCCCTCTCTTGCTGGGCCCATCCGGTCCCTACAAACCCTAGAAAAGAAGCCACACCCCTGAACATATTGCTCTGCATCACTTCGGCTTATTAATACTGGCAGAGTACATGACCAGAGCAGGTGAGAGTCTCGCAAACGCATGCAAACTGCAGACACAGTTGGGCATGGAATTGAGTTCACAACCGAGGAGGGCTGAGGTGACCGTGGGGGGCTGAGATGACCGTGGGGGGCTGAGGTGACCGTGGGAGGCTGAGATGACCGTGGGGGGCTGAGGTGACCGTGAGAGGCTGAGATGACCGTGGGGGGCTGAGATGACCGTGGGAGGCTGAGATGACCATGGGGGGCTGAGATGACCGTGGGGGGCTGAGGTGACCGTGGGAGGCTGAGGTAACCGTGGGAGGCTGAGGTGACCGTGATTCTCACTGAGCTTCCACACCACATGGACATCAGTTCATTTAGGCAACATAACAAAGTGTCATTGTTACATGAGGGAGGGCAAGTTTGGACAAAGCCTTATGGTTTTGCTGCTGTACTTCATATTGTGTTATATTATGATATGTAATACGATATTATGTGGAATAACAATGTTATAAAACATTTTATAAGTTTGACATGTCTTATTTAGTGTCAGTGTAAAATATGACAGTAGACATTGATTTGAACTAATATCCAAAAGGATACGTAATTTTAATAACAGCCGGCACAGTTTACAGAAAGGAACAAAAGATTTTTAGGAAGTGATCTGTTTACACATAAAATGAACTCATTCGCATTCTAGGGTTCTAATAAGCTTGCAGTGTAAATATAGCTAACAGACCCTTTTACTGTATGCTTTGCAGTCTGTCATTATTGACTACTTAGGCCTCAAACCAGACCTGTTGTTGCCATAGAAACAAGGCCACTTCATGCCAGATTATGAAGCATTATCGTATTGTAGTGGGTTTTAAAAGGATATGTACTTTTTTCATCAAGGTCCAAATCAAATCCCTGTTTTGTATCAAGGAAATATAACCTTTGTGCTAGTAAAGAACTAGGGGGGATTTTGTCCCTGTGGGATCCAGTTACGCCATTGTTTTAAATCTCACCAGTTTCCATAGTGGAGATTTTTCATTCTCTGAGGTTGCAACATGCCCAAAATGCTATAAACGGTAGTATTTTAAGTGGCCACTTAAGCAAGCTCTTTTTAATGTATGCTCTTAAGTCAAGAAGGTTTATGTTGATCTTGCGTATGCATATTTCATAAAAGGAAGCACAATAGTTACCCATTTCCTGCCCAGGAATGTTGCTGTGTATCTTTTTTTAGCATTGCAAATTCAAGTTGATAGTGGTAGGCTGGCATCCCATCCAAGGTGCCCCCTGCCTCGTGCCTGGCACAGCATCCAGGCTCATCGCTACCGTGTCCTGAAGCGAGGCGGCGGAAATTGGATGAACGCACACATAGATGACTGTAAACTCAAGCAGAGTTTGGAATCTCTCTGGCACATAAACTCCTGTGTGAATATTAAATGAGGCATTTTATATTTACCACAAAGGAGAGTTTAGTGAAATTTTCTTATTAAACAGTTTGTTAGTGTCCAGTTTTGTGTAATGTGAGTTAGCAATTACTGATTAAAATTTCCATTAGGAAAGCTAATGTCAACCACACTGGGCTATACTGAGCATTTTATGATGTATGAACCTTATCTGCGCACCTGGCATCAATGATGCCGCCCGTGTTGGGGCCTGGCTGCCGGGGTCAGACCCGGTAGCGATTAGCAGGAAACGCTAATCCTCTTTGCGGCCAGTCAGTTTATCTCACCTACGTCAAGCCCGTTACCACGGAGCCGAGTCCGGCTTCAGGCCGGATCCTCGTTTTAACCCGTGCTGTAGGCACAGAAAATAAGTGCTAATTTAGCAGCTGAACAAAAAAAATAAGAGTTGCTTGCGAGTTTGATGTGCTGAACCGCAGCTACCTGGTTAGTGCATGTGTGTGATTTCCTTGGTGATCTGGAATCTTCCTCATCAGGTATGATTTTGGGCATCTGCATGACCTTTGATGGACAGGTGTCGCTGGCAGGGTGTCCTCTTGCCTTGTGTCCTTCCTTGGAGAGGCTCAAGCGCCCCCCCCCCCCTCCATATACTGCATAAATGCCAGGAAGATGAGTGGGGACAGCATAAACATTACAAATATTTTGGCCAAATATGAAATAATACCTTAATTATCCATCCATCTCTTCATCTTCTAACTGCTTATTTAATCATAATACTAATTATCATTTATAATCCCACAGAAATTAAAATATATACTTCTGTTGGCCTACAAGCTACAGATACAATTTTAGTTCTAAGAAATTAATTAATTAAGCTTCTAAGAAAATGGGAGATTAATTAGAACATGGGGGATGTATTTCCCGTTGTGTTCTGTTAGAAATACGCTGACAGCCATTTTCCTCATATGAGTGGTCTTTGCGTAGATGAGCATGCAAAACAAAACAATCCATTCATCCATCTTCCAGAACTGTTCATCCCGTACAGAAGTGCATGGAGGCAGGAGATTACCCAGAAAGCACAGGAATTAGGACAGGGGACACCATGGATGGGATGGCAGTTCATCACAACAAAGACAAATCTCTGGTTACCAGTTTGCCAGCAATTTTTGTTTATAGAGATACCTTAGTATTGTAGCAATGGGTATGAAATGAATCAGTTTTGATGAAACAGAAACTGTTAATTAAGTAACTGTGGGGTTCAGAAGCAGTAACAGAAACTCCGTAATGGCTGTTGTAGTTATAATTGGATTACTGCACCGTCCTCTTGCTATGGGACAAAATTAGCACCTCACCAAACTAAATGCCTGGTCTGTCTCTTAAGATATACTTAACCAACACAATTACAACACAACTTATACATACCAACAGATACAACTAACAAACATAACTCATTAATTACCAAAACAAACAAAGATATTCGTAAACATGCATAATTAAACCCTACAACCACTGAGACTTGTGGGAGCCCAAATTTTATCCAATCCCTGCCCAGACTCTCCAGAATGCTACCGCTACAGTATTTATTAGAGTCACGAAAAAAGTCGTAATTGTACTTATGACTGTAATGGTACTGAATGGCTGAACCATAGTGCCTATTGCCAGGGGAGAGTAAGGGGAGTGGCCTGCTGTTATAGCTCATAGTGTAAGGGGAGTGGCCTGATGTTATAGCTCATAGTGTAAGGGGAGTGGCCTGCTGTTATAACTCATACTGTAAGGGGAGTGGCCTGCTGTTATACTGTAGCTCATAGTGTAAGGGGAGTGGCCTGCTGTTATAACTCATACTGTAAGGGGAGTGGCCTGCTGTTATAGCTCATAGTGTAAGGGGAGTGGCCTGCTGTTATAGTTCATAGTGTAAGGGGAGTGGCCTGCTGTTATAGCTCATAATGAAGGGGAGTGGCCTGCTGTTATAGCTCATAGTGTAAGGGGAGTGGCCTGCTGTTATAACTCATAATGAAGGGGAGTGGCCTGCTGTTATAACTCATAATGAAGGGGAGTGGCCTGCTGTTATA
>JABJVO010000126.1:18626698-18637182 GCA_026770805.1 Boulengeromyrus knoepffleri
GGGAGTGGCCTGCTGTTATAGCTCATAGTGTAAGGGGAGTGGCCTGATGTTATAGGTCATAGTGTAAGGGGAGTGGCATGCTGTTATACCTCATAGTGTAAGGGGAGTGGCCTGATGTTATACCTCATAGTGTAAGGGGAGTGGCCTGATGTTATAGCTCATAGTGTAAGGGGAGTGGCCTGATGTTATACCTCATAGTGTAAGGGGAGTGGCCTGATGTTATAGGTCATAGTGTAAGGGGAGTGGCCTGATGTTATAGGTCATAGTGTAAGGGGAGTGGCCTGATGTTATAGCTCATAGTGTAAGGGGAGTGGCCTGCTATTGCAGCTCGTATTGCACGGGGGTGGCCTGCTTTTCTCGATCATGCTGTGAAGCAAGCTGCCTGCTCAAATTCCTCAAACGGTGAGGGAAGAGGCCTGCTCTTACAGCTCACGCTGTGAGGACAGCAGCCACAAAGCAACCGCATCAAAGCGACCGCGAGAAAGCAGGGCTTGGCGCGCGGGGGAGGGGCAGTGGACACTCTGACGTTATCCTTCACTTTGATCTGCTGCAGCCACGTTTGTATTTCTCCCTCCAAAGAACTGCCTCCAGCGTGAGGCTTTGAGGGGCATTGAGGGGCTCTGGGCGCTGTCTGCCTCATCGGTCACCCCCTGTCGGGGCGTCACTGCTGCAGTAATCGATGTCCGATCCAGTGAGAGAAGCGGAGAAAAGCTCTGAAAGCTCAGGGAGTGATGATTGGTATCGGGGATGAGGGTCATTTACCACTCGGGAAAATCATTCTACTTTTGAATGCTAAACCAGCATCCCTGCCTGTATGACACAACCTCTGAACTTCGTATGACTAAACATAACACTTCATCAGCTGATCCCTTTGTGGTTTTACTGCAGAGACTAAATCTATTGAGGAACAGTGGTGAGAACATTTGAAGTTATTTTTGGATAAGAAGAAATTTAGGAGGGTTATGGACACCTAATCATCCATCCATCTATTCATCCATCTGCTAACCGCTTCCACCCTGGATGGAATACCAGTCCACTACCGGGCCACATAGTCATCTATCTGTCCATTTTCCATATCTGCTGCTCCAGTGCAAGCCTGGAGCCTCTTCTAGTCTTTTCCCAGGAGATGCTGGCTCTTGTGTGTGTCTTTATGGGTATGCCTGTGTATTCCAGCATCTGGAATTCTGAGCGACACGCCTTGCGTTCGATTGGCTGGGTCAGGGATGAAAACCTTCATGGCTCTGGCTATTGCCTATGCTGCCAGGCTCAAAATCCAAATTCGAAGAAGCCCCGCAGTGTCTCCACCCACTGCCGTCACGAGTCACTGTTGCCAAGACACACGTAGACACAGTGGGTTTGGTTCAAATGCGTGGTTTGCGCTGGTCCCCGACGAGAACGGCTCCGCTTTCAGTCTCGTCTCTTTAAAAAGTGCCTGTTTGTTTTATCTGTAGGTCTGTCACTTAATGTCTACTTGCCGAGCTGCAGTTCCTGCTTCACTCTTTTCATCTAAAGTGACATATGCAGGTATTTTTTCCTGAATTTATTCACGTTAGTGCTTCCCTTTAGGGTCCAACAGCAGGGACCCTCCTTGGACTTCACTGAGGTTGGGTCCTTAACCACTATGCTTTATCTTTCAGTTTGTTTTCTTTCTCTACTGAATTAAATCAAAATTGTCTTTATTTCCAAGGAAAAGGCATTTAAAACGCAACATGCATGTAAAATATGAATGATGTTAGTAACGCTGGCAATCAATATTGAGTCCTACCCCTTCTCTCTCCTTCCCTCTCTCTCTCTCTCTCTGTTTCCCTTTCTCTCTCTCACAGTCCTCCTCTCTCTGCTCCTCTCTCTTATGTAGGAGTGACCGCTCCTCCAGCTGGTCCCAGCTCTCCTCTCTCTCCCTGCTGCGTTCTGGCGTTTGCCCCGTGTTGAAGGACAGGCCACGGTCTCGGTGCACGGGGCCGTGCAGAGAGAGAGGCCGTCCGGGCTGCGTGGCTCCTTATTCACCATAAAGGCAAGTTCATTGCTGACTGAGTCTGAGACCCCGCTTAGTGCGTAGCGTAAAGGCAGGAATCGCGTTTCCAAAAGCAGCCTGATTCTGTGGAAAATTTACTTGCCTGCTGGTCTGTATGCCTTGTGGTGCATTTTTTTAAAAATCTGCCATTGATTTATCCAGCATTGTATGGTTGACACATTTTTCAGCAATAATTCACTGCATTTTTTTCAGGGTGCATTTTATACGTTTTGCATATTTGATAAAAGTAATTCAAGGATTCAGTGGTTTTATTTGTCACATGAGAGGTATACTGTCAGACTGGCGGGGGTTTGCCCTGGCAGCAGCAGTTGGGTGCAGTTTATAATAGTCATATTATGAAAGGATGCGATGTATAAAAGACTTTTAAATAATATTAGAATCATCATTTAAAATAAGGCTAACACTGTTTAGGGTTTAAACATAAAAAAACACTCACTGATCCAAATGATACAATGTGCTTGTCTGATATAGGCCTACAATCTTCAGTAGGTTTCATCCTCGTGCTGCACATGTGCAGAAAATTGGCCTCAGTAACACACAGACTCATAATGAAAGATTAAAAACTTACTTCGTCTGTTTCATCTGTATCATGACAGAAACGCGTTACATGGCAAAAAGCGCCGTTATGAACAGCGATCGCAAAAATATCTCATTGTCCTTTATTTGCACTATTGTTCAGCCCTAAATAGGTATGTGTTCCTGTGACATTACTTAGGGTGTGGGGAAAGCTGTAGAGGGTGGGGGTCAGACTGGAGCTTCACAGAGAATGAAATGTGATTTTAACTGGGGGGGGTCTGCCAATATCCCCCCTATTTCCGATACTCCAGCTTCCAGTTATTCCAGTCAGGGTTGCTGGGGGCTGAGACCTTTCCCTGAGGTCGGGGGCGATATTCCAGTCCATCGTAGAGCACATGCACAGTTACAGTTATACATCACATGCTATTCAGAGACAGCAGCCAGTCCAGCTGCACGTCTTTGACCTGTGGGGGGAGACCCCCCATGACACGGGGAAGGCATGCAAAGCGCACGCACAGAATGGAGGCAGAAATCAAACCTCAGATGTGAGGCCACAGTGCTACACAAGGCGCAGTTAAAATGAACGTGGGTGCATGTGGCTCAGTGCGTTTCGCTGTGATCAGATGGTCACCAGTTCAAATCCCAGCACTGGGACAGTGGCTTCACTGTTGGGCCCTTGAGCAAAATCCTTCATCCCCAATTACTCCAGGATCTGACCCTATGGTTTCAGTAAAAGTGCCTGCTAAATGAATGTAATTCATATGTTTTTCCTGGATGCAATTTTTAGAACTGAAGGTCACGGTGGTTTAGTGGGTAGTACTGTTACTCGCCAGTACTCTGTGTGTGTATACATAACTGCGAGTCCATGTCTTTGTGCTCTGCCATTGGCTTCCTGTCCAGGGTGTCCCCTGACCTGTGCCATGTGATGGACGGGCTTCCTGTCCAGGGTGTCCCCTGACCTGTGCCCTGTGATGGACATCTGCTGGCCTACTTTGTTAGGAGAACATAAAAATATCGGGGCAGCTGGTCCCTCTTCGTACTCTTGGACATCACAGACATGTTCACATTTTCAGGAAACACCTGTAATATTTTTTGAGAGCATGTGGTGTCTTTGTACAGGAGACGTTAATTCAAACAACAATATTCTCGGGTTAAAACTGGTTTGTGGTTTCTAACTAAATCTTCAAACCATCACTTTGTATTTCTTTCCGTGTCTTGTTCAGTTTCTGCTGTGATATTAGTTCTGTCCAAAAAGACTAAATCTCCATCCACACAAAGGTAGCATTCAAACACTCCTGGCTCAGAAGAGAATCGCGGCTGTGTTTTCTGGGTGTTTCTTGGGACGGAGCTGAATTCCTGTGCTGTGCGGCTGTGTACTTCCTTCTGACAGGGAGAGCGGTGTGTGTGTGTCAGTACTGATGAAGGTCACATCGGTGGAAAGTGACATTATTCTGTAAAATCAAGCCCTTTGGTGTTCCCTCCCTCCCTCGTCTGGTCACGAGACATGAGGGAGAGTCAGACGTGGGACAGACCGAAGGTAGAGAATCTGTTGGCGTCCATTAAGACATTTTGAGCTGGTGGCACGCCCAGCCCAGAGCCTCCAGAATTAATATCCCTTTCCTGAAAGCACGCCGTTTCAGTTTTATTCAGCCCTATCCGGTTGCCATGGATGCGGTAAACAAACCCCGCCGGCCATCGCGGCGTGCCAGGGTCTCATTCTGCGGCGGACTGTTGTGCCGCCAGACAGCGCCATTTGTTACAAGAGGGCTCTCGTGATTCACCCGCTTGGCCGTGTCTACAGAGCGCAATCCACGGCATCGGAAATGGTGGGAAAACAAGGTCGGCCGTCCATTGGGTCCCTGCATCCCATCTCTGGAGAGATCGTTCATTATGTTTCACTTGTGTGAGTGAAACGTATTTACGTTAAAAGTAAGGAAACCACAAATAAAGGGACGGTGAGGCTCAGCTGTCCCTCATCCCTGGTGGCCGTGTGTGTGTGAGTTTTAAAAATGAAACTTAGTCTTCCCCAGTTAAAGGCACAAGAAAACAAAATACTTGAACTGAATGTGAATGACCCAATGGCTATAGGTCATCCAGTGTTACTGTAGCTTTAAGTCTGGCCTGTATGATGTGTCCAGACAATTAAAAACCGTACATAAAAGCTCCAGGTTCTCTAGATCAGTATAATTGATAACATTTACACAGGTACCTACCCACCTAAGGATAGCTGACAAGGCAAATACACTTTCCATGTAATCTCTCCTGCCACTGACGGCCGTCTTTCAGGGCTGATGTCCTGTAGCCCAATCAAATTATTCATGCTTCAGCATATTAATGTATTAATCCATGTCACTGCACATCTTTGTTTAATGATTTAATATGTAGGAGTCTGTCTAGTCATCAAAACCGCCCTGAAGCTTCAAACGGCCCAGAAGCTTCAAACGCCTCTCCCAGGTGATGTTTCAGTGCTCTTCCATCAACCAATCCATCCATCAAGTAATCAGTCTACAGTGGGAAGCCCCACTGATGGGGCCCTGGAAAATGGGGTTCATGACTCTCTGGCACTGTCTCTTATTTTGGTGGTCGTTTGGGACCCACCAGATATGACACTGTATTTTTGGAGAAGGTCCTCACCAGCTGAATGGGAGAGGCATAAAGCTGCAGCTTCTCAGCTGAGCGGCACGCCTGCTCCCAGTGTGAGGCGAGACTCCTTCTAGTACCCATGTTGAAGGATGTGTAAGATCCAATTTCTACTCTTCCTTTAAATATAGACTGAGGTTCCCCCTTTTCTCTGAGAGCCCCCGCAAAGAGGCTGCCTAGGCCAGTCGCCCGGCTTATCTTATCGAACCCTGCGAAGATCTTCCCAAAGGAAGGTTGGGCTGGTGACACCTCAGCATCAGCCAGCAGACGAGTGAGGTGTCCCTGTGCTTTGTTCATATGACAGCATCCAGGCAGCTAGTGTGTCTGTGCTGAGCAACTATCCAGACAAGCTGGGCCTTTTCCTACAATATCGATCAATACTATGTTTTGTTTTTAGTTGAATGTAATTTGGCATCTGCAGCTACTTTGCTTGGATTTTAAGGATTTTGCAACATTCATTAAACACATAGAAAATGAACAATCTGGACAGAGATCTCTCTCCTATCTTGATTGTCCTACATAAAAGGGACTTTCACTACGCAGATGTTTTACCTTTTATTCTCACATTTGAGGAGTCCCATTTCATCCACAGGGTCTCAGAAAAGTCCTAGTTTATAACAAATCATGAGTTTCCAATGATGTTTTCCAATGTTTCTTCTCCTGATACTGGTAATTTATTGATATCTAAATTCAAATCGTAAATATCAAATTTTATAATCACATACTTTGTTTTTAAATTCCAGGTTGTTATTGTGGGAGTACATTTAGGAGTTCTGCGAAATAAGACTGAATTCACTGGCAATCAAGCATACATTAGCTGCAGTCCTGGATAGAGATCATCCTTCCCCATTTGTGATGTGTATTTCAGGCTGGGAGACTGAGGGAGGCTGAAAACATGCTTTTTATCAGTAGACACCATTAAAGCCACCCACCCTCAGGTCCCCCTTTGCCCTCAGCTTCACCCTTTAGCCATGAAAAGAGGAGAGCAGCTATTCTGTGACATAGCTAAAGGTGTGGCAGCTCTGGGTGTGGCCAGGCAGCTCCAGGAGACAGAGAGAATGAATCCATTTTGCCTGGACTTGGCTGCTCTGCTGGCTGAGGAGTCTCTCTGCCAAACCGGCATGGAGTCCAGCTTGGCGCGTTCTCCACCGCTGTAGCTTCTGCCAATTCAGAGAGAGCCGATTTATATGCTTGCTTTTCCAATCCAATTCTTCAGACCAGCGGATTTGGCCATTTGCATTCAGGGGTGGGAAATGTCCACAACGATCTTTAATGCTGAACAAGTTTTTATAAATTATGCATTTTGCCTGTCGCTGTGTGATTAAATGTTGACTTTCGACATTGTGTGTTGCGCAGTTGATCTCTTCCACCATGAGCGGTGGACTCCACGTCAACGCGGCCCTGCGGACACAGCCGTGTTCCGGGATTGCCCTGCCCAGAAGTATGGCCCCCTCCTCTCAGCCGGACGCCAGACCCCTGGGTGGCAGCATTCCCCAACCTAGTGCCCAGGCCTTGCTAAGCACCAGAGCCTCCTCCAACCTTTCCAAAGACCTGCTGAGAAGCTCCATGCAGAAGAACCAGCGCCAGCTTCAGCACCACTCCAGCGCTTCCAGCAAGGCTGTCGTTGGGTCCCGCTCGGCCCACAGCAGTCCCAGGGTCCCCAGGAAGGAGACGCTCAGGTCCAAGGATACGCTGGATGTGGCCCCTGGCTTCCTCTCCTACACGGCTCCACGAGACCTGAAGATAGCCGCCAATAATAACTGCCAGCCAGGCCATTCCTGGCAAGAGAGGATGGATAACCGCTATCAGCAGAGGGTCGTCTCCGAAGAGGGACCCTCCAGGATGAGAAGCGGAGCCCTGCATCTGTGGCCGCCCACTGCCGATTACACACACAATCGGAACAAGCGCTTTCAGAACAACGAGTTTGGCGGCTTCACCGATCGGGAGGTGGGCACTCTGGACGAGGAGTCTGCCATCTACCCCACGCCACGGTCATGCCCTACCGAAGAAGGACAGGGTAACAAATTAGCAGGATGGAGGCAGCCATCGAATGTCAATATGGCAGCAGTAGCACCGTTTGGGTACAGGTCTGTGCCGTTACCTGGCTCTCGAGAATTATTAGCACTTGACCATTATTGTATTAATTGAATCGTATTGTGTACTAAGTAAATCGTATTACATCATGCATTGTTCTTCAAATAGTACCAGTTAACCTGAAACACATATTTATGTATTTAACTCATCGATATGCATTTAATATTAAGTCATGATAATCTGTGAATCCATTCTTTAAATTCCAGTGCAGGGTCCTCAAAAGAGTCTCATTCTGTGTTTTTCAAAAGCCACTGCCTTTATGATCATCCTTCTGTTCTCCCTGCATGTCTCTGTTCCATTATTGTCTTTTTCGTCTGTGGTGTCTTCAAATCGCCCTTTTCTCGGCATGTATACGAGCACCACGAATCTGGCAGGAGGGCCCGTTCAGGGGTGATGGCAATGTTTCAGATCAAGAGGAAAAAAACTGCTTTGCTTATTGCCAGCTGAGGTTGCAGATAATTGCAGATTTTACTCCAAGAAATGCGTTTCCACAGATGAATCAGCCGATAGATTTACAGTGGGCGATGTGCAGAATTTAAAGAAAACCAGTTTAAAAATCAGCAAAGCACAGAGTGAGTTTTGCTGACTCAATTATCAGAATGACACATTAGACATGTCAGTTAATGGAGAATCCTTCTTTGGGGTGGTTAGGATTTAAGGTTTAATCATGTCATGTAGTTGCTAGATGTCAAATAGGAGGCAGTTGCTTTTTGGATCGATAAATAGCTGTTTTTAAAGTCAGCCCTTCTCTCCAGCTGTGACACATTTGGTTTGATGTTTTTTCTTCTCTTTTAGACTGCAGGTAAAGAAGGATGACTTTGTACCAGTGGAGCTCGTTGGAAACTCATCGGACTTCATGGAAGTTTACTGTGAGGACCTGGGTGGGTCATTCTCCCTTCCGTTTACCGCTGCAAACACCTGTGAGGGGCAGGTGCTCAGAGGGGGGGGGGTGGGCTGGGGTTAATATAGCCAAAAAGAGGGGGTCCGCATGAGGGGCACTCAGAACCTCAGATCAGCAGTTGTTCAGCAGTTGTTTGATGTAGATGTGGTGTAGATGTGGTGTAGATGTGGTGTAGTGTGGTGTAGATGTGTAGATGTGGTGTAGTGTGGTGTACCCCCACCTCGCGCTTGATTCTAAAACTGGTTTGTTGTTTCAGTTTTGTTGAGAAAGACATGCGGAATGATAGCACCGGTCTCCTGCTGGTCCTCAGTGACTTACCTTCCTATTAATCCACTTCCACTTTATGGATGCACTCCCACTCTGCAATTAGCTACAGATTAATAATGATATAAATCAGTCTTTTTATCTTTTCCTGCTCTACCTTTCCCTCGCTCTAGCTCAAAACACGACTCTTTTTATAATACACAACAAAGCCTGAGGAGTAGGGTTTGTCTGTGCCCCAGAGCATCCATATCTACCTATCTGCTTAAAGTTTTAAGAATAAATTTTATATGCTACATAAGGTGGCATTTCGTTGGTCAAAAAACCTCTAAAATACTGTATATGAAAATATATGAACATAAAAAATAATCTCGTCATGGGCAGTATCACACCTCTGTCCTCAAGAAAAAAAAACACACAGACTTATAACATTTCCATCCATCCACATCCATGCATATTCTGTAACTTCCGGGACAGCAACACATCGCAGGGCACATTCACTGGGAATTTGGGAACTTCGGTTCACCTCAGCATCTTTTTGGTCTGCTGGGGGAATCCAGAGTACCTGGAAGAGACCCCGCAACGACGTAGGGAGAGCATGCTAACTCCACACACGTGGAGACTCAAACCCTGGTTCCAGAGGTGTGAGGCGACAGTGTTAACCAGTGTGCCAGTGAACCTGCCCGTCAAATGTTTCTATGCATCATATACATGTCTGTGTGTCACTCCCTGTGACAGTCCCTAGTCACTCCACGTCTGCTGTTCTGTAATGTTGCAGCCGAAAGGCAGTACCTACACGTGTAGGGGTGTAGCTCGAAACTCTGAGCCCCCTGACAAAATGTCCCCTTGGGCCCCCTGAAGAAATATGGGTGCCATGTAGGCAGATTTTACTGAGGGAGCTGGCTGGGCTCACACAGCCGTCCAGTCAGCAAGTCCGCTGTAGGGCGCTTAGTGGCTCAGCCACCCTGTTACCTCTGAGTAATAGTAGTACCGCTGCAATTTGTCTCTATGTACACGTCTTCCGGATTCTCGCATAGCGGCAAATCAGCTTCCGGTTTCTATACGCCCTCTATACTCTGTTTTACACTCTTTAATCTTCTTGTTATCTGTGTTTTAACAGTAGTGCCATACTCCTTTGTCAGCGTTAACCCAATACACCAGCAAATGGTTTTATTTTCTTTGCCCTCTTATTAAGAGTTATAAATTATGAAATGTTACTTTCACCCCAGAAATGTCTCAGTCCCGTATGTTTAAATCTGTTTTCCTGTTACCTTTACTTTTTCTAATCGCTTCTTAAAACACACTTTGTACTTGAATCAAAACGAGGCCAATAGCCTTGGAAGGGCAGTAGCCTATGGACCAGGATACGCTTCACAGGGAAAATGGGGTTATTATTAATGTAGACTAAGATCAATAATGAAGTAAATTCATACACTGTAGGCTGAATAAAATGTATTTTTCAATCCTTTTAATACATTTTTAAATATTCAGTTACGAATAATCAAGCACACAAGCCAAAAAGACGCATCTTGGCCACACATCAGCCTATTAAATGTGTGTGACTGTAATCATTACCGTGTTATTTAAACAGATATCTAACAGTGGTTATTAAACTGATACAAACTTTTTCTCTATTAAAATCAAGCGTCATGGCTTCACGCCACGTCTGCGCTAATGAATAACTTCTTAAATGAAAGTCTGACGCCAAGTTTGCAAGCATTGAAAATAAAGACACCCCGCTTGATCTTAAAAGACTCGTCCCAGTAATTTAGAGCTTAATAATTCTCATGCCTTTTGACAGAACATGACGGGATAGTGGGACACTGTTCAATGGCAGCAGTGATGAATTTCAAATAATTCGGTCATGATACTTTATTCATCGTCATGCAAATATATGGGGGGAAAACCTATTTTGAAATGCATTGCCTGAACACGTTTTCCAAGCAGCTCTGAATAAGTGTGTTCCTTCTGACTTTTCTTAAAATGCTTAATAACGATAAAAAGGTGTTGCTGCCTTCTTACTCGTTTTATATATATATA
>JABJVO010000126.1:18637282-18669417 GCA_026770805.1 Boulengeromyrus knoepffleri
TGATTAGATAATTGCATTAATGAGAAATTGAACAGGTGTTCCTAATAATCCTTTAGGTGAGTGTATATATATATATAAACTTTTAAAAAACCCTGAATATTCACAGCTCTTCAGCACAATATCATTGCTTTGTTTTAGGTTTAAACCGGAAGCTAGACTGCCGATATAACGTCTAACGGAAATACGTCACAGCCATTGTATGGATATTGTATCAATATTTGTTTGCCAATATGATATGTATTGCGATTTTTTATGGATTTGGCTGAAGAACGTTTCAGGTCTACATTTAAAATAAAGATAATGGTTGTAGCTATTAGCTAAATTCTCCCCAAATGAGCTTGATAGGCCAAATGGCCTCCTCTCATTTGTAAATTTCTTATGTTCTTATGTAACTGTGCACATATTTGTCCTGTGCAGTTTGGTTACATCATTTTCAGTCCGTAAAGATAATGAAATGCATTAATATGTTTCTATTTTTTTTTTTACCTTGGCAAAAGTCGCAGATGGCTGTACTCATGGCTAAGCGTCCGTTGCCTTCACAGAATCCAAAGTTTGCTCAAATTTAAATTGAGCTGGTGCTGGAATAGTCTCTGTTTACTCATTTGTAACTGGCTTGGTTTGTTCCCCAGCCTTACATAATAGTTTGTCCGTGAGGTTGTGCCACATTCAGTTTTGCCTTTGCAGCACAGGAAACAATGAGCATCATTCAAGAAACCCAACATGCGCACAAACATGACATATAATCCAGTTGTTAAAACTGTATGGCTGTAAAAAAGGATTTCCGATGGCAGATAACCAAAACCAATCGTTTATGGTTTCTGAATGAAACCATTTTCTAAATGTCACTGTGGTATATGGTTAAAGGAAGCTCACATTTTCTATAATCTCTGACAATTCGCTGCAGTATTTTCCTAAGGATTTATTAAAATCCTTTTTAGAAATTCCAAGTTATATCTGCCAGGAAATAGCCTGCCATTTTGCGAATGCCGTTGCTGTAGTAATCCGTAACCACGCCGATCCACCTCTCTTTATCTGATGAGGATAATGACATTTCCAGGGATTAAACATTTAAACCTGCTTACACCATCCGAATGGTGTCCGTAAAATTCCAGGGAGCTGATCTGGAATTTGCACGTTTTTATTCCAGTCACATTCCACATTCGGTGGAAAACAAGCAATGCTAATATTAATGATGGCATCCAGATGCTAATATTAATGACGGCATTAATGATTAATGACCTCATCCAGATGCTGCTGTCTCCTGTGTATCTGATGACAGCACATTTGATGGCCTGAGAATGAACCATCCAAAAAAAATCAGCCACTTGCATGGATTTAAGTGCTTTATTGAGAAAGGGACAGTGAGTCCTATACTTATGGCCCCATGAGTGTGAACTCGTGGCTCTAATGTCTGCAGGCAGCTTAGGGCTTCCTGACTGCATGTCATGTGACTTTATGAAAGGCAGCTTACAGAATGGAAATAAAATCAATTTTAATGTGTGTTTACTAGTCAGGAAGGGATAGCCTGACAAAAGCATCATTCTGTTCCATTGTTGGCCAACTGTTTTACTCCTAATTACTCCAAATTATGAATTTGAGTTCTCCAGTTTATCAAACTGGTGGGGGGGGGTTCTCCTCACTGGTGTCCATAAACCAGAGATGTTTATCCCCAAATCACCCCGACCTGTCCTCAGAAGCGTAGGCAATTTTATCAGTGCTTCTTTCCTCCAATCATCATTTTTCCTCATAGATGCAATCTGTTGAAAAATGAAAATAAGTGACCATCAGACAGGAGATATCTCTATAGTCTTTCTTATATCCACACAGAAATGGAAATCTCCGTGCTTCATTGGTTCGTTCAGTTTCGTCTCGCTCCAATACAACTTTGGCCTCAAAGCCTGTCCTGAAGTTACATTAAATTCAGAACAAAGGGACACCAGAAGAGTGCACACGTGTCTTCTTTAGTGCTCAGTCTCTAGCTGGAAAATAACAGATAAGGTCTTCATCCAAACCTAAAAGCCTGAGACTGAAGCAAAATTGAGGTGAGGTCACTGAGGTTTGCTGCAGTGATTTGCTGATTTCCAGAGCCTGAGCTTCATGTGGAAAAGTGGACCCACCAAGGCTGTGTCTGAATTCAGGGACTGTATCCTTCGAGGTACACGGTCTACAAAGGTGTAGCCATTATAGGCTGCGTTTTTCAAAGGTCAAACATTAAGCGTTGTCAAAAAGGATCGTCTGGCCTATGGATAATTTCCTGTTTGCGTCACCAGCTGTTCCCGCGCTTACCCCTGAGTCACAAAGCACCGCCCCTATTGCCCAGCCGGGACACACCCACTTTACCTCTGTGCAATGAATATTGGGATATGTTGGGCTATGGAGGATCCATCAGGTAGATCCTTTGTGACTCGGCCAAAGATGGACGCATTTCTAGACCATATTTGAAGGAGCCTTCAAATGGGACACTTCAAATGGGACAGCCTTGTCGTGCCGCTGTGATGAGAATGCAGGCTTAGAAGGGTGCAGCCTCTGAATTCAGACACAGCCTATGTCGAATTTAACCTTCAGATACTCCCTGGTCTTTCTAGCAGCACAGAACACAAACATCGTTCGCTGAGATGTCATTTTAGCAGTGATTTAACATCCATCCATCCATCTCCTACCGCTTTTCTGGGTCGGGTCGCGGGGGCAGCAGTCTAAGCAGGGAAACCCAGACTTCCCTCTCCTGGGCCGCCTCATCCAGCTCCTCCGGGGGAATCCCGAGGTGTTGCCAGGCCAGCCGAATGACATAGTCCCTCCAGCGTGTCCTGGGTCTTCCCCGGGGCCTCCTCCCAGTGGGACATGCCCGGAACACCTCACCAGGGAGGCGTCCATTTAACATCATGTGCTTAATTTTCTGAGGCTCTATGGAAGAAAGAACCTTTAAAAGGCATGCAAATAATAATGATTGATGCAGTGATACACAAGTGCCTGCTTATCTCATCAGTATTAAGTGATATATATACATTATCCATAACTGCTTATCCTACATGAAAGTTGCATTTATATAGCGCTTTTCAAGACACCCAAACTGCTTTACAGAGGCAATAAAGCTTATTAACCACCCCCACCGAATAGCCCCCACCTGGATGATGTGACGCCAGCCATTCTGCACCAGTACGCTCACCACACAGTAGCTAAGGTGGGGAAGGGGTAGGAGAGAGTTCACCAGTTAGATATAGGGGATGATTAGGAGACCAGATTTAAAAGGGCCACAGTGGACAGTTTTATCCAGGACATTGGGGTACTTATATGACCTCAGAGATTCAGAACTTTGGTTTTACGTCTCATCAGAAGGAGGGCGCCATTTTGTACAGGATGACAGTGAGGCTGCAGCCTATCCCAGAATGCACGGGGCACAAGGCAGGGGACACTTGGATGGGACAGTGGTCCATCTCAGGACACACACACAAACACACACAATATAATGGGAAATTTAAAGCTTTACATGTTTTTGAGCTGTTTGAGAGTACCCAGAGGAAGCCAACACGTGGAGAGTAAGCGGAAGCTACTGTATGCACAGTTAGCGGTGGTTAGCCTATACAGCGGTTAGCCTATACAGCGGTTAGCCTATATATTTGATGTAAAATATCCAGTCATCTATAAAATACTTTGCTGTCTCTTTCACATGAATGTTAGCTTGGTATGTCATAGTTTTGTTCTGCTTAAATTTGTATTTTTCTAAGCATGGAAACAAACTCTGAATTAATTAGCCGTAGAAATTTGGAAGCTTAAATAATTGATTGGCACGACAGACAGAGTGATGTGATTAAATGTGACATTTTTTAAGCATTGTAATCATTAATGGGGATCCCTGGCTGATCTCTGCCTGTATTCCCGCCAGCTGCCTTGTTGCAGTTTGTGTGGCTTTTCAGTTTGGGATGTTCTGGCGAAACAGTTTCAGATCTTTCCTTATGCTGGCGCTGCACAGAACAGGCAGATTGTACCGCTCGCTCGCTCGCTCGTGAGGTCTGCCTGAAGATCATTTAAAAGATCTCGTTGCATCTGTTGTGTTTTTTCCAGTTCATGCTAAGGAAGTAACAAGACATAAGCACTGCAATAAATCACTCAAACACCAACAGTGAACAGTTTTAATTGGACGTAGTTAAGATTAACTGCTGATTTTTCTTCACCTGCCAGTAAGACTTGAACAGAGCAGTTAGCAAAAGGAGAAACGTTGAAAAGCCACCTTTCAGTGTCTCTCTGTCACTGATAAGTGACTCCGCCAAAGTCTGTCTTCCTCTAAGTTTTAAAGTCAGCCATTTTAAATTAAGTGAAGCAATCTGAGTGTTCCCAGAATCTCCTACAGCTTTCAGCAGCTCGTGCCATAAGGTGCCACTTGATGAAATGAGCATGAATCGAGTCGCTTTAATTACCTGCAATGCAACGTGAGCTGCAATCAGCGCTTGTGCATTACTGCAAGTTGGTGGAAAATACTCCTGGGAAATGCTCAGATGAAGCCTTTTGGGCTGTTAAGTCCTATTATACAGAAAGGCAGTAAATGGGCAATTAATTAACATGCTATTAATACTGCTGAAGTATGGGCTATAGGTTGATCAGAATTATAAGTCCATTCATGGGTGTATGCAGTGTAGTGCATTTCTGTGTTTTTCCGTTATTTAATACCCCGCCGGGGTGAGGGAATCGCATTATCACCAGCGCACAACAGCGGCCCGAATCTGCTGGCTTGCGTTCAGAATGGCATAATATCGCATTTTTCTTCATCAGTGTTGTGTTCTTCAGTTGGCTAGAGAAAACTTTCCGTATTCGCTGGAGCCTCTGCGCATCCAGGAATCAGCCTTGTTCCCTGGTGCCAGATGCAGTTGTCACAACCCCCCCTCCACACACAGACACAAGTTCTGCAAAATCTTGCAGTGCTGGTTTGCAAACCCGCCAGTAGGTGGCCCCAGACGGGGGCTCACCCCAGGGAGACTCTCTGGCATCGTCCAGGAAGCTGTTCCACTCGCAGCTGTGCTTTCCCTGCTCTGCCTTGGCCCAGCTACTGCCCAGGAGAGACCGGAGATGTGTGGGAAAACACAACAAAAACACACCAGACACCTTCTTCCCTACTGACCCAGTGCTCTGTATCAGAGAGAGAGAGAGAGAGAGAGAGAGAGAGAGAGAGAGAGAGATGAACCAGGTCTATCCTTGCCACCAAATCCATTTCCATTCTCCCTCATTGCGGCTATTGCATTGCAGCAGCCTGAGAAGAACCAATACTGAAAAACAGCTTCTGTATGCAGTTTGCTTAGCTCAGTTTCTTGCTAAACACCACTGCATGTCACGACAAGAGAAGAAATGGCAGGTACAGAAATGAAAAATTAAATCCAGCCAATTTGGGGGGGATCAAGAGTCAAACTGTTTGCCTCAGGCTTCCAGGGAATCGGTTTTGAATTCCGGCCCGGCTGTCTATGCCCCCCCCGCAGACCCAGAGTCATGCCGCTCAGGTATCTCGCATATATGTGACTCGACATTCACTGGCATGCGGACAGTGATGCCTTCCTTTAATTAATGTCCTGCTTCCTGGGCCTGCATTTGCTGGAAATGACAGGAGACACGGAAAGAGGACCAGCGAACGAATAAAGGCCCCGGGGGAGGGGCTGCATTTAATATGAAGTTTTTCAGTACAAGTATCCAGTGGGGGGGGGGGCGGCTTGAACCCACCTGGTAACCATCTTACACTGTGACAGGATGTCAAACCCCAGAGAGGACAGTTGTCGGGGGCAGTAAGTCAGAACAGGGAAAAGCGATCAAGAAAGTCACCTGACTTCAGCTGAGCTGCGTTTTCCTCACGGTAACATGTATATATCGTAAGCTAAAGAAAATGATTCTGACGCGTAATTTATTATTTTTAACACTTGGGATCTCTGATTATATTTACAGGCCTTCGCTGCTTGGAACCACAGCTCTGGAGTGAGGAGAAAATATACAGTAGTGTGAGGGGGGAAAAAAGCGAATGGGCCAATGTGCATGATTTTCACGCATGTCTCACGGTAAAATTTATGTGGCTTGCAGCTATCTATCACGCCATGTGCTGGACTCTATAAGGGAGGGTGTAATCCACCTGGAAATGGTTTATTGTGGGAACAAAGTACAGGGGGTGTTATTGCCATAAGAATATAATCAGACAGAACACGAGAGAAAAGGAAAAGGTCAAAATATCCATACTACACATTAAATACTTTTTCCACTGTTAATAAATCATTTACGTCATTTATATATGAGAAAAATCTCATGATTTAATGTATAGTATCTATTTTAGCTGCTTTTACATTATAATACAATATGGACAGGGAGTCATATATTCAAATTGTAATGAACGTATCACAAACCAGCCAAAGTTACTGTTTCAGAAGAAGATCATTGTAGTGTTAATTATAATTAATTTATGAAAAGTGGTGAAAATGAGTAAAGATATTCAGAAATGTATTTGAAAGTCTTCGAATAAATTTATTGTCGAGCAGTCAGTCAGACGCCCTGAAGACCTGTGCGTCTCTCTGCAGCTAAAGTGTAGCAAAATATTGTTTGTCTTCCCTTTACGTGGTTGACAAGCTTGCAGAGATACAGAAGCGTCTGAGAAACGCAGCGTGTGAGGCGGGGGTGCCGAGGCAGGGGACGTCTGCGCTCCATCTTTGTCAAGCCTGACCGTAAAAGGGGAAAATGCACTTGTAGTGATCCAAGCTGTGGGGTTTTCACTATCGTTAGCTGATGTAGGAAAACCTGCACATATCTGCCAAGTTTATCCATCCATCCATCGATAGATAGATAGATAGATAGATAGATAGATAGATATCTTTGGGAGGCCTGAAGAACAGAGCCACTGAGGATACATCCATCCATCCATCTATCCATCCGTCTATCCATCCATCCATCATCTTCTACCCAAAATGCATAGGGCCTATATGGGGTAGCTCAGCACAGGGCACACATATACACCGTGGAATTTATAGACCTCACTTTCCATCCCAACGTGTCATTAGACAGCGGTATGTAATCTGAGCACCTACCGGAAGCCGCAGGAATGGCAGAGAACATAAAAGCTTTGAAGACACAGCTGGGGTCAGCTGGCAAATGCAGAGCCCTACAGGTGTGAAGCCCCAGCGCTGCCTATTGAGCCACGGCCCAGTTTAGACATTTTACAAATATGCACCATGATAATATAATCAGGTGTTTATTGTATCCATGGATGGAAACACAGTCTTTAAGTCTGTGGGTCAGTATAATAACACCACTCCCCCGAGATCCGGGGCAATTTAACTCAGAAACATCCTCTTATCAATACGGCTTATACAGGCATTTGTAGAAATACTGGAAAACCAGAATAGCTCCTTCATATTATTGCAAAGATGGATATATATATATATATA
This sequence comes from Boulengeromyrus knoepffleri, assembly GCA_026770805.1. Classification (NCBI taxonomy): domain Eukaryota; kingdom Metazoa; phylum Chordata; class Actinopteri; order Osteoglossiformes; family Mormyridae; genus Boulengeromyrus; species Boulengeromyrus knoepffleri. Next base: position 18,644,686 of record JABJVO010000126.1, read on the forward strand.
TAAAAATTATATAGCATTTAGATGCTGTATATAGATAAAGGGATTTATAAAATATTTTCTGTTTTTTCGCTAACAAAACTATGGTGTCTGATGCTGGTTGCCTGGTTTCCATGGAACATATTACTGCACTGAGGCATTGTGGGATACTCCTGAGACTGCTGTGCACGGAATACCAAGAAAGATGCTCTGTTAGGGGGCCGTCTGGAAAGAACAAAACTGCGCTTTGGTGTCCAAATAACCAGGCAAGCACGAGGCCGTCAAAACAAGGCAATTAGCATAACGTAGCGAAGCAGAAATAAAACGACACTAAAATAGGACAGTCAATGGAAAGACGGCAACCAAACAGGTCATTTTCTATCCAAGGCAAACATCCTTCTGCTCCCCAGTGTTTATCACCTAATAGACTCGTTTGTTCTCGGATTAATCGTTAGCACCAGTGCTTAATTTGTCAATCATAAGTTGTCAGAACACGTAAAATACACAGTGCGGAAATCATGCCTCATACCTCAGGATGTGAAATTGCATGAAAATTGGTCTGTAAATTAAAATCCACACTTTTATTAATGCTATTGTTTTGTTGTGGATCCATACAAATAGGTGGCGGAAGACGGCAGTCAGAGGCAGCGAGGTCCCAGAGTGCCTCAGCTGCTAAGTTTCTGCTTCTCTCACCAGAAGGTTGTTGGTTTGAGTCCGGCCTCAGCAGAATAGTGACCTGTCTGCGGGCCCTTGAGCGAGGCCCCTAAAGCCCAGCTCGATAGGTGTGGCAGCCCTTCAGTGCCAAGTCTGCTCTCACCTATATGTGTGTCATGGAGAGTAAGAGAAGAGAATATCCCCATAGACATTTAAAAAAAAAAATAAGCACCTCTTACCACCTCTGTGTTCACCCTTTTGGATCCATTTATGTGTGCGTCCTGCGATGGATTGGCATCCAGTCCAGCGTGTTCCCTACCTTGTGCACTGTCCTTCCTGGAATAGCCATTAGCCTGCCTTTGGCCTTGTACACGATAAGTTATTGGAAAATGGTTTGCTATAATATAAATGATCAGAGCAGGATTAATTTAGCTGATCCTAGGCTGATGTCAGCATGGACATTCATGGGATGCCAATTGAACTAACTGTCCGGTTTTCCTGAGGTGTGACAGGGCCCTAGGCTATGGACTTGGATAGCCTAAGCATTTATCCACCCCTATAAGTTACACCCCGACATGAAAGGTAAACGAAAATCACCCCACTTACCGTGAGCATTGAACCAGCATCCTTCTGTTCACAGGCCAGCATCACAGCCCACTGAGCCTCACACTACCCTCACATACCTGGGAATGGTCTGTATTATTTTCCCCACGGGACTGCAGATCATTTGCAAATGTTTTGTTTTATGTAATAGCTTTCAAATAAGTCATTTTCACCAAGCAAGGTGAGAATTTGGCGCGCAAATGTTTGGTTTAATGACTATAGAAAGTTAGTTTCAAGAACAGCACATTTTACTCGAGGAATGTTAATTAAAGTTGCCGACTAAAAGGGGGTGGTTGCTTTATTGCACTTCTAGAACTTTTTAATTGCAATTTTTGGCCAGTTTAAGGCTAGTTTAAGTAATTATGTTTTTCCTGAGATACATAGCATTTTATCTCTATGTTCCTTCCTAACAACGACAGCTGTGAAAAGATCTTTGTGTTTCTTAATAATTGGCTGAATAGGCACAATTTTTATAAATCTGTACAAAGGCTTGGATTGTTAGGCCAGGTGATTATATTTTCCTAGAAAGTTAGTCTGCATAAGACAGTCTTTGTGTATCTGTTTTGAGCTGCAGTTGCGCAAAAATGAAACATTAAGTCATTCTGGACAAAACTGTGGGTTAAGCAATAACAGTAATGAATCAACTCATTATCCGTAACCAGAGCAGGGCTGCCGTGAACCTAGTGTCTATTAGCAAAAGCCACCATGTATGCGACTGGGATCACATACTTACACAGTATCAGCCATTTACCGAGACCAGTCTGCCCAGCTGCGTGGATATGAACCACAGGAGGTGACCAGCACGGCAGGGGAAAACACACGCAACTCTTCTGATTGTGAGTTCTGTACTCTACTCATCCATCTATCTTCCATCCTCTCATCCTGGACAGGGTCTTGGGGGGTATTTTCACGGCTCTCCCCGCTTCATGCACTTATGTTTAAAGGAAGAATATCGAGTTTGTGGCATATTGTTTTTCATTGATGTTTTGTGCTTGCCATTGCCACAACTTGACTGGACAGGTTCTAAGGTTCCTTGTCTAAGGACAAGAAAAAAACAGTTATGCGTACAAAAAACAGAATTTTTTGCTGAATAAATTGTGATTTTTTAAATTATTATTATAGGTGTTAATATGTGCTTATGTGCAGCTTCTGGTGATGTTGAAATCCATCTATTGAAATGTATCAAAATTCTATTAAACATACTAATAGGATGTTAATGAGAACTTGATGTATCCTTTAGGTCCTGTGGCACGAACAGCATAAGATAGAAGTCCTGCACCGATTCAGTGGGAACAGGCTAATGCCTAACGAGTGTCTCCATTTTCCATCCTCATTTCCACCCCGTCATATTTAGTGCCATAACAAAGCCACTCGACCCCTTCCTATTTCCCTCATTCCCAAATTCTTATCCCTAACACTTAATTGTTTCTGATCTCCAAACTGACTTACATATGACAACCTGAGCAAACACAGTGCAGAGTTTTTTAAACGATCATGTAATTCATTGGAGGAAAAAAAAAATCACAAACACCCATAGCACCCATGTGACAAAGTATCACCCATGGGGAGACTTTGGGCCTCCCGTCTGTATAGAATTGCATTAATTCAGCCACACTGGATGGTTTGTGACTATGAACTACAAAGGTCAGCCAGGGGGGGTTTGTGACGATGCAGATACTTGGGTATCGCAGACATTAGCATCCTGCGCCTTAGCTTAGCCTCATTAGCCTTTCCTTACCAGCAGAGATGGCAGGTAATTTCATATCTTCATGCTTTTTGGACTTGAAATTAAGAAATTTTATCTCTGATGGATTTTGACCTAGATATTTGTATAAAATGTTATATTCCCATGGTGAATCTTAATTTACTGCCTAATATGCTGACCTAATTTAACTGGAAAGGTCGGTTTTTAATGCGCCCTGGAGTGTAGATACGGTGTGAGTGCTTGTTATTCCGATTCATTCTGGGTCTCCTTTGCCGAATGGCTGTTGTGAACTTTTAACATCCTCTGCAGTAAATACAGACTCTAAGCCTCAGAACCGGGAAGGTCGGCTGTCCCAGCTTCAGGCAGCTCCAGTTAAAAGAGGACCCCCTCTGCCCGCTTCAATAGCTCCTCAGTGCTCCCAAACTTTAACCTCGTCCCGGGGAGGGCAAAGGGGGCGGAGGGGCTGCAACATACCAGCCGGACGTCCCTGGTCCTGAAGAAAAGGTTCTGGGCATGGGGCCGACTCTCCCCGGACTGAAGCATCTCCACGGTCTGGAGAAGGGTGCGGGGGGAGCTCTGTCCATACCACTGTGTCTGGCCAATTCTCTCCGTTGAGTAAGGCTGCACTCGATGACTAAACTGCTCTGGAATAATAAAATTGCCTGAAAAACGATATTGCGGCAAGGGCTGTCACCGCGTCAAGCGAAATCAATGAATGAGCACTCTGGCAGCGCCTGGGAAATGCGACCGGTCTCTGTGTAGGGAAGGGCGTAGCAGAGGCAAGCATGATGCGGACGACACGGCGTCTCGTCCACGCCACGAGGGTGCCGGCGTGGAGGTCGAGGGAGAAGTCGCCAGGGACGGGGGCAGAGAGGGAAAACGATTAGTGGGCAGGGATCGACCAGGAGGAGAGGGACGAGAAAACAAACTGAATTCATTCAGGAAAAACGCATAACCTTAGGGAAGCGATACTGGTGTGGGCTTTCCTTTGGGGAGATGTGTAACACGGTGATGGGTCAGGTGATGATGTGTAAACCCAACTGTAGGATGAGTTATTTTACGTACCTTCTTTGTTTTTGTGATGTAATGTTTTTTTTGTTGGGGGGGGGGTGGATGGACAGTGTTCTGTAACCGTTACAGGCCAGCAGGCCAGACAATGAGTTTGTGGGTGTGTGTGTCTGTGCACGCGTGTGTGTCTGTGTGCGTGTGTGTGTGCGCGTGTGTGTGTGTCTGTGCACGCATGTGTGTGCGTGCGTGCGTGTGTGTCTGTGCGCGTGTGTGTGTGTCTGTGCGCGTGTGTGTGTGTGTGTCTGTGCGCGTGTGTGTGCGTGTGTGTGTGTGTGCGCGCGTGTGTGTGTCTGTGCGCGTGTGTGTGTGTCTGTGCACGCGTGTGTGTGCGTGTGTGTGTCTGCGCACGTGTGTGTGTGTCTGTGCGCGTGTGTGTGTGTGTGCGTGCGTGTGTGTGTCTGTGCGTGCGTGTGTGTGTCTGTGCGTGCGTGTGTGTGTCTGTGCACGCATGTGTGTGTCTGTGCACGCATGTGTGTGTCTGTGCACGCGTGTGTGTGCGCGCACATGTTTGCTCACGTTATGCTGTGAGTCAATGGCTCGAAAGGTGGAGGGAGAACAAAGAGATTGACAGGGAGGGTGGGAGAATACAAGGGCACATTGCCCCCTGCAAGATTTTCAGTTTTTACACAAGGTTTGCAATTTATCACCCGCCCCTTAGGTTTCATACATTATGCTAAGACACAGCGAAGCATCTTTAAATAGGAGGAAGAAAGAGAGAGTGAGAGAGAAAGAGCGAGAGAGAGAGAGCGAGAGAGGGAGCGAGGAAGCGAGGGTGGGCGGGTTGTAAGGGGGAGGTATTGTTGCAGCGTCTGGCTCTGCTGTCACTCGCCTGCTGCACGATTCAGCAGCAGGAGGGTCTGTTGAAGGGAGGAGTGAAAGAGAGTGAAGGAGAGAAAGAAAGAGAGAGAGAGAGAGAGAGAAAGCAGGAGATAGTGAGGCTGGGCAGCACTGAGGCAGCTGCAGCGGCAGCAGACAGACAGGAGCGGAGAGAGGAGTGCAGGGAAGACTGGATTTACAACAAAAACCACCCCCTCAGCAAAGAAGGATTACTGCTTTTCTGTCACTGCAAATCCAGCCTCCTTTTTCATTTTCCTGTAATATCTGCATCCTGACAAGGGAGAGAGGAGCCTGGGAGAATCAGAGCACTGCCACTGATTGTGTCTGCCCTCCTTCACTGATGCTTTTAAACGGTTCCCTGCAGGAGGGATGCTCGGGGCTAGCGTGAAAGGCAGAAGCATGGAGCTGAAGGCGGAGCAGGAGAGCAACGGCAACACGTACAGCCAGGCGGACACCAAGGGAGCAGGAATGGCGGCCAAGAGAGGCAAGCAGGGCGTCCCCCAGGGCCCCCCGCGCGGCGAGCTGCGTGTCTTCCGGGGCGGGAGCTCCGAGGGCCGCCTGCCGGTGCCCTCTAACCTCCGCAAGCAGAGGTCGCTCACCAACCTGGCCATCCTCACCGACACCGAGAAGAAGATGCACCTCTATGAGAACAAGTGGTGCGATGACATGGCCAAGCCGGGCCCCGCCCACCTCAAGGCGGGCAAGGCCAAGCCGGCGGGCGGGGGCGGGGGCGGGGCGGCACCGCTCTCGCGCAACCTGTCCAAGTCAGAGCACTCGCTCTTCCAGGGCAAGCCCAAGCCCTTCAGCCCCCTGGCGGCGCCCTCGGTCCCCGGCAAGCAGAGTCGCATCCCTCGCGGACCCTATGCCGAGGTCAAGCCGCTCAGCAAGGCGCCCGAGGACAGCAAGTCGGACGACGAGATCCTGTCCTGCAAGGCCAAGGCTAACGGCAAGAAGCCGGACGGTCCCTCGGGGGAGTCGGGGGCCAAGGGGGAGGAAGGCGAGAAGCCCTTCCTGAAGGTGGACCCGGAGTTGGTGGTGACTGTGTTGGGGGACCTGGAACAGCTACTCTTCAGCCAGATGCTGGGTGAGTTACTCGTCCGCCCGTCTCGAGGCTCCGCCCCCTGCCCAGCCCCTCCATGGGCATGCGCCCTCTCGGTGATTGCACACCCCCCCATTTCTGCCATGCAGTCACCCCCTCCTACCTTCCGTTCCTGCGCGGCCCACTTCTGCCCCACTGTCCGACCCGGTCCGTTTTTAAAACGTCTCCCGCCGCCTTATCGCACACGCCGGTGCAGCAATGTTTCGTGGGAAATGACGAGTGCTGCCGATCGCAGGGCCACAGCGGGACTCGTTTTTGCGTACATGCCGCGGCGCCTGCTGCAGAGGATGCGCTTGGCTCAGTTGAGGGACCCTCAAGCCTCCGTGGGGTTGGTCTTGGCGTCGGCACACATCTTCAGGGCTGCCGGTTCTGTTGCTGCTCCCACACCTGTGCCGCGACCGAAATAGAAGCGGCCCCGTTAATCGGGTCGTGCCAGTTGCATCTCTTTTCACTACAATGACTGACGTTTTTAGACACCCTCCCCCTCGCCAAACCACCCACCCCCACCGTGGTCTTCAGCGCTTTCCCTGTCCCCCTGCCTCCGTGCCGTTGGCCAAAGTGCAGCAGGAGAGACGGCTGTCAGACCTTCGGTCAGCTAGCAAGAACTAAAGCATTTCAAGGGTCTCTTTCTAATACTCGTATTACAGCTTTATGCCGTCTGGCTAGGAATGAGCTGCAGACTCCCCCACCCCAACCCTGAAAAGGATAAGCAGTTAGAATATCAAAGGATGGATGGACGGATAGAATCAGTCTTTTGTTGCTATGGTATTTACTCATTGCTAATGCTAACGCTATTGATAATGCTAGACTGATGACACCGGTGGCAATGCAGTGCCAGTCGCTGCTTCCAAATTAGTCCCCCTGCACAAACTGCAGCTTCTGCAGCAGGGCTGTTGCAGGAGAGCGGACCCGCTTTCGGATTTTCACGCTGCGTCTCTCTTGGCATCGGAGCAACACGCGGATTGCTGAGCAGAGTGATTTCTTCTGCCCTTTGTGTCCTGAAAATGGACCATCCCACACCGCCAAAGCAGGGCAGCCCGGCAATTGCTGCTCAGTGTCTGACTTCAGTTTTAACACTGTCATTCTCTTCATTTTTCTCCTTATTCAAATAGCTCGTTTTCGCTCCGAGCCCCATCTGTCTGTGTACAAAGGCTCCTTTAAGTGCAAAGTGGCTCTTAGCAGGTGCTCAAGGAGCCTCTGGTTTTATGTACAAGATCATTGTAGCACAGATGTGTTCATCCTTTTAGCACTTGTACCGTGCTGACAGGTTTCTGAATTCAGCTAATATATGATAGAACTGTTATATTTTATTCTCAAAGAAAGTTCCTGCTTCCAGTGTCATTTTGATGCCTTTTTGCACGTAGCAATTATATGTCGATTAAAATATTTAGCAGAAAGTGGAATTATTTATTCGGCTGCTTGTTTTGGATAGTGTATTAAGGCTGTGGTCAAGGCTGTGGGATGAGAGAAACATGTCTGTTAATAAGGTGAAGCACCTTGCCTGGCACTGTGGCCTGACACCTTTGTGGCCATTTGTTGAATTCCATCCCCTGCTCTGCGTGTGAAGTGTGCATTTTCCCAACTGGATACTCCAGATTCCTCCCTCAGTCCATTCGCATGCAGCCAGGTGAAGCTGGGCCGCTGTCTAGCTCTTTGTGTGTGAGTGCGTGCCTGTGCTGGAATGCTCTCCCATGTGGGGCTCCTGCTGCCTCATTCTTCCTCCTGCCTCATACTGTACCTCCTCCTGCCTCATGCCTCCTTCTGCCTCATGCCTCCTCCTGCCTCATACCTCCTCCTGCCTCATACCTCCTTCTGCCTCATGCCTCCTCCTGCCTCATGCCTCCTGCTGACTCATGCCTTCTGCTGCCTCATTGCCTCCTCTTGCCTCATATCCCCTTCCTGGGATCAGTTCCAGTCTCTACATGTCCCTCTACCAGGTGGAAAATGGATAAAAGTAAGGAGCAGGAGTGCATCCCCAATACTGCTGTGAGAACAGGCAGCTTATAAGGAGGTAGAGCTAAGAGATGGATGGAATTAATGAATGAATGAATCTTTATTTATATAGCACTGTTTTAACCACAGGGTTTACAAACTGCTTTACATACATTTAAAAGAAAGTAATTACAATAAGCAAAACAACAAGCACAGAACAAAATTTTAAATAGATTTAGTTTTAAAAATAAATCCTGTTAATAAAATACCACCAAATGTGGGACTTTAACTACCCACATTCTCGGTGGGGAAATTTAGGCCACGATCTCTGGTCTCTGCCTAGTGGACCACGCTCTCTGGTCATTGTGCAAGGGGACTCAAACCCCTGCCACGCTGGGACCCAAACCCAGTGTCCTCTGGAGGACTCAGGCCTGTGAGTATTCGGGGGAGCCACCCACGGTCGATGTCGACCATGAAGGGACCGGAACCCCCCCCTTCTGCTAGTGGTACACAACACTCCAAATTTCAATACCACTCACATTTTGCAGCGCCATCAGACCACGCTGTCTGGTCTCTGTAGGGGACCACCATCTCTGCAATGACGAGGACACGTTTTGTTGTTGGATAGAGCCGCAGGCCTGGCCATCCCTGCTGTCCCCCCCCGCAGTCACCCTAACCCCATGCACTTCCCCTCCTGCTCAAAAACGAAACGGTGCATGATTTTCTCACCACTGATTAATTCCCTGGTGAAACAGCAAGTGTTTCCAATCTCATAGTTAAGCGTAAATATCATTGAGAGCCTCCTTAAAAAAATCCAGAGAGACTTTCAACATCCGAGAGTTTTACATAAAATTCTTAAAGTGTTACTGTGGCTGAGCTTGCAAATCATAATAGTGCTTTAAGCTTTTGTCATGCTTAGTGGCTATTTTCTCTCGCATGGTGTACAGTGGGTTATTCCTCTTCCTCAATGCTGGGGGACCTTTGTGTTTTAAATATAAAATCCTTCTGACACATAGTAAAATGTAATTAAACCAAATTCCCATAATTTTCAAGACAAAATGATTTGAATGCAGTTGAGACACGGTGGCCTTTGAAAGACTGGTCACTCACTGGTGCTTTTTCATGATGAATATTCATTCAAAAGAAGTTGCAGTAGAATTAATTCCAGCTCCCCCCTTATTTCTGTCTTGGTTTAGTGTATCTATGCACAAGTGTCTCGTTAAATGTGCCCATCTTACAGTGGTAGCGTATTCCTTTAGTATGTCAGTAGGGGGCAGCACAGGTGCCTCATAGCTGAGGCATTATGGGATCTCTCCCTCCCCCATGCTCTGTGATTGTCTGTGGAGTTTGCATGTTCTCCCTGTGTCTGTGTGGGTTTCCTTCAGGTACTCCGATTTCATTCTAAAGTCCAATAACCTGCAACGAGGTTAACTGGTGTCTTTAAATGGCCTATAGTGTGTCATCTTCTGAATTTGGGTTTTTTAGTGTTTCGTATGACAGGTCAATGTGACATGTAGGTCATCCATAAAGACAAAAGACAAATTACTAGATGCATGCACTGTAGCAGTTACTTAAGGGACACCTGCCCACCCCCATGATTTTAAAATCAGTTACTCTGTAATGCAACTGCCAGTGTTACTCATGTTTCTGAGACAGAGACGGGGTTATTTTATCGTAATTTAATTTAGTCTGAATTCATTTCAGATGCTTCACCAAAGGTTACAATGGGGAAGGAGTTCTCTGAATTAATGGGTAACACTTTACCTGACGGGGCACAAATTCTTAGTAATAACTCAGTCACTACTGAAATCAAGTCATGAACAAATTTGAAACCGTCTTGCATTGCATGTTTGTTTGTTTTTTCCTGTATTTTTTGTTTACATAGTGACACTACTTGAGACAAAAGATACGTTACGAGTCATTCATGATGAACACACGTGAGATCAGTATTTCACTTGTGTTATTCATTACCTGTTCCTTCAGTAGTTCACAAAGGCTTGCAGAATTAATAGATACGGTATCTCAAGTAACTGCTTGAGATAAAACATTTCACAAACCATTAATGACAATAACACACGATCAGTGTGTAATTAAGACTTAGTTTGTGGTTGATTAATGCATAAGTAATAGCATAATACTGTATTGTTTGTGCCCTGTCAACATGTCAAGTATTTCAGTGATGCCAACATTGATACCAAGTGATGGCAGCTCACCTACCACCCCGCAGAGCTTAGCTTCAACATGCCTGAATCTAATACTGAAATTCTACTGAAGGGGCTGATTCTCTGTGTCAGGTGTGTTAAATTAGGGCTGCAGCTAAGCTCTGCGGGGGGGGTGGATTTCCAGGAGCTGGGGTGGACAGCCTTGCACTAACCTAACAAGTAATGTGCAAGCATAATTCAAAACTGATAACCAGCTTGTGAACTCTACTCTACATCTACTTCAATATGATGACCTACTTTCCCTGAATAGAAGGCTTTTTTCTCTTTAAGTTGAAAATACCACATTCATTTTTATATTGATCCTTTATACACTCCTACCCAAATCCATATTTTATGGCGAGCTTCTTCGCGAAACGGGGCAATAACTAAAAGCTTATTTTAACACTAGGAACCGTTAGTTATTAGAAGTAATGTTTTGTCATGCAATGTACTGTTCAGGCTATGTGAGGAAAAAAAATACAGACAGCAGATGGTAAATGTTTGCAGATGTGTGTAACGTAAAAATGTAACTGTTTTGCAATTAAATTTGGAATATTCTGAGTGAAGCTGAAACATTGAATGAAACAAAGTGTTTCAAAATGAACATTTACATTGTTCTGAGGAGTAATAAGGCTGTCTCACAAGTCGTAGTAGGCTGGGTATGACTCAGTAACACAGCTAGGAATGTTGGCCCATGTTGTTACACGTTCAGCTTCACTTACGGTCACAAGCAAGCAAAGAGCCCTTAGTAGAAGCTGTCCATGACTTACCCTAGAGCGTTTTGTTTTGGTTGACAACCAACCGACACCAAATTGCACTTGAATAACAGAGGAAATCCCATATGAATTTAAAATTTGGCTAATGAACTGCATCGCACTAACACTACGAAAACTAAAGGGAACTACAGTTGTTTATGATAACAACTTTAACTAGCTAATTGCTGAAAAACACTGCATTTCAAGAAAACTGGCTCAGTGAAATCTTCTCATGATAAGTATTCCTGGTGGGCATCTTTAAGTGAAACAGTAAACGTTGAGACAAATCTCTAGCTCAAAACCGGAGGCTTGTTTTTGTCAAGACATCCGAGCCAAAAATGTTTAATTGCACTGCATGTGTGGTAAAGCATTTAAACTGTACACATGCTTTATTATTACCGTTGTCTATAGATAATCTTCATCCATCAATTTAATCCATCAGTAGACGTCTGCCTGCAGTGACCGTGTTTACGTGGTAAGAAGACTGATCGTCTTTGCAGTGTCGCTTTTCATACAGGCACCAGGGATGGTTTTGAAGGTCACGCTGCAGCCTTGTGGCTACACTGTGCTCAGCCTTTTTACGTTTCTAACACATTTTAATACACTTCCTTTTGGCATTTGTTGTGCTATTGAGCAGCCAAATTACGTGGATCATGCACAGATGTGCAACTCGCTGGCGTGAGAAAAATGTACTCACATACTGCAACTGTTCCGTATAGGTTTCAAAGCAATGATTTCAGGGAAGAAACTTAATGAGACCCTTCAGATTATGTAATATTGCAGCTGAAGTCAGTGTGTTTGTTTTTCCTGTATTTTTTGTTGACATAGTGACACTTTCTTGTATAGGTCAGACAGAAAAATCAATGTCCTAATTTACAGCATAACAAAACAGACGTACCAGAATCGCATGCCGACTCCTGGGAATTGAGAGACTTATACTGGGTCAAGGGCAAGATGTATAAATCAAATTTGCGCTGCAAAGAGCCAGACAATGCATGAGCCTGCACTGATGGGATGGGATGGTTTCATGTCTGTTTCGGGCCTCTGCCTTGCAGCCTTTATCTCTTTGAACATCAGCAAGCAATAATTAAGCTAAAACTGTGAATGGGTTTCCTGTTGTTGAAAGTTGAATGCGTGACATTTTACACAGTGAGACCGCCAGGTTCGGGTTTATATTAATGCATTAAGAGATTTTGCATAATCTGTCTTGAAGCATGCATTTTCAGGAGGCTATTCTATCTGATTTGCAGGGGTGATGAATGTTACATCACATTGGTGTATTTGCTTGTGAATAAATCACCTTTAGGTGCAGCATGCTGTAGCTCGTAGAACCATGGATAACAGAATCGAGTTCCTTCAAAGGGTTTATTCAATTACATTTTTAGTATATACAGTGGCAACCCCTTTTAGCCAAAAAACATATATGTTAGGGGCAGAGAGCAAAGCTAGTGTCTCTGGAGCAAGTGGACTTTAGGGTCTTGCTAAGTGCTGAAACTATTCTGGGCAGCAGAGGATTTAAACCTTCTGATCAGAGACACGGAGTCCTAACCCCGAGAGGCACACACCGGCCCGTTTACACACTACAGCCACATCACGTGGCAGAGTCCCTCGTTTCTGGTCCAAACCGGCAAACCGCCTTGAACATCTGTCCTGTAGCTCTGTAGCACTGCCCTCTCTCCCAGTTTACAGCCACAGCTGGTCAGGACTTGCAGGAATGGTAATCATGAGACTGCACGTTTCCCTCTTTCTTTCTGAAAACAAAGCATAATAATAATGCCACATTCATAACTCTGCCTTTTCAGACAAAAGGTCAAAATCTTTTTTCTCAGGCACAAAAGTCCCACCATGGTAAAAAATTGCTAAAAGTGTGACAAAATCTAAACTCGACATGCTTAATCGTCACTGAGTAAATCACGTCCCGAACTCAGTAATCTAAAGCCACTCCAATGTATCTTTGGCCATTGTGATGTTTTCAATTTATGAATCACTGGTTGCTCAAGCAGTAGAATTGTAGTTATTCTATCACAGAGAACAGAAAGGCTGCTGTCGATCTCACCAGCTAACTGAACTCTTCATATCCCCAAGAAGCAGACAGTGTGCTGTGTTTGGCAGGATTATTCATGAAATGTGTGAAACTAAAAAAGCACAACATTGGTATAGGTGATTCATAAGATAGATTATTATTTACGGTCAAGTGTCGTTAGCCAGACATTTTTGTTAGGATAAGTATGACAAACAATGGGCAAGCAAGTATAGGAAAGGCAAGTATACAGCATTAAATAGCTTAAGATTAAGCTTTTTATCAAGTGGCATAATGGCACTTAAAACATTAACATAAATCAAGCTAATTTAACATCTTTGAATGAATAAACAACATACAAAAGAATTAAACATAGTCAGACATATATGAACAAACTGATAATGCTGTACTGAGGGCTATGAATAAGAGCAGAATCTGCTCAAGCAGAATGTTAACATTATCCAGTTCTAACTATAAGTATATCACTATGTAAAACAATGAAAGGACAATTTTCAGTTGCTATAGGAAAAACTATAAAGTAGAATCTGCCACAGACTGTGCAATTGGACTGTTTGCTAAAGCTGTCCTTTCAGAATAAAGAATAAGTGTTCCATAACATTTCTGCTAGAGCTACTATTTCAAAATGGGAGTTTTTTTTTTTAAGTCAAAAACTATGCACGTTTTTTTTCTTCATGCTAGAAAAGGACCCTCCTTGTTTCTTAACTCATACGTCGTTAGCACTTAAGTAAGCAAATGGGAGTGAATTTATTTGTCATCTCACAAGGGTTTCCAAAATGACATCACTAATCAGGCACAAACCAGAAGAGGGGACCTACAGCATTACTTCATATGTTCTGCTAACACACTGAGACAGTGGTACTAAATAACGGCATAGTGGAGAAGCAGGATGAGATGGAACAAGGCCATGTTGTTCAGGCACTATTGACGGGCAAAACCCTGACCTTGCTCTGGCCATCATGGTGTCCCCCTACTCAAGCGTATGAGTGTATTTGTCATCCTCAGACTCGTTCAGCCAAAGATGTTCAGTCATCCACAGAGGTGAATAGTTCAGGTCAAAAAAGTGAAAATCCAGACCAAGATTTTGTTTCAACCAACCAGTTGAGTATAAAGAGTCACAGTACTCAAGTACAAGTACTCAACTGGTCATCCATTACACTTCAAATGGCCATGCCATCTGTCTAGTTTGTACCGAAATACCCTGCCTTGAAAGTAGACCTATACGCTCTAGCTTTTATTCCTTAATTGGGGAACTCATTCACTCCTAAAATGCTAGTTAGGTGTTAACTTTATCTGATACAATGTATCTTTGCAGCTCATTGTAAGAATAACACTCCCCCAATAGTCTTCTCTGCACAGTCAGATCTACGTTGGCTTTACACAGGTGAGCAAGACAAAGAAACTCAGATCATAAAAATCCTGTCATATTCAGACAAGTCAAATTACAGTGAGAAACATATATCATATTTGTTGAGACCTCCATGGTGGACCATCAATACTTAAAGCATTTTCCGGTAGTCAATTTATTTATAGAAGAATTAGCTAACAGGCTCCCAGAAATGGAGGAGTCTTGCAGTGGTCCTCTTTGTTTAAGTGCAGTTCTGTATATATAGGACAGCTGTTTGTTGGCTTTTGCCCCAGGTTTCAAAATCACACGCTGTGGATGGAAAGGGTTTATAGGCCTCTGTGGTGGTAGATGGTATATAATGTGCATATTTGGGTCATGCCTAGCATCACATAATGACGAGAAAAGAATTTCAGATCTGAGCTCCGTAATACAGTGATTTTCCTGCTCTATATAAGACTCGTGTGTCCATGGCAACAGTATTGCATCAAATTAGGTTTGGAATGTGACTATACCTAGGCTTCTGTGAGCCGGTTTTGGTTGCATACAATAGCTAATTAGCGTAGTCTGCATTGTGTATGATGGTGCTCTGGCTGTTGGGTCTGGGATGGAATATGTAACAGAATGGAATATGTTATGGAATTTTGCACAGAATGGAATATGTGAGTTTATCCAGGTCATGATGCATTCAGAGCAGAGCAGGCTGTATTGCTACACTCCAAACTTGCCAAGTCATGCTTCCCATGCTCTTTAGTGGGGGGGGGGGGTGTGTTTCACCTAGGACAGGGGTGTCAAACTCCAGTCCTGGGGGGGGGCAGAGCCCTGTGTACTTTAGCTCTTTCCCTGTTCCACCACAAACGATTCAGCTTAAGAGCTGTGTGATAATTAGCAGAAGGAGTTTAATCAGGTGTGTTAAATGAGGGGAAACCCAAAAATGTGCAGGGCTCTGGCCCCCCAGGACTGGACTCAGACACCCCTTATCTATGTATCTGAATGAATTTTGGGTGTATTGCATAAATTTACATCTTTTCCTGATTCAACAACATTGATTTATTGTTGTTATATGCCACATTTTTGCCAGCAACGTTAGGAAAACCTTCATTAAGAATTGCTAGTGAATGATGCCTGAACTAAATGTAGCGCATGAAGGAAATTGCTTTTGATACTTGAGACATTTACGTCTTCATACATCTGTTGAAGTTGGTGCCCTTGCCCAAAGTCCTGTTAAAGTTGTACACCACGTGTCAGAATAATTCAAAACAACTGCTTGACAAAGGTCAGAGATAATCATTTTCCACTGGAGGCAGCTGTGTGAAAGAGGAACAGGTTTCAGATGTTGTGGATGTTTGGTCAATAGTTAACATTTCACTGCTGCTTTCTCTGTTCTGTTGGCCCGGTTCTGATGGTAAAGATTGACTTAGGAGCTGGCACTGTCCATTTGGCTGTGGGGTGACGGCTTTGAACTGGTACTGGTCCAAGCAAGCTAACCTCACATGGGGCTTGCAGTAACTCCACCAAAACCCCAATTCCTAATCCAAAACACGATGAAAAAACAAACTCTCCGTTGTCTCTAAGACTTCTTTTTAATCGCTGGCAGACTCAGTGATGTGAAGAAAATAATCCCTTTTTCAAGAGTTATCTTTTAAATTACTCTAAGTCGTGTGAGGTTTTTATAAAAGAGTTACTATGTATACTTAACTGGGTTTCCCATCCAAAACATCCAGAAAGGCATGCAGTATTCTTTCTTTGCTTATGGAACTGGACATTTACTGGAGCAATTATGAATTGCGTACCACGCTGTAACATGAGGGGAGTAGTTCCACTTTGGGAATTAAATTACTTGAAGATTTAATTCATCCAATCAAATATCCCACCCATGTCATTCCATTACATACGCTTGAAGCTGATTTCTCTATCTTTAGAGACAGGGGTCTTTTCTAGAAGTATTTATTGCAAGTGTGCTGACATTGTCTACAACTGCAACTTTTACTGCTGTTTATGTTCTGAATATACAGCATGATAAAAAATGTATAGCTTCAGTCATGTCTTTGCTGATATATTCTGCAAGCCAGAACTGTTTCGTATTGTGTGTTTCTTTACTCTGGCTTGTGTTCACAGGGACAATGATCAACAGCTGCTTTATTAGTGCCCCAAGCCCAGCAGGGGACAATGTCACATCTGAATCCGCCCTCGTACCCATCCTTAGGGTGACGTGCTGGAACAGAATTGCCGGATTCACAGAATTACTCACTAGGTTTTATGTAGCTTTGCACATTGGCTACGGCGTGTGTCTGATTCTGGCAGTTGAACGTTCCCACCAGGCAGCAGCCGGTACTGCAGGTGTAACTGCAGCCATATGGCGATCTTCACTGCGGATTTTCCCCAAGCTGCTGCACAGGGTGCGCAGTGGGGTGCTTTAATTCGCCTTGTCTGAGAAATGGGCTTAAGCAGGAACCGAGATTCAGGTCATCTCATCTCTCAGGAGGGAACGGCGCCTCTGCTTTTGACAATCCTTCCATCTCAAAACGTTGCATACAACGTATTCAAAACTAATCGTAGGTGATTGGCAAGTATCACTCCAAGAATAAGAACATGACTCATTATGGAAGTCCCCTTCAGGTTCTTGGTTTTATGGAATGACGATGGTGATGATGATGATGAAGATGTTGATGATTTATATTGAGTAGTGCACAACAGAAAACTAATACACCAACATCTACTTATTTTTCTATAGCATCTTATTTTGCATGGTTACATCAACTCTAATATGTTAAAACAACCAAACATTTGCATAAAAGCCACAAATCTCATGATCAGCTGCAGCTTGATTTGTAACTTTAGCTGTGGGTGAGCCCCCACTATGGGTTTCAGTGCAGCGTGCATTTTAATAACCCTTGAAAACTATGAGATAATTGGTGAAATCACTGGTTTTAACATGCAAGTTGGACTGACAGCTCATGCGCCGTGACTTTTGGCACTGGAATTTTCCATCCCTGTTCCATTTTCCACTCCCTGTTCCAGTTCCATGCTATAAAGTCTCTTTGTTCTTTATCATGTTACTTGTAAGACCTTAAAAGAACTCTTTAAAAATGTTATTGCTGACTTAGAAACCTGTCTCTTCATATTATTTCTCCTTGAAAGAATAGACACCAAGTGAAATTAAACAAAATTATTTATTACACAGAAATGTTAATTGACAAAACCCCATCTATCATTCATCTTCATAACTACAGTTCCCATGCAGCGTTGTAGGCCTGGAGAATCCTGCATAGGCTGCCAGTCTGTTTAAAGGCGCAGGCACACAGTTGTACAAACACCAGTTCAATTAACTGCAGGCTTCTGTGGCGCTTTTCCACTGCCACTGAGAACCGAGCTGCACCTGAGCCACACAGCAAACTTGCAGTTTTCCAGTGTAAAGTATGCAAGCCGTACCTGCACTGACATAGCAGGGCCAAAAGTGCGACCAAACAGAGCTGGATACATCACCACCATCCGATGGGTTGAAATGCAGGGAGATACCGGTGTTTTGTGCATGGATCACATGAAGGAAAAAATGGTATATTCTATATATTGTTAATTAATAGTTGTTTCGCACATCGCTCTCCAAACCCTGCAATGCCACTACAGAACCAACCCTTCTGCAGTGGAAAACCAAAGCAAGCTGGAACCGTGCTGTGACTAGTTTCTCTCCAGAATACAGCTCAGTTCCTGTATGCCAGTGGAAAAGCGGCAATATTTTGGACTACAGGAGAAAACCGATGCAATCATGGGGAGGACATGGAAACTCTGCTTACATGTAGCCCGGGGCAAGAACAGCGCACCCCAGAGATGGGAGCTGCAGTGCACACAGTTACGCCACTTTTACCCCCACTAATAATAGCACACAAAGAAATTATTTTTTTGGGTTAAGTGCTAACTCCTCCTGCCAAATAGGGAAGACTTTAAATATCCTTTATCCAATTTTACACAATGTTATCAAATGATTTTGTACATTCGGCAGGCCCAATATATATTCTTTTCATCATCAACACCCAAGTATGTAGAAAACTTTGATTTATGTCATTTTAAGTGATTTTAATGCTCATTATCACATTACCTCATGCCTTTCCTCACCCTTTATAGCTTGATACTGCAAACACAGAGGCATCAGTTTCAGTGATGTTGGCCAGGTTCTCTGTGCACTGTACCAGAGCTCAGGGCTTTTCAGGCTGACCGTGTTCTGCTCTTAAAAGAGTTTATGTGACTGAGAAAGACCACATTCTCCAAAATACACCAGTGCAAGCATTCAATCTAAAACCAGAATGAGAACTGTTTCCAGTTAATTAGGTTACTAAGTCGAATATGATGCATCCTTTGTAAATGCCAGGCTGGCATTGTAAATAAGAATTTGTTCTTGCCTGGTAAAATAAAGGTTTAAATAAAAAAAAAAATAATAATAAAAGCTTCAAAACTTGCAAATCACTTGTTCATACAGCATCAAACACCAGTAATGTGACGCTAACATTCAGTATTATGTTTTTTCTACTCATGCTTGGAGTCTTGCATTTGGTTACTAATTAATCATTTCCTGTTTGTGTGTTGTTCAAATGTACCTATGTTCAGGCTTAAAATCATACAGTTTTTTGTTTGAATGGCTTTCCTAAGGAAGTGCTTTTGATTAAGTTGTGTGACCTAATACCATTTCTCAGTGAGGAGTTGTAACACTAAAAAAAGCGCTATTTTTGCTTTTCATAGTACTGGCTCATGTATGTACAGAAGAGTATTCTAATAAAATCGGATGAACTGTTGTGAATACTTGCATGGTTGAAAATGTGTGTGAAGTTGCTCCCCTAAAGAATCACAGCTGTAGCTTGCTTAATGTACTGTAAGCCTGTTTTATCTGTTTTATGTTGAGTGAGCAAATAGACTGAGTGCATTAGCTTTGCATTCTTGTCAGGGTGCCTGTTTTTCCCTTTTTATTTCCTCTGGCCTTCACAGCCAGAGCCTCTGAGGTGATTGTCACAGGACTGGGCTCTCAGACCAGATGTGGATGAAGTTGTCCATGTTCTTTTTGCCTGCCACTGAAAACAAGCGTTTTTTAATTTAGAATTTTAAGTAGGATTTGCGTTTCAAAATTCACATCCCACTGTGCCGAGGCCCAGGGCAGGAGCCAGGAAACACTAGAGGGATGATATCTCCCAGATGGCTTGGGAACACCTGGGATTCCCCCAGAAGGAGCTGTAGTCGGTCGCCTTGGAGAGAGAAGCTTGGAATGACCTCCTAGGTTTGCTGCTACGGCAACCGTCTCCAGGGGAAATGGGCTGTTTATCAATACGTGTACTTGACCATACTTGTGTTCCCGTGTACCTGCTTTACGTAATCTTCCATTGCCGAAGACCAGTTCCGATACTAAAAACAGAAGTACAGAGGGCGGTAAAAATCCCCCGAATATCGTTCTTGCCCCGCCCAGAATTTGAAGGATACATCGGCAGTATCCTCGCCAAACCAGACCAATCACGTGATTCATTGCACCCTAAGTTCACTTTCGGGAGCTATGTTAGCAGGACCAGTCTTGCCAGGACCACAAGTACGATCTTTACGTTCTTGGTATTGAGAACCACCCATGGCCTGATGATGGAACATGAACGTCAGAATTGTCAGATCTTAGAAACCGTTTGCTAAGTCACTAAAAATGAAAATGCCCTTTGAGACGTCACCGTCTATGAACTGATCTGGTCCCTCTAAACGTACGGTGATGTGGGTTGACTGGGGTAGCTAAGACAGCACCTCCTGTTGTTCCCCACTATGGAGGGACAAGGAGATTCTCTGAAGGAGAAGCTTAGAGCAGGAGCTGCAGGAGTCACAGCGGAAATGGGGCTCATTTTACATCCATCATCTAAGAAAGCAAAACAACAGTGAACATTTTGAGTGTTTGGTTATGAAAGCTCTTGAAAATCTTCCCAGGACACGTTTTGTTACAGCTGTCCTAGTGGCTGCTAATTTTATGAATGGAAGCTTTAAATATGTAACTTAGGGCAGGTGATGCCAATTTTGGAGTAACTGTCATGATTTCAACTTTTATTCCTCTCTACAATCCTAAGTCACCTTCGTAGATTAGCTTTTACACTAGTATAGGATGGTTTCGTAGAGCGGTCAGGGAAGTGTGCAGGATTTGGGCTGACAGGACACTAATGACACCCATTTCACAAGGACCTTCACCTCGTGAATATTACTTTGCAGAATTTCGAGTTCCACGTCAATCTGTTCCCATTTCGTTATCCTGTGAAGTAGACATTGCCTGTATTTACAGAATGATGTCACTGCAATGCAAATATCTTATCTTAAATGTTTCGTTTTCCCCTCTTATTTACGTCATTTCTTGACTGAAGTTGTAGTATTTTTTGGCAAAATGCTGAATGAGCCCAGCTAGGTCATTTTTAGCGACATAACCTCACACCCCCAGGGCCGTGACTCTGATTCTTATCCCTGGATGCGATTGTTTGCACGTTTTCCCAGTTTGCATGTGGAGTTCCCGTTTGGGCATTCGGATCTGTCCAAAACAATGTGGTTAGTCTTTCTAAATTGCCCTTAGGGTGGGATAGTGTGTTCTCCTTGTGACAGGCATCCCATAAAGAGCATCCCCTACCTTGTGCTGGCTGCTTCCTGGGCTTGGCTCCAGGCTACCTATGACCTTATTTTAGAAAATGAATGGGGGTGACATTAACCACTGGCCACCATCAGATTACAGTTAGCTCACGGCTCTACTTGACCAGAAAAAGTTGACCAGAGATGAGCAAAAGGAAGAAAACATACTGATATTCAGCCCAGCATGGGTGTATGCAGGTGTCTGAGAACCTTCTCTCTGCCATAAATCTGTGTTAGGAGCTCATTTATGCACCGGTGATTAGTGAATCCTGGGGGCCCCAAAGCTGGAGAATCCTGCATGCGTTAATCATCCGTCACGTTGGTCAGCCAAATGCCACATGTCACTATGGCTGAATTCAGCTACTCCCCATTCAGGGGTCTCAGATAGATGACCATCGGGAGCCTCTCTCCGCTCTCCTCGGACCACCGATGTTGAATTCCAGATGTCTAGACAGAGTGGGGGCAGGTGACCCCCTCTTTCCTGGTCACCCCCCCCCCCCACCCCCAATACATATAATGGCCTCTGAGTCTCAGGATAGATAGAATCCAGACAAATGAAGAGGATGGCAGCTTCCAATGAGATTTCGCTGGTGCCGCACGGCCGTCCTGAATTTGATAACCTGAAGAGCCAGGAATAATCAACCATAATAAAAAATAGGTTTAAGCATGTCTAGTAAAAATCCAATGACTATGATAGAATGTGAAGCTTCACTTGTTTCCAAATGGAGGCCCATTTAGCCATCTTCCAACCAGTAACCAGTTATCCAGTATAATGTGTGTGCAGCATAGGACAGAGGGCGGAGGAACAGCCCGAATGAGCCAAAGTCACGCACCCCATTATTCACAGTATTAATAGGATGGCTCACTGCCCCCCCGCCCCCCTCCATAAGTGGCCGCTCTTTGAATTCACGTTGTGTGTGTGACCCTGTAGCGTGGTGAGGGAGGGGGTGCCGGCTGCATATCATCAGGTAAGACATAACAATGATCATTATCTCTAGAAGAACCTTCCAAAACAGCCACCTGGTATTGTGTTTGGATTAAAGATAATTGTATGAAGCATGTTAACTATAAGTATAGGCTACTACTACTGCTAATGGGTTAGATTAGGCTAACTAACGTTTCACATAACACCATTAATTAAAAAAATAATAAACAGTTTATGAAGGGCTTATCAATACTATTGTCCATAAAAACATCTCAAAGCCAAACTGCCCCCCCAGGTCCCGCACCTCACTAATTTTCAGGCCCTGGCTACAGTCCTGGCTGTATCTGAGCATGAATCTTTTACGTTCTTTGTCAGTCTTTACTCTCTCGGTGTACAGCAGCTGCTTTCTATGGCTGTAATAGTTTCTCCGATTCACTTTTCTCTCTGCTTTCACTGTAAATTCAGCTCTCTCTTTGTCTCTTTGTCTCCCCATCTGTGCTGTAATGAATTCGACGCTCTTAAATCGCCTTCTCAGCAATGGGACACGTCTCCCTGCTGCTCTGAGGAAGGTCCCCATTGGACCCCTTGGTCATCACCGCAGGCAGTAAGAATGCAGGCCAATCTGAGAACTCGTGTTTCACCATGGCCCCGCCCAGCCTCCCCGCTGATTTAGCCAGCCAATGGTAATTCATCACTCCCTTGGTGAGCGGAAAATTGACCGTGACTGACACAGAAAGCCTGCATACTTAATGCCCTCTGGATCCTGGGGGTGCGGGGAGATCCAGGGATTGGACAGGGTGTTAAGCAGTCTTTCACTTCCACTGAACTCAAAGTTCAGCAGTTGTTTTAACTGCTTAACGTTGTTTAGCTATGTGTGCTAAAGCGCTTAGCTACGGTCGGGATTAGTCAACCGGGAAGAAATGTATAGAAATTGCTCCTTTTTCCGTTTCTTTTACTACTATAAGGTAGGACATCTGTATAGCTAATATTGTAATGCTGATCTCCTTTAGCGCTGCCTCAGTGGCTAAGACTGTGGTTTCACACGTTCAGGGTTTCTGGTTCGATTCTTAGAGCTGTGTGGGTATGAACATAAGAACATAAGAACTATACAAACGAGAGGAGGCCATTCGGCCCATCGAGCAATGGTACTGTATGTACAGTAATCTTTGCCTGTTTTTGTGCTCCAGTTTCCTGCTGCAGTCATACATTTTATGTGGTTCAGTTTCTCTAAATTATTTGTGACGGACTGGCATCCCGTCCACGGTGTCCCCTGTCCTGTGCCCTGTGACGGACTGGCATCCCGTCCACGGTGTCCCCTGCGTTGTGTCTTGTGTTGACTCATGACGAAGTACTGGATAAGCCACTTTGGAAGATAGACAGTCGCCTTCGTACAAACCAGAATCTCAATCTGTTCTCATCTTGGTTGTGCTGATAATGCAACTACGTTGGAGACAAATGTCAACAAGCACATTGTTTCAAAAACTTTTTGGATTCGAAAGGCAAGGTTGAATGAGGCATTTCATGTGAGACAAACCCATAGTAGTATGAAATAGACTTATGTCCATGTTTCACACTGGCTTGCTTTTATGGACCATAAAAATGGGACACTTTGTCCTGCCTGTTAGATTTTAAATTAAATCTCATAGCTATTTTCTATGGTTGCTTAAAAAAATAACCCATCTTTCTATACCTCCCATCTGTAAGCGTTGAATGGTGGAAAAGAATTGAGGACTCAATCCCTTGGAGCGGAGCAATTGAAATGATCAGCTGAGTATTTATGGTCTTTCAATGGCTGGAGAACGAACCGGGCATTTCAGCTCGCACCCGACACAGAACGTGAGGCTCCAGCTCCCTGGATATTCTCTGGCCAGCTGGGTTTTCTGCTGGTGGCTGATATCACCCCAGTAACCATCATCATTGCAATTCATCATCCCTTGATAGCTGCTACTCTCTGTCCTCCATTCTCCACCCTGGGGTCACAGATGGGCCCACCTACCGGCCCAGCACCAGCCACAGCCCCCGTCTAACAGCAAGCAAGCTGACGGGGAACAAGGCCAGTCTGGTTACAACTAATCAGACTCCTTATGTGTGAGCTAATTGGTCCCTCTTATATCAATGTCACTTACTGACAGCCCAGTGGCACCTCATGATTTATGAGGCAGCCCCCAGTTATGGCAACAACTAAACACCCACACCTAATAAAGCAGAATCACAGCTTTGAGATCATGGTGGGGGGGGGAGGGGCGCTTGTGATGATGATGTAATCCAAACTTGCCCAGGGAAGGATCCAATTGCAGCCAACTGCATGAGAACTGCCTTAATGGACGCGAGTCTGCAGGGTTACTGTGCACAATATTAGATAAAAACATCATTTGGAAAGAAACAATATTTTCTTCAAGGTGATGCGGGACAATTCAGCCTCCAGTTTCCCTCCTACCTGTGCAGAGATGAAGAGGTGATTCATTTATCCAGACAAGATTAAGGAACTACGTGAACTTTTTTGACCTCTTCTAAAAGAAGTCAAGCGTGAGGAACATTTTTACCATGGACCATTAAACTTCGGTCAGTGCTTAGTAATTGTGGACGTGTTCTTCTCGCTTAGATTACAGTTTTTATCGGGGTTTGCATTACAGGATAGCTGGGTACTGAAAGGTCTATCAGCAGAGCCCTTCTCTGGACCTGAACCTTTGACCTCTTGTGCAGTTTCATCGCTTCCGTGCTCCCTGCCGCTCTCACAGCGCTGAGCCTGTTTCTCATTTTCTAAATGAGCGAAAAAGAAATAATAGGAAGTTAACCCTTTCTGTGGCTGGAAATCTTATGTCTTGAGTATCTCACCCAGTTTTTGTCCCAATAAAATAAGGATTAAGCTACATCTGAGCCCGGACTCCCCCGACCCACTGTGGGCCAGCATTCCAGATGTGTCACCATGCCCACTGTGGGCCAGCATTCCAGATGTGTCACCATGCCCAC
>JABJVO010000126.1:18673112-18691585 GCA_026770805.1 Boulengeromyrus knoepffleri
GCCTCCCCCCCCCCCCCCCCCCCCCCACAAAAAGGGCAGCTCTTGGCAGTTACCCCTATCCTGTCGAGGCCCTCCAGGTTAACACAGACTGCCAAAAATTACCCTCCGGCCCTATTTTCTGAGAGATCATTAGATTGAGACATTGGGTGACCCTTCCTCTTCATTTTTAATTAAAGTCTAAATATCCCTGCATGCATTCCACTAATACCCAGCTAGGACATTGCAAAATATCACTGTTTTTTAGAGTTAATTTCATAAATATGAAGATATAAATGTTTCTGTCCTTATGGGCTGAGGTGGTACCTCCATGTAAACAGTATGTTGATTTTGGGTCTCCCATGCTTAAATTGCTTGGAGTCGTCGTCACTGCCTTGGGATCTCCTGTATACCAAACGTGATGCTCCTGTCGTCTCCTCACACTGCGATGCACAGGGTAATAAGCGATGCTGCAGTTTCCTGCTTAACCTGCCTTAAGCAAGTCAGATTGAGGGATTTTTTTCTGATGGACAAATATGTCCTAATCAAATGGTTTAGGATACAGGGCAACTATGCACTAAATGGCCAAACGTATGTGGACACCAGCCTGTCCAACATCTCATTCTGAAACCAAGGATATTATTATATTAATATGGAGGTAGGCTGCTCTTTGTTGCTTAATTGCATCCACTCTTCTGGGAAGGCTTCACGTTAGATGCTGGAATGTTCCAGATGGCATTTGCTGTCATTCAGGCTGGCTATGGATGTCAGTTCCTTTAATTAATAGAGAAGTTAATGATGTACTTTTGGTCATATGGTGTAGATTAGATTTTTTTCTGTCCATTTTTAACCATAGGTGTTTGACTCCAGGGTGGAAAAGCCCAGTTAGTCAAGGCAGAAGTCCATTCCCTCATATGTACATCTGTGTAGTGTCCACCACAAATCTACGTCATATATACCTGGAATGCCATAAACAAGCCGTGAATCAACATGCACGTTTATGGTGACCTGACTCTGCTTCATGAGACAGACGGTGACCCCACCAAAATCTCAGAGGAACTGCTGTAACTCCAGACACCAGCAGGTTTGACTGGGCTGGTTTGGGTGCTACTTGGGGGGGTGGGGGGGGGGAGGTTCCTGAAAATACAGGGACCTTGGGTGCCTTATCTGTCGCCATGGCTGCGTATCAGTGGCAGGTGGTGTCCTTCCTGTATAACCTGGATTAGCGATGGCGTGGTCACAAGGTCACCCCCCCTGAGAGAAGTGACCACCAAGTGACCAGCCAATATTTCCCACACAAATGGCATGATGTGAAAACTGCTTTGTGCTGCATCTCTGATAAATGGATAAAATATAATTGTATTTGTTTATCTGATTTTATCCAACAAGACTGACAATGGGGGGAGGGGTCACTATTTATGTGTGTTACAGAGGATATAACCCGAAAACCCCTATTAAGCTGGACAGATCAATTACAGGTTGATCGAACTGAGATATCTGTTTCAAATAGGGAGATATTGGGGCATTTTATTTTGTGCCAAGATCATTTCATTGAGGAAGATCGTGTGTTTGCAGTAAGCTCATTGGCCTCAGGTTAGGGACAGTACTTATAAGGTTATGGTATTTTCTTTGCTCTTCCTGCACTGGGATGACTTTACGTCGACTAAAGGTGACCGTTATGAGCCCAGAGTGCTCGTCCTTGAATATGCTTAAATCTAGAACAAAAACACTGGAGACAATTTCTGTATTGTTTTTCTCAAGCACTGGAAGTGAGACACATTATGACATATCTGGGTTCTGTTCTGTTCTCAGTCGCTTAGCTTTGAATGATAATTTAGCCCTGGAAAAAGGTCTGTGGAAAATTACATGTTTCACATAAAAAAATGAGACGTTAGCAGTGCCGAAAATGTCGTTTTTATTTCCCTAGAGATTTCTGGCAGAAGAGGTGGGTTTTTCAGATGTATATGTTAGACTGAAGTGATTTTTGCGACTGATCACAGACCCGCTCCCCACATGTTGAAAGGAGATGCCCCCCCCTCCCCCATCTAACACCCGCGTTCTGTATCGCCGCAGCTGCCTGGAGAGCAGCATGGGTTACGACAGCGACGACACCAACGCCCGCAGCATCTCCAGCATGTCCAACCGCTCGTCACCACTGTCCTGGCGCTATGGCCAATCCAGCCCACGCCTGCAGGCGGGCGACGCCCCCTCCTCTACTGGAGGGGGTTACCATGGCGGCTCGGGGGCGGGGCAGTACGCCTCCCACACCATGCCCATGCGCAGTCCCAGCCGACTCAGCCACGTCTCCCGCATCGAGCTCGTCGAGAGCCTGGACCCCGACGACGGCGGTAACGTGAAGGCCGGCTACCTCAGTGACAGTGACCTGCTGAGCAAGAGCCTGCATGACGATGAAGATGACGACCTGGCCAACGGGTGAGGGACCCCCCTCTGTCTGCCTGCATATACACTATATCAGTGTATACAGCACATATTACCTCTTACAAGCCCATTGTATCATTCCTGCAAGCGCACTGTCAGTCACATGACCCGAGGAGGTGGGAAATCTGTCTTCTTCCAAGCATAACAGACATAACAGATGCAGCTGGATTGTGCTTCTGTGAGGAGAGGGAAGATGGAACACTATTAACCTACACTAAGCTACACGTACATGGTCTTAGTAATTTCACGCCCTCTAAAAACCTGTCAGTCACAGTTGCTATCAAATGAAACGAAAAAATTGGGTCTGATCTGAGCATAACCAGACATAACATGCTGTTGTTTGGGTACAGTGGGAAAAAAATTCTTTAGACCAGTGTTTCCCAATCTGGTCTTCAGAGACCCACAAACAATCCACGTTTTTGCTTCCTCCAAGGGAGCAAAAATGTGAACTGTCTGGCAGGGAGCTCAGAGGGGGCAAAAATGTGGACTGACTGTGGGTCTCCAAGGACCAGATTGGGAAAGACTGCTTTAGACTGTACTACACTAAACACAGGCTATGTACATGTACCAGAGGAGTGCTGTGTGTGATCAGAAGGTCCCAGGTTCCAATTCCATGCCTGATGAGTAAGTAAAATGCAATTTGGTATTTGTCACATTATATCTAGCAGGTTTTCAAATTTTTTTATGGTGAGGGGGATAAGGTTGTCCCAGCATGAAACCTACGCAGGTCCAGCTCTGATGTGGAGATTTCTGAAAGCCTCGCTTTCTTATTGCTCCAGGCAGATGAAGGCAGATGTTTGAGAGTAAAGCTAAGATCCTCTTCAGTTTCTGAGGATGGATCTTCCGTACACTGGGATGATGCTTGTAGAGTTTTCCCGGGGGACCCTGGAAGGTGAAAAATGACCTTGGAATTGATGACAGCTGACATTCCAAGGTGCCCCAGGATCGGTGGCCCAGCTTATTAATAAAGACGTGCACTTGAGGCGTCAACTGACAGCCTGTTAATGCAGTTAAGCAGCCTATCATCATAACCTACAATGACAATCTGGGGGGGGGGGGCAGAATGTAAGCCCACTCCCAGCCCTAGCCCCCCCACAGGGAATTTTTCTGTTCGCTTTGTTTGGAAACGTGACCAACCTTCGATCGGCGCCCAACGGGTGATATTCCTTTCTAAGGCATAAAATGCAGACGGATGATGTAAGAAGGCAGGCGTCTGGGATTTCCTTTGTGGTAA
This sequence comes from Boulengeromyrus knoepffleri, assembly GCA_026770805.1. Classification (NCBI taxonomy): domain Eukaryota; kingdom Metazoa; phylum Chordata; class Actinopteri; order Osteoglossiformes; family Mormyridae; genus Boulengeromyrus; species Boulengeromyrus knoepffleri. The sequence goes on from JABJVO010000126.1 coordinate 18,676,762, forward strand.
ATTCTGAAAAAAAAATGGAAGCCAAGTCTGCTCTTTCCTAGATGATATCAGCGTCGTATCGGGTCACAGGGACGCATGGCCAGATGGGGGCCGTGCGCAGTGCGCTGCAGAAGCAGGGATGTTCCTGACCTCCCCAATTCAGAGGAGGCATGATTGGAGACAAGCAGCTGTCAGATTCCTGGCCAAACTATAGAAACGATCATATAGATGTTGTTCGTTGCAAGGTTCAGCAAGTCCCTCAATGTATGTCCTTCATAGTCATCTCTGTGGTATGGGGGGGGGTAGCAGGCAGGGAAAAAGTGGGGGGATGGAGGGAATGTCAGAATGTTGACAGTAGCTCCACAGCATTCAGCTCCTCAGCTGATGGGCACAAAGACCCCAGTCATGCGTCTTGTTCTTTAGGTCGCTTTCCCGTCCGTATCTGTGAAGTGGCATCTCACGTTTACACATTCGGCTGCTGATGCTGTATGTATCCATTCATCTTTCATAAGCACTGAGAGTACAGGGTCAAGATGGACCTGGAACCTTCCCCAGGAGGTACAGGGCATGAGGCAGGGACACCCTGGATGGGATGCCAGTTCATCACAGGGCACAGGGCAGGGGACACCCTGGATGGGATGCCAGTCCATCACAGGGCACAGGGCTGGAGATACCCTGGATGGGATGCCAGTCCGTCACAGGGCACACACAGGGCAGGGGACACCCTGGTCAGGATCGCAGGTCTTTGTTGTGGCCCATAGCCAGCTGTAGATGTGAGCCAACTAGTTTTCATTTGGTTAGTTATGACAAAAACGAAAGAAATGAATCCTATGGCCTGGACTAAACATCACCTGTGGAAGTGGCAAGTTAATGCATCCTTTGTTTGTTCTCCACTTGGTGCGGCTCGAAAGGTGCGGACCTCAGCGGTGCTCAGTCACGGTAACCGTCAGCGACTCCGATGGGCCCTGAGCGAGGTCTGACCCAGGCCAGTCCTTTGAGGAAGGCTCTGTTTGTCATGGCTTTGCAGCTCTGTGTGAAGCTTTCTAAAGACCTGCAATTTAGCTCCTGTCCTGACAAAGGGGTCACATCGGGGGAGAAAGACGAAGATCAGAGGATGAGAGAGAACAAGATGTAGATCTAGGCTGCTTCAGTCTTCAGAGCCGTCATCCTGACAGTGTAATCTCCACACATGAGCAAAATGATGCGTATTTAATGGAAATGTCAACCAGGGTGAAAGAGTAATACTCTAAATCCTTCAGATTTAGTGTTGCAAAGATGTGAAGACACACTTCTGGTCATTATGGATGTCTGCTGAGCTACAGAAGCACAGGCCTAGATCACGAGTGTTCCGCTACTGTCCATTCAGCCGTCACACTCAACGCTATGAAACGAAGTTGGAGAATGTGTCCATATTCCAAATTGAGTGTGACATAATTGTAGGTGGGCTGGCAAACCGCTGATGTTTGGCCAAACTGCAGAAGGACGTCTGATAACTTTGTAGCTAATTCTGCTAACTGCTAATTCACTGCAGCTCTTCAAGGGCACCGAGGAACTGAGGCTCAACTGTTCATTAGACAGCAGCAGTGTATGCAAGAGCAGTCATGGATGATATCTGGGGTGTGCTTGACAGCTTGGACAATCTAGAGCACACTTTTCCATTGCCTTTCATGTCAGGCAAAAGGCAGGGCCCACTATGTCATCTTAGGGCCCCTCCTCAGCACTCAGCCCTTGGTGCCTTTTTGTCAGTGGGGTTTTGGAGTTACCATGGATACCATAGAAGCGTCAGGTCACCTGCTGTTCACCGCTTGAGTTATTAGTCTCTACAGAGAGGCCGCCTTAGGTGGAAGAAACTTAGCTCTTCACAGGAGAACTGCCGAATTTCTGGGAGAACTGTCAAGGTTCAACCCAGGCATTGACCATATTTATAGCAGGGTTATGGGTTGATTGCTGATCGTGGGTTTTGTCCCTGTGTGTTTCCTCCAGGTAACCCTGTTCCCTTCCCCAGCACAAAATATGTGGCTGTACTGGTTTCTTTAAGTTTTCTGTTGTGTGTACTGGTTTCTGTAAGTTTTCTGTCGTGTGTGCTGGTTTCTTTAAGTTTTCTGTCGTGTGTGCACACTGTAATAGACTGAAATCCCTTCAGGAGTGCCCCTTTGTGCTTCTGTGACGATGGAATTTGTGATCCTGCATTAGACATGCAGTTTTGAAAGATAACATGATTACAGTTGCATTGCCTGAATGTTTCTGATAAAGCAGTCATGTAAATTAAAAAACTACTGCTGATACACAGAAATTAACCTGAATGAGGATTAAATGCAAGAGATTGATGTTATTTCAAGTGCTGAACATGTATGGCTAACCTAATGCAATTGTGAATCAAAAATAGCAGCCATTAATTACATAAAATGGCATATTAATGCCTAATAATTCCTTTTCCTCTAACGCACGCATTGCACTGTACAGTATTCTCCATTAAATGATGTCACACAGATCGACAACAGAATTGGGCACATAGCCAAACTTGCTTTGTCCTGCGTGTCTGGTGTCGTTTGATGGAAGCAAGAAGAAACCTGTGTACAGCAGCAAGATCGTTTTTGAAGCCTGCTTGGGATCACAGACCAGGGAGAGGGGGAAAAAAAAACCTTTGAAATATAAGCCTGGTCTCTTACTACTAGAGATGGATAATTTTCCGAAGCTCCTCCTGCGTTTCCATAGAAACAATAGAACTGAGTGTGCGATTGGTTGCAACATGGCGACTGCAGATTTTCAGTAGTACTTGTAATGTGCCAGACACCACTGACTGAAGTCATGTGACTCCATGCAAATGACCATTGTTCTGATTTTCCGAGGTGAACCTGTTAGGTCTCAGGAGCATGGAAACTGAAACAAAACTGGATAAAACCTGAAAGACCATCGATTTGTCATGCTGTTTGTTGGAAAGACAGCCTTGCCTGTAATTTTGAGATGACTCACCTTGCCCATAACTTGGGCAATTTGGTGTCTTTCATCATAATTAATAATAGTAATACAGGATGTGTTTTTAAATTGTCGGAGAGGAGAAAATGTTTGTCATGCCTATTGGGGTGGAACATTTGATAACCAGTCATTTTTCATGAAGCCTCTCTTCTTGCTTAATGTAGAAATCTTTGGATTAGGGCTCGACGGGGAATTTCCATGCCCTGCAGTCGAAGTGATGCAACATGGGGCTAAATTCTTGCAGCAGATGCAACATCTCACTCACATCTTCCTCTTGGGCCTAAGCTGACCTGCATCGTGGCTTTTGTCTGATTTCCAACAATTTTGAAGGCATGCAAATTAGTTACATTTCAACATGAGGAAATAAGCTTCATGCACCTCGATTACCGCTATTGGATCATTTATCTGTATTGTTTATGGCGATGAGCGCAAACAACTGAAACGCTTTCCGCAAAATTAAATGGGGGCAGCCATATTTCCAGCACAGTAATGACCATGCGCCCCCCCCCCCCTTTAGACCATGCACAGGGGTGCCTATGTTAGCCAGCGCTCACGGCCCTCGGCGGGAGCGGCAGTAATGAAGATCTCTCTCTGCAAGACGCTTTCACAGCTGGCCGCACGCGACAGCGCTGGCGGAGGAGAGAGGCGCATGCAGCCCGGGCTGCGTTGCCATGGCAACGCTCTCCCCAGAACCACAGTGGGGTGAGGTGCAGCATGTGTCTGTGCTTTTGTGTACGTGCGTGTGTGTGTGCGCACGTGCATGTGTTTGCACGGAGAAGTCCGCTGAAGCACATTTGCCGACATGATGGCGGAACATCTTAAACCTTAGTGACAAATGCATTTTGTATCGCCAGGAAACAATGACAGCAGCGTGTGACAAAAATTCATAGGTGTCGATTATAGCAAAGCAGCGAGGTGGCTGTGATGCTCATACCTCCAGGATATAATTAATATATGACCAAAGGACATTGCAGAGTGACACGCATACATCATAATGGTGGCAATGACTCAACAAACGCTAACGCTTGCCTTTTGTTAGTTTGATGGAGATGGAGAAATAAAGAAATAAATAAAAACAGCATGTCCACTAACAGGAAAGATGCTGCAGTGCCACAACATACCCCTCAGAAAAGTACCATGCAAATGCAAATGAGTTTTGCAGGTGGGGGCGTGGCCTGTCCTCTGTCCATTGTTTATGATGAGCGTCTTTCGGGGGAGAGTCACAGGAGGGTTAATGTTGGGGTTGAGTGTCTGACGACAAAATGCCTGCTCCCCCAGGTCTGTGTCCGGGGCCCCAGGTGCCTGTCCAGGGTCTAATCTAAACCCTCCATCACCATCAGCTCTATTAAAGGTCACCCTGGTGGTTTCTGGAAAGACAGGTGGCGGGTCGTGGTCTCCTGTGAGAATCATTTATTTGCAAATTTGTGGGAAGTGTGCAAGTCTACATCTTTTGCAGACCCATACAGTAGGTGGCACAGTGCCACTGCAAAACAGGAGTCGTCTCGTGAGGATTCCTATAAGCGCCAAGGCTGATCTCTGCATGACAACTGAGGCTGGGCTTCTTTTGTTCAGCGCGGCCATCAAAGTCCAAGATGTCATGCTAATTAGCGGCGCGCTATGCTGCTTAGAATAGGCGCTCTTCCACAGTGACTCCTGCTTCAAGAGCCAAGTATGGCCGCCTCCCTCTACGACCAAGGGGCTCGAGGTGATGAGCAACACGATGGCTCTCTTTTGTCAGATATTCCTCGGAAATCCACTGAAAGCTCGGCTGGCTTAATTACCCCAAAGCAAACAGTGAGGAGCTTCGACAAGAATCAGGCCAGTCAGTCACACGCCTTACGGAGGTGCTCAATCAGTCTTCCCTCAATTGGCTTGGGTGATGGGTAACAGAAGTCGTTTAATTAGTAGGTGCCTTCTGGGAAAGGTAGTCAATCAAAGTAGCTGCCCCTGGACATTACGTAGGATCCCAGTTTGGGCCAACCAATCCAAGGAGAACTGAAATAGCTGATACCATAAAAAGACAATTTGCAGAGGAAATAGCATTTGACTCCTGTTTTTACGAATGGAGAAATCTGTAAAAACATAATTAATGTGTAGTTGGTCACATTTAGTGTTGTAATGATTTACACCAAATCACAAAGCTTATCCGGTATTCACAGTGTTTTTTATCCAGCACATGGTCCACGAGAGGTACTTGAAAGGTATGATTCCAATTTCACCTTCATAAAGATTCCATTTGCATCTTTTCATAGCAGCAGATTTTCTTGTCTAAGCTGGAATTAGACACCTAGAAAGACTGGGATCACCCCGTCATTTATTCTGCATATTATAATGCAAAATATTTCTGTGACGGCTCCGCTCCTGTAAACAGACCTGAAAAATAATCGGAAGAGGCTTTGACGTGGAAATATAAAATATGATTGGGATTTTATGTGTCGCCCAGAGATTCTTATCTGTTTATAGCAGGGTTACCCAACCCGGTCCTCAAAGACTCACAGCGGTCCACGTCTTTGCTCTCTCCCAGCTCCCTGCCACAGTCCACATTTCCGCTACCAGCTGGGAGGGAGCAAAAACATGTACTGTCTGCAGGTCCCCAAGGACTGGGTTGGGAAACACTGGTCTATAGACTTCTAATGCAAATCAAGACAGAACTGTCTCGAGTTCATGTCAGGGGCTGAATTTTTTATCCTGGATCCTTTGCATAATAAACCATCAGGTGATTAATAAAATTTACATATTAATTTATTCATTTATGTAATTCTTGGCTGGTACTGCAATTTAAAACAAAAGGTCAATCTCATTCCCTGGGGCACCACTGTCAGTACTGTAATACCGGATTCTGAGTGCCCTACATATTTACATTATAAATGACATTGTATGTGGACCCTAACATTTAAGGTACTTCAGAGCATGCACACGGGGCAGGATGGTGACTCACATCCTCATGCCTGGGGATCTGAACCCCACCTCTGCTCTGTGTCTCATTGGTTCCCTCTCATACGTAAACCGCAGGCTGTCAGACTAAGCGATTGTGAAGAATTGTAAATATTGGTGACCTCCTGGTTCTTAAGGCGTTATGAAAAACTTTCTTTATGTCTTGTAAACCTCAGAAGCTGCACTCAGAGTTATGCTGTGGTGCTGCATTATGGTGGAGAAAGCTTCCATCCATCCACAAGGGAGGTGGTGCACTTAACACATCTGCAGGCAATGTGCGGGGGCCTCCCCTGGTCGGGTCCTCGGAGACCATGACCATGGCCGTGACTCAGCAGTCCATCAGTAATGCTTGCCTTTTTCCTTCTTGAAAGCCATGCTGGTTTATATCAGGACAACTCAAAGCTCTGTCTGCCATTTCAGTTTTTACTTATGAATTGGAACAAGAAGCAAAACTTATTAATTAAAAGGAAGGTCACACAAAGGGGCTTTAATGGAAGCTGCCTGTTCAATGCATTAAGAGAAGAAACTTTTTTGAGTTTCTTTAAGAAGCAATCTGAGAGTCTTTTTGCATTCTGTGGTGTCCTCCGTGTCACTTGTGGCCTTGTGTGGCCCGAATCCTTTCACAGCACCTGCCCAAAGCTGCAAGCTGCAGCTCTTGCTTTACACGTGATCATTTTCTAGCTCAGCAGGCAGGGACAGTGCATCTAAGAGTCGAGCACATGGCTCACACATGCTAGCCATGTCTTCGCGGCAGTTCCCGGTCTGGTTACCTTCGTTTTCTGTGAAAACAGTACGCTGAAATTTTCATCGAAATTAAGCGACAGCTATTTTGCTTGATAGCATGCGTTCTTTGTTTACGCAACTACCAACAAACAGTTGAGGATAAAATCCGAAATAGCTAATTTCTCCTCCTGTAAACCTGCAATCTCTGTCAGTGTTCTCTGTGTTTATGGCAGGGATGGGTGAGCTTTCTGTCGCTTTTCGCCTATGAGCCGACTGCACACTTGCTTCATTCTGGTCCCTGGGCTGTTTAATCAGTGGAAAAGTGATCGCCTCTATCTGGCTGTTAAATATTTGCTGTTCATTAAATATGATTCTTCAGCAGATCTCATTCGCCATAGACACAAAATGACATGACAGATGTTTCAGGGCACAACGGTAATTTTTTTTTATCAGTTCTTACACATTCATTTGTGCAAATAACAATGACAAGATGAATGACACGAATGTTGTTGGCCTTAAACAGATCTTACATAGACCAGCTGATGCCTCTCAGAGACACACACAGCCACACACACACAAGTTAGTGACGTTAATTACCTAGATACTCTTCAAAGTGGAGTTGGGGACATAATCATTCTCAAAATGAATGATGAACTGTCCGGTTAGAAGTTTTTTTTTGTCAGTATGTAAAGAAAGTATTTATAAGGAGGAACCCAAATAAGCAGAAAAGGACATTTGTGTTGTAAAGCAAACATATATAAGTATATCTGCTTAATGAACTGTAAGAAGCCCTATCAAACTCACATTTCCCCCTCGTGTTTAGTTAGACGGAACGGGGAAACCATGGATCAGATATGGGATTAAAGAAGGTGAGGGAGCTGAATATGACAATGTTCTCCAGCATCTATAAAAGGGAAATGGGTTTAAACTGAGGTCCTCTGTTTTTACTTATACAGCTCAGAAGTCTCCTAGACCACCTTAATAACTATGTAAGGGCTCTCAGCAAATTACCCATTTCCTGCCCTCAGTATCGAACACGTGGTGATGGCCTGCGGGGTCGTGCTCCTGATCTCACGTTCCTGACCCCAAAATGATTCATGCCGTTGCCATTTTACCTGCTTTTCGCTGAGTCTTATTGTCTTATTGCGGCCTTCATTCATCTCGGCACACCACTGAGGTCTGTCAGCGCTTCCTTCTTCTCTTCAACCTCCTTGTGCCCCCCTGTGGGCAAACAGTGAAACTGCAGCTGCAATGTTTTATCACGTCGCTGCTCAAGTTCTCGGGGTTAACAACTATGGCCACAGAGAGTTGTACACATACAAACATGTGTATGTCAGACCTTACGTCTCTCAGTAATGTAGATTTGAGAATTTTTGAGTCTTTATTTCCAGCCCAGAGGGAGTTCTGTGTCTCATGTGTCTCATTGAAATTATTATCCAAGTGCAGCAAACAGGCAGACAGGGAAACATTCAAGTTTAAAGTTTAACGTAAAGCTGCACTGTGCTCATGGGTATTTCTCCCCGATTCCTATTTTATTGCAATAACTGCAACCCCACCCTATTCGGCACAAAAACAGACAGACATGATCTGAATGGGGAAGCGATTTGGCAACTTCCTACAAAAAGGTAGAATAAACTTTAAAGAGCTTCATCCCACATGTGCCTGCAAGTTTAAAAACACACACATACACACAAATGCATATGCACAGATACAGTACATACATGTTTCTGTCCTAGCCATGTGCCATACCCCCCCGGCCATATATATCAGATGCACCGCATAGATTTATCAGTGTTTATGTTGCCAGCCATCTGGGATGTAATCTGTTATTTTTATAAGCCTCCATTCCTCTTGCAGCGACGTAAATGCCATATTTTATGGGCTTTGATAAGAATCCACTTCCCTTCCTGATTCATGGTGTGAATGCTTTGTTTGAGCATCATATCGACTTTGATTCTTATTGATTCATTTTGCGAAAGTATTTTGGATTTGTTGGCTTAATATAATTTACTGTCTGTGGGGTAATTAGGGTATGGGGTCAATGCAGACGGTTGGGGTAACACGAGATGCACTTCTCTGCACCTGCTCTTGTGCAGTTCTGTGCAAGCTGGATTTCGTGCAGAATGTCCACCCATTTTCCATAACCACTGACACGGTCGGGGACACCCTGAACAGAATGCTGGTCCAGTACTCAATCCGGGCCACCACTGTACCATACTGCACGTTTGTGGACTGTGGAAGCCAAGAACGCTGAAGAAAATTTATACAAAGAGTGGGAAGAACATGCAAAGTCCTCACACAAGCACGGGGCCAGGAGTCAATCCTCACGCCCTGGAGATTGAGACAGTGATGTTACCCAATGAAGCATCGCGTTGCCTAAAACATCTTTGAACAGGAAATAAATTAATCCTTGATTGGTACCCCGATGCCCAGGCTAACACTGCCCACCGTGGCCCTATCAAATCAGGCCCCCTAATCATCCCCTATATCTAACTGGTGAATTCCCTCCTGCGCCTTCCCCACCTTAGCTACTGTGTGGTGAGCGTACTGGTGCAGGATGGCTGATTGGCATCATCCAGGTGGGGGCTGCACAGTGGGGGTGGCTGGATTGACTCCCTATTGCCTCTGTAAAGCATCTTGAAAAGTGCTGCATAGAAATGTAACATTCATTTTAAAAAATCATTAATAACAATCATTTAACATAATATACTTGCCTATTTTTTGTGCTCGAATGAGGATGATTTCATCTGGCCTCAGCATCTCTCTGTCGACTGGCGACAGCACAGAGCAAAGAACCATGAAATCAGTTGGGTTTTTGGCCCTAACATACAAAAAGTCTAGATGGAGGGGGAAGGCATTATTATCTTTTCTTGCGGAATGCATGAAACCGATTACGTGCCTGGTTCCACTTCGCCAGGCCTGACCCAGTAGCTTCTGGGATCAGTTTTCCCTTAACCTGCAATTGCAAACTCACATTTGAATAGTGAGGCAAACAGCACTCATGTGTTGAGCCAGAAATGAATTTTAGCCATTATTTATAAAGCAATTTTCACTGTATAGCTGCTGTGTGCAATTCTGGGTCTTTAAAAAGTTAATGGTCTTACAGAAAAAGGCCATCTTCAATATACTCCAGAGTTTTCATTACACTTAAATCACTTTTTCAGTCAGTGTAAGGTAACATAATGAAACAGACCTACTGCAGTTCTTGGTGACAGGTTTCATGTAATGGGATTCAAAATACAAGACTGAACTCTAAAATTTTGAAGGGTCCATCTTCACCAGATATTTCTCCAGAAATATAAATTTGAGGCCAGAGTACTTTTACAGAGTAAACATTCGTCTTCTCTGGCTTGGCAAAGGACATCAGTGCTATTGAAGCTACAGACCCCATCAGATGCTTTCAACACACCAGCAGCGTCTGGCTTTGGACGCCTGCACTGCTCGTCTTTGCATTACCTTTCCTGGCCGGATCGCCCCCCCTCCAGGGGGACCACCCTCAGTTGTCGTGGAGACCACCAGACCAGTGCAGCTCCCCAAAGCACAAGCCTCTTCTCCTGTCCCGTGCTTCGCCACGGACCACACCCTGATTCTCACTAGGAAAAGAAAAAGTTATGCCAAAAAAATTAAAAGCCGCTGCCCCCTGTCTCTTGATCCAGCACGACAAAACGAAACTGAAGATTTCTAATTTGTGGGTCCATACACAGGATTTGAGTAAATTTTCACCATGATTGGGGGAGATCAGCTCACTTTGGCTTTTCTTCATTTACGAATGAATCACTGCTGATTTTACCCTCTGATTTTTTTTTTGGAGAAGATGCAGTCTTGTGGTCAGGATGTTAGGACAGATTCTCATAAACACCCCCATCCCACTCTCCGTTTGGTATGTGTTTGTGGAGGGCCCTCCTGGCTGGTATTCTGGTCTATATATACATATGGACATCGCTGTTAAAGGAGGCCTGTGAAAGGGGAACCGACCGCGAGAGGCGTTCCAGGAGAAAAGCAAAAGAGGAAATGACATCACAGCCTGGTGGAGTAGGACAGGGGTAGCAGGTAGATGTTCTTTATAAAGGGATACTGTCAGTCAAACGACAAAAGGCACTAAGGATCCCAGCCTTCTTTGGCTGTGCCATGTCCAGAGCATCTTTTAAAATGGTAAATATGCATCTTCAGCAGAGTTTGCTACTATTTCTCTCTCTCGTCCATCTTCTAAGCTCCAACCCACTTATAAAGATCGTTTTGGGGGGGCTGGAGGCTTTCCCATGTACAATGCAGGACACACACACGCACAGTCATACACTATTTAGGGAAATTTAGAGATGCCTTTTATCCCAGCTGCATGCCTTTGGACTATGAGAGGAAAATGGAGGACCTGGAGGAAACCAGTGAAACGCGGAGAGAGCATGCACAGGTCAGAGCATGAAGCAGCAGGGCCTTCACACTGGTTTTCCCATGGGTGTCCTTGAAATCATGCAAGATCATCATTGAATGACTGTCACATTCAAGTACTGTGGTCTGACATTAAGATTATTCCACATGGAACGATCCCGGACGACTTTGTAGGATTAGAGAACCAACAGAAAACTAGCTGTAATATCACCCTCGCCGATCCTTCAGACATGATCATGCTGGAGCAGAGGAAGTCAGTAATACATGGCTTTGCGGGAGATTTTCAAGCTGGAGTAACTGTACACAATTTGGTGGGGAGGGGCGCCTTCCAGAAACTGTCTGGAACATTCAGTATCATTGAATGTTTTTGATTTAGAATGATCCACAGAAATCAAAGACCCACCAAACGAAGGTTTAGCAAAAATGAACAAATTGATGATCAGCAAGAAATGAGAACAATAGAGAAAACAGCGATAATGTCTGATGACGGCGGTTACATTTTTGTTGAGCTGATGTTGTTACAACAGCCCTCGTCTGCGAGAGGAACAGCCTATGTTGGAACATCTGGTGTTATTACCAACACCAGCCCCAAAGGCTTTTATATGTTTCAGTCAGAGCGCCAGACAAACAATTGTAGGTCCATCACAGTGAGCCGACCGCAAATATTGACAGAAGAGCCGACAGCTACGAGTTTGCGTGAGGGTTTGGCTGCTCACGTTTCTGCGCACAGATGGAAACAGGTCAGTGTGTTTCTGTGCTGGGACATGATTCACATTCTGAGCTGGAGGAAGGAAGTCACCCAACTGAACTTACTGGGGAACTGAAGTTAGTTTAGGAAACGTCCTATTTTTGTAATGATAGTCATTTTTTTTTGAAAGAAAAAAAAAAAAAAAGATTAAAGTAACATCTTTTTTTCCTACAGAGAAGGTCCAAATTTGTTTGGAATATTATTAAAAATACATGTGACTGGTCAGCTACTAGACATCTGCAACATCTGCAACTTCAGTGCATTACGTTTGTTTTGGCTTCAGACTGAATACTTAATTAATAAGTTCTGTTTTTTCCAGTAAGCAGTTTTCCGGTCACTCCCGAAAATAAGATTCATGTGCTCTCTAAAACAGTGTTTGTGCTTTTATGCCTCCAAGTTAAAGAAAACAGAGTAATAGTCATTGTTTGTGTTGGTTTTGGCTCACAGTATTTGTTGACTTTTCAGGATGGAGATGGATATAGACAGTATTAGAGAGTGACCAAAAAATATATTATCCAGCATTTGCTGATATGATGCATTTTTCTTCCTGCCCATTGTCTGGACTGCTTAACTAGAGATCCTTTCATTTTATTTGTTGACAACAGATATTGAAGAAGGCCTCCGTCCGCTACTGACATTTTCAAAATTTTTGTCCCTTCTTTGCGATTGGCTGCTTTCCCTACTTTAGTCCTTCATGTTACCGTCTCCCTCCCCCTCCTCACTCCCCCCTCCGCCCCTCAAGTGCTGTTTCCTTGGTAATTTCAGAGTCTGTGAGTTTGCTTAGGCATCATGTAAGACTATGGAGCGGGTTTATCTGAACATCGCAGCGGCTGCATTTTTAAGTGCTGGGTAACAGTCAACAGGCTCATAAAAGTATGTTATGGGTTCAAGTCCTAGGAGGAGTATTCCTTACTATAAGCAAAATCCCCTGGATCCCAGGACGTACATGTGAGAGCACTGTTATACTTAAGTGGGCTTTCTCTGGGTTATCTATGCCTAGAATAGCTAAGGAACCTTTGCATCCAAAGCAAAGTTACTGCTGGTTTGTTAAATTACTCATCTCTAGCACAGCTCAAAGTTTGTGGTGTGACACTGTAAAAACGTCCTCCCTGTAAACAACTTCATAGACACAGAGCCTGCTGGTTCGACCCAGGTTGTGGTTCAGAACTAGAACTGGGTGGGATTTCACGAAGTAGGATTTCTTGTTTAGCCAGGTAACTTATTGGATTTAAGGTAGTCTGGGCTAAATGTAAGTAAACAAAGATAAAGTCCATTTAGCCCAAACTACCATAAATCCAACAAGTTATCCAGCTAAGAAGAAAATCCTGCTTCATGGAACACCCCTTCTGAAAGACACTGGACCTGAAATGCTGCCCTTCCATTTAACATGTAGAGCGGTATTATTTTTCTATATTAATATCTAATTTGCCCTTGCAGAGCTGAGCAGAAACCCCAATTAGCCCACTGAGTGGTTGCTCTTGTGGGAGGTGTGTTCTGCTGTATCAATAGCTGGATTCTGCATCTCTGTCAGGGTTGAATGGTTAGTGTTGACTGCCAGTGCCTTGATCGGGCATGCCTCTCACACACTCCGGCCATCCACACCTGGCATGGGAGGGCAACAGAGAAGTTTTCAATAACCTTCTTGTTCCTGAATCGCAGAGCTGATGGTTCAAGGGAGCGGGCAGCGAAGGCATTACTTCCTTAATGTTAATTCCCGGTCAGAAGAGCCAGCTTGTTCCTTGTTGTGAATGCGCCCTTATTGTTTCAGACTTTATTTTGTGGGTGCTGCTGTCTTCAAAATGCGTATAATCTCTGTATGGTTACAATGCCGAGGCTGTGAACGGAGGCGCCAGCTGACAACAGTGCTGCGATTTATTTCCCGCAAACCTCTCGTACAGTGAAAGCGTTGGCACAAATTAAAATCAAGTTTGTAAAACGCGCCGGCGCAGTACGTCAAAATTGATAATAATAATGGGGAAAAAAAACACCAATGAATAAGTTATTGTATGGATTAAACTTGTGGCGTTTGAAAAAATAAAAAAGATGTAAATCGCAATAAAATTTAATTCAAAAGAACACAGTAAGAATGAGATAGAAGGGGGAGAGAAAAAACGCGTGCAAAAATATAAGAAATAGCCCTGATGTTGAATATAAGCCTGAGTCGGCTCTGTTCTGCGGAATACACGCTGCATTGCATTGGGTTTTACAGCTGGTTACGATCAGCAGAAGGAGGTGTAGAGGGAAGGCACGTTTTGGGGGTGTTGCCTACGGTCTCTCTCTACGTGGGGGAGAGTGGGCTGCGGATCTTTCTTCATCCAGCTTTGAATGTGAATGGAGCAGCGCATGGTAGCGCAGTGAGGAAGCGTGTGCTGCTCCGGGCAGATCCGTAGCATGTTGTCCCCATGAGCGAGCCAAGCGACTGGAGGATGAGCGGACGCGTCCTCGGTGGGAAAATGCTGCAGCTGCCGGCTCGGCGAGCTGGGAGGACGATGCACTACATCTCAAGGTAAATCGGCGGGGATACAGCGCAGGTTAAGGCGCCGATCGCCGCAGCTGTATCGGGGAGGGGGGAGCGACTGTAGGTGTACATGAATTGGCTTTCTTGTAAGCCCCGATGAAGTTAATCATTTAACACAAGGTAGCACGATGAGTATACGAATATGGTGGATTTCGGAGAGTAAAATGATGATGCTGTATCCGCACCTTAGACTGCTTTCGGCTGCTTTGTTTAGAGCCATGCATTTAAGCCGGGAGGAGGATGCGGGGCACGGACTTCGTTATTGAAGCTTATTACATCTCAGTTCAGACAGTTTGCAGAAACAGAGTTTGATTAATTAGACGGAGTCTCTTTTAATTGGGGTAACGTGTGACTGGCTATATGGAAACAGTTTACAACCCTGAAGAGTTACGGGGAGGGAGCGTCCGTGAGATGAAGGTAAATGACGGTGGAGATGCGGTGGGTCCGAAGAAACGTGTGGACATGAAAAGCGGGGGGGGGGGGGGGGGGGGGCTTTGGAAAAGGGAGCGGTCCTTTTGTGTTGGGAAAGGAAGTTGGGAGACAAAGAGGACAGGACCATT
>JABJVO010000126.1:18710817-18730562 GCA_026770805.1 Boulengeromyrus knoepffleri
GGGGGGGGAGGTCGGGGGCTCGGGGGGGGGGGTGGGGGTGTCGGGGAGGGCCGCGGGGGGGGGGGGGGGGGGGGGGGGGGGGGGGGTTGAGGATGGACCAGGTGGCCCTGGCTAGCATGTAGGGGGCGATCTGGAATGCTCGATGGCTCGATGGCTGGATGGCACAGTCCCTTGGCACGGAATGAGTCGTTAGCAAGGTCGTTTGTTTTTTCTTCGTGGCGTGGCTTAACCCCCCAGGCGGGGGTGGGGTGTGGCAGAGCACGGATGCCTCGACTAGGGCATGGTCACAGGCTGTTCACATGC
Source organism: Boulengeromyrus knoepffleri (assembly GCA_026770805.1). NCBI lineage: Eukaryota > Metazoa > Chordata > Actinopteri > Osteoglossiformes > Mormyridae > Boulengeromyrus > Boulengeromyrus knoepffleri. The sequence continues at coordinate 18,711,121 of JABJVO010000126.1, forward strand.
GGCAGCCTGCTGCTCTGTGTCCACCGCGGTCACTGGGTTGTGGCTCGGGGTCATTGGTCTGGGGGTGGGGGGGAATGGGGGGGGTGCTGTGTCCTCTGCTCCCATTGGCTGCAGGTGGGGGGTAGGGGAGGGGTGCCGCGTCCTCTGCTCCAGCAGGGCTCCCATTGGCTGGAAGTTCTCGGGTGATGATGAGGAAGGCTGTGAAGGTGCCCTGGCCAGTTCCCCGCATGCTGCTTCTCTAGCAGTCCAGCCATCCATGCTGAGACCGTCCAGACGGTCCTGCTTTACTCCCCCAACACTGGCTCACTGGCCGCCGGCCCCCACTGCTTAGAGAGTGGTGAGGCTTTTTTTGGCATTCCTGGAAGGCAGCTCCGGATTCACTCTCCCTCCTGACCTGCTGTGTATGTAGATGATGGCTTATTTTATTGGGGGGGGGGGGGGCTTATAATTGGCTATTGTTTTCCAAACAAGGACCACATCCACTGCACACCTCCTTGTATGTACAGTACTGTGCAAAGTGAGGTTTAAAAGATCTTCATGTCACCCCAGTATTTGCACTTACCGTCCAACACACCCATGTCTGACCGCGCCTCGTCTGGTTAATCAATAACTCACTGACTTTTTTTAAGCAATTAAATTGCTTAATTAATTAAGTGAGGTGGTTGAAATGTATCAGGTACACGGAATGGCTGAGGTACCCCTGAGGAGAGGTTTGGGAACTGAAGCCGTGTTCATCTAGTCATCCAACGAGATATCAGGAACGTTTTGGAGGACAAAAGAAATTTTTGTTAGTTTTCATTGTGTTACTTTTAATTTGCATATGTTCTAATGTTAAACTGTGTTTTTGCTCTGGTGCACTTACTACCCTGATAAATAGTTTTAATTATCTCTGCTTTTACTCAGCACTGCAGTCACTTATCTACCTTAAAAACCTACAAGGACACTAAGAATATTTGTTTTCTTCCTTCAGTAGTGTTTTCTCTCCGATAGTGGATTAGCTGTAGGTTTTTAATTCATTCGTTTTCTAGCTATGTTGCATTGAGGTTAAATATCCCGCAGTTTGCAGTGAGGCATTTTGCTTCTTGAGCTCTTACATGAAAGCTTGACATCACTGGGTGTGGCTGACGGTAACTTTAATGTCAGCTGTCCAGCTGACCTTGGGAAAAAAAGTCTATTTCTGGTTTCCTGGGAAAATGCGAATGACCAAATAATTAAAGGAGGAATGAAATGGGTCCCGGCGATAATTAAGGTTCTGACTTGAGCCTCCGTGTGCGTGTGGCCCCCGCCTGCAGCACCAAAGAGCGACCCGAAGGCGGTGGACAAGGCCAAGATGGTGGTGAAGGGGGCAGCCCTGCAGCGGTCCTGCTCCGACGCGGGGAAGGAGCGGGGGGAGCCCCGCAAGCCGCCCACGGGGCTGAGCCGCCACCCCACTGCCACGTCCTTCGGCTACAAGAAGCCCCCCCCGGCCATGGGCACGGCCACGGTGATGACGGCGGGGGGCGTCACCATCTCCAGCGGCTCGGCCACCGTGGGCAAGGCGCCGAAGTCTTCGGGCATCCCCATCAAGCCCATGGCAGGAGGGGGGGCCGGCGGCAGCTGCGGGGGGGGCGGGGGGCGCAAGAACAGCCTGGACGTGTCCAATTGCGAGCAGGGATTCTTCTCACCCAGCTCCCGCAACAACATCCAGTACCGCAGCCTCCCCCGACCTGCCAAGTCCAGCGCCATGAGCCTGACCGGCCGGCCCACAGCCCGGCCCGTCAGCAGTACCATCGACCCCAGCCTCCTCAGCCTGAAGCCGGCCCCTGTCCCCATGCCCGTCCCCTCCCCCATCACCGGGGGGCCCAAGCAGAAGGACCTGTGCAAGCCTACCAGCCGCGCGGCACTGGGCCCCGTCAACCAGACCGACCGCGAGAAGGAGAAAGCCAAGGCCAAGGCTGTGGCATGCGACTCGGAGGACCGGGTTCAGAAGCCAGACTCCTCCCAGATGGCAGGGGAGGGCGGAGTCAAACAGCTGGGCCTCCGCCACTCCAGCGGGAGCAAGTACTCCGAGCTGTCCTCTCCCACAACTCCCAGGTAGGCCCTCCCTTCGCTTACATCCTCCACTGTCTGACCATGTGACCATCCTCCGCCGTCCATGATTGACCTTCAGGGTCCTAGAGCCAGATGGTCTTAGACACAGCCAGCCTTTCTAGAATAGCTCCTAAGCTCACACCCTGTGGTGGCCTGAGTACCTCGGGCCGAAAATGAAGCCCTTGTCTTACATTTTAGTCCCCTAGACAGAGCAGCTGTACAGCAGTTTCGGACATTACTGGAGAAAAAATAACCAAAAACTCCTTCCTCTCAGAAATACTTTGTAGAGGAATCGGTTTCCGAGAAGGACACGTAAAAACCAGTCGGTTATCAGCACAAAATGTGCATCCAAATAGCCGGTGAAGCACCTTGAACTTCCAGCTGATAGCTTTCGGAGGCTCCAGTGACAGTGATGTCCATTGAAAAGTTAATAAAACACACATTTCCACTGAGGAGGCTAAATTTAACCAACACGAATATCGACCTGCCTCATGTCTTTAACTGGTCTCTTCAGAAATAAATTGGAGTAGAAGTTTAGGGCAGCGAGTGTCCTTTTCATGTGGCTCCTGGAGCCGGTCAGCCTCTCGCAGTTCCACTCCTGGACAGATTCCCCGTCATGGGTTATTCTGAGGAACCTGTATTTTTCTGTAGATCTCTTTTTATCTTCCTCCTCACCAGTCCTGCATTTTCCATGTAGTTTTCTGTCCCAGTTGACCTTGACTTACATAAACGCTTGGAAGTCGGATGAATGGAATTGATGGGCAATGATGCCATTTATCAATATACTGACATATTTTCAGAGTATATGACTTATAACGGAGGCATAGTGCTGGGAATGATCAGTTACTTCTGAAAGAGGGTGTCCATAATTTGACAAATGTTATGAAGAATACTTCTGCTCCAACCTACACTGCTTTCAACCTGCCGTATTCATTATTAGCCTCTTAAGGACCATATTAGCCTGATTAAGGTAGGGATGGAATGAAAACCTTCTGGCAGAAGGTCCTCTAGGATCAGGACTGAGAGTCTCTGGATTAGTAGGACAGAATGTTGCCGTTCTTGATTCTACGTACGGTCCTCCTCCTTCCTTACCTACCTTGCGGCCAGCTGCTGGCTCCTTCCAGCCCCCACGCTGATTACGCTCTCGTGTGACCCTCAGGCTGCTCTGCAGTAAGTCCCTGGGGAGGCCGCCCAGCCTGGCCCACCTGGACAAGGTGAACTCCAACAGCCTGGACTCCTGCGTGAGCCTGCACGACCTGCCGCCCAAGGTGCCTCCCTTCTCCAAGCTGCAGGACCTCGCCGACTCGGTGCCGCCCCCCCGACTCACCCCCAGCCCCGCCCCCGTGCTCCACATCGACTCCCCCAGCTGCTTTTCGGGACAGGCCCTCCGCGTGGGCGGCTCGCCCCTGCTGTACCCCAAGCTGTCTGGCTTTCACCGCAGCATGGAGTCCCTGCCCCTCCAGATGAGCGTCCCGTCCAGCCCCGCCCCCACCGGCGACCGTGAGCAGGAAAGGACCCCGGCGGTCTGGAGCGCTGGCAGCAGGGCCTCTCTCACGCTCCCCGAAAGGTACGTGTCTCCGCTCCATGGGCCTGTATTCTGATGCAGCACAAATTAGCCCCCTATTGGGCTGACATGGTATTACAAGTCTCCCCTCTTAACCGGCCTATTGCCTTCAGGCAATGTAAACAGGCTCTTCCAGTCTGAACTCCCATGATTCATGGCAGCAACAAACCGCAGGGTTAAAACAAATCATGTGGAGATGTAGCAGTGACATTCTAACTGTCCTCCAAAGGCTTCCGGCCAGATTTAAATCCCTTAGTTCCACCTGTCGTGCTGTGACAGCTCCGGCGAGCATCCCACGCTTTGCAGAGCGTGCGGCAGCGTGTGTAGTGCAACGAGCACCATCTATTGGCAGGTGAAGGAGAAAGAGGCGTTTACCATTCAGGTTCTTTAAACTGGGGAAGAAAGACAATTAACTGGCACTAAAAAAACAACCTGCTCTGCATCAGCTTCTTACGTGTTGATACAGCTGTAAACTCTGGTGTATGGGAAGGTGCGTTATGGGGGATGCAGTGCCGTGGACGGATGCCGGTGATCGGAAAGGTCTTCTTAACACCAGTGACTGATGGATAAATCCCTGTCCTGGGCCTGTTGGTGGAGTTTGCATGATCTACCTCATGACTTAGTGGGTTTTTCAGAGACAATCAAAAGTCAGCTGAATTTTAGTCTCTAAATAAATCCCCTTGGAATGCGGGCTGGGATAGGGGACAGAGATCCCACCCAGGATATTCCCAGCCCTGTGCTTCATGGCATTCCTCTTGCAGACCCATTAATAGATTAACGCATGAGGATCAGACGTCTAGTCGGTCAATGACAGATTCATTCATATACTGAGTCATTGTCAGCGGTGTGGCTGTTGCAGAGCTTGTAACATTAGCTAATATTAAACAGTCCTTGTTGTCAGGTAGCTATATGTACATTTAAATTCCCCAGCACTTCCTGTCTGTTATTACCTGAAGCCATTAGTCAAATAAAGTGTATTTCTTGCTGTATATTTTATATGCTTATATGCTTTTTCATAAATGCTCTGCCTGTTTACAAGAACATTTCCATTATGTATCACACAAGGTGAACTGAAATATCAGAACAGAAATAACTCATAAAATACCTATTTATGCTCCTTAATAGATGGGTCTTAATCGCCTCCATATTTTGCCCTGCGGCTATAATTGACTTGACCAGCGTGGCGTACGGGGTGAGAGAGAAGGTTAATGGTTCCTATAATTTTATTCGGGCGACCAACAATGTCACTCTTTCCTTTGTAGTGGACAAAGAGACCGGAACACTTTGCCCAAGAAAGGACTAAGGTGAGGTGTCTGCCACTGATGTACATGGGCAACTCTAATGTAGCCTTTGCTGTTAAAATAATAATGTCTGCCCCCCTTCCCCCCCCGGACTCGCAGTCGCTATAGTTGTGGTCAGGCAGAGGAGGACGGAAAGGAGAGGCGTCACTCGCACACCATCGTGAGCCTGACCGACTCGGGAACACCCCCACAGCTTCCTTCCCCTACCTCCACCCCCCCGGCCACCTCAGGCAAAGCCCCCCTCACTAACGTGGGTGAGTGCCCGCCCCCCCATAGAGCATGCCTGACATAGCTCAAGTAACCAGCTCCTGTCCAGGTCACGGAAAATATGACACCTGACACAGCGAGAAGCCCTTTGAAAAGTCTGAATCTTCATGCTAGATGTACTTCCTGCTGTGATGGTCACATGACATGCAACACCAGCTGAGTCTGATTGGTGTAGCTTTGTCATGTGACCTTTGCAGCCTTTATATTCAAGTACTTTCTGTCACAATAGTTATTTTTATATAGCATTACAACTATTCCTTCCTAAGTAAGGACAAATGTAGACATCACTTTTTGGCTTTAAACACGTGATATGTGTTGTATCTGATCCAGTATTTAATGTGACTGAACCAGGCCCAGGGTTTCTGATTTATGGGTAGTGACGCTGACTTCCCATGTGTCTAAAACCTCATGACCCTCTTCCCTCCCACCCCTCCACAGTGGCCCCCACCCCCAGCGCCAGCACTCCCCGCATGACTCGCTCCAACAGCATCCCCACCCAAGACGCCGCCTTCGATCTGTACGCAGTACAGCCTCTGGGGAGCCCTGTCTCGCTGGCGGACCGGCCCAAAAGCATGATCCGCTCAGGCTCCTTCCGCGAGCCCGGGGACGACGGTAAACAAGTGGCCTTTGTTCCTGGGAGACCCCCGTCCTCTCCAGATTCACCCCCTCCCCTTTCTGTCTCTGCCTTCCCCACCATAAGCTGGCAGTGAATCTCCTATTGTAATGCTGCAGAAGTGTACAAACTCATTGATGGATGGATGGATGGATGGATGGAAGAAATGGTCCCCCTTCTTGGCACACCATGGTGTGCAGCGAACGGGCAGGACTGTTTCTGATGATTCCCCAAATTCTCCATCATCCTTCTTTCTTCAGCTACCCCCAGTGCTTCCGCGTCAGTCCTGTGAGCGAGTCGGCTCTCCTGCGATTTTGTTCATTATCTTGACATATTTTGCTTCCCTAACTATTTACAGGTGCTGCCGTATCCTGAATTGCTAGAAATGTCACAAACTCCATCGGCTAAACCAGGGATGGGGATCCGGTTCCATGGAGAGCCGGTGTGCGTGTGGGTCTTTGGGATGGCCTCTCAATCAGCCAATCACAGTGGGTCCCCCGGACTGGAGTTGAGAACCACTGCTTTATTATTGGCTGACCAAGAGGCCATCCCAAAAACCCGCACCGGCCCTTCATGGAACAGGTTCCCCAACCCTGGGCTAAACCATATGTTACTGTGCTTTGTTTTTGTCATTTAAGTGCAATACTGCTCTACAAGCTTATAAACATCTCAGCCGTGACTGATCCTTGATATGTCTGATGTGTATCTTGATATCAGCTGGGCTTTGTGATTTATACATATATCATATGCAAATATACTGCCAAAATAGTTTGTTTAGTTAAAATGTCTTAAATCAGAGAAAACAAAAGCATTTATACCTGACAGGACACAAGATGAATGGGATGATTCATGTGTGAAAACGAAAACAGAAAATCAATCTTGTTTTATCTTTATGTTTAAACTGAAACATGTCTGATGAGTTTTTCTTTTATGCATTTGGTTGTGGAAGATATATTATGTCTTATTTTCATTTCATGCTTTCTATCCTTTTTAATTAGCTCACAGATCTTGCCTAACTCCGTACGCCTCCTCCAACTCGTGTTCAGCAGTCTGGAGACTTGTTATAAAACGCTAACCCTTTTATTTCTCTCCCTGTCTCGCTTTGCAGTTCACGGCTCCGTACTCTCCCTGGCTTCCAGCGCTTCTTCAAACTACTCCTCGGTGAGCTGAGCTCCCTGTCGCCCCCTGGAGGCTCTCCGGATACCCGCCCGGAGGCTGCCCCTCCCCTCCCAGTGCTGGCAGCTCTGCCGTATCGTTGTGGCGGCTGTATTTTCCGACTGGTGTGAAATGTCTAGAGCGGGGTCGTTCAAATCACGGTCCTCAAGGGCCGAGCCCTGCTGATTTTCCAGCCTTCCTTTACCTGTCAGCCAGGTGTGAAGCTTCTGACCAATCAGAATCAGTGGTCATTAAACTAACTACCTGGGGGAACTGAAAACAAGGCCTGGATTTGGAATCGAGGTCCAGATTTGAAGAACCCTGGTCTAGAGTCTCGGGCAACCTAGCGAAACCTGGAACTTTCATCCGTGTAAAATTAGCAATTTGCCGACTCTGTCTGCTTATGAATCTACGCTAGATAAATGGTGCTTGATTTATGATTTATGGAGGCGCAGATGCAGCCAGACCCTTCTGCACTTAACCACACTTCATGTTTATCCACATTTACCGCAGTAAACCTCCTGGAAGATATAAACGTCCTATGATTGACTGGGTATTCGGCTATACTATGTTAACAAACAAATGCGTGCAATTTCCCAAGATTGCATGTGTGAGTTGGTTGGTAAAAGCTCTCCTTTTCTTTAAGAAGTTATTTTTGCACAGGTAGCTGTGGTCTCCGTCTCTAACTGTACCCCCGTGACATTCTAGCTTTGCGTACCCTGATCTCAGTTCTGCCCCCCCCCCCCAATCCACCTCCTGACCCCCTTATCTTCTGTCTGCTGCTCTCTTCCACTCTCTCACTCTCTCGTTTATCTGTCCTTCATGCTCTCCTAGGCTGAAGAAAGGATGCAGGGCGAGGTAAGCCTCTTCCTGTCCTTCTTCCCTTTTTGTTCCTCCTCCTCACCTTCCTCCATGCTGTCACAAAAGAGCCCACGTGTCCTACACAGGCTGTCAGAACTTGGTAATGTAGCTGCACCAGTGTTACATTAAGTTTAAATAAGTTCTTCTCAACCGTTTTTGCTCCTTCAGAGCTCCCTGCCCAACAATCCATGTTGTATCTGGGTGGGAGCAAAAACATGGACCAACCTGGGGTCCCTGAGGACCGGTTTGTGAAACACTAGTTCACGTTAGTTTTGCCTGTGGGTGATGCAGACAAGGATCGTGAGGAGCTTTTAATTCCTTTCATTTAGAAACAGCATAAAGTTGTTGTTTTTCTAAAAACGTAAGTGTTTATTTTCACAGCTGTTGTATAAAGCACAGCTCACTTGGCATTGATTTTACGTGCTGATGTGAAACACACATACTCTTCAAGTGCCATTCTCAGCTCCATGACATAATGTTGACGTGTCGTATGAAGGTAGCTGTAGATCATTAGCCAGCAGACATGGGTATGATTCCATTGGGCCAGCGTAGATCTTTTCCATATGGCAAATCCTGTGCTGGGTGTGATTCATACCAAACATCTTTCTGAGTTATTACGGTGTTGTTGAGTAGACCATTGCTATGGCACTTTCCAGCGTGTGCAGAGAAGGGGAGTCCCAGTCGGTCAAACTCCTCTGTTCCCTTTTCTCTTGCAGCAAATCCGAAAGCTCCGGCGAGAACTGGAGTCATCGCAGGAGAAGGTGGCCTGCCTCACCACCCAGCTCTCCGCGAACGTAGGTGTCCCAGTGAAAGCCCAGTCCATTTCAGGACCATAGCCCCAAACATACAGCCCCCACCTGACCCTGTGGCAGCCCCACGTGAGCCCATCCTACACAGCTTACAAATAGCTCTCAAATTTAAAATGTTATTCTCTCAGATGCCAGACACTTTGAATATGTTTGGACGTACTCCAGTATCCTACTGGATATCCATAAGTGGGGAGACTTGTATTATGTTTAGCTTTTTCTTTTGTTGTTTGGCCATTTCTGGTTTAAACTGGAGCATTAGTGGAAGTCATTTTTATAACTTTTTGCACCAACTACGTCAGGTGCTTCTAACTAAAAACTGGTAAAAATGTGATAAATACGTTTTTTTTTTCTGTGTCTCGCCTGTCTGCCCATTTTTGATCGATGCAGGGAGTTGTCGACAATGACATCAGTCACAAGTGTAAGACTAAAGTTCGCGTGCTAATGACTCACTGTAGCTCTGGAGCCCGAGTAGAAACTACAGTTACACTGCCATCTGCTGCTGTCAAACAGTACTGCACGGTACTTTTGCGCACAATTACACTATATGGACAAAAGCATTGGGACACACCTCGCAGTCACTGAATTCAGGGGTTTCATTCAGACCCATTGCTACAGATGTATGAAATCGAACACATAAGCATGCAGTCAGGTTTGCAAACATTTGGGAAAGAATGGGTCATTCTGAAGAGCTCAGTGAATTTAAGTGTTACTGTCATAGGATGCCACCTTTGCAATGCAAAACTTTCCCCAGACACACTCCAAAATCTTATAGAAAGCCATCCCAGAAGAGAGGCAACTGTTATACCTGCAAAGGGGGGACCAGCTCCATATTGATTTAGAATTGTGGTAGGATTTAGAATGTGATGTCATAAAAGTTCCCGTGTGTCTAATGGCCAGGTGTCCAAATACTTTTGTCCATATAGTGTATCTGCAGTCTGGATCCATGTGTTTCATTTCACTGACCTGTGACTTTTTTTACTTGGTGCAGCAGAATTTCAGCAAGATTCCCATTGTGTGATACTAGCATGAATGATAGTGTTAGAGGAGGCTGTTCTGCTGGTATGGGAGGCCGATGCCTGCAGCCAGACCTTGAGCGAGTGACTGTGCTAACAGGACTGATGATGAAGGAGCAGGATACAGAGACCAAGTGGAGGCTCTGGTGATGTCATGTCTGCATAGTGTCTGCGCAGCATCTGCACAGTGTCTGCCGCGAAAACCGTGCAAATTATACGGACATTCGGGTAGACGGAACCAGAGCAACTTTACACAGAATAGTGATTTTAGGCATTTTTTTTATAGAAATGTATTTATGCCCCAAATTTGTGTTCTCAAAAGAAAGAAACCAAAATTGTTAAAGAACACCTAGTAAAGTCCCTCTGTGAGGAAAATTGTTGCGCCGTGGTAAGAATTGTGGGATGTCTTACAAGTTCTTTTTTAACTGTGGAAGCAGAAACCACTGTGTGTTTTACTGAAAGTATCGACCCAAAGCCGGATTTAATAGGACAGGCTTTGAGTCTGGCGAATACACACTGAGGTGCCCGGGGGGGGTGAGATGGTGAAACACGAGATTCGACAACTGCCACAGGCGGGTCATTGATTTTGGGGCTCTGTGGCACGTCAGGGACAAACGGGCGGCGTGTTTACAGATTCCTTAAGGGTTGAGTTAGTTTTGTGTTCCTCTGCCATGGAGTCAGTTTGCAAAATAATGCGGGGGAGTAAAGCCTTTTAACGCATGTCTGTGGAAATTAATATCAACACTCTTTACTGTTCAAGTTTGGAGCAGTCAACACATTGCAGTCTTTTAAATATAAACTTAAAACTAGTTATAAATTATTGAGATGTCTCAAAATCTGAAAGCTGAGGCAACTAAACTCAAACACAATCTCAGTACTTAATGTTCCGCTCAAAAGATGCTTTATTTAACCCTCAAGCTGTCATTATGACTACAAACTGACTCTGTGTTTATGATTCAAAGGTAATACTGCAGTTATTATTTTCATGAGCTAAACATTGTAATTTGCTTCAAAATATTATAAATGCATTGTTTAATTATGAGTTTACAGCTCTCTTAGTGCAGTTATAATGATCATAATATTAGTCAATTTTTCATAAATCCTTATGCAACACCGGGTCAGAGTGTTAGCATGGAGTCTTGAAGGGAGGGAAGACCTGGATGGGGTTCCAGTCCGTCATGCTCAGGAACCGTGCAAGAACACCAGGGAACCCAAATCGGAGTGGGACCATCAGTGCTGATTCTTTGCCTTTGATCCAGGCTTAAATAGTGGGCTCTGGCGCTGCTCTGAGTCTGAGCCAGATCCCATCATTTCCATGTTTCTTTACCCACTTTGATATTGGCTGTAATGTCCTCCAGGCTAAATGCCTTGGTGAAGAAGGCAATTTGACTACAGCACAGTTTTTTCAGGCTTCACCACCAGATGGCGCCAGTCCTGTTTTCATTTCAGTATGAAGTACATGTCGACTCTTAGTGACCAAATAAATGCTATTACAGCAGGATCTCCTTTTTCTGCTTTGGTATTCAGACTTCTCAGTTGCATGATGTGATTGTTGTGATGGTTGAGTCTACCCATCTTGTTGATGGTCAGAGCTCTAATTACATCCATCCATTTCTCTAACTGCTTGTAATATTCAGGGTGCATATGAGCACAAGACAGGGAATGACCCAGGATGGGCCACCATCGCAGGGCAACACTCACACATGCACGCTCATGGGGAATTTTGGTAACTCCAGTTACCTCAGCATGTTTCTGAGGGACACCAGAGTACCTAAAGGAAACCTTACAGCCATAGGGAGAATATGCAAACTCCATACACATGGAGCCATGGTGGAGACTGGAACCCTGGTCCCAAAGATATGAGGCAATGGTACTAACCGCTGCACCATCCCACACCCCCAGCTGTCTTTACTGCTTTTAACAATTAATCAGAGTGAACACAAATGCCGTAGAAGTTGAAAGCGAAGTTTGGAATGCAGGTGCAGGGTCTGGTCATTTATCCGTTGCCCTAGGAGCTATGGGTCTTGCTCAATGGAGACGTAACTATTCTGCCGTGGACAGGGATGAATCAGCAACCTTCTGAACACAGAGACCTAACCAACTGGGCCACACACTGCCCCCCAAAACTTATTACTGATACCGCAGTAAAGCTGTTTGGTGCTGCTGGGGCTTGAACCCAGGACCTTCTGCGTGTAAAGCAGACGTGATACCCACTACACTACAGAACCTGTCCAGTGGTGACCGGGAAACTCCCCGCAATTCACTGTTTATTAGTGCCGCAGACATCAGGGCAGAAGAAAACTGACTAAGAGAAATGCTTGTTTTTTGTATCTGGTGCTTGGCCAGTTGGAAGCCGTGTCTTTTCCCCTGTATTCCGTGCTGGGGAAGACATTCCCTCACCTTCTGCAGTTTATCATCTCTCTATACAATGACAACAGGCAGCATTTAAATTTGTAGCATGTCTCCTGCAAGCCGAGTGAATACCATTATTCACTGAGTTACTGGGGTAATTTGATGGCGGAGAAGCAATCTTTTGAAGACCCTATCTTTAGTAAATAAATTTTTCTTACATCCTCTTCAGTTGATCAGTCTCAGCTCTGATACTTAAGCTCTGGTTTCTAGAGTATTTCGGTACCTGGGAGAAGTACCATGTTGCTGTATTGTTTAACTGCTCCATCCTTCTCCTTCCTTCATCGTTCTTCGCGACACCCACCCGGCCTCCCCATTAGCAGCGCGACTGACCTTTGCCCTCGCTTTTCCGTCTCTCTCCAGGCGAACCTGGTGGCTGCCTTCGAGCAGAGCCTGGCCCTCATGACGTCACGCCTGCAGAGCCTCTCCTTCAGTGCTGAGCAGAAGGTAGGTGACAGAGATGGGACCCTAATCGTACTCGAGTGCATTACTCATCGTCCTTGTACCATCTCGGGAAACCCACAGCACAAAACTTAACCCTGGACTAGCATGTCTGTGGAGGAACTTCACACGGGAAAACTCCAGACATGGCAGAAACCAAACCCACAGCCTCAAAGGTGACTTAACAATGGGCAGTGGAATTAACCAGAATGTGAATTCATGTAAAACATTAACAAGAACATTTTTAGCCATTGTAAGCTTCTCCAAAGGCTTTAACCATATTGATATAATAAGCGTTTCGATAGCTGGTGACAGGCCATAGGTCTGGAATCAAGTTAGCTTCAGCCTGTATAACTAATCAGTCTCCAGTGTGCTCTGCGGTTTCCAGAACGTGCAGGTAGCCAGATTTTTGGAGAGTAAATGATCGTTATTCTTCTTGGCGCTTTGAGGTTTCATGTGTCAGTGGAAAGCTTAGGAACCGGAGTCTTTCTGTCAAAGGATCATAATCTGCTAGTCAGATTGGCTCACCAATGTCCCTGAACTTTGGTAGATGTATCAGAAGTTAACTTCTGTATCTTAGGAGACAGATTGTAGAACAGGCGTCTGTATAGTGTGGTCCAGAGAACATTAACTATTAATCTTAATCAGTTTTCGGCTGCCTTAACACTGGGGGTTTCAGCAGCAGCTTGTCACACTGGATGCTACAGAGGTAGAAGATCTGCTTTTTCCCCATCCATGTGTAGTTTGTCAGCGAGAAGAAGACATATACCCCCCCAGGCGTGTACCTGTTTTATGTCATCTTCCATTGCCAAAGACCAGTTCCAGTACTCAAGAACAGAATTGCGGCAGACAGTAAAAATTCCTGAATGCATTGTTGCCCAGGCCCAAATATCAAGCCCAGATATCAGTTGCATCCTCGCCAAACGAGAACAATCCCATGATTCATTGCGCCCCAAGTTCGTTCTTGGGAAGCACGTTAGTAAGACCGATCTTGACAAGACCACAAGTCTGATCTTTGCGTTCTTGGTATTGAGAAACACCTTCGGTCTGGGGAAGATGTAGGAAGAAGTTATTTATTAGTTTTAGGATTGAAATTTTTAGCTCTCCCCTTTGTGACGAATCAGACAGACCCAGAGAGTGTAGAAACATCCTACAGACCATTTCAGAGTTCCATTTGCCATTTTTTTCCCAGTTCTCTCCAATCCAGGATACCGGCCAGTTTGTGATGTCATAACGTGATCTGTTGAAGCATGCCTTTATTGCTGAAGCTGGGAACTCTGAGGAACAGCTTCAGGCTTTTGAAAATCAGGTGACCTCGCATGTCGAATCGGGAGTGATGAGGTGTCTCCATTGACATGCACGTTTCAGGACTCTGAGCTGTTGGACCTGCGAGAGACAATCGAGATGCTGAAAGCTAAGAATACAGAAGCCCAGGCCATTATCCAGGGGGCTTTGAACAACCCCGATAACGCCCCCAAAGGTAGGAAGGCCCCCACCACCCTGCCGTTTGACCAGCGTGAGGCGTGAGGCCTTCAACATCGAGCTGTAGTGCAAGCAATCCAATAATAATATGGTAGTGTTGATGAAATGTAGTCCCGTGTTTCCAAATTGTCTTCTAATATATGGATAGTTTCTTCATTTTAAGAGCAAATGTCTTCTCCTATTTCTTTTCTATTGGATTATACCCTGTAATATTTTACACTTTAAACGTTACACTAAAAATTAAAGTTACCGTGAAAAACAGATGCTCCCTGACTTGCGGTGGGGTTTGGTTCCTATGAACTCGTATGAAAATATCGTGAGTCAAATATGAATATGATGTGATAAAATCGGGAAAAAAAAACTGAGTACAGTGCATTGTAACCACTGTACGAGATGTGTACGTTGACGATAGCTACAGGTACTGTAAGTGTGCCCGGTATCAGTAGAAAGTGCCATATGACATGTCGCTAGTCCCAGAACAGAGCAAAATTCAAAGTTTGATGACTACTGAATGTGCATTGCCATTCGCATCATCGTAAAGTTGAAATATCGTAAGTCGAGCCATCGTAAACCTAGGAGCATCTTTTCTGTTGTTTCAAACAGTAATACATGTTAATTGGGGTATTAAATAGTAATAATCAGTACCTGCCTCAGGCATTGCAGTCATTACTCTTTTAACAGGTTCATTTATAGATTGGAGGAGCTTATGAATTATTTTTATGATACCTATGTAGTGCACTATCCAGCCAATTCTCCTTGAAGGCTGTAGAATGTTTATGGACGACGCGACAGGCATCCGCGATGCATCCATATCTTCGGCCCTGTATCTATGCAGAGCTGCGGATCAAGCGGCAGAACTCCTCAGAGAGCATCTCCAGCCTCAACAGTATAACGAGCCACTCCAGCGTGGGCAGCTGCAAGGACACCGATGCGAAGAAGAAGAAAAAAAAGAGCTGGGTGAGAGATCTGGGCCACATGGTCAGAGGCCCCTGTGGCAGAGGGTCAATGCCACCTGCTCTCACTATCTTTAACTTTTGATAAAGAAGTTAAGCTGCAGTAGAGAGTTAGGCTTCGATTCACACGTGTCCCGCCAAGTCAACTCTACAGAGTTCTTTTGTAATATACACTGTAAAACCTCACCTTAATTTAGCAATGAGAGTAGCAATCAGTGGAACCACGGCTAAAAAAAAAAATAGTGCAGCATAAACGCTTCCTTCGACATCCGGCCAATAAAAGCACCATCCAATGTGAAGGAGCGCTAATGATCGTCGGGTCGAGTTTCATTACGTTGAACATCTGAGGTCCTTTTGCATTGCATTTAAAGTTTCCAGAGTATTCAGTTGCTGTCGAGTGTTAAAAACTGGGAACATTTTAAATGCTGATCTAGTGAATCATTGCTATAACCAAGACTATGACAAGGCCCGATGGCGTCGCGATGAGGCCCGATGCTGTTGAGATAAGGCCTGAGCTGATATTTTAGTGAGGAGGGGCTAATGGATCAAGCTTGGCTTCTGTGGCGAAGGCTTCATTGCGTCTAGTGACCCACCAAAGCTGCTTATCTTCTGTTTCTTTGTGTTCTCATCTGTCTTTGGTGCACATTCCAAGCCTGACATTCAGTATGACTCTGATCTCCTCTCCCACGCCTACCCTGCTCTTTATTTCAGGTGTTCGAGGTGAGTATCTGGTTTTGCCAGGCTGTGACCTAACCCTCTCCTCTCTGCTCAGCCCGGTCTTACCTACTTTCCCCCAATGAGTCATACTTGGGTACCTTCAGTAAAGCTGCATTGGTTACCACCTTGCATCAGCATTTCCACCTTTTCATTCACATAGGTTGGAACAATAAGACATGCTAACCATTCTGTAACCAGCTTAAGAATTTAGCATAACTTTTTACTTTGTCTGTGTCTTCTTGTCCTCATGCAAATTCATTCAAGTCCCATGTTCTTCTTTACTAAGAACCTACTGTGAACCTTCATGTGTTTGTCTGCTTTGATAATTTTTCTGTTTTCCCATTGAGGGACTGAAAAAAGGTCTTAATGCCGATCTGGAGCCCTGTGACATATAAGGCTGTGGAGATGCCTGAGAAAACTGTCACGCAAAAAGGCTACATTTGCTAAAGCCATTTGACCGTAACAAAATATCTATAAATTCTAGCTGCAATCCAAGTGTAACCACTTCCTGCCATATAAATTACAATAACTGTTAAATATCAATATTATACAGGTATGATATCAATTTCCATCAGACAGGGAGGTTGAGAAGCAGGCCTTTCACAACATAGGAAATTATTAGAGTAAGGCTGTTATAGAAGCATTGATCGCTGCTGTTTCCCAGCTGTTCTCATAAGTACTACATTCCGGAATTTCCCCGTTTATTGTTATTTAAAATAATGATATTATTGATGATAATAATAAATATATTTGATTGGATTGAAAGTATGAAAAATAATGAAATAGAAATATATAATAATGAAATAAATGAATCCAGCATCTGTATACTCTAGATCATGTGCAACTGATAGATATTTAGTTTCCGTTCTGATATGCTGCCGTTCAGGTTATCTGAACCTCTGTACTGATGTCCTCCACAGTCCAAAAACATGCTAAGGTGAATTGAACTTGAGTGAATGAGTGTGTGAGTGAATGGTGTGTGAGTGAATGGTGTGTGAGTGAATGAGTGTGTGAGTGAATGGTGTGTGAGTGAATGGTGTGTGTGAGAATGGTGTGTCAGTGTGCCCTGTGATGGAATAGCACCTCATCCTGGGTTGTTGATGGATGGATGGATGGATGGATAAATATACTATGTCTTAATCCTACTAAGACTAAACCTAAACAAACATTAACATTTTCAGCTTTTATTAAGGGGACTATTTTCATCCAAACTGGCATGTACATGATTCTGGAATATCTGGTCAGTGGCATAAAGGTATTGGAATGACCCTACAGGGGGCCCTGACATACATCAGCGGCACCTCCTGGAATTGCCTGTGCATTTGTTGCATCCTTAAGGTGGGGGTGTGGCTTTCCCTTCCTCTCTCCCACACACCTACAAGAGTGACCTGACTATACTCAGTCACATTACAATATGACCACACTGCTGAGAATTTGCTGTATGCTCTTGTATAGAAATTTTAAGTGCGGTAGTGTCATGCAATGCATGAATTTAGTGGAATCTGTTTGGAAGGGGTGGATCTTTGATGCACTGCAATGATTTTTTTGAGCAGCATTATCTATGCATGGAATTATTCATTCTGCTGGATATCCTGGCTTTGTTCTAATTGGGCATTTTAATTAACTGCTCTTTTTTTACTGTGATAGCATTTTTAATTTATTTAATCGCTTTATGGAATTCAGTCACAATATTAAAATCAAACGCATCGGTTCAGTTTAATCTGCAGACTCGTTACAACTGTCAAATCGTGTTAATGATATTTTTAAATTTAATTTCCTGATTAATTTAGTCAATGCTTTGTTGTTCTGTGCCTTAAATAGATAGTCAACAGTTATTTAAACAGATATTGCAGTTTTAATTTATTCTGGTTTGTTAAACATGTACAAAATATTGACCGCAGGATATTTTATTAAGGGGAAAAAGAGCTACAGCTGTGTTTTAATGATCAAATTTGGTTTATCATAATTGAAAAAACTCCTTATGAGCCCTTAATTAAAATGTGCATGTCTTATCAAAACAATTCAATAAAAGGTTATTTAAACAAGCAGCTGGTGCAAAGGAAGGAAATCAGTGTACCGTGCCGGCAAACTGGATGCCCATGTCTTGTGACATATTGCACATGTAACCTCTGATCCTTCAGCTGAGGAGCTCCTTCAACAAAGCATTCAACATCAAGAAATGCCCTAAATCTGCAACGTCATACTCGGACATCGAGGAGATCGCCACTCCTGACTCCTCCGCCCCGTCGTCCCCCAAGTTGTCCCACGACGGCGTGGAAAATACTCCCATGTCCCTCAAGTCATCCACCTCAGCTTCATCCTCGGTGTAAGTTACCCAGAATTCCCCTGACTTTGACTGATCGGCCGTCGATCCAGGAGCAGGGCGTGGGGAGACCCCCCTATGCATTTCTCAGCGGATCTCCTCAAACCTCTCCGCAGCATCTTCGAGGGCAACGAGGAGTTGGAGAACGACGAGAAGGTGGTGTCAGACCTGCGCTCAGAGCTGTGGGAGAAGGAGAGGAAGCTGACCGACATTCGCCTGGAGGCCCTGAACTCTGCGCACCAGCTAGAGCAGCTTCAGGAGGCCATGACCAATATGCAGGTCTGTGGTATTAAGAGCGGCTCAGTGCGGGACCAGTAGCTCTACCCCACAATGCAATGCTCCAGTCACAATCAGAAATTTGTTTCGTTATTTTTGTCATTAATCAGAGACCTTGAATTTAAACTCCAGAATGATACGTTAGGCTTTCGTCTCTTCGCCTTTTGCCTGCAGATGACTGTGGAGAATCTGAAAGCTGAGAACGACCAGCTAAAAACAGTAGCACCAAGTTCTGGCCCTTCCAGCTCAACTTCCCAGCCCTCCGGACTGATGTCACTGGTGACATCATCGCAAAGGCAGTCCATGTCGGCGTCTGTCACGAAATCTTTCAGCCTGAGCCAGAGTAGGGAGCCAGGTAAGGAGTTAATGTCCCATCAAACTGTGTACAGACATACAGAACTTTAAATAAGTGTGTCTTTCCTGTCAGGGATTTTACATCATAATTAATGGAAGCTTTAAACATACTTACTTTCAATTTGCATTGTTTTCTATTCTTACTTGCTGTAGCAAATTGCCATGGACCTTGTGGTTGCTAAGTAAATAATTCACCACTGACCTGCACCTCGTCCTCCTTCCCTGTTTCTGTGCGCCATCAGACATCGCTAAGACGGATGTGACTGGCCGGCCCGCCAACCGGGAGGAGACACGCCTTCGAGTGGTCGTCCACATGGCTGACCAACGGGCACTCAAAGATGTCAGTGGCTCATTCCTCACTCTTTATCGGGACGTTTGCAAAATGAAGCATCGGTGCTTTGCATTGTTTTACCAGACAGGAAGGACGGTAATGCTAAATAAGGCCGGATCAGCATCTAAAGAAAGAAACTGCTGCTTGTGCAAATCGGGCCTTTTTCCTTAATCGTGTGTCTCCATCAGTAACTGCAACAGCTGTCGTTCTGAGTCACCTGCTCACCTGTACAGATCTGAATCTGTGCGATTTTGTCGCGTAAATGCTGTAGATTAGTTTAGGTTTTTATTGTTTGGCTGTAAAACAATATTTATGACCAGACTAACAACATCGTCAAGAATTACCCATTGAATAAAAATCAAATCATTGTGCAGTTAGGCTACGTTCACACTGCCAACCACATCGTTCAATTCTGATTTTTTGCTGAGATCGGATTTGTCTATCTTGACGGTTCACATTCATAACTACAAGTGACCTGTATCTGACTGTAATGTGAACGCATC
>JABJVO010000126.1:18782484-18796755 GCA_026770805.1 Boulengeromyrus knoepffleri
CCCTGGATAATAATCCACACTTGTCCTTCGTGTAAGCCCCATTCGAGTCGTATATGTCTTACCCTGTCCTGCGTTCCCCAGTCCTGTTGTTAGCCCTGGATAATAATCCACACTTGTCCTTCGTGTAAGCCCCATTCGAGTCGTATATGTCTTACCCTGTCCTGCGTTCCTCAATCCTGTTGTTAGTCCGACCCCCCTGCAGGTCCATGTAAGGACCAGCCCTCTGCCTTAGTCTCTCTTTAATTCCCCTTGGGGGGTTTCCTCCCTCAAAGTCTGCACCTGAGGTTTCCTTATTTCTTCCTGCTCCTTCGGAGGTGACACCTCCCCGTAATGAAGCCAGTTTTTTATGATGAAACTACAGATTCCAGTCTTACTGATAAAGTCTGGATTATAATTTTTATGCCTGTTTTAATTAATGATATAGGATAGTAGGGGCATTGAATGGGGTCTTTGTTGGTTTTGGAATGAGTGTGATGTAGGTTCCGTTCATATGATGGGGTATAGTGGAATTTGGTCAATTTCGGATATGACCTTAAGGAACAGAGGTAACAGAAAGGGAGAGAGGTACCTCTGAATGCTAAACGGCTAGCACTGCTAAATGGTATATTCACATAACTTTACCTGGTTTTCACTACTACTGCTTGATATATTATAATCTAGGAGTTTTATGTGATGGATTTTAATAGAAGTATGTGAGATGTGATGGAAGCTGGTCAGTGAAAGGCAAATTGTAGTACAGATAATTTTAGCAAAGACTTTCTGAGGTGTCCCAGACCTCTAGTCCCAGGTCTGATAAGTCATATGAGATCCATTTGTCTTTGAATCAGTTAATTATCATGTACTGTTATTTCATGGGAAGGTCAAGAAAAATCAACTTCTCTTCTGCATGTTCTGGTTGCTTCCTGTCTTGCCAAATAACTGAGAGGAAGTTGAATAAATAGTGATGGTTGCTATGTGAGCAACTCAAAAGCAACTACTCTAGCAGTAAATATATGTTACCATGCCAATTGTTTAATTGAAAAAAAAATCAGCATTCTGCATGCGTTTAATATTTATTTTAACCATATATTTCAGTGAATAGTTGAAAACCTGTGTAATATTCCTTATTTTCTTGTATCTATTCCATGCCTTAATTAAATTCACTTTTCTTCAACAGAGGTTGTTGCTCCATAAAATTAAGGCAGCATTTGTCATGTCCTGCCTTCCTGGCCTTCCCGTTCTCCCCCTAGGGTGACCTTAATGAGCCACACCTGTTGCTTGTTTTGTCTTACCTCTCATTTCATCCCTCGTGTGGATCACTCCAGCTGCCTCCCATTTGCTCCCTCATCAGTCCTGTATAAAAGTGCTTCCTAGTCCTGTGCCCCCCAGTCCCATCACTGACGTAATTACGTTAAAAAGGATGGTGGTTCCGCATCACATGTGTCAATACAAAGCAGATCCAAAATGTATTAAATGTGATTAAAAATGTGTCCTGATATCAGCTTTTTCTGTAGCAAGGGCATTGAAGTCATTGCCAATCATCAATAAGCACTTATTACTGATGTCTAAAATGGTGGTTTCCTGTGACAGCTGCATATGTACGTCATTATACAGACAGACAAGCAGCACTGTAGCGTGTCTCAAACAACGGATCAATAGAGGCTATGAGTGTGTGTGTGTGTGTAGGAGGGGAAATCACCATAAAAAACAAGACACAAGATGATGTGTTTGTTGATGAGTTTGTTTGATGATAAAAGGATAATTCATGTTCCATAAAGTTTCTTAAATTTTTGGTGAAAACACTTAGAGCTTTTTATGTTTACCTTAAAATGAGGTGTTTTACTGACAAATAAAGGGAAACCATTGTACCTGACAATTATTCCCATCAGTTGTGGATTCCTTGCATTTCACCTCTCAACATGTCTTACAGCACCGGCAGGATTTGAGCACCAACAGAGACGGGGGAGAAATTTAATCCTATCAATGTTCCGGAGTTCAATTAAATTCAATTTATTTTGATATAGCGCCTTTCACAATAGAGTCATCCCATGGTGCTTTACATGGATGTGTTGTGATACATTACATCATTAGGGAGAGTAATACAGAACTGCATAAAGTAAGGAAATAAACTAGAGAAAGCCAGATGACAACAGAGGAGAGGAACCAAAAACTCCCAATGAGAGTAATGAGAGTAATTGAGGTCAACTGGTTGCCCAGCCCCCCTGGGCAGACTAACATTACTGAGAACATAAGCGTGGACTTGCTTGCTAAAAGCTAGGTGTAAGCTGTGATTAAGGATAAAGACAAAATGCATCAATGAGGCCGTTATCCACGTTGGCCTGTGTAGGGTGGCCAAAGTCCATCAATAAGTCTGTTCTCCACACTGGCACTGAAGGCTGCACCCACGATGTTACAGTTCATAGGTCCCATTCGCAATGTCACCCGTCCATGGGACTGAACCAGGACTCCAGCTCAGATGGTGCCCACCCCGGGCACCATCCGGACATGTGGGTAGGCAGAGAGCATGAGTTGACACATAAATGGACAAGCATAGTAGATGAAAATGGCATGTACAGCAGCCATAGTTACGGTGTGTTATGTGTTAGGTTGTAGGTAAGCTAAACTGAAGTAATGGGTCTTCAGTAGAGGCCCTGTAGCAGAATGCTTTACCGCCCTCTGTCACTTTATTTATATGTGGAACAACGAGGAGGGAACCTGAATGCTGATCTGAGTGGACGATGCAGCTTGTAATCTTGAAGTAACTCTGTCATGTAGGCAGGAGCTCGACCTTTAAGTGCCTTATATGTAAGTAGGATAACTTTGAAGTCAGCTCCAAACCTAACAGGTTCAAAGACCATAAATGCAAAACCAGATAGTCCTGCACTGAGCCATATCTGATCTCCTCTGCTTTCTCAGGTTGGTTTGTGGTTTTGGCAAGTAACTGAAACGAAGCTGACTGAAATTGCAACAGTTGCTATATGAACCACTTGGGGAAAAAAAACCTGTCACTAGTGCATCTGTGCTCAGTGCATCACACCTTGTGCAAATCTGAGCCTTATTTTGCACAGCATGCAACCCTTGGATGCCGGACGCATGCATGCAATCTGCGCAGCAACCCCCGAATGGCACAGAGCAGGACGTACACAGTTCGATGGTGTTCATGCAAGAATGCCGTTTAATGGTCACGCTGTGCTGGTTGTACAATCTAGATCAGGTAGCATAGCATGCCCCACATAAAGAGCAGCATGCACTAATCCAGAGCTCGAAGAGTTACCAATACATACACGGGCAGGCTCACGCACATGTAAAACACAGCCTGCCATCTTCTTCCCTCTCCCAGCAGGCTGAGCAACACAGCGCGAGCGCAAATGTGGGCTCGACTGCTCTTAAAGGGGCAGTACCCAAATCGACTGTTACATATTCCCCCCTGGGAGGACAAAGGGTGGTCTCAGCCTCACACTTATCAGACCCTCACACATGAAAACGTGGGAAAACTGTCCGACCCAGGGCATGAGGAATAACAATCCATTACGTATAGGCACACTTGGAGGTACAACAGGGTAGAGTACACAGCACATTCCACAGAGCCAGGTGACATAATACAACAGGCTTGTACAAGCATCATGTAAGACACCTTTACACATTTTTTTTTTCTTTCATCCTTGAAAGCTATATGAAATCCTGCTCATCTCCACCCTCCTCCAACAAAGTCCACTCCAGTGTATTCCCATGGTGTCTGGGGTCGGATGGGAACCCTGAGCCCCTTTGGCTTGGTACAGTGAGCTGGCAGAGGTTGCAGGATATTCCATATTTCTTTATATCAGATGCCATCTTTAGGCAAAAGAATCTGAGCTTTAGTTGTGTCTCAGTGACTCTCAAGTGACCTGCAGTGGGGTGGTCATGATAATACTTCAGCAGCGGGCCCCTAATTGTTGTTGTAGCATATAGCTTCAGCTGCTTCATGGGGTGCAGTCTGCACTGAGCTTTTCGGTCAAGGTAGTATAGAAGTCCACCCTGCACAACATAATGAGGAGGATCCTGCTCATCTCCACCCTCCTCCAATGTCTTACACAGAGCACACAGTAGATTTCCTGTCTCAGGGTCATCCTGGCTGGAGCTGTCTCAAGTGGGATTGATGCCACTGCAGCAACGGGGACAGATCACATAGGTCCAAGCCTGATAAGATGGCGTAGTTGGGAAGGATATCCAGTGGCGCCCCATCGCTGGGTAGCGGGCTACAGGAGAGTGCATCTGGGCTTATTTTTGACTCCAGGCTTATGAACAATGTTGAAGTCAAAGTCCTGTAGATGGAGGGACCATCTGGCAAGTCGGCCCTAAGGGTTTGGCCGAGACATCAGCCACTTCAGACTACCATGGTCTGTGAAGATGGTTACATGTGACAGCCAAACACTCCTTTTCAGGTGATGAGTATGATTTTTCCAGTTTGTGCAGAGCACGGCTGGCATACGTCACAGCAACATCTTGGCCCTCGTCATCTCTCTGCATCAGGGAAGCACCAAGCCCAGCATCACAAACATCGGTGTGAATAGAAAATGGAGAATTGAAGTCAGGGAATCTGAGCACTGGTGTAAATGTCAGAGAGTTCTAAATCCATAACCATTTGGCAGTTACTGTCCCAGAAAAAAGGCACATCACTCCTTGAACAGAGGATCAGTATGAACTGCCTAACCTCTCTAACGTTGAAAGGTATTTTAAATTCTATCACCACTTTGACTTTGGATGGGTCAGGAAAAATGCCGTCGTGGCTGACACAGTAGCTAAGGAACAGCAACTCATCAAGGCAGAACTGACACTTGCTAAATTTGAGGGACAGGCCAGCTGAGCAGAGCCAAGCAAGAACTTCCCCCATGTCAGAAAGATGCTGTTCAAATTTTGGAGAAGCAATTACAATGTCATCAAGGTACACAGCACAACTCTAGTAGATGAGACCTGCAAGGACAGTGTTCATAATTCTCTGAAATGTTGCTGGTGCATTGCTCAAACCGAAGGGAAGAACTCGGAACTGGAATAGGCCACAATGTGAAATGAAGGAAGTTTTGGGTCTTGAATTTTTTTTTCTGCTGCCACCTGCCAGTAACCACGCGAAAGATCAATGGTGGAAATGACCTTCCCTCTAGCCAAGAAATCCAGCAATTCATAAATTTTGGGAAGGGGGTATGAGTCACTCGTTGTGATCTGATATAGTTCCCTGTAGTCGGTTCACCGCAAGGCTTTTTCACAATGCAAGGTGCGGAGGAAACCTCAATGATTCCCCCCTCAAGCATTTTTATCTGCTCTTCAATTATCTGCTATTTGGTGGGTGAAGTCTGGTAGGGAGGGAGACTGATGGGCTTTGCGTCGCCTGTATCAATTACATGTTCTGCCAGCGATGTTCAGCCCAGATGACCATCAAACAAAACACCAAACTCCTCAAGCAGCTCCAGGAGCTGTGCCTTCTGCTCTGTCTTCAGAGAATCTTCTTCTACTTTGCCATGGAGGGCCATGGTTGGAACCTGAAGACACATCACATGGTCATAAGCGGGTCAGTCGAGACACTATAATGGTTATTATAATGGAGTGTGGGTATTAATCATCGCAGTCCTAGATGAGATATGGATATTGATTGAAGCTCGTTGCATTAAGTCCATCCCTAGAATCAGTGGAGAGAACAGATGTTGACTGATGACAAACTTATGGTAGAAATGTTCCCCCTGGAATCCTATGGTTATCCATATAATGCGTAGTGGGTTGCAAGACGCTCTAACTGTATTGGCGGAGCTGTCCAAGGCTGCAATTTGGTAGTGTTTGTGTCATTCTGCTGGACAAGGTTAGGTCACTCCACATGTCCAATAAAAGGTTCACCAAAGGGGCTTGCAGGATCTGGATGAGGCCTATCTGTTTCTTGGAGGGAGGAGAGCCTCAGTAGGACATCCTACCTCCCCTGAAGTTTCCCCTCATTCTGCTGAAAGATCTACCTCTGCCAGCTCCACCAGGATTGGGTTCTTTCACAGGGGCAGAGGTCATTAAATCAGATGGGTCAGAGGTATGACTGATGGGGGGCCCACTAACCACTGGGGCAGGTGCAAGAGGTGAAACCAGGTAGAAAACAATTAAAGCATCAAGTGTCGGCAGGGAGTTTGTTCTTTCTTTGGACCAAAGAACTATGGCAGCTGTGGCGCCGAGAGCAGAGTGCAATTCATGGGCACGTAGGAGAAGGTCCATTACTGAAGGAATGGGTGTCCCATAAAGTGCTGCTCTTTCCAGAGTATGCTTGCATATAATATCAATCTGGTCCCGCTTTGTGGGGGGGGCTTCTAAGTTCATCAAATTCACGAGCATGTGGGCCACAAATATAGGAAGAGGCTCCTCAGCTGTTTGAACTCTATCTAGGGTGCCTCTCATAATTCACTCCAGATTATCTGATGGCAGAAAGACAGTTTTGAAAAGGTCACAGAACTGTGAACATGTTCCAATGTGTGTCCTCAGAACAGAGAACCATTTATGTGGCTCTTTGGACAGGAAACGCAGTAGAAGAGCTGAGCATCAGTCAAGTCAAGGCAAGATTTGTAGATGTTCATGGACTGTAATCATTCATCTAGTGTGACTATATTATCCCCTCCAAACACAAGTGGCTCAAGTTTTGAGTTATGTAAAAGAGAAGCGAGGACCCTTGAGGTGTAAGGAAAAGCCACGGAATCGGGCAGGAGAAGTGAGGAAACACCACCAGACTGAGGAACACAGGACCTCTGTGCAGGTAAAGAAAAGGAACTTGGTGTCAAAAGTGTTACTGGAACAGTCTTGAGCACGAGGAACAGCTGTAATGTCTAAAGTAGAACCATTCATTTGGTCCTGCCGTTCAAGCATGCTCCTAAAGTCAGGGAGTCATGCAAACAGTCTCCTGCAGCAGTCTCATCTCAGCCTGCAGCGCATGCACCTGGTCCTCTAACCCACCAGTAGGGCGCTGTGATACCTACTGTCTGGTTATGTAGGGTTATACTGAGCCAGTTAAGTCAGTCTGGAAGTCAGGGTGGGTGGCCATCGTATGCGATAAAACAATAAAAAATTACCATATGCGAATGAAGAGTATTACCAGAGCATACATTCAAGTAAACTTTCAAATGTATCAATAATTTGTATAAAGTAATTATTCCACCATATAAACACTCAGGGCAATAACATGAAGGACAATTCAGTGAATAATAATTCTGAATAACCAGACAAGATGTCAAAATCCCCTGTTGTGCAGTACAAAACGCATAACCAACTGTAAAGAGCGACGAACACTTCAGCATCAATAAACATTTTTTTTTTCCCTGAGCACCTTGTTAGTATCCAGCGGTGAAAATCCTCTGTAATCACACAGTGGGAAGAGGCAGGGAGTAGTCCGTGAAGGAAAAAAAAAATCAATCAATTCCTACGTGTCAGCAGAGTTCATGATTAGCAGAAGCTAAAGCTTGCTCAGGGATCCCAACCTTGCAGCCTATGCTGCCCAGGATCAGCCCCAAGCCTCAACCCAGCAACCCAGACAATGAGACAAGGTTAGAAAACGGATGTGACCTCATTCCCATGCGGAACTGAAGTCGTTTTTTCTCCGATAGACAAGCTCTGCTGTGGCGCGACGTTGCTTTGTGGCCCAGTTTATGTCAGTGTGCTAACAGGCAGCTGGCTAGCTGGTGGGTAAAAGCCCCAACATGAACCATCACGGGCAAACCCTCATTCGAGGGCTTTCACAGGTCAAACAATCTCTTTCACAGGTACACCGACTTGTGGAAACTGGTTGCATGTTGTTCATTATTATCTCAGTTTTTTGTCTTTCCATTTCAGTAGAAAAATAAGAACCGCAGCTATAGTTTCTAGCGCTGCCCTGTGATCTGAATTAATGGAAATTATTCAGAATGTGGATGTTGTGTGGCTCAGTGGACTAAGACATTGTGGTTATGATCTGAAAATTGCCGGTTCCAATCCTATGATTGGCAGAGTGTTACGAACTTGGGGCATGATGCAGGCAGGAAGAAGGTGACGATCCACCTACAGCTGTAAGGGGTTTATTAAACAAATCACAAACTGTACAACACAGGGAATAGGACTAGGATGTTAGACAGAACTACAAAACACAGTAGCAGGACACAATGACTGACTGGGGAATGAACAAAAGGCAGGCACATCGGTAAAGAGGACTAACAGGTGTGAATCATCAAAACAACCAATCAACTGAGGCACAGGGCAACAAAACACAGGTGATGTAACATTAAGGAACTAGAGACCTGAAACTAAGGAAACACAGGGAAATACTACACTGTGAAAATAAACAAAAAAAAACAAGGTACAATATAAAATTGGAACAGAAGATAAAGGAGGGCAGATCTAGAACAGGAAAGAAAGGAAGCATAAAACACTGGGGAACAGAAACTGAAATACAAAGAGATAAGGCTGGTCATTAGCCAGCCTTGAACCCTTGAGTGGGGAATGCAGTCCCTAAGCCACATGCTCAACCCATTGAGCCATGTGGGAAGCCAGGGAATATGGTCAGTAGAGTGAGACAGGATGGCCAGCACCACCTGCTGGCCAAACAGGGAGGAGACGTGAAGGGTGGGGACAGACAGGCACTGACCCTGACAGGGTGATTTCACCATTGCATTTGTGAGTCACCCTCTATTGCTCCAGGGACTGTCTGATGCATGTCGCTTTGGATAAAAGCATCTGTTAAATGAATAAATATATTTCCATACAGTCTGGTGCAAATCCCTGCAGACTGTAGTCAAGAGGGACAAGCCACTCTTTTAGTGGAAAGAGTACTATGCTGTAAACCATCAAACTTTCACATGCATATCTGTCTATTGTATTAGAAGCACCAAAATGCATGGCCTTAATAAAAACGTCATTCTCGACTCGTGAAACAAGGACGCAGCTTCTTCCTACTTCCGAAGTGTTTCTAGGAAACGCTCAGCTACAAAAACAGTGGGTAGCCACAAAATCTCTGATAGTACAAGACAGCCTCAAACAGACAAAAACCACATAGGGAAAAACTGATATTGGACCAGAACAAAACAAACATGTTTCTAAAGAACGTATGTAAGTAACATCATTTTCGTCTAATCGTGTCTTACATTTTTTTCTTTTACATGTTGCTATATTTCATATTTGATGTAGGGTTGAATGATTGATCATTTTTAATCGCAATCTCAGTTAATACACCTATGCAATCTCATTCTTTCATGAGACCGATTCTGCCTGGTTTGCATTAGCAAGGAGATCCATTGCATCAAACCAAACAGTGACACTTGCTGAGCCTGCTGGTGCAGATTAGCGCAATGACATCATTTTTAAATTTTATTCTATAGAAAAGAATCAATCAAAGATCAATCTGCGGACCATAGTTAATAACAAATTGTGATTATGTTCAGCCAAAATCCCTCATCCTCCAGTAAGGAAAATGGATGATTGTCCTGTGCAGTCATCTCCATTACTTCAAATGTTGTATCGGTAGCTCTGGTGCTGATTACTGATCCCCTGAAGGGACCTGTGCAACAAAAGTTAAATGCTCATACTATTGCATGCATTCCTGCTAATATATCATGCGCCCCATTTGCTTCTGCATGTGCACCTGATTACATTTTCACTACCAGTTTCATGTGCTCACTCACCCGAAACTTTTGCTTTATATTTAGTTTTCCAACTGTAATATCTTACAACATAATCAAGCAACACCCCTTGCTGTTCCTGATTTCTTTACATTTCTTTATGTTTTAATTTTTTTATTTCAATGTTTATGGACTCATAACTATAAAACTAAATAGCTGCCACTCATTTACAGTCATTGGTAGTGAATGGACACAGTGCATTTATTAGTAAGAATATCAGGCTTATGCACCACTGGGTAACGGAAGTGATAAAGCTAAAGTGTACTGGTTGCACGAAAGTTTCAGATGCAGATTTTTCTGACATGAGGCACACGGGAAATGATGGAATGTGCGTGTTAAAGTTTTGGACACACCAGAGTGAAAAAAACATGTTGTCTTGGCAGCGCCGAGCTAAACTAGGCATGGTAAAAGATGTGACATTTTGTTTCAAGGCAGTGATGGTGCAGTGATGTTAATAAGGAAGAGGCCAGAGGTCAGCAACCTTTTTAAAGCAAACAGCCATTTTATCCTAAATGTCTCACAAAAGATTTACAAAAAGCCGCAACGCATAGAGAGGAGGGTTTGAGATACGATTTTTTTTATGCAACATTGGTATTTATGCATTTAACACAAAAACACATAACAAACACATATCACTGCGGTTTATGCAAAATATGCTTGAGAAATTCCCACTGTTGGTTGGACTATTTTGCATGTGATTACATAATGAATTCAGCTGAGGCTGAAAGTTTACATACATCTAAGCTAGACGTATCATTAGCCTGAATCATTTGGGGCTAAGGTTGAATGAATCCAAATGAGCCCCGGATGATATGTTTAGCTCATGGCTTAACAACCAGGCTCTCAGTTTAGTACGCAACTTTCTGTCTCAACTGTGGTTGCGGATGCATTTTGATCAACAAGACAATTGTTCATTTTGCTAATTGTAGACAGTGGTGCTTTGAATTTCATAAATGTGCTTAACGAATGAATGAGAAATTGCTGTTCAGTTTGCCCTAAAGGCGCGGAGATTTTTGAACACTGTTTTTGAAGCAAATGAAAAAATAATGAAAAAAATAACATTTCATGTAAAATATTTAAGCATTATTAACTGTTCTGTTGAATGATTTCCTCCATGTGCTATTTTCTGAACACATATTCTTGTCCTACAGTTTTCATTGCATTGGTTACCTCTGCACAAGAGATGGGTAAGAGTCTATCAACTTTACATTGTATTATGTATCCATCCATCCATTTTCCAACCTGCTTATCCTTCTGGGTCGCAGGGGGTCTGGAGCCTATCCCGGGATGGGGGGCACACTCACACACACCATTCACTCACACATGCACACCAATGGGCGACGACACGGGGAGAACAGGCAAACTGCACACACATGTGACCCAGGCGGAGAATCTCACACAGCATGCACCCAACTGCTGAGATTTATAGCGGATGGATTAGAGAAGATGAGCAACACAGTGAAATTCAAATTACATATAAATGATCGATAAGCCATAATAATTGGCATGAAAACGTGATGATTTTGGTCGGACCCCTTTGCTAACGCCCTTGCGGTAAAGGCCTGTGATGGGCTGGCGGTGTTTGGAACATGTGAATGACGATGGGCAGGTCTTGGTGGGTGGCCTTGTGGACCCCTGCCGCTGCCTGAATGCTACGCAGAGCCAGCGAGCCAAGGCCTGGGACCATAAGCCCAAAGAGCACCACCGACTTTTCCATTTTCGTAGCATGAAATGTACTTGCAAGAAGCTAAAAGCTAAGAAAATCTATGCATACATACATGCAGAGTGGGATGCTGGGAGCCACTGGTCCTGGCACTGGTGGGGTGGTACAGCGGCGCTGGGGGGTTCAGAGACGTGGCATCATGTCTCACTTCTTCAGGTCTGAGTATCTCTGAGGTCACTCCGATTTGCTGAGCAATGACTGTAACTGTGCTGCTGCTGCGTAGGTCAGGGTGTCACCCTGTCAGTCTCAGTTGCTCACCTTCGAGTGAAATGATACACACAAATGATTGTGTTTCAGTGTCATGTGACCTAGAGCCAATGGGGACACAAGTATTTGACCACCTCACTTCACTGAATAAATAGGCAGTTATAGCTGAATGTTTGTTGGCTCACATCTTACGTCATCTTCTGTCTGCCTGTCACACTTCCTGTTGTTTATGTATGATAAATGATTCTGGGTTAAAAAAAAAAAACAACATTATTAAAGTAACTAGAAGCCTCAGTAATCAGCAGCAAATGCTGCTTCATACAAGTTTTTTTTTTGTCTTACCAGAAACTCCTTCCGATTACCTTAAATGTTACATTGAAAATATTCATTATTGTCATGTATATTCAGCCCCCCCAAAGGCAGAGCTGATGTTAGAGTCTGGAGGGACAGACATCTTCATCAGTGAAAGCGTGACTCTGAAGTGTGAAGTTCGGGATGGTACTAAAGATTGGAAATATAAATGGCACAGAGATGGTCAGAACTTTACCAAGTACAGGACTGGAGAGATATACAAAATTTCTTCTGCTACTCTGTTGGACATAGGAAGGTACTCTTGTAAAGGACGGAACCGAAACAAGAACATTTTTTCTGACATGAGTAATGATCTCTTGATAAGCGTTTCAGGTAGGAATATTTCTAAATCTATGAAACTCTTATATACTGTATGTCTCAGTGTAGTCTAAAATTAGTATCTGTTTGCCTGCCAACAGTTATTGTTTGTTAATATCACACATTATAAAATTCTCTTATTATCCCCTTTTATCTTCATGTGCTCAATGTTCTACTCCATCTTCTGACATCTGCAGCCCTTCCAAAAGCAGTACTGACCCTGGAGTCCAATTTGACAGAGATCATCACCACTGAGAGTGTGACTCTGAGGTGTGACCTTCAGGGTGGTTCTGCTGAGTGGGAGTATAAATGGTACAAAAATCAGCAGGAAATTCACAGATATGAAGCTGGAGACGAATACAGAATCCTCTCTGTTACTCAGTCAGACACTGGACAGTACACCTGCAGAGGGCAGCATCGAAACAGAACAGTGTTTTCAGAAATGAGTGATGACATTTCTATTATAGTATCAGGTAGGATGTTTTTATGAATCATTACAGGTGTATTACATGTAGTTATTGTGTATTAGTGTCCTCAGCCTTTTTTATCCTTTGTCCAGGAAAGCATGTTTGCCACCTGCACAGGTTATGATGCTGTTTCTCTTGTATGTGTTTGCAATAATGGCAAGAATTGCCAATGCTTAATCATATAAATAATAATAATGTAATTCGGTTACACGCAGAACACGACTCAAGCAAGGTTTCACTCCGCTATGTCCGCCAACACTTTGTTTTCCTCAGATAATGACATGGCTCTCAAAGCAGAAGGTGAATGTTTATGAATATCAAAAGCAAATCTGGCAAATGGCTCTAAAATTAAAACTATTTTTAAAAACTATTAAACGGGCGCTTAGTAACTGAAAAAACTTTCATTTTAAGGTATTAGACTTCAGATATTAAAAATTACAAAGTTTTTACAGCAACAGGTCAGGTCAGGCTGGGTAGCGTGTACTGATCCAGCGCATCGCCGCACCCACCACATGGCGAAACTCCTCTGGATTACGGCTGGCGACCCCCCAGGCAGACACACGGTCCAGCCTCACCCTCCGGAAATGACCTTCCATCTGCCGCAGCCAGGTGTTACGTTGGTGTCCCCTCGGCCTGGTCCAGCCGCTCGGGTCTCCATGTCTCACTGCCATACAGCAAGATAGGGAGCACCAGGACTCTAAAGCCTTGGACATTTGTCCTCTTGCAAAGATATCGGGAACGCCACACACCCCTTTCCAGTGACCTCCCATGCTCTTCCAATCTCTCTGCTGACGTCATAGGAAGAGTCACCAGAGACATGAATGTCACTGCCAAGGTAGGCAAATCTCTTGACAAGGTCGACATTCTCCCAGCAGACAGACGCACAACGATGGCTGTGCCTAAGAAGTCATTAAAGACCTGGATCTTGGTTTTTATCCAGGACACCTGCAATCCCAGACACTCAGACTCTTCGCTCAGTCTCTCGAGAGCCACGATCAGAACCTCCACTGACTCCGCTAAGATCACGGCATCGTCGGCAAAGTCAAGATCAGTAAATCTTTCTTCGCCAACGGACACCCCGCAGCTGCTGGACCCCACGACTCTGCCCAACACCCAGTCCATACAAGCACTGAGCAGAGTAGGAGCAAGAACACAAACCCTGGCGAACCCCAGAATTTACTGGGAAGAACGCAGAGGTTCCCCCTCCACTCTGCACAGCACTCACAGTGCCAGTGTACAGGCCGGCCATGACGTCCAGCATCTTCGGGAAGATCCCGCGAAGTCTCAGGATGTCCCACAAGGCAACTAGATCAACTGAGTCAAATGCTTTATGGAAATTGTTGAGGTCCTCTAATGGGCAACAGCCCCCTGGTCGAGAACCACTGCTCTAATGGACTACCCTCCTGTCCACTGTGTCCTTTGCCTTGTGCCTATTGCTGTAAAGTCACTGTGATCTTCTACTGGGTAACTGGTATTGATGGATGGGTGGATGTTTTCT
This sequence comes from Boulengeromyrus knoepffleri, assembly GCA_026770805.1. NCBI lineage: Eukaryota > Metazoa > Chordata > Actinopteri > Osteoglossiformes > Mormyridae > Boulengeromyrus > Boulengeromyrus knoepffleri. The sequence continues at coordinate 18,796,669 of JABJVO010000126.1, forward strand.
CCTTTTATCGATATATCTTTAGCCTATTATTCTGTCTTGTATCATCTCCAGCCCTTCCAAAAGCAGTACTGACCTTGGAATCTGGAT